>AP025070.1:30557951-30781994 GCA_036186865.1 Eustoma russellianum | reverse complement strand
TTTTTTTTTTTTTTTTTTGCTAAACAGCTCAACACGTATTTGATTTTGGTCCCAGACTCTTAAGAGCGAGCGAATGGAAACTCAAAATCAAAAACTAACATCACCTTTCTTGGTCAAAATATATCAAAATCTCCTGAAAACTCAACGGCCCTTTTCACATTCAGAAAGAAATCAATCTGTAAATTTGTTTACACTTCTCAAAACAACAGTATAACACCCCTTTTGATGAAAACAAAATTAAACCAGGAATTTAAAGGGTCAATCTAAATGGAAGAAAATATAAGAGAGAGAGCAAAATCACAATATATCAGATGAGATCAGACAAAATGGGTTCCGACAAGAACTTGTGGGAAAAAATTACTGATGGAATTCTTTTTTTGCAATTGTTTTTGAATATGCATTAAAAGCCAGAGCATTGAAATGTGCATTTACAAAAGTTGATATTTACAAAAACTGTAAATATTTGTTTTCTTGGGATGGTAAAAAAATAATAATGTTGATAATTAAGAAAGAATTCTTACGAGTTCCGATCTTCCTTTCATTTCCCCCCTCAATTTCTGCAATTGTTTTGTGTGAATCAAAAGGATAATGGATGATGGCAGCCAGGATTGTTGTAATTTTAAAAGGATTCTTCAGTTGGAAAAGTATATAACATCATCATCATCATCCGGATCCAGTATATCCCAATGACAGCAAAGCTATCGTTAGGGTCTAGGGAGGGTAAGTGTTAGGCAGACAATACCTCTATCCCAAGGGATAGAGAGTCTACTTCCAGTGAGACCCTCGGTTATATATGTAGCTGCATGAATGACATGATAATATAGATATATTGTGCTATTGTGTTAGTGAGGAAATTGAAGAAATACAAAAAAAGACTTTCGATATTAAAATACACATCACGTGTATATGTCCATGTAATGTAAAACAACGGTATAACATACGCAACCAAGTGGAAAGTCAACCTAAAACGTAGATAGTGTCTACGCGTATCTATGTCTATAAATATACTCTGAAGTGTTCCTATATATGACCTATACCTCGTTAACCTTAATCTTATGTCTCCATGATAAAAGTAATTAACAAACTATTTTTTGCATGCCCTCTGTTATAAATTTTCCTCTTCTTTCACATAGTGAAAGGAAGTTAGAGGGACACACAACAGCATTATCCTAGACATCGGAATCAGATATACGCAATAATATCTATATATTAAAAACGCATCGAGTTTTTTCGATGATCTACAATAAATATTATGTCAAACTGTGTCGATCAATTACTACTTTATAATATAAAAACGTAATCAATTTAATAAGTCATTTAATTATTTCATCATATAAGCCTACAATCTTTTTCCTTTTACCAGATTACATGCATCTCCGATTTTTACTCTATTCATTCAACAAGCTTTTTCTCTTTATTTTTCTTTACAGTATTTTCCAATATATATACATATGTATATACACACATGTACATATACATATAAATGTGTATATATATACACATACATATATATACATATATGTGTGTCTGTATGTGTATGTATGTATGTGTGTGTGTCATATTATCTGATGAAACAATGTTTTGACCGTCCATGGGAAACTTATAAGTTACATGAGTGTTCACTAATTTGATAAATCATTTTGTACGTACAAGATGTATATTCTTTGTACTTATATTTAAGAAAATCATGTTACGTTGTTTCTTTGTAAAGTATATTTACTATTTACTAAAAGTGAAACATAGACTTATATAAATACTACGCACGTGTATTATGTGCGTGTCTACACACAACACACACATATATATATACACACTCTAATATATATATATATATATATATGCACACACACCAATATATATGTGTGTGTATCCACTAGGGAGTTGAAAATTTACACATATATACACAAATATATGCATGTATACACACACAAACATATTCAAAATACATACATATATATACACACACATATGCATATATATGTCTATATATATATATATATATATATATATATATATATATGTATGTATGTATGTATATATATATATATGTATATATATATATGTATATATATATGTATATATATATATGAGTGTTGTGTGTATATAAAATATATACATATACATACATACAACAAACTTATTGCAACTAATCATCGATCACAACCAACCCGGCTTTGTAAAAGGTAGTTATATTTGTTTCAAACTGAATATAAAATTTTATAATGGTTTTTTACACGGTCACGACAGTTCCAGTTAGAAAATTCCAATACACATAATTAAAACAGAAAAATAAAGATTGAGTATCGTTTTCTGGATTTAGAGAATATTGTTAAGGGGGTGGGTTCTCCCCACCTGTACCAGGGCCCCTTAGCCAGGCAGGATGTAAATCGAGGGATGTGCTTTACTAGCAGCCCTACAATGGAGAGGACATACGAGATTCAGAAGCTCAGAAGCAACCCTTGTAATATTTCAACAAAGTATTGCCTCTACACGGGTTCGAATTCGGGACGTCGGAGTTCTTTAGCCACAATCACCTTGTCACTTACAAGTAGACTATGTCCCAAGGGCGGATTTAGAGATTTTGAAACATAAGAGAAGTGGATAAATGAAACAATTTGAATAAATTCCCTGTTACTAGTCTGCATGGCAGCAATTTCAATGAATAATTCAATAATTCATTAACACTAGCTATCTCAGTGAAGAGCAAAAGTAATTTAAATTATTTCTAGGGCATTGCCTGGGGGTTTAGATCTACTCACCGCAAACCCTTTCATCGAACTGGTCACCGCACGACATGTAGCAGCATGTAGGACTGTAAATAAACTAAGTCGTTCGGTTGTTCGATTCGTTTGGCTCGAGCTCGAGCTCGAGCTCGGCTTAGATAAAAGGTTAATGAACAAAGCTTGAACATCTTTTTTCTATTCGAACTCGGTAAGTGGCACCGTTCGTTTAAGGTGTTCGGTTCGTTAATGTTGTCGTGAGTTAAACGAACCAAGCTTGAACAATTAAATATGTTTGTTTAAATAAACGAACAAGGACTCGTTCGCTAAGTTAAATGAACAAAGCTTGAACAACGCAATGCTCGACTCATTCGACTCATTTACAGCCGTAGCAGAAGAGGTGGCGAAGCTAGAATACCCTAGAGACAATGCCCTAGATTGTCTTTGTTTTGTTGTTCATCAAGTCAAAAGTAATGAAAGTAGGAAAAAGGAACCAAACAACCATTTCAACCAAATATGTATCTCGGGGTATGAGTTATTTCATCCTCTCATTTTGATAGTAATTTCTTGCCTGCCGTGATGTGTTAGGTCGAGGTTTCAAACTGTCTCTACACAAGTGGGTAAGGCAGCGAAGGTCTTTCCTCCCTGAACATTCACGCAGTGGGTATGAACCGGGTATGGTCTTTTTTTTAAAAAACTTTTATAGTCATTTCTTGTTATTTCGATGTTATTAGCAAAAACTATCGCCATAGTTTGGAGAGGTGAGAAATAGGTAAAAAATAGCTTCATATTAAAGATAGAGAGTTTGTCTCGAGCGATACAATAATAAAGATATGGCCAAAATAAAATTATTTGATGACAGCAAAGTCTTCAAGTTTCACCTCAGGACGAAATTCGTCTACCTGCAGATAGCTTCCGTGATAGTAACATAATCATACTAAAATAATGATTTATTGACGGTCTATCAAAAGAATGAGAAAAAGAAAAAAAAAAAGAGTTTGGTAGCAGAACTAACACTTGAAATAAGAATTAATTACGTTTTCTAATATAAATATTTTCTAATTTGTATAAAATATAAAAGACTTTTGAAATACACTCGTTATCTAAATCTTCTGAATTTGTTACACTAAATCTATTTTGGTCATCAAATCATTGCTAATTTGGCGGTCAAATCATCGCTAATTATATAAAATAGACATTTGATGTATCAAATTATGAAGATTTAAATATAAATTTAAAAACTTTGAATATTTTACACAAAAATTGAAAAATATTTAGATAAGAAACCTAAATCAAGCGCAAACTGGAGACTGGGACGAAGAAATGCTAAGAAAGCATTTTTATGACTTTGAATGTGAAAAGATTATTAATCTACCTCTTCTTTGGATAGGAAGCAGGGACCAGCTGATATGACATTTCCATTCTAAAGGGGTGTACACTGTTAAGTCAGGATATTACTGTGCTCTAGACAATAAGAGAGGAACCTTAAATATGCCAAGTCCGTCCAGCAGTGTTTCTTTGCTGCAGTCCACGTTAAAAGGAATATGGAAAGTCCCCATTCAGCCTTGAATAAAACATTTTGCATGGAGAATGCTTCATAATTCTCTGCCGACCGGCGAAAATTTGCAAAAGCGCGGCTTAGCTGGATCCTCATGTGCACTCTGTGGTAGGGCAGAAGAATCTTTGGTGCACCTTTTTCGTCATTGTCATATACCCAAAGATGTAGCCAAAGTGACAAGTGACGTGACGTACTGTCTCTCTATAGAATCAGCAAGTCTTGTGGAGAACCCACTCCCTCATCAAAGCAAGCCTTGTGGAGTTGCTAAATGTAATTGCAGAGACTGAATATATGGAAGCACTCGCAAAATTTGTCTATCTTTTATGGTTTATCTGGAAGGCTAGATGCTCATTTATTTTTTTTAAAAAAAGAATGTAAAGCCCTTTTCCCTGATTCCAAATGCGGAAAGTTCAGCACTAGAGTATATGGACTCCATCCCCAAAGTAGATTTTCATCTCGACAAACCAAGGTTGAATGCAAAATGGTGCCCGCCAGATAAAGGTTTTATAAAAGTGAACGTTGATGCATCTATCAAAGCGGGTAAGGTGGCAACGAGAGCTGTCTTTCGGCAAAGATCTGGTAAAGTGATGAAAGCTTTCACAAAGCGGCTTTTGAGAACCATTTAATCGGAAAATGTTGAATTTCAAGCTATCTTGGATGATCTAAAACAATCTTTCATTTATGGCTTCACCTCAGTTGTCATGGAATCTGATTGTATGCTGGCCATTCAGCGGCTGACATTTGGCAACGATGACTTGTCGGTGCAAGGTTTTTTAGTGGAGGCTATCTTGTCGTTGACCCGATATTTTAGTTGTGTTGTATTTACTCATGTCAAAAGAGAGGGGAATATTCCAGCACACCTCCTAGTCCATCTAGACTTAGACCTTAACGATTTCTTTGATTGGACTGGAAATTTGCAAGTGATGAAAGAGAAGCTTTGTCAAATGATCTACTATGAATGAAATGATACCTTTTGCGATAAAAAATAATAATAATTAAGACATTTGTGCTCTACACGTGAAATGAATTTTTCAATTTTTTTTATTTCGTTTTCAAGAGGAAAGTGGGATGAGGAGAAAAACAATAATATAAATAAAGTGAGACTCCTTGAAGTTATTATTAATGCCAAGACGACCGTTTGAAGTTGGGAACAAAAAATGTTGAAGAGCATCTGCCAATTAGTACAGTCTGACTGCTGCTCTTAATGCAGAAGAAGGAATAGGCATGACAATTGGATATTGCCGTTTGATGGGTTGGGATCTCCTCACCCCAACTTTCTTCATTCTCTTTGTGACCACGCTGACACGTGGCAGCAAGGGAGGTGATGAGTCTAGATGAGGGTGACCCTTATCTAGCCTCATCACCCTCCCTTGCTGCCACATATAGCGCGGTCACGCGTCACCGCACTCCTCTTGCGGTGAGGTGATCCTATCCCCTGTTTGAGAAACAGAATTTTCATTTTCTTCGTAGGAAAAGGACAAATCCTTGTTTTCGGAGACCCTACTAACTTAGTCTCATAGAGTTTTTTAAAAGACTCAGTCTCATAGAGTTTTGTGAAAGATTTAAATCAAGAGTTCAGTTACCTTCTATATTAATAAGGTGTTGCCAGAACTCATATAAAGAGATCACTGCAAACCGTGTCCATAATAATACATCCAATTGAAGCGGATTCAGGCTTTTGGTCATTCAAGCTCATATAACAATATTGCTCTCACTCTGCGCATATCCCGGTTTGAACCTGTGACTTTTCTTTAAACGATTTCTCAACTCGAATACCAACTGAGTTATGACATATAATCAACACAATTTTTATTTTTGTCGAATCTCAAGCTACCCCTCCACCGCTAGTGTAAGATTTGCTATAATACTAGCTTGTTTTACTTTATAAATTCAAAAAAAAAAAAACTAAATTTAAATTAGTGACAAGATTCAAATTTATACGGCCTAAAAATTATTTGAAAGAAAGAAAAAACTATACAACTATTCTACCCATGCTCCAAAATGTCGTTTATGGAAAGGAGTAAACTAATATCATTACTCTATCAATATTAACTGATAAAATGTGTGTAGCAAGCATGAATCACATTAAAGTTGTGCTAGGTGTTGAGTCCTAGATATCAATTCTACCAATGTATAGCATCGTGGGTGTATTATTGATATCGGGATCAGTAATAACTTGCGATTGTATCCGGATCGATTGGAAGTAAAAGATGGTTGGCCGTGTTTGCAGCATGTATCTTGTTTAAACCCATGTCCATGTCTTACCAACCTAAAAGGCTGATGAGTATCTGATTTGAATCCTCTACGCAGCAAGGGCCCGGGCCTAGATATGGCTTTTTTTGTGTTTGGAATTTTACCAATGTATACTAAACATGTAGAGTTGTTCTTATATATAATAATCTGCAGTGTGTTAAATGTGTTGTATATAAGGCCATGAGGAGGGAAAATAATTAGATCTAACGTGCAAACCACGTCCATATGCTATACTATTTAAAACTGTATGCAGGACCTGAGTGTTATGTTGACTTTGGACGACAATAATTCTTCAACTAACGACGACTCAGGTTGCTTATCAAATTATATTTATTTCTTTTTCATTCGAATAATTTGGACGGCAATAATTCTTTAACTAAAGACTCAGGTTGTATGTCGACTTATATTTATTTAATAATTTGAATATTAACTTTCTTTTCGACCTGAGAGCTGAGTGTTAACTATCGGGACTTTAGACTATCCCTGGACACATACTTCGTGAACGGTTGAGATCTCCTCACTCCAACTTTCCTCATCTTCTTTGTATTGCGATCATATCTGATATACTTAGTATGTTAAGATACTATCTTGTAGATATTTGCGGATAAGTTATTTTGTAGATAGAGTTTATGTTTAGGAGGCTATCTTTCCTTGATTGTAGTGATGTTAGTTTTTATTTTCTTTGTATATGTATCTACTGATACTTTACGTTTTTGAGTGTAACACTGAAAATCAATATACGATACATTTCTTCATGGTATCAGAGCAGGATTTGATTTAGTCAAAATTTTGTTTCCGTCGCTTCTCTCATTCTCGTTTGAAGCATTCAGTGTTTGTTGCTTTTCGTCCACCCACTTCTCAAACGCAGGCCATTATTTTTTTTCTTTTGTCTGCTTCTTTGTTAATTGTGTCTTCTGCGTATCCATGGCAGAACAAGCGATCGACACCACTGATTCCAAGTCACCATATTACTTACATCCTTCTGATCATCCTGGGTTATTGTTTGTCACCCAGCCGTTGGGAGAAAACGGTGAAAACTATTTCGTTTGGCGCAAAGCTTTCGTCAATGCCTTGCGTTCCAAAAACAAAGCGGGTTTTGTCGATGGTACCATCAAGCGTCCAGATGGTGCTTCCGTAAACCTTACTGTATGGCAGCAGTGTAACGCTCTTGTCTTGGCTTGGTTGTCCAACTCATTGGCCAAAGAACTGCAAGGAACCGCAGCCCACGCGGACACCGCACGTGATGTGTGGGTTGATTTGGAGGAGCGGTTTACGCAGGGAGTTGATGCGCGTATATATGAGCTTCGCCGTGCGATTGCTTCCCTGCGCCAGGACCGGAGTACTGTTTCGGTGTATTATGGTCGCCTTAAAATGCTTTGGGGTGAGCTGCAGTCATTTGATGAGATTCCCATATGCACTTGAGGGCTTTGCACTTGTGGTTTGTCCAAAGAGATGGAGAAGGTGCGCGAAAAAGAGATGGTGTTCGATTTTCTCATGGGTCTTGATGAGTCGTTTAACACTGTACGTTCTCACATTCTAAGCATTGAACCTTTGCCTTCTCTTGGCCGTGTATATGCTATTGTGGCACAGGAAGAAAAGCAGCGTGTTGTTGCGCAAAATTTGTTACCCCAGTTTGAGGCTGCTGCCATGGCTGCGTGGAGACCACAGTCTGATGGCCGAACAGCAAAACCTAAGGGAAAGGGGGAGCGACCGCGTTGCGTACATTGTGGCAAGGTTGGACATGTGCGGGAGAGTTGCTATGACCTTATTGGTTATCCTGCAGACTGGAATGTCAATCGTAATAGGAAGCCAAAAGGGCCGGACACACGCGGACGGGCGCATGTGGCCACAGCAGCACCGCCGCATGGTGCAGTGTCTGGAGATGCTGTGTGCAATTCGGTGGTATCTCCTTCTTTTGTCGGTCTTACTCTTGCACAACAACACCAGTTGGCACAGTTTGTGGAGCAGTTAAATGGAGGTACTTTCGGTCCATCTCTTCCATTGGCAGACAAGCATGCTTCGGGTATCGTTTCTTTTACATCTTCGTCTTGGCTATTTGATAGTGGCGCGAATGCGCATATTATTAACGATTTGTCACTTTTTACCACTATCACTACTGAGAAGATATCTGCTACAGTGCAAATACCCAATGGCGCCTATGTAGCCGTGCGTGCGGTTGGTACCGTACGGCTTAATGATTCCTTCATTCTGCGCGATGTTCTGGGAGTCCCAGAGTTTGCTTATAATTTGATCTCTGTCAGTCGTTTGGTGCGAGATTTGCATTGTGTTCTCACTTTTGGCCCGGATTTTTGTCTTGTGCAGGAAACTCCGTCGAGGAAGCTGATTGGAGTGGGTAGGCAGCACGATGGTTTGTACCAACTGCTTCAGCATTCGACTGGTAGGAGTTTCGCCGTAATAAAATGCAATGACTCAGTCTGGCATAGTCGCATGGGTCATCTTCCCATTTCTAAATTTCGTTTTATTCCATCTGTTATTGTTTCTGCTAAAGAACTTTTTTGTGATGCTTGCAATCGTGCAAAACAGACTCGTTTGCCGTTTCCTGTTAGTCATAGCGTCACTGTCAAACCTTTTGCTCTTATTCATTGCGATATTTGGGGACCTTATAAAACACCCAGTTTGTCTGGTGCTTATTATTTCTTGACCATTGTGGATGATTACAGTCGTACTACTTGGGTATATTTGATGAAGTCTAAATCTGAAACTAGTCGCTATTTGTTGCATTTTCTCAAATGGGTTTGTACACAGTTTCATACTACTGTCAAATGTGTTCGTAGTGATAATGGTCTAGAGTTTTCACATGCTACCTTACTTTCTTATTATGCTGATAATGGTATACAGGTCCAAACGTCTTGTGTTTACACTCCGCAGCAGAATGGGGTTGCGGAGCGTAAACATCGTCATATTTTAGAAGTGGCACGTGCTCTTCGGTTTCATGCCAGTTTGCCTCTTATGTTCTGGGGGGAATGTATTCTTACTGCAGTCTATCTCATTAATCGTATGCCCGTCACTTTTCTTCAAAATAAAACACCATATGAGCTTCTAATGGGGGTTGTTCCTGATTACTCACATCTTCGTGTTTTTGGATGCTTGTGCTATGGTTATACTTATCATGGTTGTCATGATAAGTTCGCTCCTCGTTCCGCCCCTTTTGTCTTTCTTGGTTATCCTCACTCTCAGAAAGGTTATAAAGTTTTTGACTTATCTCGTCGGAAAATTTATATTAGTCGTGATGTATCATTTTATGAGACTGTTTTTCCTTTTGCTGTCCAATCTCCATTTGCGGTTCCTCCTAGTCCTACTGCTGAGCTGCTTGCTTCATCCTGGGATTGTGCGGCTGCCCCTCCAGGTCCAGCAGTCTCAGAATCTGCTTCGGCTGCTGGTCTTGCGCCTCCAGTACCTTCAGCCGAAGGTCCAGTTTCTTCCGCCGAAGATATGTTGCCTCCAGCTGAGGGTATTTTGCCCTCAGTTGATCCATCTTCGGCTACCCTCGCGTCTGATTCGGGTCTAGTTGTTCCGTTACATTCTACACGCAGCCTTCGTTCTCGTCAGTTATCCCGACGTTTTACAGACTTTGATGTTGCTTTACCTCCTTCGCTCGTACCATCGGCCGCCGACCCAGCTCCCGCAGCCAACTCCACGGTATTTCCTTTATCCAGTTTTTTGTCTTACGCCCGTTTATCGCGTTCTTACTATGGTTTTGTTACGGCCATCACCACTGAGGATGAGCCAGTTTCTTTTAGTCAGGCTGTTAAGCATGCACATTGGCGTGATGCCATGCAGCGGGAGATTTCTACTCTTGAAGCAAATCATACATGGTCAGTTGTTTCATTACCTCCTGGTAAACGTACTATTGATTCTAAATGGGTATACAAAATTAAGTATAATCCGGATGGTACAATTGAACGGTATAAGGCGCGTTTGGTGGCTCGTGGATACACTCAAGTTGAGGGTGTTGATTTTCATGAAACTTTTGCTCCGGTAGCCAAGTTAGTTACTGTCCGTTGTCTTTTAGCAATTGCTATGGTTCGTGGTTGGCATGTTCATCAGTTAGATGTCAATAATGCTTTTTTACATGGTGATCTTACGGAGGACGTCTATATGCGTATTCCACCCGGTTTTTCTCGTAAGAGGGAGCATAATGTTGTTTTTAAGTTGCGTAAATCCTTGTATGGTTTACGCCAAGCATCACGAAATTGGTATGCAAAATTTACTACTTCGATTACCAAACTTGGATACACACAGTCTCACGCCGATGCGTCGTTGTTCGTGTTGTCCGTTGGTTCATCATTTGTTGCTGTTTTGATTTATGTGGATGATGTTATTGTCACTGGTAATGATCTTCCTCGTATCACTGCTTTGAAAGCTTACCTGCATCATCATTTTAAAATCAAGAATCTTGGACCCCTGAAATATTTTCTTGGTATTGAAGTTGCTCGTTCTCCCTCTGGTATGGTTCTCAATCAGCGTAAATATGTTCTTGATATTCTTATGGAATGTGGGCTTCTTGGTTGTCGCCCTACCAGTACTCCTATGGATCAAAACTGTCGTTTCTCTGAGTCTGATCCTCTGCTTGATGATCCATCCTTTTATCGTCGTATTGTTGGGCGTTTGCTTTATCTCACTGTTACACGTCCTGATATTAGCTTTGCTGTTAACACACTTAGTCAATTCATGCATAAGCCACGCAAATGTCATCTGGACGCGGTTTTCCATTTGGTGCGGTATGTTAAACGCGCTCCCGGGCAAGGTTTATTCTTTCCTGCTGACACTTCCTTATGTCTTCAAGCTTATTGCGATGCGGATTGGGCTGGTTGTCCCATTACTCGTCGGTCAACTACTGGCTATTTAATTTTTCTAGGTTCGGCTCCTATCTCTTGGCGGTCCAAGAAACAGTCCGTTGTTTCTCGTTCTTCTGCTGAAGCAGAATATCGTGCTATGGCTTATACCACTAGTGAAATTGTTTGGTTGCGTCGTCTTCTAGCCGATATTGGGGTCTCGGTTTTGGCTCCTGTTGTTCTTCATTGTGATAATCAAGCTGCTTTGCACATTGTGGCTAATCCGGTTTTTCACGAGCGCACGAAACATATTGAAATCGATTGCCATTTTGTACGCCAACATTATTCTGCTGGTTCTATTTTACCTAAGAAGATTTCTGGTTCTCTCCAGTTGGCGGATGGTTTTACTAAACCCTTGGGTCCTGCGGATTTTACACATTTTTTGCGCAAGTTGGGCATTATCAATATTCATGCTCCAACTTGAGGGGGAGTATTGCGATCATATCTGATATACTTAGTATGTTAAGATACTATCTTGTAGATATTTGCGGATAAGTTATTTTGTAGATAGAGTTTATCTTTAGGAGGCTATCTTTCCTTGATTGTAGTGAGGTTAGTTTTTATTTTCTTTGTATATGTATCTACTGATACTTTACGTTTTTGAGTGTAACACTGAAAATCAATATACGATACATTTCTTCACTTTGTGACCACGCGACACGTGGCACCAAGGGACGGTGGTGAGGCTATATGAGGATGACCCTCATCTAGCCTCACCACCCCCTCTTGCTGTCACGTGTCGCGTGGACACGCGTCACCGCACCCCCTTGCGGTGAGGTGATCCTATCCCCTTCGTGAAATGGTTTATGCAGGTTTGTTGCCAGTAACAACAAGATCAAGTTGGTAAGAATGGACCTTTCATTTCATTTCTACAGTCATGATCAGAAAGGGCCTGAAATCTTATTGAAACTATCTATATTTAGTTCATCTCTCAAAACCATATCACATCTCGGATCTGATGAGCGTATCGTGCTTTCTAGTACAGTTTTTGGTGGAAGGAGAACGTATTTTCTTCTTTTATCATATATGATTTAAACGAAGTTTCTTGAGTACATGTGTTCTCCCATCTTCTAAAGATAACGGCATAGTTGAGTTTTTAATATAGTTTTTTAGACTATATAAAAAAGTAAAAAAAAAAAGACGTTTTTGGTACACTGACTCTCGCATTTGTGTAGGATTTGGAGAGGGACCAGATCGCGAATGTATGCAGTCTTGTCTTATACTTTGTTTAAGAAATAGGTCACAAATCATTAACCTTACCCGTTTTTTCAAGACCCGCTTTCTTTTACTATATAAAAAAATCAAATATGAGAAAAAAATATTTTATATATAAACATTTGTATAAAATTTCTACAAGAACGGATATGAGTGTATCTCTTATCATTCACTGTGAAAGTTGTTCCATACCCACTTTTACGAAGTTAATAGTAATATTAACTGTTTCACTTATTTTCTCTTTCCTTCTTCTTCTTTTTTTTTTTTTTTGCATAGTAAGTTTTTTTTAATGGTTTTGACCTATAATTTCAGCGTCATGAATTGTGTGAGCGAAATAGTTTGGTCACTAAACTAGTCCTTTTTTCCAATAATAATTTAGCGACTACTCATCTATTAAACACGTAATGTACTAACTTATACGAGCAAATTTATGGCTATATATTATGTTCACATGAATGACTTCTTTTTTTTGTTCATATAAGTGGATTCATAATATAGGCAGAAGATAGAAGAAAGGGAAAATTACTCTTGTTTTAAAAAAAATAAAAATTAATAATAAAATGAGGAATATATTTTCAAAGTAGGAGAGACAGACTGGAATGATTTTGACTATCGATTTATTAGTAAAAAACCCTCTCCAACCTTTGAATTGTCCAAACAAGAACTTTATGTGAGAGTTGAAGCCCCGCGAGTCGGGAATTTTTCTAATAAGGGATCAGAGTGTTTTTCCTTGGAGATAGAAAATACGACCGCCACGTTTTACATACTATTATACCTCATTTACTGTGTGAAAAACTCGCAATAACACATACAAGATAAAGGCAAACCATCATACCCTCTATGAAGATAAACGTGAATCGGCAGGAAGTATTGAAGTCGTGTTATAATATACTTGCACCTCATCACATTATATGTTTCTTGACAATTTACATATTGATTGTAGCCCTAATGAAAGATTTTCTTGGGAAATTTAACGAGTAATATCAAAACATTATTTAAACCAGTTTACTTAGAGGCTATCAAATTGTTATATCGATTAAAATCGATTATAGAAGATGTTATTTTTTGCTAAATAGACAGTTTGGATAATAAAAAATGACCAATACACGTCTTGAAATATAGATATAATTCGCCAGTGTAATTAGTACGTTATGCACGTTAAGTTTTGTACACTAATATCAATTCCACTTGACTCTCTCAATAGACAATCCTGGTAACAGTTGAAATCTAGACTGAATCTGTTGACCGTGTCTCGTTAACCAATGTCTATAACTGTAAATTACGGAGTGTCACGTTCATATTTCGACGGAGATTTTGACTTGGCATTTTGTGATTGCCGGTCACGTAGCGATCTCACATAGATGAGCAGATCTCATTTGGTTGGAAGCAAGTTTAACTTCAAAAATGCGGATACTACTAAATATAGAACAAATTTGCTATACCTATTTTCAACACATACACTAAGCACAACCTTAGAACCTTGAAATGCTTTGGTTTCTAGTGTGTCATGCATGTAACACCTTATTTCTAATAATATAACATTCCATTTGTAATTCATATATTTGTTTTCGCCATTAAGACAATGAGGTAATATTGTTGTTGTTGTTTTCGTCAGTATACTTTTTTACAAAGTTAAACACTTTGATTGTCAAATTTAGTAATTTGACAATTACTAAACGCTTTGAACATCAAAGTTAAACGTTAGTATTGTGAGGTAGCAGTTGATCGACACAGCTTGACGTAACTTTCATTATGGATCACCGAGAAACAAACTCTGTGTGTTTTTAACGCATAAGTATGGTTATGTATTTCTGACTCCTCTATATTTCGGCATAGATGGAAACATATAAGGTAGGTAATGTTGTTTGCATTAACTTTACAGTTTACCAAGTGACCGAAATATGACAGAAAATTAGAGCACTGTCGGTTGATTAGGACCATACTTTATCAAAATTAATTACGTCTAGATATTGCATTAGAGCACTGTCGGTGATAATTTTTCCGGATCGGGATCCTCTGACCCCTTTGCCCCTCATCCCCCTTGGGACCGTCTGCCACGTGGCACACAGGGGGATGGTGAGGCTGCGTGGGGGTCACCCACACCTAGTTCACCACCCCCTGTGTGCCACGTGTCGGGTGATCATTTAATACCCCTTAAAGGAGGTTCAGGTGATATGACTCCACTTTTCCCCCTTCCTTTCTCTGGTTTTAACATAATCTTTAATGCATTGCAAACGTGCCTTGTCTAGTCACTGGTGAATATTTATTTTATGTATTTAGTTAGTTAATTTATGTGGGTCTTAATTGAAATAGTAGTATGAATCTTTAACTACTAATAAATTACTAGTTTTGAAAACAGACAATATTTTTTTTGTAATAAAACACAATAGAAAACAAGACAATTTTTTTAACTCGGAAAGATATGTGTACACACGAGCACACGCGCGCGCACACACACACACATATATATGTATATATATATATGTATGTATGTATGTATGTATACACAGCTGAAAATATGAACGACAAAACCTCATGATGCAATAAATTAAAATGGCATATTTGTTCTAAAGTGGGTCATCTATGTTCATCAACACAAGATGGTTCAAATATCAGATGATTGGTTCTTAAAGCAAGGGGTTTTGGATATGAAACTAAACCTTTCATGAGAATTGCTATTCTCGATGAGATCGGTCTATGTTTTATGTTTTCGTCGTCTCAAAATTATCTTTTGTCTTTCGGATGGACGATGAAAACCCAAGAAAAGAGTCTCTTCCTCCCATTGTCAAGTCGCTTTAAGAAAAAGAAAGCAGGGAAAACATGCCTCTCCTCCATTGCTTTCTTAAATCCACAACTATATAAAAAGTGATTTTGACTTATCACCTTACTATATAAGAAACTAAAAAAGTGTTTCCTTTACACTAAGCTTCCGCGTTTATGTAAGGTGTGGGAATGAGCCGAATCGTTTCATGATTTGATATATATAGCCTAATCTTACACTTTGTGCAAGATGTTGTTTCCGCCGATTTGACGTGCATTCTTTTCTGCTTCTATAATAAAATTTTAATGAATAGCAAATGTGAATTGTCTTGTCCCTGATTTGACGTTTGACTGGTCTTTTTTCTCTTATATCTTTTTGAAGCAAAATGTCATTTCTTGATCCTGAGTTCCTACCGTATCAGTCTCAAAAAACATTGTGGATGATGCAAATCAGCAGTCCGGCGGCTTTCTAGGTTGAGTGAGGACTTACGCAATTACCCATACAAGATGCAGCCTATCAGCATTTGAGCACATCCATTGTGCGTGTCTCTGTATTCGAACTCTTGACTTTTCGAAGCAAATCTCAACATGAGTACCATACCTAGAGACTCCTCTCCTATCTTCTATTAGACTAGTGGTTGGAGTGTGTGTAAATATATATATATATATATATATATATATATATATATATATTATTTATAAATAAAAGATATCTTATACTAATTATAATTTACCGAATTAAAAAACAATAAAGTACTTAATTCAAATTAAATTATTATTATGACCGCAGTAATTCATTCAATGCTTAATTACTACTATAACTATGAATCGATCGTATTATTAATCTGTGTAGGATTCAAGATTGGGTTTAGTATCCAAGTAAATCTATTTTCCCTATCTTCTCATGATGAGGCAAGAAATATATATTTACACACACGCGCACATATATATATATATACACACATATGTATATATGTATATATGTCTACATACACATATGTATATATGTGTGGGTCGATTTTATACATACTTAGATACCCATGACCTTATATATATACCCCCCGTGACCTACTAAATTAGAAGGGCCGCTTCCTTCCATGTCTAGTTGCTTTAAAATAATAAACTGATGTCGACTTAGTAACTTACGACATAGTAAAGTAATCTACCTTCATTCGTTCGTTAAACATAATCTCAAATAATACGATTTGGATTTGCCCAAAGATTCTATTTCTTTATCTATATTTTAGAATGCTGACGTAAGTTAGTTTGTTACTATGGCCCAGTAACAGTATTGAATGTCAATTATATCGAACTTTTGTCCTTCCTAAATTGAAAATGGTTAATCTTTATTAAAATTTATTAGTTAGATTTATACTTATACACCATAATACTTTCGATTCCTAAATCGAAAATGATTAATCTTTATTAAAATTTATTAGTTAGATTTATACTTATATATCATAATACTATCTTTACTTTATGCATCATGGGATTAAGCCTTTTACATGAGAATAAAGTCTTCGAGTGAGAGTTTTGTTTTTCCTACTAAGAAGATGCTTCCAATTGGAAAATATTCCTTTTTTAATTTTTCTTTTTCTTGTTGAAAGAGAAAAGGATTCTTTAGTAGGGGTGTTAAGCAAACCACATAATTCATGAACTGTTCGAGTTTTATTCGAGTTCGTTCGTTAATTTTACTTAAGTGAGCCGATTTGAACAATTGTTTGGCTCTTTTACTAAAACGAGCTGAACTGTTCGCAAATTGTTCAACTCGTTTAAACAGTTATAGTGTTATCGAGCTGACTCGAACCAATTTTAAAACTCGTTATACTAAACGAACCGAGCTGAACAGTTGGTTTAGCTAAACGAATATGAAATCAAAAACCTAGTATTCGGTTCGGTTCGATTCGTTAACATCCCTATTCCTTAGTCAATGGAACTTCAGGTTTGTCTTAAAACACCTTATGTATGATAACAACGACATGACAAAACAAAATAGTACAAGTATGAGGGATAGGATCGCCTGACCCCCTAACTGATGCGGTGACGTGTAACCGCACGACACGTGGCAGCAAGGGAGGGTGGTGAGGCTAGATGCGAGTGACCCTCATCTAGCCTCACATTCCCCTTGCTGCCACGTATCAGACGGTCACAAAAGGAATGAAGAAAGTAGGGGTTATAGGATCCCAACCCGAAGTATGAGGCCTACCGTTTAATGCAAGTTTCTTTCCTCATGTCAGAGGAAAAGCTTTTAGAAAACACAACCTTTAAATTATTAGTTTCTTTTTATGGTCCACCTATTTGTTTTCAGTTTTTTGTTGGAGCAATAACGTGAAATCCCTTACTTTCGGGGTTCATTGTCCCAATCCCAAGGAACTTGTGTGGAAGATGCAAATCAGGATTCCAGCGGTCTCCTAGATTGGGTGCGATCTTACGTAGTGACCCACACAAGGTATCTCTCCGCAAACCAGGCCTTCGGTCTAGCAGCAGAGGAATACCCACATTATACGCGTCTCTGAAATTAAACTCTTGACATCTTGAAGCAAATCCCAACCCTTCCAGTTTTTTGTTGGTTCTATATAGATGGTGAAATATCTAGTTGTAAAGGTCATTTGGTATTCCAATGTCTCATTTCTAAGAAGCGTTGTAGATGATGTAAATCAAAAACTTGACAGTCTTTAAATTGATAAATTTTTTAATAAGACCACCCACACAAGATGCTCATTGCAAATTGAGTCAGTAAACTTTTAAACCAATTAATCCGAATACTGTGTAAGTAGTGAAATATCATTTAATGTGAGGGAGTTTTTATCAACAAAAAAAATGTGAGGGAGCAACCACTCTCAAGTTGGACAACTCTTGTCAATCTCACAATAATCGAGCAACCGACAATGTAGCTTTTTTTCCTTTGAGAAGGCCACAGTACACATTTTGCCAATTTGGTATTGCATCTAGTTGACAAAAGGTTGAATCTCAATCCAAAGGTCTCCACTGTCTCAGCTTCAAAAAGATGTATAGAGGATGTAAATGAAGAGTCTAACGGCCTCCAAAATTAGGTGAGATTATCCACACAAGGTGTCCCCACAAACCAAGCATTTTCGGCCTGACAGCAGAGGAACACCCACATTATGCACGTCTCTGGATTCGAACTCATGACCTCTTGTTGGCAATCTTCAATCTGAATACCAACTGGACTATGCCCTGAAGGGCATGATATTGCATCTTGTTTCTCTTGGGTAATTCCCCCCCCCCCCCCCCCCCCCCCCCCCCCCTCCTCTTAAATTGTGAGATGACTAAGTTAAACATGTATCTAACTTGTTTAACCGAGGCTCTATGCTAGGTCTATGTCAACTTTAAACACATTTTTTTTGTCCTCCCATGATAAGAAAAAGATTTTATACATCTAGATAAATTTAGTTTTAAGGTAAAAACCTGGATTTTTTTTAAATCTATTATTCTTTAGGTTGATAAAGTAGATTTAGTTAAACATTTTAACCATTTCCCTTGCTTCTATTCCATTTGTTTCTTTTTTCCGTCCTCTTAAACCTATATATCAAGCTTTTCATGTTGATTCAATAGATTCAGTCAAAACTTCCTCGTAGCTAAATCTTGTCACAGAATGCCAAAACGAGTGAAGTATTTGGCTGTTTGTTTGACGTTGTCACTTTCGTTTCAAGATTAACTAAAATTCACGTAATTTTGGTCTTAAAAGAATTTGGCTTAAATGTACTTTTGGCCAAGCACACTGCCTACCAATTACAGCACCGACAATTAATGTAACGTTATGAAAGACCGGACACGATTTGGCGACATTATCATTAGGTAGAGTTGTTGAGCAAACCGAACAGTTCGTAAATTATTCTAGTTCGATTCGTATTTGATTCGAGTTTGTTCGTTAAATTTATTTAAACGAATCAAGTTCGAACACCTAATTGAGTTCGTTTACTAAAACGAGTTGAATTGTTTGCAAACTATTCGGCTTATTTAAATAGTTATAGTGTTTTCAAGCTAAATTCGAACCAATTTTAAAGCTCGTTATAGTAAACGAGCCGAGCTAAACAATTCGTTTAACTAAACGAATCTAAATTTGAAACTTAATATTCGACTCAGATCGGTTCGTTAACACGCCTAGGTAGAAGTATTATATAGCCTTTCTAGAATATTAACGTACATGTTAGAATATACATGAAGGAAAGCACTAATCTGAAGTTTTGGTTAAGCTGATTGATGCATGCATTTGTACACTTTTATAAAGATAAATTTTCGAGTTACTACCAAAAAAAAAAACCGAGAAGATACAATAAACATTCTTTCTGTATTTTTGTCTTTGTGACATATGCATCTCTGGATGATTTATACTCATATTACCAAAGATCGTATGAGATAATTTATTGTTGAAATTACATGAACTAACTGGAGTATCGCTGGAATCAAAGTCTCTATCACTTAGGATGTAGGTATTATTTTTCTGTCTCTCACCTTACTCAGACCCTACCGATAGTTTTTGTTGTTGTTGGGATAAAGGATGGAGGTATTATTTGTCTGCCACTCACCCTCCTCAGAACCTACTGATAGCTTTTGCTTGTTGAGATATACAAAATATGGTTGTTATATTACATGATAAACTAGATAAAAGTATGCAACATCTAGAGAAGGAAATAACTGCTGCTCAACCTCAATATTATCAGGTTATGTTTTGTTGTTATGCAGTATGTTTTGTTACTTCTACATATACATTATTACTTAAACATTTCAATTAGATTTACTATCTTTTGAGGGATCTTGACTTTGGGTATTAGGATTTAATGGTGGAATTATTCATAAAAAAGGAAATATAATTTCATAAAGTGAGCTTGAAAAATCATGAGCTCATCATTTCAACCTGTAATCAAAACCTCATTGGCGATTAAAATTGGCTCCATGAGTCATCTCAGAGTTAGTGTTTTATTATTATGATTTTTATAAGTCATGTGCATCAATAGTGTGAGTACCATAAATTAAGCATTGCATGAAAAACATTACTTGAAGTAAGAGACTTTATCTTTCCTTGATTTTGCATTATTAACATTTTACTGTGTAGGGTAAAATGTTTTGTAGTCTTGAGGTCACAAATTTAAGCCGCGACATAGCCTCCTATACAAAATGTAGGGTAAATCAGGTCACGGATTTAAGCCGTAAAAACAGCCTCTTATACAAAGTATAGGGTCACGATCTGGTCTTTCCAGAGACCATGCGCAAACACGGAAGTCTAATGCACTGAGAATGACCATATTGCATAGATTGTGATTTAGTGATCCTCGCAAATTCATCAGCATCATATTGATTACAGTGAGATCATCTTGGTATCAGACAAATAGTAAATTTTTTCAATGGCCAATAACGTGATCTGATAACATGAAATTCATCAACAGATCAATGATCTGATAACAGGAAATTCATCAACCGATCCATCTTATGAAGAATAATGTCAGGTTTCCCATGAAAAACAGATCAATGATCTGATAACAGGAAATTCTAAATCAAGACTACGTTACCAGCTATCAAATCAATAACGTGATGTTACATCAAAATAATAACAAGTGACAACAACAACATTACCTTATTGCCTTAGAGTCTCCCGCCTATGACAGGGTATGAGAGAGTCGGATGTACACAACTATACCCATGTGTTAGAGATACACAGAGGTTATTTCCCGATAACACATAATGAAAATTGCATCAAGCTGTGTCGATCAACTGCTACTTCACAATATAACAAGCGCAACCAATTTAGTAAGTCATTTTGCTTCATTTCATCACAAAGACCTATCTCAAATGCTGTAATAAGCCAGAAAGACCGAAATCATGTCATACCCGACACAGTAGTACCATAAAGGGCTAACTGATGGTCTAAAGCTTGATGATCTTGCATGCAAGAGAGTAATGCAAAGTCATCTAAAACCCTCCTTGCTGGGAAAATCTCCAGCACTGGCCCTAAACGTATGCAGGTTTTCAGGAAAACCCGCGATTTATCACACTTATTTGTAATGTTAAAAGATTACAGTGACAAAATGTTCTCAAGAAGAAAATTTTTGCTCAATGGATCCCTTCTAATGCCTTATAGAAATGAAGAGAGTTACATGACGAAACAACAAACACAGACCAAGAACATTGGCCCCTGCGCATTCTACCTATTGCTAGGATCATTGCTTGATAAACGCGGAATAGCATTACGTATTCAATCACAGACCATATGAGGAAAATTGATGCATACCATATTGTTCTTCTGGTTAGCAAATATTTTACAGTTCTTGGCATGTCTTCGTTTAATAGAAAGAATTGTTTTCCTCGTCCTACCTTAACTTTTGACTCCATCGTTGCCATTGAAGATGCTGTAAATGTCACTGCAGATTGCCACGGTGCTTGAAGACACAGCCAACAATATCATGAGCCATGACATTATACGATCATTTTTTGTAGCTATTCCATGAGTATCCCTGGATGACATTGAGCAACATTATTATAATGCAATGCTTGGAAAAAGAAAACGCGAAATAAAGAAAAATGGAAATGCACACAAGATGGACTGTTTATACAAAGGAAAGAAAGTAATTCATCTGAAAGCTAATTTATACTCAATATTATTCCCGTGTGAACTATGCTTAAGCCAAACTAAGATAATAGTTTTAGAACAGAGGGAGTACTATATACCCACCAAGTACAAAATTATCCATCTAGTGCAACTGCTCAACTATAGTACCACATTATAGGTTTATGTTTTCCAGTTTCAGCCAACGTATGTCAGAAGAACCAGAATCTATTTAGTGCAATGCTCCTTCACCGTTTCAACTTCAGAGGCACTACAAAGTACCTTTTATTTCTTTCATTGCAATCAGTCTTCAGAGGCTCTTTCATTTTTTATTTTATTTTTACATAGGCTATTCTTTTATTATTATTACTATTTTGCTTTTTTAATCCATGGCTCTTCTTTATTTTTATTTTTTTATTTCTCTTTTGAGTAACTTTGACGTTTAGTAGTTGCACGTGAAAACTATACCTGAATATCAAGCCACAAGTACAAAAAGTTCACAGATTTTGGCATCACTGGTTTATCCGTTTCCCCAGAATTTAATATTTCACCAGCTTCTCCTAAAGTAGCTTATCAGTTCCCTTTTAATCAACAACAACAACAATCATACCCAGTATATCCCAACGACAGCACAAGTTATAGCTAGGGTCCGGGAAGGGTGAAAGGCATGTAAACAATACCTCCATCCCAAGGGGTAGAGAGTTCCCTTTTAATCCAACTACAGAATTACGATCGGTGATTGAAAACCGTATTGAAAAAGTAAATATTAATTATTCATAATTAGTAACATGGAAATATGAAAAAGAAACTGATAATCAATTTGTTTAGACTGAGAAGCTGTAGTTGAAAGTCCATCATTAACATGTTCCTAAGCTTGACACCTAAACCAGAACGCATCAAATAAGCTTAAGAAAAGGGAATAAGTAGAGCATACTTACCTAAGGGCGATAGCAGCTGGGAATATATAACCAACAGCAACGGTAGCAGTTGCCCCAGTGAACTGGAAAGCATCCCAGATGCTGGGTACACTATTGGCTCCCACATATATGACAGCAATAAGAGCAGTTGTGAGAGCGAAGAATCTTCGGTTATCATAAATAATAGGAACTGCATGTGGGAAAAGAAGACCATCCACATTGAGGCGAAAAGAAAAGAAGACAATAGGAAATACAAGCATCAGATGGACGACATAGCTCATTCTCACAACATCATCAATCAGAGAGCTATAAGGTATTCCGAGATTCCCATCGAAATTTGCGAGTATGTCATCCATTGTTTCATCACCGAACAGAAGAAATCCAAAGAAGCTAGTAGCTACGTAAACCGTAGTACACAAAATGATTGACGTTTTGACAATAGATTTCATCTGGTTGGGATCCCTTAGCTCATTCTCTATGGGATGAACTGCAATAGAGAACAGGCAGCATAAGCATTAGGCTTCATGAATAAGTCGTTTTTACACAAATTCACCTTTTATCGATCAACAGAGACTTGTCACACAGTCCATGATATGAAACAAAAGTCAGTATCATGCCTGAATAACAACTTCCTATAATAAATGTAACTTCTATGTACAATTTGAATTACTAACACGTGATAATATTTCATACTAGCAACAATTTCTGGAAAATGACGATATATATAGTCATTTCACGGAAGACAAGGACACAGCGGGAAATACAGGAGTTCGAGACTCCGAATGGCAGCAATAAGCATTCAAACATGGAAAGCTTGACGCTTAAATAAATCCAACCATGTATCATGGTTGATGTCAAAACTTGACCACCCCATTGCTCATTTCTCTTAAATTTCCAACTTAAGGTAAACTGATTATGTGTCAAATCAAATTTCCATGCCAAACGGATGGAGAAAACCAGTCTGGAGAAATAAATCTACGGTTGTTAATGTCTTCACTTTGGCATGACAAATTTGTTCCAAGAGCAACCCGCTGCAGCTTTTTATTTATTTATTTGTCTTCAAATTTCAATTTCTTTTCAAGCTGTTCAACAAAAAATGTGCACGTAAACAAATCATTATTAAGATAGAACTTTCAACATAAGATAATAGAAAGAATTTTTCAGCTCTTTCAGAACAGGCTTGTTGCTGCTTCTGGTTTTGGAAAAAAAAAATCCAAAAAAAACTTTTCTCCTGTAATAACAAGACCATTTATTGTTTATTACTCCATTGCAGGGCATCAATATATGAAAATAGAAAAACTCCAGTTTCAACCGAGATTACAACAAGCTATAAAAGACAAACTAGCACTCACCATTGTGGTGGCATATGTAGGCAGTGACGAGGACAGGCACAGTTGTGAAAAGTTTCCAAAAAGATGCCTGATCGACCAGCTTTGGCAGCAAGCATGGCATTCCAATGCTTCCATTTACAACTTTGAATATAGATACTCCTGCTGTGATCACCACAAACACAACAGCCAACCCCACGGACAAGGCCGATGTGTACCTCAATGAATCTAATTCACCAAACCTACTGTCAGTTCATAGATCCCATTCATTATTCACAATAAACATAATTGATGAGCAGGAAAACACAATTGTGAATACCACTTATATTTGATCTCATTATTCAGTCTAAGAGAGATAGAAACTCAGCATCGCGATGGGATTTCAAACAGCATCAGTATCACAAAAATTCTGATTTACGAAAAGCTTTGGATAATCAAACTTAGTGAATCCATACTGCACAATCCATGGGTGAACTTCATACTCCCGCCAAATGGAATTTCAGTTCTACTTCAATCAGCAGCGAAAAAATTATATAATGGATGCAATATGTACTAGCTGAGCTAGGAGAAGCTATACGAAATGGTATATTATTATCGCAACCTGGGATGTTATGTCTTGGAAGTAGGAAGGAAACAAAATAATACAGATCACCTAGGATTAATGCAAGACAGGAAGCACAAAAGAAGATATAGCAAAAAGCCTTCCTTTAGTATAAAATTTTATGACATACCAGCCCAAACATGATATCCCAAACTCTCTGAAGTTATCTTTACGGTGCATCAAAAAAGTAACAGATCGGTTCTGTTTCTCTGTTGTTGAAAGAATTATTTGAGTGACGAAATACTACAGTAACAATTCTTTAAGCATCCTGAATATACATCTTTCTCACTTTACTGTTTCCAGATGGATTAAATTGATCTGAAGATGAATTCTACACAAATAGAAAGAGCATACAAGTTCATAGGAGAAAGTCCAAATTATCACCAAACCAAAGGATAATGGTCAGATTACACATGCAACTTCAGTACAACCTTAGACATCGCATGGATAACAACAATATACTGTGCTTAAGATTACAAACATATGAATATAGCAAAAATAAGAAGGCATACTTCTGTCAACTAAACTAGAAAATTTTCTACACAGTTATTTAAGATCAAAGAAAGCTCACCAACACGTTTAAAGGATATCAGAGGACAGAAAACAAAGAGTGTAGTCATAAGCAGCAACAGAGATCTATTAATCCACCAATGTTGCCCAAACCACTCTTCCATTACGCCAGAATGATGTACTCCAGCTGACCATATCCCTGATAGCACATCACCTACACACAAACACTTTGTAACTTTTCCTCTTACAATAATAAGCGGAACAAATAGTGGCAGCATGATTTGTATATTTTTTTAGAACCCCATGCACATAGGCAGTTAATATGTGCACAGGGAAAAAGCTTTGGACAAACAGAAAATGCATGCACACGTGCAGTATAAGCAAACAAATTGCAAGCTGCATCTATGACTTGATATATTTTAAAGTAGCAGAGGAAGGAAACCGGAAAAGGATTCAAGAGTACCCAATTAAGAAAACCTTAACCAAGGATTTTAGAGTACTATTATTTCATTGTACAAATAAAGATAGAGTCATTTACAGCGTATCCATACCAATAAGAGAGCCCTCTGCATGTACATCTGCATCTGTTTACAACTCGAAGGTATTGCATATGTCTTTTTTTTATTTTTTTATTTTGTAACTGGTAAGGTTGTTGTTTTTAAGGTATTGCACATGTCATAAAACATCTCAAAAACATTCTAATAGCACTAGTGAATACAATAAAATCTTCTACTTACATCCTTATGATTTTCCAGAGTATACAATGCGATAACGTACTATGGGCATAAAGCCGCTGGATCTGGTGCATAGTCTGGTAAAAGATTTCATGTTGGTCAACTATTTTTGTAACAACCCGTATTCACCTAGCCAATTCCAGGCCTGATACATGTTCCGGCCCAGCGTCATCACTATGGGCAAGCACTATTAAATGCCAACTAAATCGGGCTTCTCGTACTTACTAGGCCAAAAAAATTAACCATAGTTGACATTTAACACTTGGGTCATATTTATATGTCACATCACCATCCTCCTTTGCAGTGAGAGTTTCTTTTAGTCTTTATGTCTCACCCCCTTAATGGCCCAGCGAGAGATTAACGCTTGTTGACATTTAGCATTTGGGTCATATTTATATATCATGTCAGCATTATCATGTTATCATCATCCTTTTCGATGTGGGATTTTTTCTCACCTTTGTAATGGGACAGCATCCTCGCTAAACCACACTAAGAAACCAGAATCCCTCTAGGGTCCCGAATTTGGCTATTTCACCCTGTCAACGCTAGTCTAGGTCTCATACCATAATTGTAATAATCCGAATTTGTCCAAACGATTCTAGATCTTGCGTCTGTTCGAGTCCGACGTCATTACTATGCAAGCACAACAGTCGACTCAATGGGCCTTCTAGTCCTCGTTGGCCATTGATTAACCCTTGTTGGTATTTAGTTGTATCATACTTATATATCATGCCGCTATCTCCCTTTTTTTCCGACGTCGGATTTTTTGGGTCTTTAAAATTTTCTCCACATATGTTATATGTTTAAGACAAAATCAACTTTCAATGGATAAAAGAACAAGAGATTAACACATAATCAAACAAAACATAAGCAATTACTGCACAGAAATCATGGATTTAGTCTTAATACCGATTATAATCATGTAGACAACAAGCATGCCAGCATTATTGACCACAATGCACACCTGGAGCAAACGCCGACCAGTAACACCAAACGAGTCCCCAGCTAAACCAGCATACGACGCCGCCTTAGAAGCCCTACTGAACCTCAAAATCATCTCAATCGACTTATCCGTCAACACCGCCCCCAAAACAATAAAAATCAACCCCGGAACAGTCCCCAGCTGCTTTAAAGTCTCCGGTAAGGCCATAATTCCGGCACCGACAATAGTCGTCGACAAATTAAAAACCGCGCCGGAATATGAAGCCCCATCGAATCCACCCTCCGAAACATCCAATTCGTCCCGACCAGGATGCTTGGCTGGGAGAAGCGGGGTAGTTTTAGGGCTCCGGCGGTGTTTCCGGTCGGAAAATGGCATAATTTCGAAATTAATTCGGAGGAGCAATTTAGATTTTTGGAGAGGATTTAGATGGGAAATGGCATGTGACAATTGGGGATTGCGGGGAAGAGAATCAGTTTATTTTTGATTCAACGGTTATTACTATATTTGCTCGGCATAGGAATTCATACTGGAAGTGTAGGTAAACGACGGTTATTGATTTATTGCCTTATATTTTGGCTCACTACTAACTTCCCAGATGTGAACCGTTTGATATAGATAAGAGATTTTATCTTATTCCACCGTTTGAAATCATTGTTACGCCAAAAAAAAATATGACAAATCCCAACTACGGATATATAAGAGCCAAAACTGCAAAGGGCATTCCATCCGTTCTTTTTTCCAACTTTACTTATCGTATTATATCGGATCGTATGGATCATCAGATCATATAAATCATTATTTTCAAACGAACCTGTCTATCCTCTGTATATATCTTACGTGAAGGTTGGAACAAAGAAAAAAGTGGTTGTCTTGGAGACAATTTATATCTTAACTCCGTATGAATATGAACAAAACACGCGCATCCAAAGACTCACAAATGCCTACAGTACTGCCTCATGAATAAGTTCATGAGGTTCCCTTGTGGCTCGATTTTTGCGGTAGTCATAATCATAATGATTTATACCCTTCACATAATGATTTATATCCTTCACCAAACTTATACAATGGTCTTACGTCCAAACCAATGGCATTGTGCCACGTTGGATTGGTAGACCATTCTTTCAGAGTACGTAGTTTTCTCCACCCTTTATGGAAACCTTTAAAATGGAGATAAACGGTCTTTGTTTTTATAACATTCTGCAGATTTTAGTTGCCTAATATGTTATTTATTGAGACACATAGTAAAAGTATATTGTCAGATATGGTAGGTATATTTATGGGGCTTTTTTTATTATAACAAAAGTGTGACATTTTATCATTGGGCTGCAATTTGTAGCAAAAAGTGCATATCATGTCTCATTCGCAGTGTATTATTATTATTTTTATTATTTTTTATAACAAAACCATGTAATTATATACTAGACAACGGAAATCGGACAGAAGAATTCCTGTTAGAAGGAAACTGCTTTTTCTAAGTTTTTCATCTTTATTGTTTTAAATTGTTAAAATTGTTTTAGAAAAAAGAAAAAAAAACATATTATGGAGTTTGTTTTGTAAGACAATTTATGTGTGATCCTACTAATGAACATCTCAAGGGTGCTTTGAGAATTCTTAGGTACTTAAAGACAACAATAGGACACAGATTATACTTCAAGAAAATGAAGACAGGGACATCCAAGTTTTTTCAGATGCAGACCGGACATGATTAAAGACAGATATGTGATCAACCACTGTATATAGAACCTATGTGTGAATAAATTTGGTTACTTGAAAGAACAAGAAGCAACCAGTAGTATTAAGGAGCAGCACCAACATCAACACATACATTGCATATCCCAACAACAGCAAAAGCTATTACTAAGGCCTAGGGAGGGTGAGAGACAGGCAAACAATACCTTCATCCCAAAAGATAGAGAGTTGGCTTCCAGCGAGACTCCCAGCTCTATGTGTACATGCATAAACATATAATGAACGACAAACAATGAAAGACAAGGACAAACACAAAAAGTGCAAAGTCAACCTAACGTTGAGAGAGTATCTAAGCCCATATATATCCTCTAAGGCGCCCCTATATCCTGTCTAAATCTCGCTAATAAATTTATATAAAAAAAATAAACATAGCGATCAATCAATCAATACCTAATATATACCAACGGCATCAAAAACTATAAAAAATAAAAAATGAACAGATACAAGAGACAGTCAAACGAAATAATGATGTAACAGGGGGAAAATTAGTAGTAACACTTAAGATTTTTTTTTTTTGTTGGTGGTAAGTTAATCGACAATTTCGCTAATAGTTGGTCCTCAATTAATAAACCAATGACAAGTAAGAGGGATTTATAACATAAATAAAAGAATACCATGGTTTTAACCATTTCATGAAGATTAAATTCTATTATTAAAATGTGGAACATTTATAACGTGTGTGAAAAGAAGTAACAAAACTCTATAAATTTTTCTTTCAAGTACGGTACAAAGTACTTCTCATTCAAGTGGAAAATTATTTTTGAAATAAAATGGAGTACTTAATTCATATAATTTTCTATTTCTTTTCCTTTTTTCCTTCTGTTTTTGTTTGATCGCGGCAGAGTTGTTTGCCGCACGTCGACATGTAACAGAAGATTGTTAAATAAGCGTTTATTTATTACAACAATGTCGTTTCCGGTATATTAGGTTCATGCGTTTATGTAGGATTCGAAAAGGGATCAGATCGCTTCATGATCTGATGTATACAACCTTACCCTATACTTTTTACAACAAGCTGTTTCTGTAGCTCAAACCGTAAGTTTATAATCACAAAGCATTAAGTTGCTCCAAAGTCTGCTCTCTATTATTACTACAATTGCATAAACAAATGTTCAGATTGTAGGCTGTACTGAAAATAAGAAAATCACAATAATAATAAAAATATAAATTGCCTGCAAGTAGAGTAGTTGAGTTAGACTTGATAAGGTACCGTTATGCAATTTAAATGCATTTAGAATGCAAAAGTTCATACGTTAGCCCTCAAAATTTCTATCGTCTCAACTCTAAATAGCTTTGTGTAAGATGTAAATCAAGTTATTCATTGCCTTCTAGGTAGGAGTAGGTGGGAGACCCAAGACTTGATGTTACAAAGTGTCTAAGCCTGAACTGGTTCCGGTATAAAAAGCTGACGACAACACTCAAAAACATAAAATGTGGCTAGTTAAGATTCGAATCGACAACCTTAGATATAATCTACTATTCGGGTATCAACCGAGCGGAGTATTTAAATGCATTTAGTAATAAGGGCGATTTTGCAAATGATACGTAACAGCATTAAATTAAAATATAGGTTCTAATTCAAATTTGAAATATTCCTAATAAAAGAACAGGAAAATCAATTTTCGACTGACTGAAAAAGGCATAGTCGATTTATATCAAAAATTTCAAGAATAAAGAGATAGGAAATATGCTTTTTTAATCCAATTATAGATGTTATGCCTTTACACTTGAACACCCCAACTTGGTTGCCAATATGGATAAATGGATCTCATCTACTAATTAACAGGACGAGCCTGACAATGTCCACAAGTCTTGTGATATTTTTGCTCCCGTTTTTGTCACAGTATACAACAATCCAACGACATCAAAAGCTATTGCTAGGGTCTGGAAAAGGTGAGAGACAGACAAATAATACATCCATCCCAAAGAGATAGAAAATTTGATTCCAGTGACCCTAGCTCTATATGTATATGCATAGATGACACAATAATAAATAATGACGATATAATAATAATAACAACACCACCACAAAATAAACACAGTATATTTCTACAATATGTACTTATAATAAGACCTAGAGAGAAAATAAAAAATAAAAAATTGGTTCATAACATAGAGTACCTGATTTACCTTCTTACACTATCTTTGGGACTGAGTGTGACAGAGACCCTTACTGCAGACTACTATGTAAATGACTAAGCTCCTGCTAGCAGACCGTTAGGTACCTGATTTACCTTCCTACACTACCTTCGCTACCTTTGAGACTGGGTGTGTCAGAGACGTTAATGGTTGTGGTCAACCTTTTTTATAGTTCCAAGGAAACTGTTGCGCCGCGATTGTGCTGCAAGCCATTTGGCAAAGATTAGGGCACAGGGGTGACGTGCTACTGGTACATGATGTCCTTTTATAGATTCTGATTGGTTTTTTTTCTAACACATAAGTATAGTTGTATATATTCGACCTTACGTATTCTGCTATGAAAAAAAAACCTCTAAGACAAGGTAATGTCGCTGTTGTTGATTGTTCTTCCTTTCTGACTTTATAGCTTCATAAGATACCATAATTTCCTTGAACTTTGCTTCAGCAACTTCTGCAACCAAAGATAAGCATTAAATTTTAACTCCCCGACTCGATACACGAAAAGCTGACTGCAGCAATGAAAAGACATACTTAGTAATAATTTTTATGTTATATCAACAACCACAACATTACCTCATTGACTTAGAGGTTTCCGTTTTTGGTGGGGTATAAGAAGTCGGATGTATGCAACTATTAACATGTATTATAAACACATAGAAATTGTTTCCTGATGATCCATAATGAACATTGCGTCAAGCCGTGTCAATTAACTGCTACTTCACAATATAAGGAGCACATTTAATTTAGTGAGTCATTTTGCTTTATTTGATCGTATTCCTAACTCAAGGAAGAAGGTAAACTTGACTCCATTTTAATGTTATATCGAACAAAACAATCAGCAATAAAAACAGAATAGGTCATTGCTGCTCCAGGGGCATAGTCCAGTGGTAAGTGGCAAAGGTGATTGGGGCTAGAACCCCGACGTCCCGAGTTCGAGTCCGTGTGGAGACAATCCTTGTTGAAATATTACAAGGGTTGCCTCTGTGCTGGCTGAGTCTCGTGTGTCCTCTCCCTTTGCAGGGCTGCCGGTGGAGCACATCCCTCGATTTACATCCCACCTAGCTAAGGGGCCTCTGGTACAGGTGGGGGAGAACCCACTCCCTCATCAAAGAATAGGTCATTGCTTCCAGACTTAGACCATTGTAAACAAAAAGTGCATGCTTAGCACTATTATTACATACAGATTGTAATAATACATACGTAAATTCAGTCTCTATATATCAGTAGATGTACAATCCACAAAAACTTCTTACAATATGCTCACATTGGAGAATTCGCTAAGATTAAGGTAATCACTGTTTTGTTTTCCAACAACACAACAACAATAATATTACCTTATTATCTTATAGGCTTCTGTCGATAGCGAGATATGAAGAGATCGGATGTACATAACCGTATCCATATGCTAGAAACACACAGGAGTTTTTCCGATGACCCATAATGATCACGCTGTATCGATCAAGTGTTACTTCACAATATAAGAAACAATCAATTTAATGAATCATTTTTCTTTATTCCATCATATTCCAAAGTGAATGAAATTATTCATTGGTGAAAGACAAAATTATTGTAAGTTTCATATGACAGAGCACCTGAAGAAAACAATTCCTAACTTGTGAAATTTCAGATGAAGCATATAAGGAGGAAAGAGAGACTTTAAGATATGGATGAGCCTAACATGGGTTCGTTAGAGGCATTAGTCGTAACTAGGCCGGTAAATAAACCGAGCCGTTCGGTATGTTCTGCTGACTTGGCTAAAGGGTTAATGAACCGAGCTTGAACCATTTTTTTATTCGAACTCGATAAGTGACACCATTCGTTTAAGGTGTTAGGCTCGTTAATGTTGTTCGTGAGTTAAACAAACCGAGTTTGAATAATTAAATATGTTCGTTTAAATAAATGAACAAGCTTAGCTCGTTCACTAAATTAAATGAACCGAACTTGAACAACGTGATGTTTAGCTTATTCGACTGATTTACCGCCCTGGTCGTAACCCATTGTAATTCATATTTCGTACAGCGGTGAAATATGAGGATGGGATCAACTGCCAAATAAATTGGATAAAAGATTTTGGTCCACTAACTGTTTGTTCGAATTTGATCAACCTCGTTTTTCCATAAAAGTTATGAGTATAAATTTGTAAGTCTTTCCCAATTATTGATACAATAACAACACATAATCAGTATATCATATCAACAACAACAATGCATACTCAGTAAACCTAATGACAGCAAAAGCTATCGATAGGGTCTGGGAAGGGTGAGAGACAGTCAAACAATACCTCCATCCAAAATTATAGCGACTAAGCTTCCAGTGAGACTCCCGGCTTTACATGTGCCTGCATAAATAATACATTAATAGTGATATGGTGTACTAGTGTGTTTGTGAAGAAATTTAGCAAATACAAATATAAAGCTTTCGATATTAAAATAGCCGTAAATGTTTATATGCAGAAAATAATGAAAGACAAAGACCAAAAGCAAAAAAAAAATACAATGTCAACTTTAAGCGTAGAGAATATCTAAGTCTCTAAATATACCCTAAGATGCTTTTATAATATGCACCAAATTGTGTACTATACTATCAATTATTATTAGTAGTACAATACACAATTGGTACATGTTGATGCTAGAATTTGAATCTGCAAAATAATCTAAAAATTATAGAAGTAGTTTAGACACTGCTTAGTGAATATATCTTTGTCTTGGAGGATGGTATGGAAAATATGATTGAAGAGAAAATAGGAACGAAGTTGACTTAATAATCATCAAAATGAGTCTTTTTTTATTCTTTTTTTCTTTGATTGGCAAATCATCATCAACAAAATAAGTTGACCATAAAGGTCGTAATAATTTAAATAAAACGTGTAATACAAGATATAAAGAATGTTATGTCATAATTTATTTATTTATAATACAGTAGTGGCACTTGAGCATTTGAGATACGAAACATGCTACTTAATTATTACATTTTACACATAAGTCATCGATTTTTTTGCTGGAGGTTGGGAAGCAAAATTTAAAATATTTTTAAAACAGGTATTGTCAAAGTAGTTGGTACCTAATTTAATGCGAAAATTTTTGAAAAAAAATGCACCAAATGATATTTATTTATTACATAACTACTTAATATTATTTTTCATTTCTAATGGACTCAATGACACCCTTTTGGAATATGATAGGATAAAGTAAAATGACTCACTAAATAGACTGTGCTTCTTATATTGTCAAATAGCAGTTTGATCGACACATCTTGCCGCAGTTATCATTATGTTTAATAGAGAACAACCTCTGTATGTTTCTAAAATATGTGAATGATTGCGTATATCTAACTTTTCATACTCTATATAGACAGAAGTTTAATGTTGTGGTTGGACATTACTATTGAATGTTGAATTACACATCTCAGTTGGACTGTACGCTCCATGTACCGAACAAAAGCCATATGAGCTATCAGCCTCTGCCTTTCACAATAACCGATTCAACGCGCAATCATACTCCTCTTTCTTCACTATTTCCTTATGGCGTATCTCAAATTCCAAACTTTAAATTATAATAGTATTAATTAAAAAAGAAAACCACATTTTCTGTATATAATCTTTTCGAAAATACGAATCTTGAGTGTAGTCATTTCATAGATGCAGATCTGAAATGGGTTTCTGACATGATCTTTGTTCCCCCAATTTCCATTCTCTCGGGTAATGCTGTCTGAAAACTTTTTCTTTTCCGATTTTTCTTTTCTGGGTTTGTTTTTGTTGGCTTGTTTTTTTGAGAAATTGAGGTTGGCCCAGGTATTCATGAGTTTATAACGAGATTTTCGTGGTAAAGTTTGCAGCTTTTTAAGGAGGGATTGCTCATGGCAATGGCACGTAGGCCAATAAATCCATCAAGAAGAGTAGCTGATGTGGGAACTAGTGCATTTGCATCCTCACTTCATTCAAAATCTCGCTCTTCTCCTTATCTTTCACTTGGGCTTGTTGCCTTGGTAATTTCTTTGGATAATCTGAAGACACATTCTTGGTGTTAATTTTAGTTATCTTCCCCGACGGGGAAATATTAATTTTCTTGATTCATCATAAAGTATTTCACTTTTTTAGATGAATTTATACTTTTAGATGTTTGTTTAAGATGAAAAATTGTGTCTTTGCAGGGGGCCCTTTTTCTAATTTGCTATTTGTATGGTGGCTCAGGTTTGCCTTCTATTCCTTTTATGTATCCGCAAAATGTTAATGATACAATAACTTTGTTTGCTCCTATCTTGTAATACATCTAGCTATTTCCTGGTATTAGCTTTATCGATATCTGTAATTTCGTGTAGAGAAGCATAATCTTGTGCAATAATTGCGATTATTTAGCTTTAAAATCAAAATGTGACCTTCAGCTGAATGCTGTCTAGTTAGAAGTGCAGGCTTATAGCAATTGGGATTTTTATCAATGCTATTATTATCATTTTCAATAGAAAAGACAATTTCATTAAAGATTTAAATCTGCTAAAATAGCAGAGAATACATCATGAGGAAAGGCATTGCTCCAGTGTTTGGATCTTTGTTGATGCTAGGCTGCTTAAGTTTGGTGGAGCTCTGTGTGTGTGTGTGTGTGTGTGTGTGTGTGTGTGTGTGTGTGTTCTAATGTCTTGAATTTGTCTGTACTTTGCTTGATAGGTGGTATTGGAAGCATCAGAGGAGCAGTCAGCAGGGTTGAAGGTAATGATGTTTCCTTTATGTTTTTCCTGACTTGCTTCACTTGATTGCATATCTAGCTTCTGAGTGTTCCTTACAAAATCAGGACTTGTTGATGAAGTGTTAAACATACATTGTGAATTATTTATAGTATATGGACCTATATATAATTTCATATTGATATGTGATTAACATAAGCATCGTGATCATAGCCCCAAAATTGTCTTATGACACTCTACAGGCATTATTTGAAACTTTGGGAAATAATCTAAGGATCTTTAAAAATGGTTTTAAGTTTTATGTGGTGACATTACTGTATCTCCTTGATTAAATGAGTCATATCGGAGTTGTAAATCTGTTAAAATAAATGCTTTATGTAGGTTGAAGTCCTTTTTCATATCATTTTCTTGCATTGTTTATATTTGGCTTGTTCAACTTATATTGTCTCTGTATCTTTACATCTGTAGCCACTTATTTGCTTGGTCTAGTGAGGCTGGAATTCAGTTAAATCATTAAATTATTTAGCGGTTGCAAATTTTTTTTTAACTGCTGAAACTTGGTGTCCGTTGCCCTAGAAAACTAGTTATGTTGCTGACAATTATTTGGTGTCTATTAATTCTGATATTCGTCTTAATTTCATTGAGTGTGTTGTTGTGTAGTAGGCCTACTAATCGATTATCCTAGGACCGTGTCCTTGAGAAGTAAAATCTCTTTGACCATGTGACATCTTAATGGCCGTGGGACAAGAGCTGAAGAATTCAAAAGGAAGTCAGCTAGACTAGTTAACTCTTTCTCAAGACTGGGATATGGTCTTTTTGTTTTATGCTGTCAACGAATAGTTAGCCTATGATGGGATATATTTCAATTTGTAGAAAAAAATTGTTGTACTTGCGTTAAAACTAAGGTAGTTGGGCATGGTCAGGATGGTATCGATGCAGGAACCCCGCTGAAAGAATTGATACTCCTCATGTTTGAATTAGCTCATGCATGGATTAGTGTCCTCTTGTGCCTGCATTGACCATATTTTCTTCATAGTTTTCCCCCAGCATACTTGGGGAAACCGATCTTCGTCAATAATATTTCACCCATTTGGGTTCTTATGTGTCCTAGAGACCTCCATAATTTTGTATACCATAGATCTTTTACTCCTCTATCCTTCCTTATTTCATGTGCCAACCCTTGGCAAATGCATTGGTACTCTGCCTTTACAGATAACATACAACTTTTGGTTTCTCTCCGCTGGCTGCACTCTGTGACCTCCCATTTAAGATTAAACTGTGTGATCTATGTTCTCAATCATGATTGTCTTTACAAGCTGGGTGTTAAGATATATTGTTTGTTTCACCGTTTTCTTTCTCAAATATTTGGCTGCTTTTACCGTATGTGGTATAATTCCTTAAAATTCAAGATTTCCAACTTCATACAGGTGATTATTCATGTACAATGGAGGTTCAACAGACAATTCCGCTTTTGAAGAAAGCGTACGGTGACAGCATGCACAGAGTGTTACATGTTGGTCCAGATACTTGTTCAGTGGTTTCTACACTATTAAGAGAAGAAGATACTGAAGCTTGGGGAGTGGAACCATATGATGTAGAAGATGCAGACCGTTCCTGCAGGAGTCTTGTGCACAGAGCAATTGTGCGCGTGGCTGATATCAAATTTCCACTTCCTTATCGGGCTAAATCATTTTCTCTTGTCATCGTTTCAGATGCATTGGATTACTTATCTCCGAAATATCTTAACAGGACCCTTCCTGAATTGGCAAGGGTGTCATCTGAGGGTCTAGTCATTTTTACAGGTACGAAAAGGTTATTTGTGTTCGAAAATTTTCTGCTTTTACATAACACTTATTGTATTGTTGTCTTTCTGTGTGCCTTCTTTGGAAGATTTATGATGAGTTATGTCCCTTTTCGTGTCCCGAACTTAGAAATTTGTTTCCAATCTTTTCATGCATTAGTAACTATTCAGGAAGCTTCATGTAAATTGAATTATTCTTACTTGTTCGAATGACTCTCTTTTCTTTGAAAGCTTTGTTATTCCCTGTTCTCTTATAAGTCCTTGTACTTTAGGATATAATGAGAATGGAAATTGATGTAAAAAACCAGCTAAGAACCATCAAAGATTATGTATCTGGTTCTTAACAAATGGAAAGGTGTGTGTAGTGTTACAGCAGCAACAACGACATCACCCCATTGCCTTAGAGGCTCCCGCCTAGACGGGGTATGGGAGGGTCGGATGTACGCAACCATACCCATGTGTTAGAAACACATATAGATTATTTTCGGATGACCCATAATGATGTGTCAAGCTATGACGATCAACTGCTACTTCACAATATAAGAAGCGCAACCAATTTAGTGAGTTATTTTGCTTTATTCAATCATATTCCAAAGTCATCGAAGAGTGTGTCCTTGACTCTATTGGAAATGGAAACTTTGTAGTGTTAGATTATGCTTGTGAAAACGAATCAGGGCAGATAATAAGTTGGAAAACTGTGAAACAGATTTAAGTTTCCTGATATGATTTTCACTGCTCAAAATCATTGGTTATTTATTTATTGTTTAATGTGGGTTTTCTTTTTTGTTTTCTTAGGCTATCCCAAGCACCACAAAAACAAAATGACAGATAAATCCAAGTTTGGGAGATCAGTAAGTGCCTCTCTGTTTCATGGCTTTTCATGGCTGTGCAATTTTCTCCTTAATTTTTTTTTGGGCAATTCTTAAACATCAATCATCTTTTTTCTTGAGAAATATAATGACTTCTCGAGGCTTATGTCTACCTTTGTTTAAGCTTTTTTGTTGTCTTGACTGTCATGTCCCTTGATGATGGCTGAGCTTATTCTTGGGATAAGGTTAGAAGGCCTCCATAGGCAATTAGTCATATTCTTGAGAAACTGATCCATTATCGTGATCTCCTAGTTTACTGAAGATGTAAACAAAATAAAATTAAGGTTGTCAGAGCATTAATCATGATCTGGGGAGCAGAGAATAGGTTCAATGCAAGCTAGTAGAACTGCACATAAATAACATGATTTTATGTAACTCCAGCAGTAAGTCTGACGACTCCAGCACATGCATGGTTGGTCACAGAATCTGATGTGGTGCCAATCTTGTATTTGAGTTGAAGAACAACATATATGTAATTTCTGCCATTATCAATCAATGAATCAATCGATCATACTCAGTATATCTCAACGGCATCAAAAGCTATCGCTAGGATCTGGGGAGGGTGAGAGGCAGGCAAACAAGTTTGCTTCAAGTGAGAGCCGGGGGCTCTATATGTACCTGCACAAATGACACAATAATAGGGATATGCTGTGCTAGTGTGTTAGTGAGGGAATTCATTAAATACAAATAGGAAGCTTCGGATTTTAAAATAGCCATAAACGTGTATATGCACAAATAATGCAAGACAAAACAAAAACAAAAAAGTGCAAAGCCAACCTAAATTGTAGATAGTATCTAAGAGCTTAAATATACTCCAAGGTGCCAGTTAATCTAGATGTTCACCGTAACACCCTAAAACTTGAGGCTGACAACGCTGCTATGGGTTTAACAGTACTATATCAACTTTTCTGGCCTTGTAGATTTGGCCATGCTTGTTTGAAGATGGTTACATCAACTTTACATACGTAGGCTTATATTTATAGGAAAAAGGTGTTACATTCATCGTTTTGAATCATAAATGACTTGCTATGCAGTTTTCTTCATTGTTATGAAAGAAGTTGAGTACCATCTGTGTTTGAACAAAAAATATCGCAATGAACAAGTAAGGGATGTCATTGTTCGCCCTTTTCGGCGTCTCTTATAGTCTTATGACACAGCAGGCTAAATTAAGAAGCGCGACTTGGTGGGTGCGGTACTTTGTCCAGACAAGCTTGGAGGAGAACGAACCTGCGGTGAAGAAGTTCGAGCAAGCTGCTACAAAGGCCTCATATACCCCAAGTTGCCAAATTTTTCACCTCAAATCATACCATTGATGGTACGCTGGCAACTTTTTCAGCAATCAGAAGGTGATCCTTTTTTAAGTTATACCATTGTTAACACTTTTTTTTTGGGGACAAGGCCCCTGTTGAGAATTCTTTGTATCTGATATATATTTCTGAAACATTGCACTGGGGCTCAATGTATCTGTATTTTGAGAAAAGGATGCGCATTTATCAGAATTGAGAGGTTCATTTTTACTGTAAAGTGGTGATTTTCGGGTTCCATTTGTTGAATTATGAGTAGTTGGAAAATTTGTTGGTTGATTTTATGACATGGAGTTACAACAACAACACTATCTCATTGTCTTAGAAGTTCTCACCTATGACGGGGTACGAGAGGTCGGATGTACGCAGCCATATCTATGCGTTAGAAACACATATAGATTGTTTTCCGATGACTTAAATGAAAATTGCGTCAAGCTGTGTCGATCAACTGCTACTTCACAATATAAGAAGCACAGTCAATTTATTGAGCCTTTTTGTTTTTTTTCCATCATATTTGACATGAAGTTAGAAACAGTTTGAAGCTGCTTTTTAAGCATGTTTGATAAATTATGAGAGAACCATTTTGAATGAAATTTTTGAATATAAGGTCCATGTGGAGGGGTATTTAGCCGTCTAACCGGGGGTTTTGTTTGGGTCTCTAACTATTTGAAACACATTTAAAACTTGTTTTCTGACTATAACAAAAGATTTGTATGCATACGGGGGTTTTGTTTGGGTCTCTGACTGTTTGAAACACATCTAAGACTTGTCTTTTGACTATAACAAAAGACTTGTATGCATACGGGGGGTTTTGTTTGGGTCTCTGACTATTTAAAACACATCTAAGACTTGTCTTCTGACCATAACAAAAGACTTGTATGTATACGGGGGTTTTGTTTGGGTCTCTGACTATTTGAAACACATCTAAGACTTGTTTGAGTCTCTGACTATTTGAAACACTTATAAGACTTGTTTTCTGACAACCTCTGTATGTTTATAACATATGGGTATGGTTGCGTATATCCGACTTCCATACTTTGCTATAGGCGGGAGGCTCTAAGGCAATGAGGTAATGTTGTTGCGATAAGACTTATCTTATGACTATAGCAAAAGACTTATGTGCGTACAGGGGGAAGCGGGGCTTTTTCTTTACCAAAGCTAAACATAATGCAAGTAACCTTTTTTTTTTCCTGGTTATTCTTTGTTATGATGTCTGATATGAATGAATTTTTCTCAAACTAATGAATATTTTTTTCCCTTTTCTTTTTCCACTTCCTTCCTTTCTGATATTGGAAGATCTTAACAAGCACAAACATTCAGTTATATTACACTTTTGCTATCTACCTTAATAATTTGAAACGTAGATTATTTAATTTCAAGGTTTATACTAAATTAATATAGAAACAATATCTGTATCTTTTGAGATGGAAGTATTGTTTGTCCGTCTTTCACCATTTCCAAACTCTAGCAATAGCTTTTGCTGTTGTTGAGATATACTTGTTGTTATACTAAATTAACATACGATTTGAAGTAACAGTTCCTATAGTTCTTGATAAGTTCTATAATTCCATAACAAGTAAAATTACTTATCAAAGAAAAAGTAAAAAAAAAATATAATCATTCCCCAAAAAAAAAGTTAAACAACCCTGAAAGTTCGACCAAAAAAGGCCTCCAAGATTAGTAGTAGAGAGATTGAATTCCTGGCTAGCATCCCATCTTTAAATTAGTGTAGTCATATGATCCTACCATTTATCCAGGACAAGCTATATTGCCAACAAAAGGAGCTCAAAATTAAGCCCAAGCATTGAGAGCAAAAAAAAAAAGAAAAGAAAAAATACTGTTCTATTTTAATTTGAGCATAATTAAAAAAAGTCAAACTATTGTGGTTATTACTTTTATTTTATCTTTAATTAATAAACTGAGGTGAAGCTATAGAAATAATGTAAGTGTTAATTTCAATGTATGGAACATTGACTACTAATGTATTACTACTTTTAGAAAATATATAATATTTATGAAACAAATTAAAGTAGAAACTATGACAACGTTTTTGTTGGGAATGTATCGCGGAATCAGTGAAGCACAACCATAACGAAAATCATAAGAACGTACAAAAGTAATGAATAATCAACAAAGAAAGACAATATACGAAGAACACAAGATTTTAACGTGGAAAAACCCTCAAGGGGAAGAAAAACCCACGGCGGAAGCCAAGAAATTCACTATCACCAACTCAATTTCAGTTACAAAGGCAGTGTCTCTGTCGATGCTGAGCCCCAGTATCTTCTTTGCTGGACCGAGATCCTTCATGGAGAACTTCTTAGCCAATTGTTCCTTCAGCTTCTTGATCTCATCAGTACTTCCTCCTGCTATTAACATGTCATCAACATATAGTAGGAGAATAATGTACGAACCTTCAAATCTTTTGAAGTAACAACAGTGATACCCATGACAGTGTTTGTAGCCGACCTCTGCCATAAAGTTGTCAAACTTCTCATACCACTGCCTCGGAGCTTGCTTCAGTCCGTACAAGCTCTTTTGTAACTTGCATGCCAGGTATCTCATAGCCCTGTGGCTGCATCATGTAGATATCTTCTTTTAGATCTCTCTGAAGAAAGGCAGTTTTCACGTCAAACTGTTCTAAGTGCAGATCTTCTGTAGCTGTAATGCTCAAGACTATTCTGATAGTTGACAGCTTAACCACAGGTGAAAAGATCTCGGTGAAGTCAACCCCAGCTTTCTGTTGGAACTCTTTCACAACAAGCCTTGCCTTATACCTTTGAGTGCCGTCAGCTTCTTGCTTCAACCCGTATACCCATTTGTTCTGAATAGCCTTTTTCCCTGGTGGCGTCTTTACAAGATCCCAGGTCAAATTGCTCTGCAGAGAGTTCATCTCATCTTCCAGGGCTGATCTCCAGTCTTCATTTTTGTCAGAACTCATTGCTTCTTCATAGCAGCTCGGTTCATCACAATCAGTAAGAAGCAAATAGTAAAGTGAAGATATTGAATGCAACAGTTTGGGTCAGAGATAACCTAATGGCACCGAGTGCTTTGCGATCAAGAATCTCCCATTCTCGATCCGTCATGTCAGTAGGCTTCACCTCTTTTCCTTCAAGAGGCAGATATAGATCTCTCTGGTATAGATAGTTTTCAACCTACATCTTCCAGAAACCGAAGTTTGATCCATCAAATCTCTCAATCCTTGATTTGCTGTCGTCGGCAATTGCTCCCACTTGAACAGAGAACCTGGCTCTGATACCAGTTGTTGGGAACAGATTGCGGAATCAGTTAAGAACAACCACAACAACAACAACACAAGAACGCACAAAAGTAACGAATAATAAACAAAGAAAGACAATATATGAAAAACACAAGATTTTAACGTGAGAAAACCCTCAAGGGGAAGAAAAACCCACGACGGTGACAAGCCAGGAAATTCACTATCACCAACTCAATTTCAGTTACAAAGGCAGGTCTAATTGGGATCTTTTATAGGGATGTAAAAGGATTAGCATGAAATTTAGAATTATCCTTTTACATCACAATGATACCATAAATGGGATTCTACAGGATATTCTTTATAAAAAGATAAACATGAAAATTTCTATCCAAAGCATGATTTTGTATCAATCAAATCTCCAATCAAGATATATCCAATCCCGTGACTTTCTGGTACATGGCCGAGGCTGAAGTCTCTGCTCGGCTCTACTTCAATCCAGCTCAGCACTTCTGCTTCTGGCATCAGCTCACAACTTTAAGTCCTTGAGCGCGGCCTCCTGAGCTAAGCCTCACATTCAGCTCGGTACTTCAGTTCCACCAATCCCAACAGTTTTTTTTTTGTAGGGAAGGAGTACTATATTTCTAATGGAGTGAGTTTGTCCATATGTAATGGAATGAGTTTGTATTTAGTTAGAATTCTGAGTCTTTTTTAAGTCGTAATCCTATATAAATTTTATAGTGATTTTTTCTTTTATAAATGTAGACGCATACCACGTAAATCGGTCTTCATTTTTTTCTTCTTGGCTTTTTACTGTTTTTGTTGCACAACATGGCAAGTCCGTACATTGAGGTAGTTATGCCTGTTAATCAGAGAATACAAAAAGAGAATATTGGAAAAGTGGTATTTTTTCATTGATGTACAGTAATCTCTTTACACCTTTACTTATACAACCGGCCTCCCTTTTACTATGGTAAGTAATCTACGTCTAATCCCTGTGATTACTCTACAATAATTACAAATATATGAAATGAATACACAATCAGCTAAATAAGGTATGATTTAATGATTTGCCAATTATTTCCTTAACACTCCCCCTCAAGTTGAGCATGAAAATCTTCAATGCACAACTTGATTAAAGTGTCATCAAATGCCCTTCCAGCTACAGCTTTTGTCAGAATGTCTGCCAACTAATCTTCTGACGGAACATATGGCAACTCAACCGTTTTGTCCTCAATCTTTTCCTTAATGAAGTGTCGGTCTACTTCAATGTGTATTGTACGATCATGTTGAATAGGATTTTCAGAAATATTAATTGACGCTTTGTTATCACACATTTGCTGGAAGCGTGCCCTGGAGCCCCAGATCTCCCATTAACTTTTTCAACCATAATACCTCAACCACTCCTTTCGCAATTCTTCGAAACTCCGCCTCAGCACTAGATAACGATACTACCTTTTGCTTCTTACTTCTCCAGGTGACTAAGTTACCTCCAACTAGGGCAAAGTATCCTGAGGTTGATTGTCGATTTACTAGGCTCCCTGCCCAATCAGCATCAGTATATACCTGAATATCCAAGCGCCTGTGATTTCTAAACCATATGCCACGTCTAGTCGTTCCTTTTAAATACCGAATAATCCTCATAAGAGCTTCCAAATGATGACTCGCGATTGATGCATGAACTGACTAACTAGTCCTACCTTAAATGAAATGTCAGAGCGAGTGTGTGACAAGTATATCAGTTTGCCCACTAGCCGTTGGTAGCTCTCTTGATCAACAGAGGGTCTAACTTCCTCAACCTCCAACTTTTGATTCATTAACATCGGGGCTCCCGCAGGCTTACAGTCCACCATCCCAACTTCAGCAAGCAAGTCTAACACATACTTTTGTTGAGATATAAAAATTCCAGATTGACAACGTTCCACTTCAATTCCTAGAAAATACCTCAGATCCCCTAAATCTTTCATTTCAAACTCTGAGAACAATTGTTGCTTCAAAATTCTCATCTTCTCGAGGTCATCTCTAGTAATAATCATATCATCCACATAAATTATCAAGCACGTGATCCGAGACCTTTTCCTCTTTATAAACAGCGTATGATCTGCATTACTCTGCTTGTAGTTCTGTTTGTTTCATAAGGTCCATGTGGAGGGGTATTTAGCCGTCTAACCAGCGGTTTTGTTTGGGTCTCTAACTACTTGAAACACATCTAAGACTTATCTTCTGACTATAGCAAAAGACTTATATTTGTACAGGGGTTTTGTTTGGGTCTCTGACTATTTGAAACACATCTAAGACTTGTTTGAGTCTCTGACTATTTGAAACACATTTAAGACTTGTTTTCTGATTGTAGCAAAAGATTTATGTGCGTATAGAGATAGGGGTGTTAAGCGAACCGAATAGTTCACAAACTGTTCGAGTTCGATCCATATTTGGTTCAAGTTCGCTCTTTAATTTTACTTAAACGAGCAAAACGAACACCTATTTGGGTACATTTTGTTAAACGAGCCGAATTATTTGCGAACTTTTGGTTCGTTTAAACAGTTATAACGTTGTCGAGCTGGACTTGAACCAATTTAAAGCTCGTTTAGCTAAACGAACCGAATCGACCAGTTTGTTTAGCTAAAAGAATCCGAATTCGAAAACCTAGTATTCTACTCGGTTTGGTTCGGTTCGTTAAATCTTTATACAGAGGGAAGCATCGGGGCTTTTAATTTATCAAAGCTAAACATAATGTACTTAAACCTTTTTTTTTCCTGGTTATTCTTTGTTATGATGTCTGATATGAAAGAATTTTTCTCAAACTAACGAATATGTTTTTTTTCCTTTTCTTTTTCCACTTCTTTCTAATATTGGAAGATAATTTGAAGGTTTATACTAAATTAACATATTCTTTCTATTTCTAATGGAGTCAACGACACACTCTTCCTTGACTTTGGAATATGATGGAATAAACAAAATGACTCACTAAATTGGATCCGCTTCTTATATTGTGAAGTAGTAGTTGATCGACACAGCTTGACGTAATTTTCATTATGGGTTACTGAGAAACAATCTATACGTCTATGGGTATGGTTACGTATATCCGACTCCATACTCCGTCATAAACGGGAGCTTTTAAAACAATGAGGTAATGTTGTTATTGTACACTAAATTAACATACGATTTGAAGTAACAGTTACTATTGTTCTTGATAAGTTCTATAATTCCATAACAAGTAAAATTACTTATCAAAGAAAAAGTAAAAAAATATCTCATCATTCACCAAAAAAAGTCAAACAACCCTGAAAGTTCGACAAAAAAAAATAGGCCTCCAAGATTAATAATTTGAGAGTGTATTTAATTTGAAGATTTATGCTAAATTAACATACTATTTATATTTCTAATGGAGTCAACGACACACTCTTTTTTAACTTTGGAATATTATAGAATAAAGCAAAATGACTCATTAAATTGGTTACGCTTCTTATATTGTGAAGTAGCAGTTGATCGACACAGCGTGACACAATTTTCATTATGTGTCATCGGAAAACAATCTCCGTGTCTATGAGTATGATTGCCACATCTAACCCCTCAGGGGCGTTCAGAGGGGGGGGCACCCCAACTCGGAGAAAAAATTTAGGTAGTAGGTAGATGCAGTTGTATTTTTGATTATCTAAATTTAAGGTATCTGTTTTTTAATCCCAAAACTATCTCATGATATGTGATATACGATATATGATATATGTGTGTTACTAGGAACTAGGAAAAAAATTTTGATTAGTAGATATACACATTTGTATTTTTTTAACTAACTAAAAAATATATTGTATAAAAAACAAACTGGTTTTTGAAAATAAAAAACCAATAAATATTACACCTTGTACCTTCCTATTTCCATGATTAAAAAAATAAACTTTAAATATGATGGGGCTTCAAATATGCAAGGTGAATTTAATGGGTTGAAAGCACTCATTCTCAATGAAAATCAGAATGCTCATTATGTTCATTGTTTTGCCTATCAACTTCAGTTAGTTGTTGTGTCTGTTGCACAAGAAAGAGAAAATGTGAATAATTTCTTTGAGATTCTATCGATGATTATTAATACTGTGGGGGCTTCATGCAAAAGAAAGGGTTGCCTTCGTCTGTTACACAACGGCGAAGTTCTAAGAAAATTAGAAATGGGTGAGATTTCGAGTGGAAGGGGTAAAAATCAAGAAAGAAGCTTAGCCCGACCAGGTGACACACGTTGGGGTTCTCACTACAGAACATTGCTCCGACTTTTTGAAATGTGGAATCCAATTGGAGAAGTACTATTCTGGTTGTACAGAGATGGTGAGAATATAAAAATCAGAAATACAGCATCGGGATTAGTTGATAAGATGGACTCTTTTGAGTTTGTATTTATCGGAAAGTTTTTATTCATTGTAATTGATACGTACATTATTGATCATTGATTTGTCTATATCTTGATTTTTTTTTATATAAAATCTTAGGTAATTGACATCATTGCTATGGAAATGGATACACACTTCATCGAAGCCAGCACAGATTTACTTAGATGTGTGATGTGCCTTGATCCTTCCAATTCTTTTGCAAATTTTGATCAAAGTCAATTGCTACACCTTGCTGAGTTATATCCAGACGATTTACTACCAAGGATCGAATTGAGCTCAACCATGAACTTAAAAGTTACATTGGTGATATGAAATCAAATGAAGTATTCTCTCATATTACTAATCTTGGAGTTCTTGCAAAGAAGATGGTGGATTTGAATTATCACAATTACTTTCCTTTAGTATATCGGCTCATCGAGTTAGCACTGATCTTACCTGTCGGAACAGCGAGTGTGGAAAGAAGTTTTTCTGCGATGAATATAATAAAGACTGATCTGTGCAACCGATTAGGAGACGACTTACTATCGGACTGTTTACTGTGTTGCTTCGAGAAGGATGTTTTTGGAACCATTTCAAATGAAAACATTATGCAACAATTTCACAATTTGGAAACTCGAAGAAATTTGTTGCGGCCACCGATAATCCCTCCTGCTTCTCGTCCTTCATTTCGTAAATAAAAGGTATGTCGAGCGTCAAATTAATAACTTTTGTTGGATATTGCTGCTTGTTAATGTTTCTTATGAATAACTTTTGTTGGATATTGTTGATGGTTGCTTATTATTGTTGCATTTTGATTAGTGGATGTGTTGGTTTAGATTTTATGTTGTAATATTTGCATATATCTATATTGTAAGGGAGTTTTTGCCAGATGTTATAATATTTGCTTTGTGGAAGGGGCTGGTTTGACATACAATAGCGGTACAGAGATCATTCCAAGCGTATGAATTACACATGAAGGCATGTACAATCAGAAAAGGAGGGGAGGCATGAGAGAGTTTATGGAATCAACTGTAGAGTATTTGGATGCCCATCAATAGACGAGAACCCAATCCGATGAGGGATGTAAATGATATAACAATTTTTAACAGAATTAAGGCAAAACAAAGATTGTATCAGTTCTTAACAACAATCGATGACAGATATGATGTGTTATGAAGGGATATACTGTAACGAGCCCCTCCTCTCAGTAGAGTCGACCTATTCTATGGTGTACAGAGAGATCACCAGGCTTCAAATCTAAAGCCAACAACCACCCACTATAAGACCATCTCATCTTCGGGAGATATCAGAGTCGGATTATAGAGGATTCTAATGGAAAGAGACAACCCCTTTCAGTTTCCACCGGAAAATCATAGAAATCATCATAGATAAGGACGAATTATATTGTACTTATTGCTGAATGCATAAACACACTCAGGACAATTGCTTTAACTTGTTGGCTATCCCAAATGGTGGGAAGAAAACCACAAGAAAGAAAAGGAAAAACACATGCCGCCATCGACATCCCAGAGGCCATTAGAGGCAGTGACGGTAAAGGAAGGCAGAGCAGCGGCGGCTCGACAGATGGCCAGGTCGAAAGAAAAAATAGAACCAGAAAAGTGTAGGATCTGTATAGCACCACTAGAAGGGAGGGTTGAATAGTGGGTGTGGAAAAAATTGGTTTTTAAAACTTTTTGTTACCAATTACCCACTTCTGAAAACAGATTCTGTTTTCAGACTCGGTTTTTGATTAACTAGATGATCAGGTTTTAGACCTTCAAAAATCGTGAAATTTGGTGACAAATTACTTTCTGATATTAGTATATGTCATAGAAATTTCAGATTAAAATTCAAAGTATAAGGCCTTGTAAAAACGTTTTTACTCAGATTGTGTAAATCTGCCCGAAACTGTTTCTCAAAATAAAAAATTTATTTATATTAATTTACAACTCCAAATGATCTGAAAATTTTATGATATGACCCTTGGGATATGTACTTTAAAGGTTTAAACAGGTTTTCAAAATTTCTTTGGTAAGTATGTCAACCACATTGATGTTCTCAACATTTGCAGATCTGAAAATGAGATTGCACTAGTCTTAGAACTATGAACGTTTGACTGACTTATGCTTATCCAAATGTGATGAAACTTGTGCCTAAGACCTTTGTCTATGTTTCTGCAAAGTTTGATGATTTTTGAAAAATGTTTGCTATTTTTCCGTTGCAATAAAAAATGATGCAGAAAACAAGAACTGAAAGTAAAAGTGCTGAAAAGTAAGAACGCCAAGAATTTTATATTGGTTTGGTTAAAACAACCTACTCCAGTCTTTGAGCTCGATTATCACTAAACACAAAAACACCTTACTATAATGGTGAGTGGAGTTAAGCACCAACTCCACCCTTTTACAATCAAAACAATCAAGCAAACCAATCACGAACACCACCACCGATCGAATGAAGGTTTGATCACACCTTGATCAACTTTTTACAAGAAATGAACGTGTATAGGTCGTATATCCAAAGCCTATATAATATGTGGAATATATGAATGATAGGCTTGAGACTAAGAAGAAGAGAAAGAAAAGTAGAAGAGAGTAGTCTAGCTTTTTGCACTTGAGAAAATATGAATTGTTGCTTAGCCTTGTCTTGCACATCTTCTACTTTTTATCATACTTTGGCCGCCCTCTAGGGTTCTCTTCCTTCTTGAGAATTGTCTTTAATATCCTTGGAAGATTGCCTTGTGTAAGAGATGACACAATCTTGCTTACTTGGTGCAATATGATTGGAAGGATGACTTGTCGTTGCCTAGTTGTCACTTGTTGATTGACCAGCATTTGTCCACCTTGGCACCCTTTAAATGAGCTGTAAATTACAAAAAAAATCTGAAAACATGTCCTCAAATTCTATTCAATCACCATACAATCACACATTAATCCCCCTTTAATTTTGGAAGACAATTGAAGACAATTCAAGGGGAAAAATCGGTCAGCTAGTAGACATGTGCTGAAATTTTCAGCATGTGTCTATTTTGAATTCTTTCCTTATGTGGCGCCCTATTCAATGTCACCAATCTTGTGTGACATATCCTCTACCAATTGAAGTGCCAAATAAGCTTCACCTTGGCTCCAACATGGATGTAGTAGGCGTGTAAAAGGGCTGCACATATGCTGAAATTTTCTTTTGGCAAGCTTTGTCAAAGAATGCACAATATTTACATATATATGGTAAATAATAATCAGCCCTATTTTGAATTTTCTAGAACACTTTAACATGTCCTGAATGTGTAAAAAGTGTCTAGATACATGTTACATCTATGCCAAAAATGTTCCATGTGTGTATGTTCGTAGAAAACCGAATTTTCGACTTTCGTCGATTACGCGATTTTTCTCCGATTAATTTCAAAATTCTTACACATGTAATTTATATTATGTCACACATAGTATACATAAAATAAAGTGTATATTGAGCTTATGTGGCTGATAAAAAACGCCATGTGTAAAAATAAACTTGAGTTTGAATTCTCCACAAATCTATGCTAAATTGTTGGTGATTTGTGTATGCCAACATGGTATGACTTTGTGGCTGATTATAACATGTGATCCATGAAATTTTGAAGTATTTTTGATGTATATAGGCTGGCCATCTTTATAAGGCAAGTGGACATGTTGGTGAAGTTTCGGTAATTATCCGATACGACAATTCCTCGGTTTATGACCATGTAACATGTCGTTATAATTTTGACGTTACCATGACTTATATTATATGATATAAGGCCTGAATATACTCATAACTATGAGTTGTATATAGTGGTGTGACGTCGATGTATGTTTATAATATATGTGACATGTCAGTGGTACGTCGGAATATATGTGTATAATGACTTTTAAAAAATATGGATATATATATATATATATATTAAATTCTCAAATGGTGTGTAAATAGAATGAGGAGAAGACTTTCCATTCTCAATTTTGTTGCCATATAGCTTTCACCAAATATGTCTTCATTTAATGAACTAGTTAGTTCATTAACTTAAGCACTTCACTTAATGAACTAGTTTAGTTTATTAATTGTGGCACCTGAAATTAGTACAAAGACAACAAATGTTTGCCATATGATATAAGCTTTAACTCTTCATGGCTTGTTAGTACGACAACAATATATATAAGCATATAAAGCATGTTTATCACATAAACGTGTCAAGTAATAATTTATTCATGCATTTCGTAAGCACGTAGTATTTAAATCGTGCATTTGTAAATCACTCAAACCTCACTCAAACCCTTTTTCTCAACAATCTCCCCCTTTTGATGATTTGCAAAATAACATTTGTTCATGATTTAAATATGATCGCTCCCCCTCTAATTATGCACAAATTCGAATTTTGAATTTTGAATTTCATATCATCGTGTGCTCCCCCATAAATCATGCTTCTCTCGCCCTTAAATCATGCTTTTCTCCCCCTCTTTATTTTGTAAATTTCATCAAAAGTAAGAATAGAAAGAAATAGCAGTTTATAGCATATCATGCATTTCAAGTGCGTCCTTAAGGGTTATTGCTTCAACCCTTTGCAAATGTATCTTGTGGTACTCAAACTTAGGTGACCTTCCTCGGTCTTACAAAAGGTGAGAAAAGAGATGAAGAAGCAATATAATAGATGTTAGGTGCAAATCCGTTTGGCCTATAGCCGAGAATGCCATCATGCTCATGATAAGATTTTCCTTTTTGATATGCCTTTGTGTTAGTGTGTATGTTGCGTGATCTAGATGCATTTGTGTTGTATGAATGTCGTGTATGCATCAATGTTTTCCTTTCATATCTATATGGTACATGATTATACTTTGCACGTGATGAAAAAGCAGGAGTGCGATAAGATATAATGTGTGGTGTACTAGAAGTCTTTTTAGGTTGTACACTTGTCTTAACGCATCCGGTTTCTTAGATGAAGATAGAATACAGTTCATAGCCTTATTTTGTACTTTATTATCTTCAACGTATTCTAGTTCGGTTTTATCATTTTCATGCTTCTGAGAAGAGATAAGACGATCTAGCATATAAGTATCCGTACCGAACTGTTTTACCATCTTTTCTAAATCCGTTCCTGATTTCAAATTTGAAATCTCAGCTTTCATTACCAAATTTTTAGATTTCAAAGGATTCTAACAATTTCTTGTCTTCAATTAAGCGTTTCTTTTCTTTTGCGAGAGTCTTAGAAAACTTATGTAATTTAAGATATTGAACATACAAATCATGATACGATGGTTTAGAATCAGAATCAAAATCGGATTTTATCTCATTATCAAAAGTTGGAGGCATTTGGCTTGACATACCTTCTTGTTTGGTTTTCTGGCTAGTGGATGCTATCTCACAAAGATTGTTATATCTACTAGTCGTGAGTGTGCCTACACTCTGATACCACTTGTAGGACCTTTATAGTACCACTAGAAGGGGGGTTGAATAGTGAGTGCAAAATTTTTTTTCAAAAACTGTTTTAACCCAATAAAATACACATCTTGAGGGTTAAACCATAAAATTTTCAAGTCATTTAGAGTTCCCAATTAACAGGAATAAATTTTTTATTTCGAAGTACAGTTTCTGGCAGATTTGCGCAGTCTGCATAAAAACGTGTTTCAAAGGGTTAGGCTTGAAGTTTTAATTTGAAATTTTTGTGAGACACTCACAACATCTGAGAGCACGTCTTCACCAAATTTTATAATTTTTGGAGGTCTAAAACTAAGTCGTTTAGATAAATCAAATCAGGATCTGAAAACAGAAACTGTTTTCAAAAGTGAGTAATTTGGTTCAAAAAGTTTTAAAAACCGAATTTTCTGCACTCACTATTCAACCCTCCTTCTAGTGGTGCTATACAGGTCCTACAAAAAGATGGGGGCGACACACTTGAAGGAGGAAAAGACAAAACGAAAGCAGGTAAAGGGGGAGGGAGTCAAATCCACCCCTTTAATTTTAAAAACTGAAAAACTACCCTCCGATTTTTCAGAGTTTGTATTTGTGCCCTCAAAATATTTAGAATTCACAGATTAACCCCATGAATTTACAAATTTTAGGCATAAAACCCTCAATTGCGTGGACCTTTCTGCTCTGATCTCAATATTTAGGCATGTGCTCCTGAACTTTCTAAAAAATGAATCTTTGTCCAAAGCCCACCGAACCCATTAACACCCATCTAAAGCCAAGTAAAGCCCGATAAAAAGATTTTTTTATTGTAGAGCCACCGGCACAATGACTCATAACCCAAATGACTTTCAATACTTATCGAGTCAAACTAAATCTCATATTGAAATAGCCAACATAGAATTAGTCTAAGTTAAGGGAGAGGGACCTATTGTTTTTTTCCTTACAGATGACATTAGATCATTGCCTCTACGTTTCTGCATTGTCATCAAAATTATTCTCACAAAGTCAAGTGACAAAGGAGCTTATTGTGTGGTGTTTCTGTATCCTCATTTTTGCCTTTTGTAGCACATTCTTACGAAAGAGATCACTGGACGTGGCACTGAGCGCTCGAAGACATCTACTACGTTGATGAGGTGACTTATCAGGGTCATGCCATGCTTGCTTACAGAATGGTCAACATACAACATTGGCTATGACATAGGCATCTGAGTCATCTATACTTTGGGTACTTAAAGTGTAGCGCCCCGACCCGGACAGCGGAATCTGAACCGGTTCACCCGTCGTAGCTTACTGAGAAGACTACAAGATGTCTCATCTCTCGAATACACATCATCAATGACGTAAGAGAAACAAGTGCGGAAACACGTATATCTAATAAATCTTCACCATCAATTCAATGCATCAAGTGATAATAACCTCTCTAAGGGTAGTCACAGTAATAACGAATTAATCCTCAAGTGTAGGAAAGAACTGGAATAAATAACAACTGTCTCATCTAGCTCCCAACATGTCTCTATGTATCCCATTCAGCCCACTCGTCATCGTCTTCTATGAATATCATGTCATAGCTAGGCTCATCTGCAATCACAAAGGTAGTACCCTTAGCGAAAACGCTAGCAAGTAACCCGCTTATAAGACATACGGGATCAACACATGGCAAGACATGAGTAATATATAATTCAAGGGAATTGTGGGGCACATGTCTTGGAAGTTTCCAAATATATATAAGCGAATAACGTAATAGAGCAATTACAGCAATTTGCACGCAATTAACAATTCATTGGCAATCAGATACCACTCACATTCATACCACCTTGACTCTCGTGATGCATGTCAAAATATGCACTACACTACACATTCACATATGCATGAACACTTTCTCTTTTAAAACAGTGCAATGCATGTCATAATGTCCGGTCACTTCACATAACTTTATACCCTGTAACGCGCCCCGGCTTATATTTCCATCCCGGTTTACGTTACAGCTAACTTTATACCCTGTAATGCACCTCGGCTTATATTTCCATCCCGATTAGCATTACAGACAACTTTATACCCTGTAACGCACCCTGGCTTATATTTCCATCCCGGTTTACGTTACAGTCTTTTGTGCCCTGCAATGCACGCCGGCTTAAATTTCCATCCCGGTTAACATTGCAGGTCACCTTCGCATGAAGCACCTTTCTTTTCAAATCAACATGCAAATGCACGTGCCATGATGCAAGACTCCTCATTTCATTCTCCTTTCTGATTCTCGTATGCAATTCACATTCATATAAGTCATTCATGTACGCATGCGCACGTATAAGCAACACACAAGCTCTCACTAACTCACACATCATAACTTAGACTTCGTCTATCGCGTCAACACTTAGTCATGATCCTAAGGTTCATAACCTAAGGCAAGTATCCCTAACCATCCTTCACTGAGCTCTCAACACCTCGTACGTTCATCCCCTAACCCTCCTAAGTCATACTCATTGAAATGCGATTCAAAAACCTCTTTCGAGCACCCCAAGTTGATTCACCATCCTAAGTCATGTTCCCGAGACTTAGACTACCTTTAGACAGATCTTAAGAAGTCTCTAAAGTCACCCAAAGACTCCCCGAGCTTCCCTCTTTATTCCTCTATTCCACAAAATGTTGGACTTCATTCCCTAACTTCGATCGTTCGATGTCCTACTGGGGACATCGATCTCTCCACTTCGATCGATCGATGTCCAACTGGGGACATCGATCTCTGAGCCTCACCTACATCGATCGATCGATGTCCAACTGAGGACATCGATCTCTCAGGCTACCTGCACATTGATCGATCGATGTCCAACTGGGGACATCGATCTCTCAGCAACCACTACATCGATCGATCGATGTACAACTGGGGACATCGATCTCTGACATCGATCGATCGATGTCAACGTTCCAGCCCAGCAGTTCTGCGTTTTCTGCAACAATCTCAGGATCCTACCCCAATTTGATCCCAAACTTCATCCCATCAATCCAAGCCTAATCCCTGCTATAATCTCACGCTTAAACCACGAATCAAACACTGCACACATATCAATTACCGATTCAAACCTAACACTCGACCATCCACCGAAACACACCAAAAATCCTGCCTTTCTCTCCATTCTTTCTTCGATCTAGAATAGCGGCAAAGAGAGGGTTCAGGGTATTGGGATTTGCAGGATTTCACATAATCAACAACAACCACGAATGATCCTTTATATACGTCGGCCAAATCTCGAAGTCAAAACACATAAATCATAAGCAAATAACCACAAAGTGAAACTACTGCATGGTGATCCAATTTGATAACAAAATAGGCCATTTTTCTTTCACAAATCGTAAGAACTTATAAGATGATTACTTGCCTTTGATTACTCGAGAACTGATTGAAAAATGAAGGAAGATTGGATGACTTTCTGGAGCGATTATTCTCCTAGGGTTGAAGAACCTCAAAACCGCCTAGAGGGAGAAGAGACTGCGCGTCAGTTTCTTTCTGCTAATGGGAGAACTGGCGTTCAGTCACTTTTATATGGAAAGGGGAAAAGTTTGGTGTTTCTAAATTATATCTATTATCTATTTATCCTGAAGGATAAACTTAATTATTTAATTCTAAATTAAATATAAATAAATTCTAATATTAAATCCCTTCATTAACTTCTAATTAATCCTCATATTAATGCCTACTTAATTTCCGTTGACCGTCATTAATCTCCTTTAATTCCTTCTTTGTCTTTTAAATTATTCTACGGAGGGTGCGGGGCATAACATTCCACCCCCCTTACAAAAAGTTTCGTCCTCGAAACTGGCGTACCTTATTGGAAAAGATGTGGATATAGCTCCTTCATTTGCTCTTCAAGCTCCCACGTGGCTTCAAGCTCCGTATGGTTACTCCACTGAACTTTGACATACGGAATGACGCATCAGCGTAGGACTTGATCTTTTCTATCCACAATCCTTATTGGATGCTCTTCATAGGTGACATCTTCTTTTACATCCAAGGGTTGAGCTTTAAGGACATGGCTCGGGTCCGATACATATTTCCGTAGTTGAGATACGTGAAATACGTTATGGACTTGGGACAAGCTCGGAGGCAAGGCTAGTCGGTATGCTTTTTCACCAACTTTGCTTAGTACTTCGTAAGGTCCAATATATCTGGGGCTTAACTTGCCCTTCATTCCGAATCTTGCAACTCCATTGGTGGGTCGTAAATAGACCTTTTCACCTTCCTCAAACTCCAAGGGTCGTCTTTTGGTATCGGCCCAACTCTTATTACGATCTTGAGCCACTTTCAGTTTCTCTCTTATCACTTTGACCTTTTCAACAGTTTGTTCAACCAACTCGGGTGCAGTGATGGTCCTTTCCCCAACTTCGTCCCAACAAAAAGGGGACCTACACTTACGTCCGTATAAAGCTTCAAATAGTGTCATGCCAATTGCACTGTGATAGCTGTTATTGTATGAAAACTCCATTAGCTTCAACATGCTATCCCAGTTTCCTTTAAAATCTAAGGCGCATGCTCTTAGCATATCCTCCAAGGTTTGGATGGTTCTCTCGGATTGCCCATCCGTTTGAGGGTGGTATGCGGTACTCATTCTTAACTCCGTACCCATAGCTTTCTGGAACGCCCTCCAAAACTTAGAGGTGAACTTGGGATCACGGTCCGACACAATGCTGACTGGGACTCCATGTAGGATAACAATGTTATCCACATAGATATTGGATAACTTTTCATACGAGGTACCATGTGGCATGGCTATGAAGTGGGCTGTTTTTGTCAAACGGTCTACAATTACCCAAATCATCTCGTTTCCATTTCGGGTCTTGGGTAGTCCCATTACGAAATCCATCGTCACGTGTTCCCACTTCCACTCCGGAATCTCTAGCGGCATCATCAAGCCACCAGGTCGTTGATGTTCGGCCTTGACTTGTTGGCATACCAAACATCTCTCAACATACTCCGCTATAGATCTCTTCATCCCTATCCACCAATAATTTCTTTTGAGGTCCTTGTACATCTTAGTGCTCCCTGGGTGGATAGACATCCTTGAGTTATGCGCTTCTTGGAGCAATTCCGTTCGGAGTTCGTCTTTAACTGGTACGCATAACCGATTCTGAAACCATAGACTTCCATCCTCTCGCAACTGGAAGTCCTTTAATGGCCCCGTGGATACTTTGTCGCGGATTTCTTTCAGTGCTGAATCCTCATACTGCGCTTCTTTGATTCTGTCTACCAAGTCTGGGTTGATAGACAAAGCTGTTAGGACATTTTCCACTGAATCCACCAATTCAAGATCAAACTCCTCGATCTCTCGTTCTAACAGAGATTGTCTCGCGTGGCTAGACTTTCTGCTCAATGCGTCCGCCACTCTGTTGGCCTTACCCGGATGGTAGTTGATGGTCAGATCGTAGTCCTTGAGTAATTCCAACCATCTTCTTTGTCTCATATTTAGCTCCTTCTGCGAGAATAGGTACTTCAAGCTCTTGTGATCCGTGAACACGGCACATTTTTCTCCATATAGATAGTGTCTCCAGATCTTAAGAGCAAATACCACAGCTGCAAGTTCCAAGTCATGCGTCGGGTAATTCTGTTCATATGGCTTCAATTGTCTTGACGCGTACGAAATGACTCGTTCATTTTGCATCAAGACACAACCTATAGACAGAAAGTTAATTCAGGGCTAGCATATGTATATACAATGCATCAATTGTAATGATGTACATACCTAGTCCTTTCTTGGATGCGTCACTATAGATCACGAAACCGTCGGTGCCGGAGGGTTGTGCCAACACCGGGGCTGTGGTCAATCTCTTCTTGAGCTCAGTAAAGCTCTGCTCGCATTCATCAGTCCATTCGAACTTAGTCTTCTTCTGCGTAAGTCGGCTCAATGGCACTGCTATCATTGAGAATCCCTCAACAAACTTCCTATAGTAGCCTGCCAAGCCTATGAAGCTTCTTACTTCGGTCACATTTGTGGGTCTTGGCCATTCAGTGATGGCTTCTATCTTCTTAGGATCCACAGAGATCCCATCTTCCGAAAATCACGTGACCGAGGAAGGCTACACTTCTTAGCCAGAATTCACACTTGCTGAATTTGGCGTAAAGCTTTTGTTGTCTCAGGATTTGCAACACCACTCTTAAGTGTTCAGCGTGTGCTTGCTCGTTGGAGGAGTAGACTAGGATGTCATCGATGAACACTACTACAGATTGATCCAACTGTTCTCGGAACACAGTGTTCATTAAATCCATGAAAGCTGCTGGGGCATTAGTTAGTCCGAAAGGCATCACTAAAAATTCATAATGCCCGTATCTAGTCCGAAAAGCGGTCTTAGGGACGTCTCCCGCTTTCACACGCAACTGATGGTACCCTTGACGAAGGTCAATCTTTGAAAACCATCGAGCTCCTTTTAGTTGGTCAAATAAGTCCTCTATCCTTGGCTGAGGATATTTATTCTTAATGGTGATCTTGTTCAACTCCTGGTAATCGATGCACAGCCTCATGCTGCCATCTTTCTTCTTTACAAATAAAACTGGAGCTCCCCAAGGGGATACGCTGGGGCGAATTAACTTTTTGTCTAACAACTCCCGAAGTTGCCCCTTTAGCTCCTTGAGTTCTGCTGGAGCCATTCTGTAAGGTGCCTTAGATATAGGCTCGGCTCTGGGTATCAAGTTAATCTCGAACTCCACTTCTCTCGATGGTGGGACTCCCGGCAAATCATCCGGAAATACATCCTTGAATTCATTGATCACCGGAATTTGATCGATAGGAGGAACCTCCTGCTTCACATCTAATGCATACGCCATATATCCCTCTGCTCCTTTCTGTAAGGCTTTGAAGGCCTTAATCGCTGTTAAGTATATCTTCCTTGGAGCTTTGGTCATCTTGACATTTCCTTGTATCGTGATGTCATTCATCTCAGGGTCCTTGAGGGTCACTTGCTTAAGTTTACAGTCAATATTCGCATGGTTCTTGGTCAGCCAATCCATGCCCAATATGACATCAAAGTCCTTCATTGGGATTGGGACTAAGGTCGCCGAGAATATCTTTCCATCAAATTCCAAATCACAATCTTTGTACTGATGGTGCGAAACCAGTACTTGCTCGCCTGCTGCCTGCACCCTAAATGGGTTCTCAAGCCATTCGGGTAAACAGTCGAGTCCTTTTGCGAATCGCTTAGAAATGAAGGAGTGACTAGCTCCACTATCAAACAACACATTTCCGGGTACTTTGTTAACTAGAATCACGCCTAATCACAAGAGGGTAGCACATGAAGGTTTTCGCATAACAATATACAATCATCAACTTAAAGGACTAAAATTCAGCTTAAGCAACTATTATTTAACTTAGGTCATACCTGTCACAACATTAGCGTCCTCCTGGACTTCAGCGTCTGTCATGGCATGGACTCTTGCATTGGGCCTGCCTCTCTGCTGCTGAGCCGGCCCTGCTCCTGCTTGTGGTTTATGGTTCCATTCAGGACAGTCCCTGATCCTATGGCCTGACTTTCCACATCTGAAGCACGCACCTGTTATTTTCCAACATTCGCCCACGTGTCTTTTATGGCAGTGTGGGCATTCCGCAGGTGCTTGACGATCAGGTTGGTTTGGCTGCGGTGCCCTTTGAACTGGCCCCGCTTGTCCCTTTATGGGGATCTTGACCCAACGCCCGGGCCTACCTCCACTTTGCTCCATTCTTGGCCTCTTGCTCGATTCTTCACGGGCCTCTCTGTTTTGTGACCGTCGCATGTCACTCTCCACTCGGTAACATGCATCTAAGATTTCTTCGAACGTTTTCAAACTAGACCCCGCTATGGCCGTCCGTATGCGGGGATCCAACCCTTATCTTCATCCTGTTGTTTTCCAATACCATGGGCGTGAATTTGCCCAAGGCATGGAACCTATCTGCATAATCGGAAACTGTCATCCTCCCTTGTTCAAACTTGTCGAACTGCCTCATCTTTTCCAAAATGGCAGTCTCAGGCACATAGTAATCTTTGTATGCCTGTACAAATTGTCTCCATTGAATGGGAAGAGTCATCTTTGGCAACATGCCGTTCCATCATGCATTGGCCCTGCCAATCAAAAATGGTGTGGCTACATCCACCTTGAGTTCTTCAGGCACTTGCACAAGCCTGAAGTATTTTTCTACCTTATCGAGCCAAAACCCAGCCACCTCTGGGTCAGTGATCCCTTCGAAATTAGGGGCATGCATCTTCCGCATCTCCCCAATGTAATACCTGATGCCGTGCTGAGGCGGTGGAGGCTGTGGTTGCGGTTGTTGCTGCTGTTGAGCAACCCCTTGTGCTATTACAGTGATAGCATCAATCAACGCTTGGGGTACTAGTACTGGAGGTGGTGGTGGGGGAGGGTTATTGTTTCCATTGCCACCATTTCCTTGGTTGTCACGTCTAGGAGGCATTTTTCTGCAATGTCACGCCTATTAGTATCTAGCAGTTTCAGAAAAAAATGCTTGGAGTCCATATTGTGTACAGGCGGAGTTCATAAACTAAATAAATAACATTTATTGATTACACTTAATCGCGCTCGTACACACACCCATCCCAATCAAACTTAAATCTAGGATTGCATACTTAGACTTAAAGATCAATTTAAGGTGAAGATCATATCTTAAGACTCTATATGTCATAACCTAGGTCTCCGAGGTAGATCTGAAGCCTAGTCTCTGATACCACCTGTAGCGCCCCGACCCGAACAGCAGAATCCGAACCGGTTCACCCGTCGTAGCTTACTGAGAAGACTACAAAACGTCTCATCTCTCGAATACACATCATCAATGACGTAAGAGAAACAAGTGCGGAAACACGTATATCTAATAAATCTCCACCATCAATTCAATACATCAAGTGATAATAACCTCTCTAAGGGTAGTCACAGTAATAACGAATTAATCCTCAAGTGTAGGAAAGAACTGGAATAAATAACAACTGTCTCATCTAGCTCCCAACATGTCTCTATGTATCCCATTCAGCCCACTCGCCATCGTCTTCTATGAATATCATGTCATAGCTAGGCTCATCTGCAATCACAAAGGTAGTACCCTTAGCGAAAACGCTAGCAAGTAACCCGCTTATAAGACATACGGGATCAACACATGGCAAGACATGCGTAATATATAATTCAAGGGAATTGTGGGGCACATGTCTTGGAAGTTTCCAAATATATAAGCGAATAACGTAATAGAGCAAGTACAACAATTTGCACGCAATTAACAATTCATTGGCAATCAGATACCACTCACAGTCATACCACCTTGACTCTCGTGATACATGTCAAAATATGCACTACACTACACATTCACATATGCATGAACACTTTCTCTTTTAAAACAGTGCAATGCATGTCATAATGTCCGGTCACTTCACATAACTTTATACCCTGTAACGCGCCCCGGCTTATATTTCCATCCCGGTTTACGTTACAGCCAACTTTATACCCTGTAATGCACCTCGGCTTATATTTCCATCCCGATTAGCATTACAGACAACTTTATACCCTGTAACGCGCCCCGACTTATATTTCCATCCCCGTTTACGTTACAGTCTTTTGTGCCCTGCAATGCACCCCGGCTTAAATTTCCATCCCGGTTAACATTCAGGTCACCTTTGCAAATCTGTGCCGAAGCACCTTTCTTTTCAAATCAACATGCAAATGCACGTGCCATGATGCAAGACTCCTCATTTCATTCTCCTTTCTCATTCTCGTATGCAATTCACATTCATATAAGTCATTCATGTACGCATGCGCACGTATAAGCAACACACAAGCTCTTACTAACTCACACATCATAACTTAGACTTCGTCTATCGCGTCAACACTTAGTCATGATCCTAAGGTTCATAACCTAAGGCAAGTATCCCTAACCATCCTTCACTGAGCTCTCAACACCTCGTACGTTCATCCCCTAACCCTCCTAAGTCATACTCATTGAAATGCGATTTAAAAACCCCTTTCGAGCACCCCAAGTTGATTCACCATCCTAAGTCATGTTCCCGAGACTTAGACTACCTTTAGACAGATCTTAAGAAGTCTCTAAAGTCACCCAAAGACTCCCCGAGCTTCCCTCTTTATTCCTCTATTCCACAAAATGTTGGACTTCATTCCCTAACTTCGATCGTTCGATGTCCTACTGGGGACATTGATCTCTCCACTTCGATCGATCGATGTCCAACTGGGGACATCGATCTCTGAGCCTCACCTACATCGATCGATCGATGTCCAACTGAGGACATCGATCTCTTAGGCTACCTGCACATCGATCGATCGATGTCCAACTGGGGACATCGATCTCTCAGCAACCACTACATCGATCGATCGATGTACAACTGGGGACATCGATCTCTGACATCGATCGATCGATGTCAACGTTCCAGCCCAGCAGTTCTGCGTTTTCTGCAACAATCTCAGGATCCTACCCCAATTTGATCCCAAACTTCATCCCATCAATCCAAGCCTAATCCCTGCTATAATCTCACGCTTAAACCACGAATCAAACACTGCACACATATCAATTACCGATTCAAACCTAACACTCGACCATCCACCGAAACACACCAAAAATCCTGCCTTTCTCTCCATTCTTTCTTCGATCTAGAATAGCGGCAAAGAGAGGGTTCAGGGTATTGGGATTTGCAGGATTTCACATAATCAATAACAACCACGAATGATCCTTTATATACGTCGGCCAAATATCGAAGTCAAAACACATAAATCATAAGCAAATAACCACAAAGTGAAACTACTGCATGGTGATCCAATTTGATAACAAAATATGCCATTTTTCTTTCACAAATCGTAAGAACTTATAAGATGATTACTTGCCTTTGATTACTCGAGAACTTATTGAAAAATGAAGGAAGATTGGATGACTTTCTGGAGCGATTCTTCTCCTAGGGTTGAAGAACCTCAAAACCGCCTAGAGGGAGAAGAGACTGCGCGTCAGTTTCTTTCTGCTAATGGGAGAACTGACGTTCAGTCACTTTTATATGGAAAGGGGAAAAGTTTGGTGTTTCTAAATTATATCTATTATCTATTTATCCTGAAGGATAAACTTAATTATTTAATTCTAAATTAAATATAATAAATTCTAGTATTAAATCCCCTCATTAACTTCTAATTAATCCTCATATTAATGCCTACTTAATTTCCGGTGACCGTCATTAATCTCTTTTAATTCCTTCTTTGTCTTTTAAATTATTCTACGGAGGGTGCGGGACATAACATAAAGTCCTTATTTTTGAGTCTTTTCAAAATAATACCCTTTCCTCAATCTGTGAGACATGTATTTGCGGAAAAAACTGTCGTGTTACTTTTCGATCAAATAAAACCTGAATTGATTTAGTTTTCTCTTTAGTACATTTCGATGTATGGGGTCCAGCTCCAGTGTTTAATCAGAATCGGTTTCACTGCTTTGTGATCTTTGTAGAAGATTTTTTCTGTATGATACGACTTTATTTATTAAAAAATAAATCTGAAGATCCTGAAAATTTTATTGAGTTCTTTCACATGATTCATAATCAAGTCGATAAAAAATATAAATTCTTTGATTTGATAACATAGGAGAATTCATCAACCAAACTACGCACACCTTCATTAAAGCCTAGGGCGTTACTCATCAAACTTTGTCCCCAAGACACTACAATAGAATATGGTGGTTGAAAGAAAAAAAATCAGATAATCCTCGAAATGACCTCGGCCATGATGTATAAGTCTCACGACCCATAAACCTACTATCCCGAGGCTGTCGCTACCTCTGCCTGCCTACTAAACGTTTGCCTAGTAAAATACTTAGTCACAAAACCGAATTACTACTCATAGAAACTCAAACTACCATTCCATCCATCCTTACCATGCAACCCAGGATGTTTGGTTGCTCCATATTCATTGATGCTTCCAAAGTTGAACGATCGAAACTTGGCTCGTATACTGAAAAGTAAGTACTCTTTGACTATGTTGCCAATCAAAAAAGATATCGTTCCTATAATCCTACCACATGTCGCGCTCATATCACTATGGATTGCACTTTCTTAGAGACTGACTACTTCTTTACCCACCATCCTAGTGTTCAAAGAGAGACAATCAGTGAATCACTAGACTGGTTGAATGTCTTCGGTTGTCTGGAGACTTTTCCCCCTATCAACACCGATGGGGTTGACGAATCAGTCCCAACAACCGACGAGCTCTCTTCATAAGATGTCCGAAAAGAGGTAAATGTCTCATGTCCTGATGGAGATTCCTATGAAAATAGCGGTCATACTAGTGTTGATACTTTAGGGGAGACGACAGTATTGTTAGCCTCCAAGGAGGACCTGAGGCATACTACCTAACAGATACTCACCGGAGCATGTGTCTCGAAACAGCAGATGTCCTATGACAATAGACATAGGGAGAACTATGGATAATGCATGTCCATTTTTTGTTGTGCTTCTTTTTGAAACTATCATAAGGACAGTACAAGAGGCACACATGAAGACTGAATGGCGAGAGACCATGGATGTAGCGCCCCGACCCGGACAGCGGAATCCGAACCGGTGCACCCGTCGTAGCTTACTGAGAAGACTACAAGACGTCTCATCTCTCGTGTACACATCATCAGTGACGTACGAAAGTAAAAGCGGAAACATGTATCTAACGAATGTCAACCGTCAACTCGTACATCAAAGAATACTAAAATCCCAACAAACTAGCCATGATGTTCACCAACTCAAATCCTCAAACGAATGAAATAACTGGAATAAACAACATCTGTCTCGACTACTCGCCATTAAGCACTCTAAGCATCCCACTCAGCCCACTCGCCGTCGTCTTCAATGAAAATCATGTCATAGCTAGGCTCATCTGCACCATAAGAGTAGTACCCTTAGCGAAAACGCTAGCAAGTAACCCACTTATAAGACATACGGGATCAACACATGGCAAGACATGAGTAATAGATAAATTGAGGGGTGTGAGGGCACATGTCTTGTAAACTTTCAAATATAGAATTTGAATAACGCAGTAAAGCAAGTACGGCAGTTTGCTCACATTTAACAATTAATAGGCAATCAAGTATCACACACGTTCGTAACACATTGACTCTCGTGATGCATGTCAAGATATGCACTACACTACTCATCCACTTATGCATGAACCCTTTCTCTTTTAAAACAATGCAATGCATGACATAATGCCCGGTCACTTCATATAACTTTATACCCTGTAACGCGCCCCGGCTTATATTTCCATCCCGGTTTACGTTACAGCCAACTTTATACCCTGTAATGCACCTCGGCTTATATTTCCATCCCGAGTAGCATTACAGACAACTTTATACCCTGTAACGCGCCCCGGCTTATATTTCCATCCCGGTTTACGTTACAGTCTTTTGTGCCCTACAATGCGCCCCGGCTTAAATTTCCATCCCGGTTTACATTGCAGGTCACCTTCGCAAATCTGTGCCGAAGCACCTTTCTTTTCAAATCAATATGCAAATGCACGTGCCATGATGCAAGACTCCTTGTTCATTCACATTCCTCGATCACATATGCAATTCACATTCACATGCGCAAGAACAGGTAACACGCAAGAGTACGCTAGCTTACTAGTCAACACCTAGACCTCAACTCGCCCGTCAACACATACCTTTGATTCTAAAGTTCACCGCCTACGCGAGTATCCCTATCTTTCCTTCATTGAACTCTAAGACACCGTGTACGTTCATTTCCTAACCCTCCTAAGTCATTCACGTTGGAACTCGGTTTGAGAACCCATGGAAGTCTCCCATTATTGATTCACCATCCTAGGTCAGATTCCCAAGACTTAGGCTACTCTTAATCAGGTCTTAAGAAGTCTCTAAAGTCACCCAAAGACTCCCCGAGCTTCCCTTTTTCTTTCTCTATTTTTCCACAAAACTGGGGGACATCATCCCCTCACATCGATCGATCTATGTACTTCATACCCTCACATCGATCGATCGATGTCCATCAGAGGACATCGATCTCTCAGCCCTTCCTACATCGATCGATCGAAGTGACTTCATCCCCTCACATCGATCGATCGATGTCCATCAGAGGACATCGATCTCTCAGCCCTTCCTACATCGATCGATCTATGTACTTCATCCCCTCACATCGATCGATCGATGTCCATCAGAGGACATCATACCCTCACATCGATCGATCTATGTACTTCATCCCCTCACATCGATCGATCTATGTACTTCATCCCCTCACATCGATCGATCGATGTCCACGATTCCAGCACAGAAACTTTGCGATTTTCGCAGAAACTACAAAACCATAACTCCAATTGATCCCAAACTTCATCCCAATCAATCCAAGCCTAAACCCTGCTATAATCTCATGCTTAAACTACGAATTAAACGCTACACAATTACAAATCACAGATTCAAGCCTAACACATGACTCATCCATCACAACAACCCAAAAAAATCCTTCCTTTCTCTCTCCAACCCACGCATCCACGCAATCACATCAAGAGGGGATTCAAGGGATAAGGATTTGCAGGATTTCACAGATTCAACAACGACAACAATCACATTTTCATATACATCGGCCAAATCTTGAAACGAAAGCACATAAACATATACACATAATCAAAGAACGAATCTACTGCATGGTGATCCAATTTGATAACAAAATAGGCCATTTTTCTTTCGCAAATCGCATGAACTTATAAACAGATTACTTGCCTTTGATTACTCGGAGTCGGATTGGAGAACGGACGGACTTTGGATCAAAACCTGACGGTGTCTTCCTCTCCTACACCTTTGGGGAAACGGCTAGGGCTTAGGGGGAGCAAGGAGTCGATGCTTTTTCTGAGGGATGGGAAAAACTGACGTTCAGTCAGTTTATATATGGGAAGGGGAAGGTTTGGTGTTTCTAAATTATATCCTTAATCTAATTTATCTTAAAGGATAAACCTTAATTATTTAATTCTAAATTAAATATAAATAAATTCTAATATTAAATCCCCTCATTAATTTCTAATTAATCCTCATATAAATGCCTAATTTATTTCCGTTGACCGTCATTAATTTCTGTGAAATCTTTCTTTGTCTTTTAACTACCCTACGGAGGGTGCGGGGCATAACATTCCACCCCCCTTACAAAAAGTTTCGTCCTCGAAACTTGTGCGTTACGAAATTAATGGCTTAGTATAGCCCTTCCTAAACTATGTACTTTGGTCATGACCGAAATTAGTATCCCTTGCGTATTCCGATATGGTACCCATTTCACTTCCTCGGTACAGGACTAAGTTCTCAAATCATTCAGTGTGTAAGCACACAATGTACTCTTTAAATCCATTGTCCTCTGCCTGATAGATCGTAACTTATTCTTGTATAGTCCTCGAATCAACCTTAAGTGTAACGTCAATATACACGCTTCATGACTTAATCGTCGGTCTATATCGAACTTATAGTTGCCATCCTGACCAACCCTCTAAAATCTGTTCTTAAGTGTATTACAATCCTTAACTCCACGCATTGCTCACAAGACTCATCCCTAAGGCCATATGTATTTTTCGAAATACGTTGTACCCTAGTACGATTTAATTTAGTCAATACTACGTCCCTTAAGGTGCTCTAGTCCTTATGCGATTCAATCCTCAGTCCTCGCTAATGAGTGCTTACAATCTTCCACTTACCCACTTGACGTGTATCACCTAGCTTATCGAAATCTACGATCCCGATTCATAAACTTATCCCATATGATTTACCATTAAATACTCAACCATACTAACCCCCTTTTGTGTATGCCAATACGGTAACCGTTACCCCTCCTTAACGCAACCACGTCTTCAAAAGCAATTCTTATATACTTATCAACTAGCTCTATGATCATGCTCTTAATCTCTCATAGATACCGTCATAAGCCTAGTATACGAACTACATGTATGGACATGCTTCTTTTTAAATAAAATGCAGTTTAAGTGGCTATAATTCAAAATATAGCTTCGATTAGTTATACAGTATTTCTAATTTTTTTTTTGTAAACATGCGAGCTAAAATATTATAAAATCGTCTTCGCAGATGTTGATTCACATGACCTCTTATAAAAAAAACTAACTTGTTCGCAAGAATGTCTCAAACGAGGAAGAAAAGAATATATATGGGCATATCCTACTCTCAAGAGTGTTTCAGGTAGGACCTCCTTAACACCATTTGAAACTCAACGACATGAAGTTTAATAAAATAATTTGGAAGTGGCATATCTCTTTTAAAAAGAATGTACGTTTTGCAACTACTTTTGTCTCGTAAACTATTAGGTAACTTCGTAGCAAGCAGGTGATAATTCCAAGGATAAAATGCTTGCGATATCGATAATCAACAACTCTCATCATTTTAACAAAATAAACATGGTGAAATGAAAATTTGCGAAATAATACCAGAAATATATAGACATATTGTTTTTCAAATCCTCAACATTTTAAAATGTATCTATTTTTCAGAGTTTGTCAATAGTAGTTGAAATTCCATCAGGTGGAAATACGAAGGCGGAACAAAATATAGCATTGTTAAGTTAGCAGACTATACAAATAAGCACCCTAATTAAAATACTTAGAAACATTGAAAAATCTTTGAAATATAAGGTATATCTTGGCGTACGTGCTCATGTATAAATACTTAACCACTTGAAAAATATTTCCCCATACTTCATATAATTTCTATGATTCACTCTTACGGTCAAGGTAAATTCTACCTAAGTACCGTAACTTATAGGTCTAATGTTCGTCTATTCATGCTAACATCTTTAGCTGAGACTGTCTAATCTTAGCATGACAAACTAGATATTAATCGTCTTAAGGTATTCTCATTCACCGTACTTCCATGGGCCACCCTGATCCATTGCACTTCTCACTGGGTTGTTTTTAACCGCTAATACTAACTCCGTTAAATCTCACCTGAAAAGCAATCATTACTTGTTCATGCTGGCTCCCTTGCAATTTCAAGCCAACCCGACTCAAGCCAAGTAACCCATTGTTTCTAGGGGTTCATCACTTAGCGAAAGATTTTGTGACACTTTATTGCTCCACAGTGTAAAATATAATCGATTCTCATATGTCGCTACCGATCAATATTGACAATGAGTCTAATATGATCGGCCTATTTTGGTAATTCTAAAATTGACATCTTAATTGTAAACTATAAACTCCGTTGACAGTATCTTTCACGAACTTTACTGATCGTAATGCTTATAAATCGTTGCTTAATTTCTGTCATGCTACTATAAATCCTCCCTTAGTATTTACTCCACTATTACTATTCATTTCTTAGTAGCTATGGTCCCAACTTAGCCCTAAGCCTACTATGGTAATACCGTCCAGGTAAGAATATGGACCTTCTCTAGTTTACCCTAGTGGTGTCAGGTGCTATATTACAATTATGGTAAGGGAGCCCGAGTTACTGCCTGACCCGGTAATATGGATCTAAGGTTTGTACTAGGATGTTCTGATTGACATCATAATTCATTCAAATCAATTATATACTGTTCAACTAGGGTTACTGAGATCACGGCTTAGAGAGTTGTGATCGTCCTTAGATAAGGGAGAATTGTATGGGGTATCTTACGTACGTCCAAAACCGTTGGCCCTCTTCGGTTTAGGATTATAACTTATCTCTAGGATCGTTCTTAGCATCATCATTCTTATCTCTAAGATCGCGTGTTATCTCCCAATCATAATTAGTACATAATCAACACCTATTACTAATTCCATACTTATGTCTAAGGTCAACTCGTAATCAATATCATTACTTACGTCTAAGATCGTGACTTATGTGCAGAATCATCGCTTATAACTGAGGTCAGTGCCTATGTTCATGATCACCTTAAGTTCAAATCATCACTTAGGTCTGAGATTGTGTCTTAAGGGTAAAATCGTCAGTTATTTTCTAATATCAGGGCCTGGAGAAGTACGGCGTGCGATGGGGCCGTATCCTCAGAGTGGTTCCCTCAAGGGTTGGGACGTGCACGCTTCGCATCTCCTCAGTGTAATACCCTATGCTACGCCGAGGCGGTGGTAGAGGAGGGGGTTGCTGCTGCTGCTGAGCAACATCTTGCGCTATCACTGTGATAGCGTCTATCAGTGCCTGGGGTACTGACACTGGTGGTGGTGTAGGGTTCTCGTCCCCATTGCCACTGTTTCCTTGGTTGTCACTTTTGGGAGGCATTTTTCTGCAAAATCAACGCTTATTAGCATTCAGTAATTCCAAAAATATAAGTACTGAAAGCCCCTATGCGTTGTACAAGGTAGAATTTGTACCCTAAGTAGAGTAACATTTATTGATTAACTTTTATCGTGCTCGCACACACCCAGCCCAATCAAACTTATGTCTAAGATCATATACTTAGACCTAAATATCAACTTAAGGTGAAGATCATTGCTTAAGACTCTACTTGTCATAACCTAGGTCTCCGAGGTAGATCTGAAGCCTAGGCTCTGATACCACCTGTAGCGCCCAGACCCGGACAGCGGAATCCGAACCGGTGCACCCGTCGTAGCTTACTGAGAAGACTACAAGACGTCTCATCTCTCGTGTAGACATCATCAGTGACGTACGAAAGTAAAAACGGAAACATGTATCTAACGAATGTCAACCGTCAACTCGTACATCAAAGAATACTAAAATCCCAACAAACTAGCCATGATGTTCACCAACTCAAATCCTCAAACGAATGAAATAACTGGAATAAACAACATCTGTCTCGACTACTCGCCATTAAGCACTCTAAGCATCCCACTCAGCCCACTCGCCGTCGTCTTCAATGAAAATCATGTCATAGCTAGGCTCATCTGCACCATAAGAGTAGTACCCTTAGCGAAAACGCTAGCAAGTAACCCACTTATAAGACATACGGGATCAACACATGGCAAGACATGAGTAATAGATAAATTGAGGGGTGTGAGGGCACATGTCTTGTAAACTTTCAAATATAGAATTTGAATAACGCAGTAAAGCAAGTACGGCAGTTTGCTCACATTTAACAATTAATAGGCAATCAAGTATCACACACGTTCGTAACACATTGACTCTCGTGATGCATGTCAAGATATGCACTACACTACTCATCCACTTATGCATGAACCCTTTCTCTTTTAAAACAATGCAATGCATGACATAATGCCCGGTCACTTCATATAACTTTATACCCTGTAACGCGCCCCGGCTTATATTTCCATCCCGGTTTACGTTACAGCCAACTTTATACCCTGTAATGCACCTCGGCTTATATTTCCATCCCGAGTAGCATTACAGACAACTTTATACCCTGTAACGCGCCCCGGCTTATATTTCCATCCCGGTTTACGTTACAGTCTTTTGTGCCCTACAATGCGCCCCGGCTTAAATTTCCATCCCGGTTTACATTGCAGGTCACCTTCGCAAATCTGTGCCGAAGCACCTTTCTTTTCAAATCAATATGCAAATGCACGTGCCATGATGCAAGACTCCTTGTTCATTCACATTCCTCGATCACATATGCAATTCACATTCACATGCGCAAGAACAGGTAACACGCAAGAGTACGCTAGCTTACTAGTCAACACCTAGACCTCAACTCGCCCGTCAACACATACCTTTGATTCTAAAGTTCACCGCCTACGCGAGTATCCCTATCTTTCCTTCATTGAACTCTAAGACACCGTGTACGTTCATTTCCTAACCCTCCTAAGTCATTCACGTTGGAACTCGGTTTGAGAACCCATGGAAGTCTCCCATTATTGATTCACCATCCTAGGTCAGATTCCCAAGACTTAGGCTACTCTTAATCAGGTCTTAAGAAGTCTCTAAAGTCACCCAAAGACTCCCCGAGCTTCCCTTTTTCTTTCTCTATTTTTCCACAAAACTGGGGGACATCATCCCCTCACATCGATCGATCTATGTACTTCATACCCTCACATCGATCGATCGATGTCCATCAGAGGACATCGATCTCTCAGCCCTTCCTACATCGATCGATCGAAGTGACTTCATCCCCTCACATCGATCGATCGATGTCCATCAGAGGACATCGATCTCTCAGCCCTTCCTACATCGATCGATCTATGTACTTCATCCCCTCACATCGATCGATCGATGTCCATCCGAGGACATCATACCCTCACATCGATCAATCTATGTACTTCATCCTCTCAAATCGATCGATCTATGTACTTCATCCCCTCACATCGATCGATCGATGTCCACGATTCCAGCACAGAAACTTTGCGATTTTCGCAGAAACTACAAAACCATAACTCCAATTGATCCCAAACTTCATCCCAATCAATCCAAGCCTAAACCCTGCTATAATCTCATGCTTAAACTACGAATTAAACGCTACACAATTACAAATCACAGATTCAAGCCTAACACATGACTCATCCATCACAACAACCCAAAAAAATCCTTCCTTTCTCTCTCCAACCCACGCATCCACGCAATCACATCAAGAGGGGATTCAAGGGATAAGGATTTGCAGGATTTCACAGATTCAACAACGACAACAATCACATTTTCATATACATCGGCCAAATCTTGAAACGAAAGCACATAAACATATACACATAATCAAAGAACGAATCTACTGCATGGTGATCCAATTTGATAACAAAATAGGCCATTTTTCTTTCGCAAATCGCAGGAACTTATAAACAGATTACTTGCCTTTGATTACTCGGAGTCGGATTGGAGAACGGACGGACTTTGGATCAAAACCTGACGGTGTCTTCCTCTCCTACACCTTTGGGGAAACGGCTAGGGCTTAGGGGGAGCAAGGAGTCGATGCTTTTTCTGAGGGATGGGAAAAACTGACGTTCAGTCAGTTTATATATGGGAAGGGGAAGGTTTGGTGTTTCTAAATTATATCCTTAATCTAATTTATCTTAAAGGATAAACCTTAATTATTTAATTCTAAATTAAATATAAATAAATTCTAATATTAAATCCCCTCATTAATTTCTAATTAATCCTCATATAAATGCCTAATTTATTTCCGTTGACCGTCATTAATTTCTGTGAAATCTTTCTTTGTCTTTTAACTACCCTACGGAGGGTGCGGGGCATAACAATGGATACAGAAAGGAGAGATCTGGAAAGAATAGAATCTTGGAAAAGTGTATACTACTAAAGGGAAAGAAACCAGTTAGATGCAGGTGCGTGTCACAATTAAATACAAGTCGGATGACACTATTGAGCGATACAAGAACAAGTTAGTAGTAAAAAGATATTTGCAGACATATGGCATTGATTATTCAGATATCTTCTCTCCAGTAGCAAAGATTGATACTGACATCAAATAAAGACTGATCGCTTCATCAGTCCGATGTTAAGAATGATATTTTACATGGAGAGCTGAAAGAGGAAGTGTGCATGAAGGCACCACTAGGGTTTTCTAGAGTGTTTTGAAAAAAAATGAAGTTTGTAGGTTAAAAAGCACGTTATGGGCTAAAATAGTCTCATTGTGTGCGGTTCAGACGATTTACTATGGTTATGAAATAGAGCAGGTACAAACACAATAATGATGACCACACTCTGTTCTTCAAAAGAAATGAGAATTTTGCTACTTGTTTAGTAATCTACTTAGACGATATGATCATAACAGGGAATGATGAGAAGGAAATCGCTCAACTTCGAAAATTTTTGTTATAGAGTTTGAGATGAAGGATCTGAGAGGACTGAAGTATTTCTTGGGAATTGAGGTTCTTCGGTCAAAGAATGGAATTTTCATATTTCAATGGAAGTCCAACTAGATCTGTTGGCTGAAGTTAGGTTGATAGATCGTAGACCAGGTGATACCCCGGTTATGGCAAACCACAGTTTAAAATTGGAAAAAAGAGCTCTAGTGGCAAATTGAGAATAGTATTGAAGACTAATGAGAAGATTGATATATCTCTCCCATACTAGACCATATATTGTATATGCTGTTGGAATGGTAAATCAATTCATGATCCGACCTCAAGAAGTACATATGGAGGTAGCTAGGAGGATAATTTGATACTTAAAAGACACACTAAGAAGGAGCATTGCATTCAGAAAGCATGAATATTTAGAGTTAAGGTCTTCGTTGATGCGGACTGGATAGGTAATCCGAATGATCGGCGGCCTACCTTAGAGTATTTTGCCTTAGCGGAAGCAAATCTACTCACCTGGAGAAGTAAAAAAAAGTAGAAGGTAGTAGTGTTATCTAATGCAGAAACAGAGTTCAGAGTAATTGCCAAAGGCCTGATGGAAGTTCTATGCTTGAAAAAAATTAATGACTGAGAATGGGTTCCCGTCAAAATTTCTGACTCCGTTGATGGGCAACAATAAAACAACAATTAATATATCTGAAAACCCTATGCAACATGATAGAACGAAACATGTGAAAATAGATTGTCATTTTATGAAAGAGAAGATTGAAGAAGAAATTGTTTAAACATCTGTTTGTGAAATCAGAAGATAAGCTGTCAGACATTCTCACCAGACCGGTAATTAAAAATGTGTTCGATTCAATACTGTGCAAGTTAGGAATTGGTGATCCCACTACCTAACTTTAGGATAAGTGTTGACAAATATGATCAAATCAAGGAGAATCAAAATCACATTATGCAATCACAGAAGGAGAATATCCACACACTTATTGTATTTTATTGTATTAGTTACATACCAAAAATAGAGATAACAATTGTACTATACATAAGCCTAATGTACATGTTGTAAATTAAAATCAAATCGTTTTTCATTCCCACCGTTGTCATTGGTAGAAAAGAACACATAAATGTACTAATTTGTGTCCCAAATTTGTCGACAACCATTGCTAATACGTTCATTAAGTTTCGACTCATAGATTGGCCGTTTCATTCCTAGGATGACCAACGTTCATCCTTAAATAGAATGATAGGAAAATTTTAGGTCATAAATTTAGCTATAGGTCGAACGTTTGGCCTAGGTTTTGACTTTAATTTCATCAAATTTTCGACCTTTTAACATTAAAACATTGGTATTCCAGTGTCTTTCTTTTAAAATAAAGCAACCATTCACTCGAGTCAGCTAATCTAAATATAAAAGGCAATAAATGTTAAGTGTAATAATGTAGCCAACGGAATAGAGAATGTGTTTAGAGAGAGAAAACTCTCTTCCTTCTTTCTAAAAGGCATTTCCATTCTCTCTTTGGTTTCCAAGGTTCCCTCCTCTCTTTACTAAATCTCGCACTCCTATACATCTTCGATTTCCTTTCTCTTTTATATCAGCTCCTGGGCTCTTCTGGAATTATGGGAAGGAACAAAGTGTTTTCCAAGGGAAGAGCAAATAGTAATAGAAACGGCAAAAAAGGAGGCTGGGGTGCTAGGAAGATTTCATTAAAAGCTCAGCTTGAAGAATCAGTGGAAGATGACCCTAGTGATTCCTTCTCATTTCAGGTGTTATCTGGGGATGAAGGAAGTTCTGCAGATGCATGCAACTCTGAGAGTTTGCCTGTTGAAATTCCGGTGCAGATTGATGACAGATCTGTTGGTCTAGGGGCGAAGGCACTGTGTGGGGAAGTTGCATGTGGATCTTTGATGAATATGGATGAAGATCTTAGGGAGGTGGTGGTCAGTTTGGACCCGGATGTTTCTGATGGGTTCTCCATTTTGAAATCTAGAGAGCCGTGCAACACGGTTGTGATGGAGACTTCTCTTGCCTCTCCTGCTGGATCACATGTGAGAGAGTATGTAGGATGCAGTACTACGCCTACTGTTGATATGGGACATAAAGGTAATACCACCTTGGGGGCTGGTCTGGGTGTTACCCAGCAGTCCTTCCCGGTTTTGTCTGGCGGTATTCTACAAGACCCAGATGTTAGGGCCGAAAATACTAAGGAGACCAGAAAAACACCTTCTTTTAGATCTTGGAACTCACTTTTTCCAACCAATAGGAAGGATGAGTGTTGCATGAAGCTAAAAGAACATGATGATGTTAGATCTGGAGAGGTTTATTTGGATGTTGAAAATCTTACGATTGATGAGCCATTGCAGTCCTGTCTTATTGGTTGCTTCACTGGTAGGTTTCCTGGGAAGCAGGCTGTCTTCTCCCTCACTAAGGCTTGGAAGGTTAAGCATCGTATTGAATTTCATCCTTCTGGTTGGGTTATTTTCAAATTTCAATCCTTGATGGACCTTGAACAGGTTCTGTCTGCTGGTCCATACTTCATATATGAAAGAATTTTGATTCTTAAGAAGATGCCTCTGTTGTTTGATTTTGGACCTGAGGAGATGGCGGTAGTCCCTGTCTGGGTTAAATTTCCCAACCTCCCTGTCAGTTTATGGAAAGAGGAATATCTATCAAAGATTAGCAATCAGTTGGGTAAACCTTTAATGGCTGATTTGCTCACTACGAAGAAGGAAATTTGGAGTTATGCTAGAGTGCTCGTTGAAGTTGACTTGAGCAAACCATTACTTAAGACTTTGGAAATTCATCTATCTAATGGCAAGAAAATTTCGCAGGTGGTGGAGTATGAGAGATTACCTTTATTTTGTGATTCTTGCTTGAAGATTGGCCATTCCTCTGGGGTACATCAAACTTCGGATAATGCTCCCCATGTTTTTGAGCGGCGGGGATCTGGTCATCTGCAACTCCCAAAATCTAACTTGAAACCAAAAGGCTCTAACAACAAAGTTCATCGTCCAAGTTCTTCTTTCACCCCCAAGATGAATGTACAGAATGGGTGTTCCAATGAAGAACAATCCATTAATGTTGATAATGACAACTTCCTTGCAGCTTTTGATCCACCTCTCCCGGATGATGTGGTTCAAGTTAACTCTTATATTTCTACTGTGTATGAGACGAATCATGTGCAAAGAATCAAAGAGTTGGAGAAGGAGCCTGAATTCATTACCGTTCTCTCAAAACGGCAAGCAAAATCTCAGAGGAGAAAGTGCTTTGACAAGAGTAAGCAGGGTGTTACATCTCTGCATGGGGAACCACCTACCATTCCCCATTATGATCATTAGTTGCTGGAATATTAGGGGCTGTAATAGGCCCACTAAGCAAAAATGCTTAGTCTCTTTTGTCAGGAAACATGGGATCCATATGTTTGCGCTGCTTGAAACCAAATTAAATCCCAGAATGCTCTCTCAGCTGTTATTTTTGTTTAAGGGATGGAAATCTGCTGAGAATTTTGCACTTCATTCTGGGAAAAGAATCCTTTTATTATGGGATCCATCTTTTGTTCATGTTAATATTTTATCCATTTCGGCACAAGTCATTTTTTGTCAAGCAAGATGTCTTATCTCTTCTAGACAGTTAAATATTTCATTTGTATATGCTTATAATTCTGTGATTGACAGAAGAAGTCTTTGGAGTGAACTTGAATCACAATGTCAGTCTCTTGACTCACCATGGGCTGTACTGGGTGATTTTAATTGTATTCTCAATGATGATGAAAGGATTGGGGGTGGGCTGATTACTTCTTCCCAGCTGCAGGATCAGTTAAATTGTTTTTTGAATTGTGGATTGATGGAGTTAATGTACTCTGGGTGTAAATTCACCTGGGATAACGGGTCTGTTAGATCGCGATTGGATAGAGTTATGACAAATGCTCTATTTCTCGAAGCCTTTCCAAATGCTGCCACCTCTTTTCTGAATTCTGGTTGCATCTCAGATCATTCTCCGTGTATTCTGAGACTGATTCCTGTGGTCAAGGGCCCTTTCTCCTTTAAATTTTATAATATGTGGGCTGATAATGAGGCTTTTCTTGGCATTGTCTCCCAGTCATGGCTGGAGGATGTCCAAGGCACTGCCATGTTTAGGGTCTGTAAGAAATTAAAGAGACTCAAGCAGCCTCTTAAAGAACTCAACAAGAAGAATTTCTCCCATATCTCTTCTAGAGTTGAGAGAGCGGTTATGGATTTGGATGCTCTTCAATCAATGTCAACTGGCTCATCATCCCTGGTTGATTTAGGTAGTTCAATTGCTCAACAGAAAAAGATTACTTGGTCTCTGATGAATGCAGAAAGGCTGTTCTTCTCACAAATTGCAAAAGGAGCATTTCTCCGGAATGCTGACAGGAACTCTAAATATTACCATTCAATGATTAAGAGGAACATTGCTAGGAGGAGCATCTCTTCTATCCAGTTATCTGATGGAACTACTTCTTCTTCTATTGACCAAGTTAAGAATCAATTTGTCTCTTACTACTCTAATCTTCTTGGTTCTGATGGGCAGGTTTCACCTATTTTGGATTCAGTTATTCTGGATGGGCCCATCCTAGCTGATGATGTGGCCTCTTCCCTTATCTCTCCCATTCTGGCGAAGGAGGTCAGGGACACTATTTTTGCTATTCCAAAGGACAAGTCCCCTGGGCCTGATGGTTACTCCTCCTTCTTTTTCACAAAGGCTTGGAACATTGTTGGAGGTGATGTTACCTCTGCTGTGCTTGAGTTCTTTCGGAATGGTAGGCTTCTCAAGCAAGTAAATCATACTAACATAGCCTTGATCCCAAAGTCCAATAACGTTACAAGGGTGCAAGATTATCGTCCTATTTCGTGCTGTAATGTTATTTATAAAGTTATTGCGAAGATTCTTGCTAATAGACTTGCTGCGGTCTTGAATGGCATTATGGACCACTCTCATGCTGGGTTTCTTAAAGGTCGGAGCATGATGCACAATGTGTTTCTGGTTCAAGAACTTCTTAGGGATTATGGGAAGACCTCTGCCTCTCCAAGATGCATGTTGCAGATCGATATTCATAAGGCATTCGATAGTATTAGCTGGGATTTTATTGCGTTGGTTATGCACAAGCTCAACTTCCATTCTACGTTTATCAAATGGGTTATGCAATGCATCACAACCACCTCCTACTCTATCATCATTAATGGTTCCCCATCTGGTTTCTTCCCTGGGAAAAAAGGACTTAGACAAGGTTGCCCTTTATCTCCTCTTCTTTTTGTTATGGGCTCAGAATATCTCTCTAGGTCCATTAATCAGCTAAGCCGAACCCCAGGCTTCAAGTTCCATCCAAAGTGTCGTCAGTTGAATCTTACTCACCTATGTTTTGCTGATGATATTATGTTATTCTGCCATGGGGATCATACCTCGGTCTCTCTCATTTTGCAGAAGCTATATGATTTTGAAGATGTTTCTGGGTTAAAGCTTAACCCTTCAAAAACAAAAATTTTCACTGCTGGTTGTAACACTCTTTTGCAATATCCATTGCTATCCAATTTTTCTCCTGGGTCTCTTCCTTTCAGATATCTTGGCGTTCCGGTTGCTGGATGCAGACTCCAGTTGTCTCACTATTCACCATTTCTGAGCAAGATGGTGCAGATTGTAAATCAATGGAGAATGTCTCACCTTTCATACGCGGGCAGACTTACCCTTATCAAGTCTGTGATTCTTGGAATTTGTTGCTTTTGGCTGAGTGCACTTCCAGCGCCTGTATCTGTGCTGGAGCAAGTTAACAGGATTTGTCTGCATTTCCTGTGGGGTAGTAATGAGAGCAGCAATAAAAGGGCTTTGGTCGCTTGGAAACAGGTTACCCTGCCTAAGGATGAGGGTGGTTTGGGTGTGATTCAGTTGCGGGCTTGGAATAAGGCATTGCTTATCAAATATTTGTGGGACTTACATCTGCAAAAAGATATGCTTTGGGTGAAATGGATGAGTTGTAGGTACAAGCTCTCTTCCTTATCTTTGTGGGCTTTGAATTGGAGGCATTATTGTTCACCACTGTTGAAGTTTTTCATGGCTACACGTGATGATCTTATTGAAAGTGAGGGTGGCATTGATGGGGCAATTGCTCTTATGTCATCGTGGATTGTCCAAAACAAGTATATTCCGGGCAGGGCATATCAATTCTTTCGGTATAAAAGTCCCAGGGTCCCATGGTGCTCGATGGTTTGGAACTCATGCATTACTCCTAAGCACGGTTTTATTTTGTGGCTTGCGGCTAAAGGTAGGTTAGCCACTAAAGATAGCATGCCTTTTTTGATGGATGATTGTTGTCTCTTCTGCAATTCAAAGGAGGATGTTAGGCACCTTTTTTTCAGGTGCGATGGTTTCAAGAATATATGGATCAAGGTTGCTAACTGGTTGGGGTTCCCACACTCCTTATTTAGTCTGCCTAGAATTTTTGCTTGGGGACAAAGGGTCTTAAGGAGAAAGAGCAATTGGAGCAAGGCTTGCAAAATTGCTATTGCTGCTGTGGTTTATTTCATTTGGCAATGTCGCAATAAGAAGCTTCATGAAGGAAAGTCGTTTTGTGTTGGGGATGTGTTTCATAGAGTGCAAACACATGTATATAGGGTCTTGAATACTTAGTTGTTCACCCTAGTCTAGAATACGCTGCAAATCATTGCAGTTTCTGATTTTGGCATGTTGTTGATTGTATGGATTGCATCCCTTGATGCCTTGATTGGTTAATATAATTTGCATTTTAACCAAAAAAAAAAAAATGTTAAGTGTAAATGAGACATTGATAGTACTTCATTTATATACATTAGCGTTTGTGAGATACAAATAAAGATGAAGGTAAGTGACAAACAAATGTTAGGAAAGCCGTCTTGATTTTCTTAAAGTGGTATATAAGATAAAGCAAATTTTCTTCAAACTTACTAACTCTAATACGAGAAATACGAGAAGAACGGGCAACATAATAAATCATCTTTAAATCGAGTTTCTAAGTCAATATATCTGATGGATAAATTATATTTTGAAACTCTAAGAACATAGACAAATCACAAGATGCACTTCTGTAGACCAAGGAAACGGGATAGAGCCCTCAGGGCATAGTCTAATTGTTATTCGGGTTGAGATTTGCTTTAAAAGGTCAAGAGTTCGAATCTATGGACACGCACAATGTGTGTGCTCCACTGTTGCAAGGCCGAATGCCTAGTTTGCGGAGGACACATTGTGTGGATCACTGCGTAAGTACTCACCCAACCTAGGAGACCGACGAGCTCCTGATTTACATCCTCCACAATGCTCCTTGAGGTTGAGGAGGTGGGCTCCCTAGGGTCAGGAAATGACTTTTTGCTCCAAGGAAACAGTATAGAACCCCCACCGAACAGGGGTGAGATCTCCTCACCCTTTTCTCCTCACCTATCTCTACACTGCCCGCCACGTGTCCCTCACTCCCCTCATACACCTCTTCCTCTCCATCCTTCATCTAGGCTCACCACCCTTCTCTGCTGCCACATGGTGGGCGGTGAGAAGGGGGTGAAGAAAAAAGGCGTGAGGAAATCTCATCCCCACCGAACAACAAAAATCTTTATCCTACAAGAGAACAAAATAGATTTGACCCCACCGTTTAGCGTTTGATTCCAGGGACACGTACAATGTATGTGTTTCACTGCTAGACCGAAGGCCTAGTTTGTAGGAGAACACCTTATGTGGATCCTTGCGTAAAGTCCACACCAGCCCAGGAGACTGCTGAGCTCTTGATTTATATCATATACACTGTTCATTAAGGCTAGGACGGTGGGGGGTCTCAGAGTTAGAGTGTGATCTTTTACCACCAAGATTTGACACCACCTAATCATAACATATTATCTTTAGATACATCGTTATAACCATTGGACCATTCGCAGCGGTTCTCATCAAATTATTATTATGGTTACAACTGATCACACTAGGGTATAGAATTGGAGTCAACATTTTACTGCGCCCAGAAGTCTAGGCAGGCTGTGAACCTTCAAAATTCAACCAAGAACAGGGCTATGTCAAATAGGTGTCATACTTTTTCTGGAAATAAATTTTCCTCGAAACCTATACTTTCTAAAGTTGCAAATGTGAAAGGAGAATTTTCTTCCAAGAAAACAGTTTCGGTGATAAATATGTCATGCTGGCTGATATATACAGTGGGTGCATGCTATCAGAATGCGTAGAAGCAGCGTTGCCAATATACTAGACTTTCGCATTTGTATAAAGTCTGGAGAGGGACCAGATCATTTTGCGATCTAACGTATTTAATTTTACTCTACACTTTGTGCAATAGACTGTTTCTACGGTTCGAACCTGTGATCTTAAGATCACAAAACATTAATATTATCAGTTGCTTCAAAACTCGGTATCTTCTGAATGTGTGGCAGAACTTGCACAAATGTAGACATTTTTGGGATTGAAACTTTTCATGCTTAGTTAAATGTAGAATATAACGTACATGCAACCCATCATGTCATTGTGAAAAAACTCATCCATCTCTGTGTTCGATGTCTTAGGGCCGTCCACTTAGCAGATTACAGTTGTACATTTTATTTCGTCATGTTTGACATCAATGCTGTTGTCTCACCTGTGAATTACACTTGTAAAAGATCCAATTCTACATTGGATACGATAAAGATAGTTATATGATATTGATGAAGCCGGATCTTCACCAAGGATCTAGGACGACCTCAAATATACGTCGTCAGTTAACTCGAAGAATGGTTAACTGGTTTGAAGATGATAGCTGGAATAGCTTCCTGAAAGTCCTGTACAAGGAAGCAAAGATCAGAGGTCTCGGGGGGATGATCCCGGGTAAAACCCTCCGACGCTCAAGTCAGTTTGGATCATTTCTCACTGAGAATATAGTTTAGTGTATGGAGTTAGAAAGTTCTCACAGTTATTGGATGAGGAGAATATTCAGTGTATTAGCTCCAGGTTGTTTCAAGAATGGATTTCGGGATCCCTTTTTTGGTCTGTATTGGTTTGCTTTTATCAGCTGTTTCCTGCCCCTTGGCCTCTGATAGCAGATGGGATGTTTGTTTAGAGCAGAAAGCCTAGGACGCCGTAGGTCTGCTGATGTGACTGGTAGACCGGCTGATGTGACTAATAGGTCTGCTAGAGTGACCTTGGCGTGTACAGGCTGAATAGCCAGCTGTAGTCACTATATTTGAATTGTACTTCTGCCTGATGGTTACAAGATGTAACGCTGTGCTTGATTCCTTCGCTGAAGTGCCCAACCAAGCTTCGCCGAAGAGCAAGATCAAGTCTTGCTGAAATGCAGCATTGAATATAACTGAAATGACCTGAGGTGCGGCACTTGGGCAGAAGCTTAAGTTGAAGTTAGTGCCGAGGTGCAAGCCTTGGCATATTCTTCGATAGTAAACTGGATGTTATGGGGCACAGCCGAAGTGCAATCATAGCTGAACAAAAATACTTGGGTGTTGAACTGCAGGGATTATACCGTTGACTGTTGTTGACTAACAGACGATTAATTCTGATTTATCATTTGCCCCCAAATTTTGTGTGGCTGAGCTGAACTACGAGGGCAGACAAAATCTATTCTGAGTTTGTGACGTATCTTCATTAATCAAGCAGTTATCCTCTTATCTGCGCCGTAATTCTCGCTTTTAATGTAAGCGTTAATTCCAACGCCTCATCATATCTTTTCGGCGGTTTCAGCTCCCGAGGAGGAAAATACTTGAACCGTCGCCTCTTCAAATTCGAAAAGCTATAACTTTCACTTTCCCTTCCTATAAATAGGGACAATTGCCCTAACCCTTTCTTTTCTTCTTCTTTTACTCTGCACATTGCCTATCCTGCTATTTTTGCTCTTCGTCTTCGTTTTCAAAGCCTTTCATCATCCTTATTCCGGTGCTCTTCCTTCCAGCTCAACCCTTCAATTTCTCTGTAAGCATTTCTTCATCTTACTCATGGCTTTTGTTATTTCATCTCCTCCTTCGGATTCCCAAAATAGATCGACTCATTCTTACCCAGACGATCTGGAGGGTGACCAAGAGGTTCAATCCTTTCACGAGAGGTCTGATTCTAGTGAGGACAACCGTCCTCTAAGGAGGTTACGTCCTGCTGGTGAGCCTTCTGTAGTTGCCTCTACCTCTTCTTCCATACTACCCTTACCGTCTGTTGACAGGGGTTCACCTTCTCCAATAGTGCAGAGTTCAACCTGTACTTTGAAGATTGCTGACCTTTCTTACTTCTGTAGCGAGTTTAGTATATATAGAGATACCTTTTTCCCTATTTTGCCTCTTCCTCATCAAACTGCCCATGATCCACCCGTTGGGTATGAGGCGGTTTATGAAGAATACTTCAAATCCGATTTTGACCTCCCTGTTCCTGGCCCCTTATTTTACATTCTCGATTTTTATAATCTTAGACTACCCCAGATCATGCCCAACGGCTTAAAGGTCATTGCTAGTTATTTGCTTTACCTGAGAGCCGCTGAGGCAGAATTCGATCTTTCTGTCTTCAGGGGGATGTTTGTGTGTAAAACAAAGAAAGCTGGTACTACTTTAGCAGGATACATCCTAACAAAGTAGTCAACCACGCCATAAACATCCATTCCTCCAATAAAAACTGGAAGGGCTGCTTTTTCTATGTCAAAGCTGTTGGGTTGCCTGAGAGAAATTACTGGAAATATGGCCCCGCAGACAACAGTAGGCCAAGCGAAAGTTCTTGCGATGAAGCCTCAAGGTTGCTACACCTTCCCCAGGCTATTGACTGGAAAATGGTGAACAGGTCAGTTGTAAAGGCGGCCGACCTGTACCACATGTGGCCCTTCCATCAATATGAATCTCTTGGCTCCTCTGCTTTAGCCTTAATCTTGGGTATGTTTTCATGCTTTAGACATCTCTTGACTTTCCTTGATGTTGCGTATACATTTTGATTGATCTGTTGTTGTTTCTTGCAGGAACCATGGTGTCTGAAAATCTGGGCAAGTTGAAGAAACTGGTTCCCAAGAAAAGGAAGAGAGAGGATGGACAACCCTCCTCCAAGACTTCCACTGAGGTGCAGGCCCTGCCTGCTCCTCCTGTCGCTTCTTCCCTCAGCCGAGGTAAAAATTAATAACTTTGATGTTGATGCCTTGTTTGTTTTGTTTTAGCATTTTTGACTTGAGTTTCTTGTTGCAGCCCGAACTTCAGTTGGCACATCTACTGCAGTCAAGAAGCCTGTTCAGGCTGCAGCTCAGCCTATGAAGAAGAAGGCTTCTGGGGCCCCAGCTTTGCCCCCAAAATCAACTGCAAAGGCTGGGGCAGGTACTAAGAAGGCTGCTCTTCCCACCAAAGTCATCATCAGGGCTCCCCAAGCCAAAGTTGCTCCACCAGCTGTGTCAACCAGTGCTGATCCATCTTCTGCTGCACCCACTTCTGATCCAGTTCCTGCTGCACCAGTTCCTGCTGCACCAGTTTCTCTTCCAGCCTCGGCGGCATTAATTTCTCCTCCACGGGGGTCAATTATCAGGGATCCAAAAGATGCCCTCACTGGAGGAGTCGCTATAACTTCAGGGGAGGCTTCTCCACGACACCCTCTTGGGAAGGCCCCATCTGAGGGTTCCCCCTCCCATCAGCACCGCCGGGCCTGAAAGAACCTAGTGTACTATGTTGCTGATATTGCTGCTCACCCAGGGGTGCCAAGAAAGTTGGCGGATCTGCCAGTGCTGCCCGTGGATGGGGGCCGTTTTGCACGCCAGGACTGGGAGTCTGCTTTTGGTACGTACTTCAGAAACATGTCCGTGGTAATTTTCTTTCAAATCTTCCAATCTTTTTACTTAGATTGTTGAAATGATGACTTGACCATGTTGGTTATTACAGTATCGTGCCCAAGAATGTGACATGCTGAGGAGAACAGAGGAGATGCGCAGCATGGTGGTGAAACTCTCTGTGGCCAACGCCGACCTGAAGAAGGCCAATGATGAGTTGGCAGAGATGGCAAGGCCTGATAACTCCAGGCTGGAAGAGATAGATGCTGAGCTGAAAACGTTGAGGTCAGAAATGGACTCAATGAAATCAGAGTTGGACTCCTTTAAATCCAAAAATTCCCAACTTAGAGAAGGCAAGGAGGAGTCCGACACTCGGCTTGCAGCAACCAATTCGCAAGTGGATGAGCTGAAGGGAGTTATCCCCCACTTAGAGCTGGCATCTACCAAGACCCAGGCTGAGTTGGAGTTCTTCCATAAGGGATTCCATGAAGTTGAACAAGGATTGTCCTAGCTGAAGAGCCAATCTGAAGCAGATCAGAAGATTAAGGATGAACTGGCCCAGCAACTCGAAGCAGAGAAGAAGAGCAAAGCTGAGCTCATCTCTCAGTTTGAGTCTCAAGCTGAAGAAGTCAAGAAGTCTTTTGTTGCTGAGTTCAGGAAATCCCAGTACTTTGAAGACAATCTGCTGAAGATGCAAGGTGTTGTTTTGGCTATGGGGCAGACTTGTGCAATTGATGCTTGCCAAGAAGTCTATCCAGCCCTGGACAAGGACTACCCCCAACTTGCCGATCTCTACAACCCTGAGGCCGAAGCCATATTTGACAAGCTTCTTGAGCAATTCAAGGAAGGGGTTGACTTCAGAGAGGCTGACCAGGAGGAGGAGTCTAGGATTTTTTTCCTTGTAATCTTTTGTAGTTGTAATAGATCAATTTTTTAATGAAAATCCACTTTTTTCCAACTCCTGCTCTTCAGCTTATTTCAATTTCCTTGACTGTCTTTGTCTTCTGCATGCGAAGTTTCATTTGCTCTATTTCCATAGTTAATGCAAGTAATTTGTCCTCGGCTTGAGAAAATCTTCTTGCTCTATTTCCATAGTTTGCAAATATTTGTCTTTAGCACTGCGAAGTTCCATTTGCTCTATTTCCATAGTTATGCAAGTATTTGTTTTCAGCATTGCGAAGTTCCATTTGCTCTATTTTTATAGTTATATGAGTATTTTTCTTCTGCACTGCGAAGTTTTACTTACTCTATTTCCATAGTTTGCAAATATTTGTCTTCAGCACTGCGAAGTTCCATTTGCTCTATTTCCATAGTTATGCGAGTATTTTTCTTCTGCACTGCGAAGTTTTACTTACTATATTTCCATAGTTTGCAAATATTGATCTTCTGCTCTGCGAAGTTCCATTTGCTCTATTTCTATAGTTATGTAAGTATTTTTCTTCTGCACTGCGAAGTTTTACTTACTCTATTTCCATAATTTGCAAATATTGATCTTCTGCTCTGCGAAGTTCCATTTGCTCTATTTCCATAGTTTGCAAATATTTATATTCTGCACTGTGAAGTTCCATTTGCTCTATTTCCATAGTTTGCAAATATTGATCTTCTTCTCTGTGAAATTCCATTTGCTCTATTTCCATAGTTATGTAAGTATTTTTTCTTCTGCACTGCGAAGTTTACTTACTCTATTTCCATAGTTTGCAAATATTTATCTTCAGTCTTGGCCATTGGCTCTGCCAAAAATATTTCATCGTTTGACTGAACTGCAGCCCAGCCAGGCTTTAACTTGCCACTGATAATAATTTTTAGATAAAGTAAACCTGTTACTTGATCCATTTAGGCAGAATGAATGAATCATACGTTGACTTTGTCACGAACATTGTTTTATTCAATCTTCATTACCATTGGTAATAAATAATTTACATTTTTCTAGCACTGCTAGAAAAAGAATACTATGAAAGACTTCTTTGGGAAAACCACTCAGACCTGCTGAGGTGAAATTCATCATTGATGTAGAAGCCTTAAATGAGTAGAATGCCAAGTTCTTGGTATAGTTTTGCCTTCCAAGTTTGTAATTTATAAGCCCCATTTGAGCGCACCTCCTCTATCCGATAAGGTCATTCCCACTTAGGATTAAGAGTTCCTATCGGTGCTGCATAGCTTGCTTCATTGTTGTGCAATACCAAATCTCCCACTTGATAGGATCTTGGCCGTACTCGAGAATTGTAGTATTGCGCAATTAGATTCTTGTACTGAGCCATGCGGACATGAGCCCGCTCCCTTTTTTCCTCCAGTTCATCCAAATTCAGCCGCAACTCCTGGTTATTGGTTTCAGCAGAATAATAATCTGTTCGGGTAGATCTGTAACCAATTTCGGCTGGGATGACCGCCTCAGTGCCGTACACTAAGGAAAACAGTGTTTCCTTAGTGGAGGTGGAAGGAGTAGTTCGATATGCCCATAATACGCTTGGGAGCTCCTCTACCCAACTTGCTCCAATTTGGTATAAACGTTTTCTCAGTCCAGACTTGATTGTTCTGTTGGCCAACTCAACTTGTCCGTTAGCTTGAGGGTGCGCTACCAAAGTGAAACGCTGTTCAATCTTGAGCTCGGGACACCAACTCTTAACAGGGTCATTCAGCGAATTGTTTTCCATTGTCTGATATAAGGACTTGTGGAAGGCCGAAGCGACATATGATGTTCTTCCACAAGAACTTCTTGATCTGATTCTCCGTTATTATAGCTAAGGATTCTGCTTCCACCCATTTGGCGAAGTAATCAATGGCAACAACCAAAAATTTGACTGATCTTGGAGCTTGGTGCAGAGGTCCAACAAGATCTATCCCCCATTGTACAAATGGCCAGGGACTTGCAATAGAAGTGAGCTATTGGCTTGGCAAATGTGTCATTGGAGCATGGACTTGGCATGCTGGACACTTTTTGACAAATTCTTGTGCATCACGTCGTAGAGTGGGCCAGTAGTATCCAGCAAGATAACATTTTCTTGCCAATGACCGAGCACCAAAATGATTTCTGCAGATTCCTTAGTGCATCTCTCGAAGGATGTAATCTCCTTCATCTTCAGTCACGCACTTCAACCAAGGCTGCGAAAATGACTTTTTACAAAGGTGGTCGTTGAAAAGGGCATACCTTACTGCCTTCAGACGAAGGCGCCGAGCTGCGCGTTTGTCCTCGGGCTGAACTCCATGCTGCAAGAAATTAATGAGTTCATCCATCCAGGTATTGCGATAGTCCACCTGCAGCACTTCATTAGCATCATAAGCTCGATGCTTCACTAGCTCCACAACTATCTTTCTTCCCAAAGTTGTTGAAGTTGATGATGCTAGCCGAGATAACGCGTCAGCTCTTTTGTTGGCAGATCTGGGGATATGTTCAATGCTGAAGTGCTCGAATGCCTGTCCGAGCTGCAGCACTTTAGCCAAATATTTTTTTATGTTTTCCTCTTTGGCCTCATAATCCCCATTGATCTGAGAAACAATTAATTGCGAATCACTTCGGAAAATGATTCGTTCTGCCCCCAACTTTCTTGCGAGACCTAGTCCCGCTGTGAGGGCCTCGTATTCCGCCTCGTTGTTAGTTGATTCAAAGTCAAAGCGCAAAGCATATTCAAATTCGTCCTTACTGGGGTTGATGATCAGGAGTCCTGCTCCACAACCATCTTTGGAGGAAGACCCATCCACATATAATGTCCAGTCAGCCACTGGTTTGGCATCTTTCTCTACGGATATCCCTTCTGTCAAGAAGTCTGCTAAAGCTTGGGCTTTGATAGAAGTCCTTGACTTTTATTGGATGTCATACTCTGCAAGCTCCACAGCCCATTTCGCAGCTCGGCCAGATGTGTCTGGCCTTGATAAGATTTGTTTTAAGGGCTGGTCAGTGACCACTACAATAGGATGAGCTTGCAAGTAAGGCTTGAACTTCCTCGCTGCCGCTGCGAGTGCTAAGACCACCTTCTCAGCATTCGAATATCTCACTTCAGGCCCATGTAAGATTTTACTTGTGAAATAGATGGGCCTCTACACATTATCCTGCTCCCTGAGCAGAACTGCACTAACAGCTTCTTTGCACGTTGAGAGGTATATATATATAGCTCTTCTCCGGGTAGAGGTGAAGTAAGCATTGGCACCTCAGCCAAATGATACTTCAGCTCGTCGAAGGCTTTCTGACATTGATCGTCCCACTGGAAAGCTATTTTCTACTTCAGAACCTGGAAGAAAGGAAGGGATCTTTCGGCAGACTTGGATAGAAATCTGCTTAGCGCGGCAATTCGGCACGTTAACCTCTGCACTTCCTTTATGTTCCTAGGGGATGCATGTTTTGCATGGATTCAATTTTAACAGGGTTTGCCTGTACCCCATCTTTTGAAACTATGTATCCCAAGAACTTTCCAGTGCGCACTCCAAACGTGCACTTCTTCGGGTTTAGTCTCATGCGTGGGTCTCTCAGCACAGTGAAAACTTCCTTTAAATTTTGAATATACTGATCAAGAGTCCTGCTCTTGACAAGCATATCGTTAATGTAGACTTCCATTATACGGCCAATTTGTTCACTGAACAAGGAATTGACCAGACGTTGATAGGTGGCCCTGACATTCTTTAATCCAAATGTCATAGTTACATAACAATAGGTACTTGACTCTGTTATGAAAGCAGTTTTTTCCTGATCTTCTAATGCCACGATGATCTGATGATAGCCTTTAAAGGCATCCAAGAAATCAAAGATTTCATGCCCAATTGTTGAATCCACTAACCTATCAATTTTTGGAAGTGGGTAACAATCTTTTGGACATGCTTTGTTGAGGTCAGTGTAATCTATACACATTCTCCAAGACTCATCCTGCTTGGGGACCACCACTGAGTTAGCCAACCAGATCGGATAAAGCACTTCAACAATGAATTTTATAGCCAATAACTTTTTGACTTCTTCTTCAATGACTTTATTCCTTTCTGGAGCGAAGTTCCGCTTCTTTTGCTTGACTGACTTTGCCAAAGGGTCAACATTCAGCTTATGCTCAGCTAAATGTGAAGGAATCCCTGGCATGTCCTCCGCAGTCCATGGGAAGATAATTACGAACTCCCTCAGCAAGTCCTGTAGCTGAGCTAGCAGTTCAGATGGCATCCACATCCCAATCTTTATGACATTCTCAGGTCAGCTCGGATCAAGGACGAAGTCTTATACTGCATCATCCGACTGTAAGTGTTCCTCATCTGAAGGTATCAGTTCATCAAGGCTGACTTGCTGAACTGATTCATTTCCCTTGGTAGCGATAGCGTAGCAACTCTGTGCCACTTGTGTATCACCTTGTATAGTTGCCACTCCCCCCTGGAGTGGAAAACTTCATGCTGACATGCAGAGGTGATACAATGGCCTCAAATGCTACCAAAGATGGCCGTCCCAGAATGACGTTATATGCAGACATTTCCTTGATGACTAAGAAGTCTATCCATATACACCGATAAGCCAGGGGTTTGCCAAAATTACAGCTGAGTGTGATCAGTCCTGCTGGCCGTACTGCAGCTCCAGTGAAACCATACAAGGAGGAAGTGACAGGCCTCATCAAGGAGTCGGGTAAACCAAGCTGCTGATAATACTCGATATAACATTATATTCACATCACTGCTGGTGTCTACATAGACACGTCGGACCTGCATAACTTTACCAGGAGCTAGGTGTATGCACAGTTCTATCACTAAACCTGTGTTGTTGGAGTCCAGTAGAATGGGATCTTCTGGCCCATAAGTCAGCTCTCTTGCCATCTTGGCTCTTTTAGATAATGAACCTGACGAGGTTCCTGAGGAACTAGGTGCTCCTTGACCTGAGTGAGGTGGACCTCCAGAGATTGTATATATAATAGCTTTGACTTGGGGCTGACCTGCAGCCTCACGCCTTTCTTGCTCCCCATCATCATCAGTCCTGCGATGCTGAGGTGGGGACTCCGGTCGGCACTTGTCCTTCTGGGGGTCCTTGTAGAAATCCAGATGATTGTTCAGGCGTGATCGAGGGTCATAAAACTGCTTTAAATGACCATGTTCGATCAGTCGTTTAATAGCCTGAGCCAGCTGCCTGCAATCTTCTGTATCATACCCGATATCTCTGTGGTATCGGCATGACGGCCAAAATATAATCTTTTGAGGCCAAGAGAGGTAAGCCCTCGTTACCTCCCTTTCCTTTTCCTCCCATGTGATCGAACGCACTACGCTGATCATGGTCTTTTCCTCCATTGCGTCGCTCCTCCTTTTTGGGACCGGATCGGCTTTCCTGCCGAGCTCCTTGCTCAGCTTCCCTTTTCAATCTGTTTGCCTCCTCTCCTCGGGCAAACTGGTGAGCTTTCTCCAGACACTCCCTCAAGGTTGTAGGTCCTTCTTCAGCCAGTTGGGAGAAGAGGCGGCCAGCTCAGAGACCGTTAATAAAGGCAGCAGCTTTGACACCTTCATTTCTATCACTGACCTGCAGTGACTCATCTGAGAAATGCTGCATATATTTTATCCATGTTCTCTGCAACGTATTTCATCGTTTTATCCCTTTCCTACCTTGAAACTTCCGGGACAGGATTAGGATTAGGCATAGGCGATTCGGGTACCCGAGCAACCTGTTCTGTGACACCTGAACACGTAACCATGCGTCGTGGTTGGTTAGATGACTCACCCAAACCTTCTCGACGACTTTTTGTCATAGATAGATGTTGGCTGTTTTGAGCTTGAACTTTTTACTGGATTAAGGGACTAAGGGGCTCTTCCTCTAGCGCCAAATGATGAAGCCGGATCTTCACCAAGGGTCTAGGACGACCTCAAATATACGTCGTCAGTTAACTCGAAGAATGATTAACTGGTTTGAAGATGATAGCTGGAATAGCTTCCTGAAAGTCCTGCACAAGGAAGCAAAGATCAGAGGTCCCGGGGGGATGACTCCGGGTAAAACCCTCCGACGCTCAAGTCAGTTTGGGTCATTTCTCACTGAGAATATAGTTTAGTGTATGAAGTTAAAAAGTTCTCACAGTTATTGGCTGAGGAGAAGATTCAGTGCATTAGCTCCTGGTCGTTTCAAGAATGGATTTCAGGATCCCTTTTTTGGTCTGTATTGGTTTGCTTTTATCAGCTGTTTCCCGCCCCTGGCCTCTGATAGCAGATGGGATGTTTGCTTGGGGCAGAAAGCCTAGGACGCCGTAGGTCTGCTGATGTGACTGATAGACCGGCTGATATGACTAATAGGTCTACTGGAGTGACCTTGGCGTGTACATGCTGAATAGCCAGCTGTAGTCACTATATTTGAATTGCACTTCTGCCTGATGGTTCTATGATGTAATGCTGTGCTTGATTCCTTCGCTGAAGTGCCCAACCAAGCTTCGCCGAAGAGCAAGATCAAGTCTTGCTGAAGTGCAGCGTTGAATATAACTGAAGTGACCTGAGGTGCGGCACTTGGGCAGAAGCTTAAGTTGAAGTTCGTGCCGAGGTGCAAGCCTTTGCATATTCTTCGATAGTAAACTGGATGTCATGGGGCACAGCCGAAGTGCAATCACAACTGAACAACAATACTTGGGTGCTGAACTGCAGGGATTATACCATTGACTGTTGTTAGCTAACAGACGATTAATTCTGGTTTATCAGATATATAAATATATGTTTAATTGTTAATAAAGATTAATCGTTTTAGAACCATCAGTGACGAAATCTGAAAGTGACTACATTCAATATTACTGCTAGGTTTATAGTAACGTCGCCGAATTCAAACACACACAATGAATTGAATATTTATTTGCTTTTATATTTTTTAGACTAATGTTTGGAGATAAGGAGAATGATCTTTAACCTTCGGACTTAAAAGACACGTCAATATTCATTCGAAGATTTAAGGCGTAAGGATAATGCTATGGGAAAACTTTGTTTAAGGGCAGCTAAAGTTTCAAAATTGAAAATTAGGGTCGTCTAATTAATTTGGCAGTAGAAAATTATTATTAAGGGGTTTTAGACCTTTTTTGAAATTTTTTATTTTCCTTGCACCCTTCGAAATAATTATTAAAATAGAAGATCTTTTTTATTATTTTTTTTGAAAGTTCAATGGCCCTTAAACCAAATTCTCCCGAATAATAATTAATGACACATTGATTTGGTGTAAGCACATGCAAATATGCTAGCTATTTAGTGAGGATTTTCTTAACTTCACCATTGTTGAAGTTGAGCAAGGGTAAAAAATTGAGAGAAGAAAGAAAAAAATAGTAAACCCATGTTAGCTTTGATCACCTTTTGTCAAAGTTGAGCATGTTTGACTTAAGAAATCTAAGTAAGTATATATAGAGTCAGAGTCTTGTTTAAAGGAAAATTCTTTATCGTTCGGGGTGTATGTAGGTATTGTTTGGTCTATCTCTTATCCTTCATAAACCTTAGCGATAATTTTTGTTGTCGTTGAGATTGTTTGTTGTTGTTGATTTAAGAAATCTCTCACGTAGTGCAATGCTTCCTTCTTAACTTTTTTTCTTATTCTAATATTGAAATCTATCATGCAATATCATTCTTCCTACTTCTAACTTTACTAATGTGTTTCCTCGTCAAACATCATACAACTCGTTAACATGTGTACTAACGGACACTCACACTACACGCCATGTTACGTCACAAATGAATCACGTTTAGATTGGAAAAAGAAAAAAGATATATCAGAGAGATAGGAATAGCATAAAAGAAGCATAATTAGTTGTGACACTTGCTATATAATTGGTCACGTTACTATATGTAGATGTGTAGGGTACCTGTCTGAAAAACTGCAACATGATGAGAGACCGAACAAAATAATAGGAAACAAATGGGTCAGACATCTAAGAGACAAAAAGTGTTTGGATCAAAATGTGAAATCCCTCGCTCCGGAAGTCTCTACCCTCCAAACCCTAAAGAGTATGTGTAGATGATGCAAATCAGGAGCCCAGCAGCTTCCTAGATTGGGTGAGATCTTACGCAGTGACCTATACAATGTGTCATCTCGGAAATCAGACCTTTGGCCAAGCAGCAGAGGAACACCACACTGTGCGTGTCCCTAGAATCGAACTCTTGACCTCTTAGAGCAAATTTCAACCCAGGTACCAACTGGACTATGTCCGGGAGCTAAGAGACAAAAGTCTTGAAAGTATAGGCAAAGGGACAAACTGGGTCGGATGAGGATGGATTTCTTGGTCCGGAGGCGAGCTTCAAGAAGATCACTAGAAACTTGCAGGAAAACTAACCCAGGTGGCCATGGACCACCATTCCTTAGTCTTTTGAATGCGATGTTACTCACTGATAACTGGACGAGTTGGGGTGACATCCATGGAGTGGGATTTCCTGAGCCCCCACTTGGGACGGTAACAAAGGAACGACCGCCACGTGACAGTCCGGGTGGTGAGAGAGCCTGCGGTCAGAGGATCCGGACCCGACATCCTAAGCTGATCTCGTCTAAATCTATTTTAAAATGTAAAACTATGTCGTCCTGTTAAAAAAAAAAAATCAATGACTGTTGTTACTGTGTGCATTTTCTTTTAAAACACACCACATTTGACATGTATATAATAACAACACATATCCAGTATATTCTAACAACATCAAAATCTATCGCTACGCATTTGACATGTATCTCTTGTATCTATGATCGATTATTTGATACATAATTTGATGATCTTTGAAATATATTAACAACTTATTCCGTTGAGAGAAGGGTAACGGTGACCCTGTTGTAGTAGGTTATCGCATCTACACATGGTCCAAGGAGCGACCGGATCGCTTTTTACGATTAGTACGCGGTCTAATCCTATACTTTATGTAAGTGGCTGTTTTCATAGCTTGAACACGTGACCTCAAGGCCACGAAAGGGTGAAACACCTTAATCGGCTTGAGCAAAGGAACTCTTCCATGCATGTTACCTTCTGCAGATGATTGAAATTCTCAGCTATAAGTGCTAATAATTCTTTGTTTACTTCCATTATTTTTGGAGTTGAAAGGATAGTGATTATACGCAAGTGCACATGCAATGGGTTATTGGTTCTGACAAATTTCATGAGGCCAATAGTGATGTTAGAACCTCTTTTTTTTTTTTTTTTTTTTTGTGTGGGGGGGGGGGGGGGGGGGGGGGGACAAAGTGAAGTTAGAGCTAGCTTAAGAAAGTTAATCAGTTATTATCTGTTATAAATTATTATTTTTACCTTATCACCTGATGTGAAGTCCTAATGGGCGTCACTTTTTCATTGGTTGCCTTTGATATATATAATTTTGTCACATCATAAGAGATGTTCTTGAAACAACCTTGAACGTGTTACACACAGAAGTAATATATGTGTGTAAATGCGAGTGCTTATCGTATATTTAGATTTTCTTTGAGCAGTAACATGGTAAAAAGACTTGAACCAAAGTCTTAAGCATGTGAGAATGCTATTCAGTAAACTGTAAGGGTTTTTCCTTTTTGTCCATAGGTTTGAGCGACCATGTTATAATATTTCTACTTGTCTCTAAATTCAGACTTTAGAAAAATGTTTCCGGTGCACTATACTCCCATGTTTACACAAAGTTTAGGGAATGACTGGATCACTTCGCAATCTAATGTACGCAGCCGTACCATACACTTTGTACAAGAGGCTGTTTCCATGGCTCGAACATGTGATCTCGAAGTCACAAAACAGCAACCTTATGAGTTGCTCCAAGGTCAATCCTTGAAATGCAGAATTTAAAAGGATTCTGATTATTTTTTCTCGTTAATATTTACGTTACTCTTTTTCAATAAGGTCTTCATAGAAGGTTGTTCTCTTGATTGGATCGCATGTGTAGGAATAAGATAGACCCGTTAACCTATACATGCATGACATTTGACCTGTGAAATAATAAGTACATAATGTGCCCATATAATCGTTAAACAACACAAGTACGAGATAGACACACATTAATCAAGCATATATAGTTATTAGGAAAAAATTTAAAATAGTGCAAAACATGTTAGAGTTACAATCTTATTATATAATAAGAGGAGGACTATTGCTATTTACTAAGAGATGGACTAATGGGGAAAATCCCTTTGTTTAAGAAAAACTAGGCCGCATGTTCCTAAGTAGTTGTCAAGATTCAACTAGATAAGGAGTTTCTACTAAGATACTTCACGGTTATAATACAACTATATTCTGTATATATACGCTTATGACTATTTTAACATTACAAGCTTTCTATTTATGCTTATTAAATCTCTTCACTAGTATACTAGTCCACCATGTTCCTATTATTGTGTCATCTAAACAGATACATATAGAGCCAGGGGTCTCACTGGAAGCAAGACCTCTATCCCTTGAGATGAATGTATTGTTTGCATGCCTCTCACCTCCTCATACCATAGCGATAATTTTTCATGTTGGAATATGTTGGATATGGTGGTTGTTGTTTTAGTACTCAGTGTGATCGTGGATATGAAGTTTCTAAGGCAAAAACCATAATAACAACATCAACATTACGTCAGATCGTGAGTATGAAGTTTCTAAGGCAAAAACCATAATAACAACCATAATACTTTATTGTTTTAGAGGCCCGCCTATTCGTCTATTCGGAAGTATAGAAACGGTAGAAGAGATTTCAATTGCTAAACCAAACAACACTCGATGCTAATCTAACGACAAGCCATCAAAGAACATTAAACAAAGCGAAATGCAATGAACTCTTGGACGTATATAATAGGAAGACAGGGTAAAGATGCCATTTGAGCTTTGAAAATATTATTCCCCAAAAAAAAAAAAATTGCATTTGTTTTGGTGAAACATAAAGGATATGTCCTTTATTTCTCCACGTCATGTTCCTCTTTTATATGCTTTATCCATATCTTATATGAAAAATATCATTTTCACTTTAACGTATGCATTTTCTTTTGACTATATCACATGATTTATAGTTTATACCTGTCACAAACATAGTAATAAAAGTACGTGTAATTACACAATTGTTTACCATCCGATGAACCTTAATTAGCAAAAGTTTCACTATATCCATTTTGCCATATGATTTTCTAATTTTCCTTAAATTTTTTTTTGATTATTTGTGCTACATGGCTTACTTATTGGTGACCCTGGGACGGGATAAGATCTTCTCAACACAAAAGTCCTCATCGTACTACTCATCGCGTGACACGTGGCAGCAGGGGGTGTGATGAGGCTATGAGGGTCACCCGCATCTAGCCTCACCACCCCCTACTACCACGTGTCGTGCGGTGGAGACTGGGCGAGGGATTTTGGGTGAGGAGATCCTAACCCCATGGGACATACTCTCACCATTACACTCTTGAATACAACATTTGCAATCTCGTGGAGAAAAATTAACTTTCCATTTCTAACAGAGTAAAGTGCACTCTTCTTTGACTTTGGAATATAATGGAATAAAGCAAAATGACTCACTAAATTAGATGCGCTTCTTATATTGTGAAGTACCAGTTGATCGACACAGCTTGATGCAATTTTCATTATGTATCATCGAAAAACAACATTTTTGTGTTTCTAACACATGTGTATGGTTGCGTACATCTTACCCTTATACCCCGTCATATGCGAGAGCTTTTAAAACAATGAGGTAATGTTGTTGTTGTTGGAAAAAATTAAATACTACTAAACATTTTAGCTTAAGCCATCCTGAATTGGTAAAAGCTTTTATTCAATATGGGATAATGATGCTAGATAAACGAGGATTGGATTTGATCTTGATAAAACTTATCTTTTTAAAAAATATGTCCCCGAGATATTGTTGTTGGGATTTACGGCAATTCCCTCTATGAATTACAAAGCCAAAGTTTGATTATTATTTTTAGGTCAAAATAATAAAAAAAAACACAAAAACCAAATGGGAATATAGTCTCGCTTAAAGCATTTCTGAATATTTTTATTCGTGTGGCAACCTATCGTAATTTTGTGGACATATTTTTACCGTAAGACACGTCCATTTATTAGTATCTTTTCATTCAAACTACCTTTAGCATGAACAGACATGTCCCTTCCTGGTATTTAGAACATAGCTCAGTTGATACTCGAGTGATAGATTGCATTCGATGTTGTTCGTTTGAATCTTATGCTGTCAGCTCCTTATATCGGAGCGAGTTTAGGCTCAGATATCTTGTAGACACCAAGTTCCGTGCCTCTCACATAAAAAGACGCCGACTGGCTTAATTTATATCTTCTACAAAACTCATTAGGGTTAGAACAATAAAAAATTTTAAAGACGTGATACGACCTTTTGCATCTAAAACAATAATGAACGGATGAGTTTAAACGTGTCACTAGGTACAATAATGTTTTGGTCAAAATTTCATTCTCTCTCCTTTGCGCCATAGATTATGTGCCTTTTTTGGTGGCATAATAAAAGAAAGAAATAAAAATGTATGGTTAAATTATCCATAAGTTCATGACACAAAGGACAGAACTCTGTGTCCCCAAAACTTATTTTGTTCAGACAATGATCAGCACCGTCTATTTACTATAAATTCATCCATTCAAGGCACCACATTGTTACATTCACTTATTCTCATTTCCATTTTTTTTAATGCAAACGTCACACCCTTCCTCCATGGCTCCACCGCTTAAATATCCGAAACTTTGTAGAAGATATAAATCAGAACCATCAGAGACATTTTAGGTGAGAAACCGATGACTTGGTTTTCGTTTCCTTTTCTTCTAATATAAATACATGGCATAGCCCATTTCAAAACCACTCTTCACTATAAAGTCTCATAGCTTTCATATTTTTTCTTTAAAGTTGAAATCTATAAGTTAGATTGTGATATATATATAATAGATATAAGAGCCGACCAAGTATCAAAAAATGTTGTCCAAGAAAGCAACTTGCAACTCACATGGGCAAGACTCTTCTTACTTCCTAGGATGGCAGGAGTACGAGAAAAATCCTTATCACAAAGATCATAATCCAACCGGTATCATCCAGATGGGTTTAGCAGAAAATCAGGTATTAATTATCTAAGTTTATTTTATTTTTTGTTATTAGTCACGATTACTAATAATGTAACAAGCTAAAAGATTAATTACGAGGTCTTTTGATATTTTGTCCCAATTTTCACTTTATTCTTAATCAAATAATCTCTCTCTTTTAAGTTAAACGTGTATAAAACAGCATTTTCTATCATTGCATGTGCATTATACAAATATTAAGGAAGTTAAGAGGAAATATAATCATGCTTTAAGTTCCTGGTACTTCTTTTTTGAAAGCTAGTTCCTTTTACTTAAAGTACTTATAAAGCACAAACTTAAATTTAAATATTTTTCCATGTAAAAACTTCATATGTAATTTCCTTTTCTTTTAGGTTACTAATTACGTACATGTATATTATGTTGATCAATGTAAAGTAGCCTTTTTCCTGGATGAAAACCCACCCACCCCCCCACCCCCCCAGTCCAAATAATTATTTCACACGATAGAGGAATTGCATGTGTAGAGATTAAAAAAAAAATCTATCTGATCTAGGTAGTTTTTTTTTTCTTTTCCAAAGATAGACCTAATGAGTGTAAAAAAAAAGGACGTTTTATCTATAAAGATATCATCTAGACAATGATCCCAGATGTGTTAAAAGTTCATATGGAATGAATAGACTCCTAAGACCATTACATATAATCATATAAAATATGCGCACGCATCAAGAATCAGAGGTTTACCATTTTGTATATATATGTTTCAACATCAACAATGGCTTTATCTCAAATAGAATGTCCCCAAATGGACGAACAATTACAAATCATGCAATTGGTAAATTTTATAGTGGCGATGGTTTAAGTCAAATCTTCTCTTAGTTAAAAGAATTTAAGTACTACCTCCTAATCAGAACCTATCTTTTAATCTATAATTTCATCTTGACAATGATACTGGTCTTTTAAGATAGTTTTGTGTTGCTATTTTTGATCCACTAGGTAGCTGCTATCTTATGTTCTATGATTTTGATCTGAATCTTTTCGCTCGTCGATACAAAACTAGGGTCGCATGTTATTCCCTTGTGCCCCCCACCCCCCACCCCCGGGGAAAAAAAGAAACCCTCAATTTTTCAAATAATTTGAAGCTCAAGGTCCATATGGGATTTACTGTTGCAGCTGTCTTTTGACATTCTTGAATCATGGGTAGCTGCAAATCCAGATGCAGCCATGATGCGCAATAGAGATCAATCTATGCTTAGAGAACTAGCCCTATTTCAAGACTATCATGGCTTGCCAGCTTTGAAAAATGTAAGCACTTCAACTCTACAATGACTGCTCTATTAAATTCAATCGGATATGGTATGGAAAACATTATCCATGATTGATATTCTACACATTTGTTTCATTTCAGTAGATAGATTTTTGTGTAACTAGGTCTAATTTCATACTGAAAAACTAGTTTTGTAATATCTACGAGAAACAAAATACCCCTGACGTTACTGGAGATGTGACAAGTTTAGTACAATTTAATGGAGAATTAGTTTTACCAATCAATCCTGCCACTTGGTTTAACCATTATTGTTAACAAAAGTGCATATCATGAAAAAAAAAAAGAACATATATTTACGTGGTTGCGACAAAAAGAACCATTGGTTCAGTCCGTTCACAAGCATAAGTGTTTTGACAACAATCTTTCGTAGAAAAAAAGACTTCAGTAGCTTTAATTTAGACTAGGAGAATTGGTGGATATGAAAACAGTTATAAGCGGAAGTATAACTATTCTTAAATTCGATATTATTTTGTCTTGTTATTTCAATATACTAATTCACATGCAACATGGTGGTTTTCAGGAACTAGCAGAATACATGGCCCAAACGAGACAAAATAAAGTGACATTTGACCCGGACAAGCTCGTACTAACAGCTGGATCTACTTGTGCTAACGAGATTATCATGTTTTGTATAGCTGAACCTGGTGAAGCCTTCCTCATCCCCACCCCTTATTATCCAGGGTAAGCTCAATCTTCAATTTTTATTCGTTTAGTTGGTGTGTCCATGGCACATGATCCACTGTACACTAATCCTTATCCACATGCACTGCTCATGTTAATGTTATGCCGTTTTATATACATATTATGTCGTTTTAAAGAGGACGGACATTGGAACAACTGGTAAGGTTGCTGCTTTATGACCTTTTGGTCACGGATTCAACAACAACAACACAACATCACATACCTAGTATATCCCAACAACATCAAAAGTTATCGCTAGGGTCTGGGAAGGGTGAGAGGCAGACAAACAATACCTCCATCCCAAAGGATAGAGAGTTCGCTTCCAGCGAGACCCCTAGCTCTATATGTACATGTATAGACACATAATGAACGACAAATAATGAAAGTCAAATACAAACACAAAAATTGCAAAGTCAACCTAATGTTGAGAGAGTATAAAAGCCCCTTTATATCTCTAAGGTGCCTCTATATCTTACATACACGTCGCTAACCTTAATCCTTTGTCTTCGTGAGCTCTTATCTTGGACCATGTCCTCGAGAGGTGTAAATCTAGTCGGTCATGTCCAATATGTTCCTTCCAAGTCAGTTTGGGTTCGCCTTTACTCCTTTTCCTCTCTACAATGAGGCTTTCAACTGCCTGAAGGACGCCATTGTCTATCTCCCCTCCCTTATCTTATCCTCTATACTAGTCACTCCTAGCCTTTTCCTAAATACCTCATTTCTGAGCCGGTCTAGCGTTGTATGCCCACACATCCACCTCAGTATCCTCATCTCTGCTACTTCCATCATCTGTGACCATGTTCTCTTGATGGCGCAGCAGTCTGTCCCATATAACATTGTCGTCCGCACTGTCACACAATAAAATTTTCTCTTTAATTTAGTTGAAAAATTCTTGTCACACAGTACCCCTGAAGCCGCTCTCCGCTTACACTATTGCACAGAGTGCGAGGCGATCCGGTCTCAGACTCTACACTAACGTTGCACCGGAAACTCCTTTTATTAGGTCGTTTCAAAGGCACATAATATTAACACGCAGATGATTCGTAGACATGGATTAGAAATCCCATAGGTATGCCCATGCTAGTTACAGGTGGTTCTTTACGAATCATGTAACATTATTAGACGGTACATAGCCTCTTTCAGGTTATATATGCTATTGGACTACATATGTATCCCACACACATGACATATTACAATGTGATTCGGCATGAAGAAATGTTTGTCACCTTTCTTGACATTGATGAACTTTTTTAGGTTTGATAGAGATCTTAAGTGGAGGACAGGGGTTGAAATTGTTCCCATTAATTGCTCAAGCAAGAACAACTTCAGAGTCACAATGCCAGCTTTAGAGGATGCCTATGAAGTAGCTTGTAAGAAAAACTTAAGAGTGAAGGGAATCTTGATCACAAATCCATCAAATCCATTGGGGACTACCACAAATCAAGAAGAGTTCAATCATCTCATCAGATTTGCCATGGCAAGAAACATCCACATTGTTAGTGACGAAATATACGCCGGAACCGTTTATGATTGCTCTTCGAACTTCACTACCATTATACAAGCCCTAAAAGATAGACGACTCGAACATACTAGTTTTTGGAACAGAGCCCACATTGTTTCTGGCCTATCAAAAGATTTAGGGCTACCCGGATTCCGAGTCGGAATGATTTATTCAAATAATGGCACACTAACAGCTGCTGCCACTAAAATGTCAAGTTTTGGACTTGTCTCTTCTCAAACACAATTCTTGGTATCCAAACTTCTTGGAGATAGGCACTTCACTAGAACATACATAAAGGAGACTCATAGGAGGCTTCAAGAAAGGCAAAATATGTTCGTTACCGGGCTCGAAAAACTCGGTATCCTGTCCCTGAAAAGCAATGCTGGACTGTTTTGTTGGGTTGATATGAGACATTTATTGAAATCCAACACATTCGAGGCAGAGATAGAACTTTGGAAAGAGATTTTGTATAAATGTGGTATTAATATTTCTGCTGGATCTTCTTGCCATTGTTATGAACCTGGATGGTTTAGGATATGCTATGCGAACGTGTCGGAAGAAACTTTGAAGGTTTCCATCCAGAGGATCAAAGGATATTTGGATTCCATTGGAGATAGAAAATGCAAGAATCATCAGCAGTTCAAGCTGGAAATCAAGAAAAGAATTTGTTGGTCTAATGGTTGACCTGATCACTGTGACATGATTCTGGGCAAGAAAGTCAAACTACATGCTACATATGCCTCATAGACCTACAAAAAACAGTTTTGTTTCACACAAAGACATATATATATATATATATATATATATATATATATATATATATATATATATATATAGAGAGAGAGATAAGAAGAATAGTTGAGGATTAGAGTTTGCATCCATACCCTTATACTTTTGGCATTTGTAATGATATTATGCCACCTTACAAGTTCTTTATGCATACCTATCTGTCTGTGTCGATGTACTTAAAAGTGCATATTACATAATGATAGGCCATAAATAGTCCTCTGTTAATCAACAACGGTCAACGGCAGGTTAGGGTTATGGGTGTTAACCCCGGCAGCTTAGCCGCTCCTGCTCGGCAATGTTATACCTTGGCCTCAGCATGTCTCGGCTAAAGCGTACCACAGCTAAAAGGGCCTCAATACATCCCGGCCATAACGTGTTTCGGCTATCACACACCTCGGCCGGTAGCCGCAGACCGCCTTCCAGACGTCAAGTATTGGTTCAGGCAGTCATCATGCTCGGCCGTCCTACACCTAGAGTCGACCACTGGCACCGAGTCAGCCACTTGCACCTCGGCAAACAAGCCCTGCGGCCTAGGCCACCTCAGACACTTGGGATATTGATAAGGGGTCAGGCTCGGTCCCCTGAGTTTACCCAAGACAATCTTCCTAGGTAAAATTCCTTTCCAGGTGTCAGAAGCAAGCCTACTCAGCTAAGCACACGCCACATGGCAAGCATGCAAAAGTGAGAGGCACCTTCGTGACCTACTTGCCTGTCACGATCTCTGACTCCTGCACATGCATTGGCTCAGGCAACCATATAAAAAGCACAAAACAAGAGAGAGAAGAGGGAAAAAAATTCAGAAAACTACAGACGTAATTCATCTTCCCCACAGTGAAAATAACCAGGTTTACTTGAAAACCTCCATAAACTTACTGATCTAGCACTTAAATTTCACCATAAATGGCCTTAACTGACTTGGGCGTCGGAGGGTATTACCCGGGGCCATAGTTCCCGGGTCCTCTAACGTTATTCCCTGTGCAGATAGCCAACAAGGCTAGATACGGACAACTCACGGAAAAGTTGACGGCGTAACTTCCGGATCACACTTATTACTTGGTGATAAATCCGACATCATCAAATTGTGAGATTAGTCGTATAACAATCTGCGTCCAGGTAGGTTCCCTTTTCCCCCTCCAAATTGGTATAAGTCAAGCATGCTTTAATGGTAGATTATGTGTTTTTGTTGATTGATTATTGATATATATATCACGTTGTTGCATCTGTGAGAGTCTTGCTATTCTGGAGTTTACGGAATGCGTCTACTTGTTTTGCATTGCTTGGATTTGATTTTAGGGAAACCTTTGATAATCAAAATTATCACACTTTTGGACATGATTAGAAGTTTTAATTTTGTTTTGGCCTTATTATAGGTTCCTATAGATTGAAAATAGGTGGGAATATAGATCGGGGTCGAAAAAGACCGCTGGAGCACCTCACGCGCCGCCGGAGTGGCCACGCGTGTAGGGGAGGCTGCTGGACGCGTTCTTGTCTGGAAAATAAAAAAATAAATAAATCAACAGCAATAGGGCCGGCCTGCCAGCAGACCAGGCCAGCCTCTAAATGGGCCGCTGGCTGGCTGCAGCAGAGCCAGCCCATTTAGCTGTTATAATAAAAAAAGGGGGGGGGGAAGGTTGGTAACGGACCGGGTCGGATGGCCAGCGGACCGGACCACACATCAGCCGGCCCATTTACGCGAATGTATAATAAAAAAAGAGGGCTGGCGCAGGCCAGTCCGCTTTCGGACCAGACCAGAGGGAAAGTGGGTCAGGGCTGGCGGAATAGGGAGCCCAATCTGATAATATTAAATACTTTCTGGAATTTCTGCAATTAAGTAAATGGTATTTATTTAACTTAAATTAGTAATAATTATGGAAAAATTATAAATAAATATCAGAAAATTATAAATAAATCCCAGAATCTATAAAATGCAAAAAGTAAATTATTTTCACTAAATTTCAGTAATTGTGATAATTTATTTAATTCGGATTATTAGGTAATAAATAGAAATAAATTAGAGAAAAATGAGAAAAAATATAGAAAAAGCATAATAAATGTATACAAGCCATGGAAACATAGTTTTGACTCCGAATGACGGTAAATCATTATTCGGATAATAAATGAACCTAGATTTGAGTGCCGGAGGATGGTGAGGATGGGTCAGGGGCCTCAGGCGATTGTGTTGTTTGCATTCATGGCACGTGCATTGCATGATGGTGGATCGTGACGTACGGGTCACGGGCGCTCAGGATGGTGTACGGTGGCGGGGCCAAGTACACTCAGGATGGTGACTATGGGTGGGTACGACCCACAACCACTCAGTAGGTCCCGGGATCATGCATTGCATGGCAGAGATATCGGCATTTTGTGTGACATGACTTTGTTGCGTATGACATGCATTGTAGGACATGCATCACGATGTTGCGCATTCTTTATCTGGAGTGAATTACTTTCCGCATTCTTTCATATGCTTATGTGATATCATGTCCTATGTGCTATGTGTTATATCATTCTTGTATACTCGTCTTGTACTACTTGGAGGCAGGTGCCTACTGAGTGATTTCTCAGTCACTCACCCCTACTTCCCCCCCCCCCACCAGGTGAGCAGGAAGAGACTTACGACTATATCTTTGCTGAGGACGGGGCTGACACATTAGTATGGACAGACTGATGGTCGCACCTAGGATACGAAGAGACCTTGCGGCTGTCTGTAGCTATTTTATTGCGATTATCTCAGACACTACCTTGCATTAAATGATATATAGTAGATGCTAGTACTTTTTCAAGAAGTCGGTACATTATTGTATTGAGGATTTTTTTAATCAGAGAACTTTACGTTATTGTATTTCGTTTCCGCGCGAAAAATTTCTACGTCTTTTCGGACATGTTGGAAATTGATTCGACGCTTTGTATTCTCCTTAGTGAGATACGGCGGGCGCACTGTTCCCGATGCTAGGGTTCGGGAGTGGGGCGCTACAGGTGGTATCAGAGCCGAGGCTTCAGATCCGCCTCGGGAACGCAGGATTAACTAGATCACTTAGACGTAAGCTATGATCTCTTCCTAGAAATGACAAATATACCCCTAATAAATGAAGTAGACCTAAGCTATGATCGGGTTATGGGAGGTGTGTGTCGTTGGTGAGCTTTCTTTATTTCATTACCATCGAACCCCAGAACTATCACGTGAGCACCCTAAATGCTCAAATCCCTCTATTACTCTCGTCAATCTAGATTCTCGTCGAGGTTAGTGCGGAATCCAAGAAAATACAGCCGCGTCTTTGAAAATATATATATATATATATATATATATATATATATATATATATATATATATATATATATATAAAGAAGAAAATCTGGCAAAGGAGGCAACGATGGTTATGGTGACGACCATCAGGATCAGGGTGTCATCCTCCAAGCATTGACCGACACCATGGCCACCACTTTGGCGCAACTACAACTGTAGACTGCGCAGTGGCAGTGGCAGTAGCAGTTGAACTAGCGTCTTCCGCCGCTGGCGCCACCGAATCTGAGGTTCTACCACATGGAAATACAGGACATCCGTAATCCAGTGTTTAGAAGAAACCTTCACCGGGGAGGCATAAATATGCGACATGGCCGCTAATAATCACAAGACCGCTCGTGATGAAAGTACAACCACGGAGTAGGGCAGGGCCATTGCCGCCACCAAGTGCTCAAATGTGGATGCCACACTAAGGTCCGTGTGGAGGGAATTATGCAAGTATCAGTGCGACAACCGGGACGCTTTACGAGAGAGGATACTGAGCAGAGGCCGACGCCACCATCACAACAGAATCAGGATCAGTGTCAGATCCACGTGATGCCTGATGTGGACGTCGGGGAGACTGACGACGTCATAACCAGAGTCAACCGCCGGCGACCATGTATCAATGACTCATCATCAGTACAGATGATGTAATCTGAGATAAATGATCAGATGTGCGCAGCGGAAGCATGGGTTTCTTATGTCATGTAAGTTCAGAAGAGTGAACCTCAGTGGATCCTACGAAGATTAAGGATATCGCTGAGTAGCTCTGACCGACCAAGGTGACTGAAGTAAGGAGTTTACTTGGTGTGGCCAGCTGCTACATGGGATGCGTTTAAGGATTTTTGTCGATACTGGTGTCCCTGAGCAGACGGAAACATAAGAAGGCAAAGTTCGAGTGGACAGTCGATATCAACAAAGATATCAACAAAGCTTCGCTGAGCCAAAAATAATAATAATAAGAGAAAATCTCACTTATTAGCCTAAGGTTTGGCCCATTACTCAGTTAGCAGCCTAACGTTGATAAAACTCACATAACAACAACTTTTTTGCCGAAATGTCTCACTTGTAGCCAGGTGACCGTTAACCAACCGTTGACCAACCGTTGACCAGCCGTTGACTTTCTCAGACCAACCAGAAGTTGACACGTGGCGACCCTTTTTAATTAAAAAAATAAAATTGTATTTTTGAATAAAGTGATTTAAAAGGAATTTAAAAATTCTAAAAAATTGTAAAAATTAATTAAAAATTATTTTAAAAATCAAAAAATTAGGGAAAAAAGATAAAAATAATAAAAAATTACTCACAACGCCCCAGAACTCCACCCACCTCCCCCTGTGCCACCCCACCCACCCCCCTCCCGCACCTCCCGGGCCAAAAAATTTTTAAAATTTTTTTCTAACTCACTCATAACGCTCCGACCACCCGGTCCACCCCCGTGTCCCTTCTCCCAACCCCTCCTCTCGCGAAATGTTTTTTAAAATTTTTTCTAACTCATCCATACCATCATAACAACCCCTGCGTCCCCTCTCTCACCCCCGTGCACATTCTATCCATTTTAAACAATTCCAGTCAAAACATTAATCCATACCTTACGAAATAGAAAATGCACATCATGCATGAAACTATAGTCACCTCAAACAAACAAAAATAAAAACAAAAACAACCATGTGATAACAAGTGAAAAATGTTCAAGTTATTTCTGGGATCCATACCATAAATAGGAAGTCAAGAAATCAAGGAGTAATGGCTCGATGGCACCATAAAGTGAGAACATTATTTATCAACAAAGGGTAAAAAAGGGCATTTGCTCAATAAAGTGACATATAATTCCAGTATGCTTATATATCCATACGTACTATGGGAAAAATGGAAAATAGCATGATACATCATCAGCAGCAGTACATATACATAAGCGAGCCCTTTTTAGAACATTCTTTTCTCATTCTTGAATCTGCATTACCATGATTGATGATGGATCATTCTCTCCACCACCAACTCAGAAAACAAAAAAAAAAGTAATAGTAATAATAATACTAATAATAATAGAAAAAAAAAGAAGTTTCTCCTTTCCTTCAGCTATCTAAACAAAGGATGTCCCCATTACATATCATTGTGGTTCTAGATATGGGGTTTCGAAAGGAGGTTCTAAACTTGCCGAAGTCAAGAATATTGGAACCCCCTCCAGACTAGCTGCATAGTGTGGAAACACAATTGATATGTAGAATGACCTGATAGGTTGACAGGTCAGCCCTTCGGTTGTTCCTTCTGTGCTAATGCGCTCCTTGTGTTGTCCATGTGATATGAGAAACTTCTAATAGTGACTTTGATAACCTGATTTACATCTACACACTGTGGGACCGGAGGTGCCATGTGGTTCAACCTTTATCTAAACAAGGGATAAAAGAGGGGGGTGAGATCTGAGGAGGTTGGAAAGGAGGCAAAATATGAGGCCTCCAATCACGTCCCGTCACGTGTAAAAAACATTGTCAGTGGTCCTACCACATTCAATTTTTTTTAAATAAAAAAGACAATTTTTTTACACGTGGCGGGACGTGATTGCAGGCCTCATATTTTGCCTCCTTTCCAACCTCCTCTGATCTCACCCGTAAAAGAGGAGGGGTCCCGGGCTGGGGGAGGGGGGAAGTGACTGATAATTTATACATAAAGATTGTGCCTGGCTCCATCCTGTCTGCCTTTAACCACTCAAATGAGAAGAACAGAGAGAGAAAGAGATGATGATCAACTACATTGTACTCTCCTCATATGTGAAAATCCAAAAACAACCTTAGATTTTAGACTTACATGATGACAGTCAGATTTCACCTCTCCCATCAAAAGGGCATTCTTATCTTCCCACATCACTCCCCTGTTTCTAACAATGGTAAAACTCAAAACATCTGCAGATGAAAAGGGCCCAAGAAACACTTTGGAATCCTTCAATTCCATCCAAAAAGAAAAAACCCACAAGGCCAAACATTAAAAATGTGATCTTCTGGCTAAATATTCTCCAAGATTCTTGCTTTTTTAGCTGTAACCAAAAGGACCTTCTTTATCTGTTCTCTCTGGTTAATGTATACCTTTTTTTTTGGTTTTTTGGAGATAAATCTAGCTGGTTGGTTGTGAATAGGGCTGTAAATGAACCAAGTCGTTCGGTTGTTCGGCTCGTTTGTTTGAGCTCGAGCTCGGCTCGGATAAAAGGTTAATGAACAGAGCTTGAACACCTTTTTCTGTTCGAGCTCGGTAATTCGCACCGTTCGTTTAAGGTGTTCGGCTCGTTAATGTTGTTCGTGAGTTAAACGAACCAAGCTTGAACAAGTAAATATGTTCGTTTAAATAAACGAACAAGCTCGGCTCGTTCGTTAAGTTAAATGAACAGAACTTGAACAACGCAATGCTCGGCTCGTTCGGCTCGTTTACAGCTCTAGTTGTGAAGAAGAAATTTTTGCAGACAATAGGTGAATGTTTCGATAGGGGGAAAAATAGGTAGGGGAGGGTGAAAGGCCATTTTCAACTTTCTTCTTCTTTCATGCTTTGGTAAGTGTGTCCAATCTGTCTCTTCTGTTCCATTCCCTTTTTCTTTGGGAATCCGCTCACTTGACCCCCTTTAAGAGGTATTAAATGACCACCCGACACGTGGCACACATGAAGGATGGTGAGGCTGGGTGCGGGTGACCCTCATCCAGCCTCACCACCCTCTGTGGCGGCCCCAAGAGGGGTGAGTGGCAAAGGGGTCAAAGGATCCCGATCCTTTTCTTTGCGTCTTTATATGGGACAAACTTTTCTGTTTTCATCATTTATTATAGTCCAGTTGGTATTCGGGTTGGGTATTGCCAACAAGAGGCCATGAGTTCGAATCCAGGGACGCGCACAGTGTGGGTGTTCCTCTGCTGCCAGGCCAAAGGCCTGGTTTGTGGGGGGCACCTTGTGTGGGTAACTGTGTAAGACCTCACCTAATCTAGGAGGCCGCTTGATTCCTGATTTACATCCTCCACACAGCTCTTTGGGGCTGGGGTAGTGGGGGACCTTGCCAACAACACAAACATATTTTGACGTATGGATGACAAGGGTGAATGATCCATACATCAAGTCTCATTTCTTTCTTTTGTTGGCAAAAGTTGAATCCAACTCAACGAGTCCCACTACCCAACTCCAAAAAGCTGCGTGGAATATGTAAATCAGAAGTCTAACGGCTTCTTAGATTGAGTGGGATCTGGGTGGGATCTTACACAGTTGCCCACACAAGGTGATCTTACACAGTTGCCCACACAATGTGCCCTCCACAAACCAGGTCTTTGGTCTGGCAGCAGAGGAACACCCACACTGTGCGCGTCTCTGGATTCGAACTCATGACCTCTTATTGGCAATCTCCAACCCGAGTACCAACTGGACTATGCCGTGAGAGCTCCTTTCTTTCTTTCTATTTTCAAAAGGTTGAACCCCAACCCAAAGGGCCCCCATTGATCCAGCCCCAAGGAGCTACGTGGAGGATATAAATTAAGAGTCCAGCGGCCTCCTTGATTGGGTGAGATCTTACGCAGTTACCCACACAAGGTGTCTACATCAAGTCTGCTTGATTCCATTAGAGTCCAGCGACTCCAATGGAGTTAAAGACACATTCTTTTTTGATTTGAGAATATGATAGATTAAACCAAAATGACTCAATAAATTAGTTATGCTTCTTATATTGTGAAATAACAGTTGATCGATTACGTAATTTTTATTATGGGTCATCGGAAAACAACCTATGTGTGTTTCTAACACATTGGTATGGTTGCATATATACGACCTTCCATACATCGTCATAGACGTAAGCCTCTAAAACAATTGGTAATATTGTTGTTCTATTAGTCTCCTTCTAGAGTCCGTTAAGGCACACATGGCTGCTGTAGGCTATACGCCGGATTTTAACACAACACAATTGATATAACAATTTAACCATGTAAATAGGATAGATTATTTAATATGTTATGAATTTTAATTCTTGTAATATGTTTGTTAATATATAAATTAATGGACAGAAAAAGAAAAAGAAACACATCATCATGTATCAACATAAAAATATCAAATAGAAGTTAAGTTTGTGGTTTCAAGATTATTATTTGTTCTTTAAAGTCAAATTAGTCCCCACGACATAGTCCAACTGGTTAGGGGCATGAGTTCTTAAAAGAGAGGTCAGGATTCAATTCTTGCCAAAGGCAAGAGAGCTCCTTTTCAGCAAGTGCATAGTGTGGGAGCTTCGTTGGCTTGTATGTTTGCCTGCAGTGCTGGGGGCTCCTTATGCAGACTACTGTGTATATGACCAAACTCCTGCTAGCGGGTTGTTAGGTACCTGATTTACATTCTTACACTACTTTTGAGACTGAGTGTGGCAAGAACCATTACTGGTTGGAGTTCAACCTTTAAATCAAATTAAAATTACCAGTGCCTTAAGTTTTATAGCGAATTCATCGACTAAATTGGCATTACATGTGCCGTCTGCGGCAACAAGAAACATAGGTTTTTTATTATATAAAAAATGTAATTATTGTCCTTTTTTTTTCATGTCTGTTCATGCAATTGTCTTGATAGTAAAGTTTAAAATACATTAGGTTTTATTTGCAGAAAACACTCCAAATTTGCGATCTGCGGTCGTTTGGGTTTTAACCACAATAACTTTTACTGTTGCTGCCATGAGTGTTTTCGGCTGGTCAATGAAGAAATTGGTTTTTGGTCAATCATCTCTTTGTTTTTTTTATGAGTCACTAATTGATCTATGAGCATAATAGAAGATAAGTATTTTATTTGAAAAGAAAAATTTGGCGACAAAAAATAGGTCAGGTAACCAGAAGCAAGTATTCACGCGCCAGGGAAGGCGGTGTGCAGACGCGCCATTTAAAAGAATGGAATTTGGACTTGCGGATTAGGCCTAGCCATTATAGACCATGACCGAATTCATTAAAGAGATCTGGGCTTCAGACCGCAGTCCAATATGGTTAACGGGAAAAAATGAATGGTTTGGGTTCTGGACCATGTCCACTTGGATCAAATCATGGCCCATTTAGTCTAGCTGTTTCAGTTTGCCCATTGACCTGCCGCGACCTGGTTGACATCTGACCGGTCAGCGTTTGACAGTTGACGTTGACTGCTGACCCGTTGACCATTGATAAATTTTTTTTTGTTATTGTCTATATGTTGATTAGTATGATTTTGTTTACTAAGATCTCTTATTAATGATATATAAGGAATTATTTTCTCAATTTTAAGATTGGTCACATCATCTAAAAGTTATATGGTATAAAGAGAATAAAATATCATCGATCATATGGTTTTGATTAATAAGATAATTACTTTATCCCACACTGAAGTGATTGTCTTATTAATCGAGAAAATTAAACACAAACATTTCGTACTCCCACGTGTACGAAAATGTTACTTGTTTGTTTAATTTTCATCTTATTTTTACTGTATTATATGCATCAGTGCAACCTCCATCCACGTGAAGGTCTAGAATATACTATATGAATTAACTTGATTAATTTTTAGTGTATTATATGCATTAGTGCAACCTATACCCACGTGAAGGTCTAGAATATACTATATGAATTAACTTGATTAATTCATCATTATAATTATATATGTACATAGCATGATCTGTATTTCTTTGGTTATTCAGTTATTACCACTACTAGTTTATTTGATTCTGCTACTACTTCAATGTTGACTAGTGACAATCACATTAAATGGAAGGATATCATCATTTTGACATTAGGATGCATGGACTTAGACTTGGCTCTCCGTGAGGAGATACCACCAAATCCCACAAAATCAAACATGCCATTTGAGAGGTTTAATTATGAGCGTTGGGGGCGGTCTGATCGCCTCAGCATGATGCTCGTTAAGTCTCGCATAAGTCCACACATTAGGGGTTATATCCATAATTTTGATAATGTTAAAGCTTATATGAAAGACATTGAAGGAAATTTGTAAGCTTTGACAAGGATTTGGCCATATCTTTATGAATAGGCTTTCAAATATGACCCTTGGCAAAAGCATGGAGATGAGGGATGTTGCTGCTAAACTGAGCTCCCTCAAGGTTCAAATCTCAAAGTTATTCCTGATGCATTTCATATTCAACTTCCTCCTTTCGGAGTATACTCCATTCGAGATCTCATACAACATCCATAAAGAAAATTGGTCAATTAATGAACGTTTAGTCATGTGTGTTCAAAAGGAGCAGAGGTTGAACAACAAATATATCAAAACTCTGCATCTTGCTATTCATTTTTAAAAAAATGTGAAAAAAGACAAAGGTGTTCCAATGAAGAAAACTGGCTTTAAAGACAAATGCCATTTTTGCAAGAAAAATGGACACTAAGAAGGATTGCCTAAAGTATAAGCGATGTTGGAGAAGAAATGTAATTTTTCCTTTGTGTGGCATGAATCTAATTATACAGAGGTTTTTGATAACACGTGGTGGATGTGGTTCTAGAATTCAAATTGCAAAAACCATACAGGGTTTTCTAAATCTAAGGAAGCAAATGAAAGTGAGTAATACATCTATTAGGGAAATCAGATGTGTTCTACTGTTGAAGGAGTGGGATCTTATATGCCATATTGAATATCAGTTTTCAACTAGATTTAGAGAATAGTTTTTATGTTCCAACTTTTTCAAGAAATTTGGTTTCTCTTTCTAGAAATTTGATTAATGAATATGATTCTAATTCTCTCTTTTTGTTATGATCTTTTTTGAAAGATAATGAAATCATTGACTCTGCCAAGTTGAATGGTTTTCTATTTTAACTTGAGTTAGATCCCATATATGAGCATACTCTTTAACAGAAACTGGTACAAAACGTCGTATTATTAATGAGAACTCATCAAGGCTTTGGCATAAAAGATTGGGACATATCTCAATTGAAGGAATAAAAAGATTAGTGAATGAAGGAGTTTTGTAAACACTATATTTTACCGATTAAGGTACTTGTGTGGATTGCATAAAAGGCAAGCAAACCAACAATACAATTAAGGGTGCTAAAAGAAGTTCTCAGCCTCTTGAAATAATACATATAGATATCTGTGGACCGTTAAACACATCGTGCTTGAATGGTCATAAATATCTTATTTTGTTTATCGACAACCACTCATTCATGTATATCTATCTGAACACTTGATGCGTTCAAAATCTTCAAATTAGAAGTAGAGAAACAAAATGAGAAGACAGTTAAAATTGTCTGATCTAACAGAGGTGTTGATTACTATGGACGTTACATAGAAAAAGGACAAATGATTGGTCCATTTGTTGAGTTTCCTCAAAAGGAGGGTATTATTGCAAAATACACTATGGTTTGTACACCTTTAACAAAATGGTGTTGCTGAAAGAATGAATCAGACTCTTATGGACATGATTAGGAGCATGATTAGCATCACAAATTTGTCAATATCCTTTTGGACGTGTATGTTTCAAATAGGGTTCTAATTTAAGACTGTTCCTAAAATACTTTTTGGATTATGGAGTGTTAAGAGATAATGCAACATCATCTATTAATAGTGGACACAAAAAAGTTACAAAGTAAACTACTTTTTTAGACATAATGGGCCACAAAAAGATTCGTACAATTTTAGGACAATCGTCAAATTTTGGGACACAGCAAGAGCACAATCACCTCATCTCAACTTCTTATGGGTGAAATTTTCACCAAAAATGATTTGGAAAACAAGTCTTCAAAAGATAAAATCTATCACACTATTTTCTCCATCCTTATCCTTCCTTTTACTCAGCCTCCTTAACCAATTAGTTAGAATAAGAGCTGATCATTTAAGCTCAATTTTTACCTCTAATGAGCCCTCCCATATGCCACATAAGCTGTCATGTTGCTAATTTCTGGCCAACAAGTCCATTTCATGTGTTTTGGTTGGTCCACATAGTGTAGTCTTGCATATATGTCAAAATTCAATTGGTTCACCTCACATACACTTACATATACGTTTTTCACATCCAAAAAATAAGTGGGAGATCAGATTATACAAGCAAAAATGAATAGATAATAATATGGATAGATAACATAGTTAACTCCACCATGTGATCTAAACTGATTCTCATTATTCTCTCTTTCAAGTGTGTTTGCCACAAAAAATACTCCATAATTCTACAATTTTTTTTGATGATAATAAGTTTCAAAGTTAATATATATAAGAATGTTATGAAGACTATCATATCAAAAAATAAGTGTCACACTTCCATAGATAAGAGTTAAGAGTAATCGAAAGTTCTCATAATATATGGTTCATTGATATATTTAACAAAAACTATGAATACATATATAAGAAGACTATATTCTAAATATTTTAGCAGTACACACAAATTACACTTGTGTAAATGACTAAAATGCTCTTATACCAAAATGACAGAAATATCCCAAAAAATTAAACATACACATTTATGACAAATGACTTAGTAATAATACTTGTCTTTGTGTCATTCTATGTTTTTTCTTAGGAGACAAACATAGAGAAACACAAAAATACTGATTTGCACTTTTGATAAGTCATCAAAACTTCAATAGCCAGTTAGTCACAAGATAATTTTAACAAGTTTACTCACAAAAACATTATATGGATAATAGCAAATCAACATCATTTTTGACACATATATTAAAAACATCAAATATATATTACTAACATCCATTCATCTATGTCTCAAATTTAAAGACTCATGTCTACTTCGATCGATCTATGAGTTTTTGATGAGGGATCGATGTTATATAGTATGGTTTCAATTTTGATCTTTCTAACATTGATCAATCTATGTTAGGTATGAAATGTACATCGATCGATCTCTTTTCTCATGTTGAGAGATCAATGTTCGACAGTATGATCCAACCTTTGCACCTTACCTACATCACTCAATCTATTTCTCTTTTTTGAGAGACTGGTGTACACATGACCGATCAATATGATTCAACCTGAGTAATAGATGTTACTTCTTTATTTGTTCAATTTTACAATATAAAATGACTTTTCAATTCGTCTTTTAAACATCTTTTAAACTTCATTATCAAGAGATTTTATATTCTAAAATTATGCTCTTGAAAATCATTTAAACATGTACATAGCAAAAGACTCCATTAACTTTAATCCCCCAAAAAAAATGATTTTCATTTTGGTCAAAAACCACAAGATATTGAAAGTCGTAATTTAAACTAAAAACAACAACAACAATCATACTCAGTATATCCCAACGACAGCAAAAGCTATTTCTAGGGTCTAGGGAAGGTGGGAGGCAGGTAAACAATACCTCCATCCCAAAGAATAGAGAGATTGCTTCCAATGAGACTCCCGGCTCTATATGTACCTACACACAGCAAAAGACTCCGTTAACTTTAACCCCCGAAAAAAAAAAGAAATGATTTTCATTTTGGTCGAAAACCACAAGATATTGAAATTCGCAATTTAAACTAAAAACAACAACAACAATCATACCCAGTATATCCCAACGACATCAAAAACTATCGCTAGGGTCTGGGAAGGTGAGAGACAGACAAACAATATCTCCATCCCAAGGAATAGAGAGTTTGCTTCCAGTAAGACCCCCGGCTCTATATGTACCTAGACATAGCAAAAGAGTCCGTTAACTTTAACCACCGAAAAAAAAGAAATGATTTTCGTTTTGGTCGAAAACCACAAGATATTGAAAGTTTAATTTAAACTAAAAACAACAACAACAATCATACCCAGTATATCCCAACGACAGCAAAAGCTATCGACAAGGTCTTGGGAGGGTGAGAGGCAGGAAAACAATACCTCCATCCCAAAGAATAGAGAGTTTGCTTCCAGTGAGACCCCCGACTCTATATGTACCACACACAGCAAAAGACTCCGTTAACTTTAACCCCCGAAAAAAAGAAACGATTTTCATTTTGGCCGAAAACCACAAGATATTGAAAGTCGTAATTTAAACTAAAAACAACAACAACAATCATACCCAGTATATCCGAACGACAGCAAAAGCTATCTCTAGGATCTGGGGAGGGTGAGAGGCAGGCAAACAATACCTCCATCCAAAGGAATAGAGAGTGTGCTTCTAGTGAGACCCACGGCTCTATATGTACCTACACACAGCAAAAGACTCCATTAACTTTAACCCATGAAAAAAAAGAAATGATTTTCATTTTTGTCGTAAACCACAAGATATTGAAAGTCGTAATTTAAACTAAAAACAAAAACAACAATCATACCCAGCATATCCCAACGATAGCAAAAGCTATCGCTAGGGTCTGGGGAGGGTGAGAGGCAGGCAGACAATATCTCCATCCCAAGGAATAGAGAGTTTGCTTCCAGTAAGACCCCCGGCTCTATATATATACCTACACACAGCAAAAGACTCCGTTAACTTTAACCACCGGGAAAAAAAAGAAATGATTTTCGTTTTGGTCGAAAACCACAAGATATTGAAAGTTGTAATTTAAACTAAAAACAACAACAACAATCATACCCAGTATATCCCAACGACAGCAAAAGCTATCGCCAAGGCCTTGGGAGGCTGAGAGGCAGGCAAACAATACCTCCATCCCAAGGAATAGAGAGTTTGCTTCCAATGAGACCCCCGGCTCTATATGTACCTACACACAGCAAAAGACTCCGTTAACTTTAACCCCCGAAAAAAAAGAAATGATTTTCATTTTGGTCGAAAACCACAAGATATTGAAAGTCGCAATTTAAACTAAAAACAACAGCAATCATATCCAGTATATCCCAACGACATCAAAAGCTATCGCTAGAGTCTGGGAAGGTGAGAGACAGACAAACAATATCTCCACCCCAAAGAATAGAGAGTTTGCTTCTAGTAAGACCCCCGGCTCTATATGTACCTATACACAGCAAAAGACTCCGTTAACTTTAACCACCGAAAAAAAGAAATGATTTTCGTTTTGGTCGAAAACCACAAGATATTGAAAGTTGTAATTTAAACTAAAAACAACAACAACAATCATACCCAGTATATCCCAACCACAGCAAAAGCTATCGCCAAGGTCTTGGGAGGGTGAGAGGCAGGCAAACAATACCTCAATCACAAAGAATAAAGAGTTTGCTTCCAATGAGACCCCCGGCTCTATATGTACATACACATAGCAAAAGACTCCGTCAACTTTAACCCTCGAAAAAAAGAAATGATTTTCATTTTGGTCGAAAACCACAAGATGTTGAAAGTCGTAATTTAAACTAAAAACAACAACAACAATCATACCAGTATATCCCAACGACATCAAAAGCTATCGCTAGGGTCTGGGAAGGTGAGAGGCAGACAAACAATATCTCCACCCCAAGGAATAGAGAGCTTGCTTCCAATGAGACCCCCGGCTCTATACGTACCTACACACAGCAAAAGACTCCGTTAACTTTAACCCCCGAAAAAAAAAAGGAAATGATTTTCATTTTGGTCGAAAACCACAAGATATTGAAAGTCGTAATTTAAACTAAAAACAACAACAACAATCATACCTAGTATATCCCAACGACAGCAAAAGCTATCGCTAGAGATTGGAGAGGATGAGAGGCAGACAAGCAATACCTCCATACCAAGGAATAGAGAGTTTGCTTCCAGTGAGACCCCCGGCTCTATATGTACCTACACACAACAAAAGACTCCGTCACCTTTAACCCTCAGAAAAAAAAGAAATGATTTTCATTTTGGTCGAAAACCACAAGATATTGAAAGTTGTAATTTAAACTAAAAACAACAACAATAATCATACTCAGTATATCCCAACGACAGCAAAAGCTATCCCTAAGGTCTGAGGAGGGTGAAGGCAAGCAAACAATACCTCCATCCCAAGAAATAGAGAGTTTGATTCCAATGAGATCCCCGACTTTATATGTACCTACACACAGCAAAAGACTCCGTTACTTTAACCCCCAGAAAAAAAAGAAATGATTTTCATTTTGGTCGAAAACCACATGTTGAAAGTCGTAATTTAAACTAAAAACAACAACAATCATACACAGTATATCCCAACGACGCCAAAGGCTATCATTAGGGTCTGGGGAGGGTGAGAGGCAGACAAACAATACCTCCATCCCAAGGAATAGAGAGTTTGCTTCCAGTGAGACCCCCGACTCTATATGTGCCTACACACAGCAAAAAAAACTCCGTTAACTTTAACCCCCAGAAAAAAAAAAGAAATGATTTCATTTTTGTCAAAAACCGCAAGATATTGAAAGTCGTAATTTAAACTATAAACAACAACAATAATCATACCTAGTATATCCCAACGACAGCAAAAACCATCGCTAGGGTTTTGAGAGGGCGAGAGACAGACAAACAATATCTTCATCCCAAATAATAGAGAGTTTGCTTACAGTGAGACCCCCAACTTTACATATACATACACATATATCATAATAATAGAAATATGTACTAGTGAAAAGATTTTATTAAACATAAACAGAAATTCTTCCGATCGTCAAAAACTGAAAAGTAAGTTCTGTTTCTTTTTCTAGAATATCACGTTTAGTCAGTCATGTAGAATTATAATATCACGTGGCATAATGTTGATGTGCATAGAGCATAGTAAAATGCTTTAAATTAAATTTTATATTATATCATTTCAGACGATAAACGACGTGAAATGTGAATACAATGTTCGTGTCTAATGCTTGTCGGCCCACTGACTAGTGGTGGAAAGGTGCTGATCCTTAGGTACCACACGACCATGTCTAAAAGTCTTTCTTATGTTGCCTTATTTATTATCTGTCGGTTCGACTATCATCAAATTTTTAGCCGTATAATCTACCATTTGAATGGGTGTTAAGTGAAACGAACAGTTCACGAACTGTTCGAGTTCGATTAGTATTTGATTAGAGTTTGTTCGTTAATTTTACTTAAATGAGCCAAGTTCGAATACCAAATTAGATTCGTTTACTAAAACAAGCCAAACCGTTCGTCAACTGTTCGGCTCGTTTAAATAGTTATAGTGTTATCGAGCTGAACTCAAGCAAATTTTAAAGTTCACTACAGTAAACGAACCGAGCCGAACGGTTCGCTTAACGAAACAAATCCAAATTCGAAAATCTGATATTCAGCTCAGCTTGTTTCGTTAACACCTCTGCATTTGAATGAGTATCAATCGGGCCTATGCTCTGGAAAAATGTACTATTTATAAAGAAGGATTCAAAAATGACTCTAGAGACATAGTTGAGTATTAAGTTTGTGGTATTCTAGGAAGTAAAAGTTTTTCCTTCTAATATTGAGGGTTTGGTTATGCTAAATAGATATTTTCTTTGCCTAGAATGTCTTTTACAAAAAGTTTCAATGTATTAGATTTTAACAGAACAGAATATGCTCTACAACAATACAACAACACGTACCCAACATTATCCTAACAACAGTAAAAGCTATCGCTAAGGTCTGAAGAGGGTGAAATACAGGCGCACAATACCTCAACCCTAAAGGAAGAACAGAATATGCTCTAATCCATTACAAATTCTATGGTGAGAAATCTGATCATTAAAACACATACTTCCATTGACCTTTAAATTTTGTCAAAGAAAAAAATCTTAGGCTTAGCAATAAAACTGGATTGGATCAACATGCATGTATACAGCTTAGACGAGATTTCTTTCAGATGCCCCCAGTGGCATAGTCTACTGGTAAGTGACAAGGTAATTGGGGCTAAAGAACTCCGACGTCCCGAGTTCGAATCCTTGTAGAGTCAATACTTTGTTGAAATATTACAAAGGTTGCTTCTGGGCTTCTGAATCTCGTGTGTCCTCTCCCTTGTAGGGCTGCTAGTAGAGCACATCCCTCGATTTACCTCCTACATGGCTAAGGGGCCTCTGGTACAGATGGAGAGAACTCACTCCCTTAACAAAGATTTCTTTCAGATGAATTAAGTCCCGTTACCTCATATGTGAAACAAAAAGGATCCAAAAAGAAGAAAAAAAAATTATGAGGAAGGTCCTTGGTTTTACAATTTTTTAGCTTGTTTTTTTTATCCTTTTTTGGTTCTCAATTTGTAATGTTTGCAATAGTCCGTCTAATTTGTCTGATATAACTTGGCAAATTCTTCCACAATCTATAAATTTAATGAAAAATTCGAGCAATTGATGATAAAAGGACATCTATGTTTTTTTGTAAATAATTACATATCATATATCCTCTTTCAACATTTTTTATTTGAAATTTCAATCATAGATTAAAGTTCCAAAACGAGAAAAATATCAACTCTGTCATTGTTTTTCGTGTCATCATCATTCATCGACATGGGGACAAGAAAACGAAACATACAAATTTTTATCTATTTGTGTGTGAAAGGAGGGATGAGATCTCGTTATCCCAAAACCCTCACTCCCTTTTTCACCGTCCATCACGTGTCAACCACCTTTTTATACACCTCTTCTTCTGTATCTTTTTATCTAGTCTCACTAACCCTGTTGCCACGTGACGGGCGGTGAGAATGGGATGAGGGATTCGGGATAAGGAGATTCTATCTCGGAAAGGAATGAAACATACAGAATTGAAAGGCTTATAAGCATCATGGCATTAATGGAACATTTACTTTTTTAATTGTACCATTGCTTTAATGTTTTGCTTGCCAGCTTTGATATGTCTTCTTGCATAATAATAGAAGTTTGAGAAAGCAAACGTGTCCAAAAGGCTGCAGTTTTTAACAAAGTCTACTTGCTGAAAATACACACAAAAAAGGGAGAAAAAAAACAAAAGGGAAGTCGACATCATTGGACACACTACTAATGAAATTCAGAATATCTCTATAGTTTAAGGACCACCACATGCATCCTTCAAAATTTTCAAACGTTGAAATCGTTGGATCCATTCAAACCATATATAATAAATATCATTTCATTTGAAAATATCTCGATTTGGAAGCTAAAATCATAGGAAAAAAAGATAGAAGTAGGTATGATTTAAATGTTATGCTATTATTGAAGTCGTCAATCCTTGCACTATGTAATGTACTTTATCTGATGTGTATTACTTCTACAACCTTTTCAATGGCAGGATGGCTAACCACGAACAAAGAGAAAGCATCAGTACCCAAAAAGCAACATGATAACTGCAACTATTGGAGTATCATACAAGAAGAGGTGGTGAGAGTACTTAAGAATATGGGAAGAGCCAAGGCAGTTGGCATGCATAATATACCAATTGAAGCGTGAAAGTGTTTGGGAGAGGAAGTGGTTCAATGACTAACTACTATATTCAACATTATTTTGAAAACAAGAAAAATAGCAGATGAGTGGAGAAGAAATGTCGTGGTCCTTCTATATAAGAACAAAGGAGACACACAATGTTGTGGGAATTACATGAGGATTAAGTTGCTAAGCCATACTATGAAATTATGGGAGAGAGTTATCGACACTAGAATTAGAAGAGAAACTCAGGTTACGGTGAAACATTTGGTTTCATGACAGGACGGTCAACTACGTAAGCAACACATATTCTAAGGAGATTGATGGAGAACTATAGGGAGAAGAAGCGAGATCTACATATGGTTTTCATCGATATTGAAAAAGCGTATGATAAAATGCTACGTAGACTGATTTGGGATAGTCTGAATGCAAGATGGGTTCCAATGAAGTATATAGACATAATTAGGGATATGCATGCAAGGAACAAAATCACCGTACGCCTGTGGAGAATACGAACTTCTTCTCGGTAGAGGTAATCCTCCATCAAGGGTCCACTTTGAGCCTATTTTTTTTGCAGTTGTCCTAGACGAGTTGTCAAAGCCGATCGAGGAGGCAGTATTTTGGTGTATGCTTTTTGCTGACGATATTGTACTAGTCACAGAGAGTAGACATACCGTGGTACGAGACAAGAGGAGTGACGAGGTGCTTTAGAGAGAACATGCCTAAGGATTAGTCGTTATAAGACCGAATATCTGCGCTGTGACTTTATTGGTGCAGCCGACAGTGAGAATAGACGACTCACTATTGAGGGTCAAGTGGTCCGACATATAAGTAAGTTCAAGTACCTATTATAGTTTGTACAGCAAGATGGAGACATAGATAGTGACTTCGCACACTGAGTTCAGGCAGGATGACGTAGATAGAGAGCGAACTCAAGGGTGCTGTGTGACTAATTTTCCAACTAAATTAAAGAGAAAATTTTATAGGGTGTCAGTACGGCCGATAATGTTATATGAGATAGATTGCTTGACCATCAAGAGAATACAGTCGCAGAAGATGGAAGTGACAAAGATGAGAATGGTGAGGTGGATGCGTGGGCATACAAGACTAGACCGGATAAGAAATAATGTATTTAGAAAAGGTTAGGGCGACTAATATAACAGATAAGATAAGAGAAAGGGAGACTAAGATGGTTTGAGCATGTCAATACGTCTGTCAGAGCAGTTGAAAGCTTCACTATAGAGGGGAAGAGGAGTAAAGACATGCTCAATCTGACTTGAGATGAGCAAGCATGACCTACTAGATTTTCACCTCTCTGAGGACATGGTACATGATATGAGTTCATGGAGGCACATGATTAAGGTTAAGGGTGTTTATGTAGGATATATGGACACCTTAGAGTATACTTAGGGGGTTAGATAATCTATACATTTTAGGTTAACTTTGCACTTTTTTTATTTTTGTCTTTTGTGCATATACACGGGTATTGCTAGTTTAATATCGGAAGCTTTCTATTTGTATTTACTAAATCCATTCACTAGCACACTAGCACAATATATTCCTATTTTTGTGTCATCTATGCAGGTACATATAGAGCCGGAGGTCTCACTGGAAGCAAGCTCTCTAACACTTGGAATGGATGTATTGTTTGCTTGCCTCTCACTCTTCTCAGATCCTATCAATAGATTTTTTTTGTTGTTATTGAGATATCCTGGGTATGGTGGTGGTTGTATTTTACTAGAAGTTTTTAATATATGATTCTTGTTGAAATATATACTAGGGATTGTTACATTATTACTTTACATTTTATACATACCATTGTGTGGCTTGGAGAAAAATAGAGTTTAGAAAGAAACAAAACCTAAAAATCCAACTGATATCTTTAGGTTTGATCCTGGTGACTCTGTTTTCCAATTGTTTTGGACTTTGGATAACGAGCAACTTCTCGAAACTTTTTACATTTATCTTAAACGAATCTTGTGTGATAACACAAACTTTTTTTTTTTTTTGGCTATCCTTAAATTTATCTGGAACAAGTCTTGTGTAATAACACAAACGTTTTTTTGGGATATTGTCATGAAAAAAATGTTTCAAATTGTCAGATTATTCGGATAGAAATTTGGGGTTTTTTTTTTTTTTTTGAAAATAGAACTTTGGGTTAAGTGACTTAAATTTCTTATCTCACTTGAACATCGCCATAAGAGAACTCAAATATATTTTCTTAAATAACTAACGAGATTTGAACGGTCGGTTTTAGCGGATGGGATCCTGCAAGGTCAAATATGAGGCCAAAAATGAGGCCGCGAATCCGGTGGCGCTACGTGTCCCAACTTGTTATTTAAAAAAAAAAGAAATTTTTATAGATGACCATCTATTAAAAAAGTTGGGACACGTGGCACCACCGGATTTGCGGCCTCATTTTTGGCCTCATACTTGACCTTGCAGGATCCCACCCGCAGTTTTAGAAGAAAAAAAAGATGTAAATGCGTTTTCAAGATGTAATTACTAGACTATTTCCTTCGGGCAAATTACTTTGCACTCTCCACGATTAATCTAAAAAGAGGTTATCGACGCACTAGGCTCCCGTATTTATGCAAGGTTTAAAGAAGAGTTGAATCGCTTTATGATGTGTTTCTCGGTTCAAACTTGTGACTTCAAAATCAAAAAACAGTAACCTTACCAGTTGTCTCCACGACTAATCTATTTTAGCAAAAGACGTTCAGACACCTTTTTCTCCTTTCTAAGTTCTATGGTACTTTAAGTTCCTAAACGTATCAAAATAATAATATATTTAACCTTTTGCCCCTAAAATAGGACTTGTGAAGTTCTCATGACCAGATATTGTGATTATTCTTAATTTAGTACCTGGTAATTCCTCCATGCATATCTAATTAAGTAATGCTATATTCGGGTTCTCCATTCAAATTATAATATTCTTATATATATTTATCTTCTAGTCCCCCTCCCCAAAAAAAAAAAACTATTTATCATTGGTTATGTGAGTAAAAATAATTACTTCCTCTATTTCAAAGATATTTTCGTAGTTAACATTTTAACATATTAATTACCATTATGTTTTAAAGTCAATTGTGATAATATATTCGTGACGGATGGAGTATAACAATGGTTAGTAGTTAACCAAACTAGAAATTTGATAAACCCACAAACTGACTACTAAACACGACAAATAATTCTACCTTGACCAGTAACATCCAATGTTACTAGGATCCACTACTGGCGCACTCCAGTCCAGCTCGGCCAGCCTAGCTTTACTCATGGTCCTACTCTTGCTGAGCTAATACACCTACTCGGCCTGGAAGGCGAACTACCCCAGCAAGCCTCGATCAATTCATCTCGGCCAAATGATACGCTACCAGATCAGCATGTCAAAACAGCTTACCTCAGTTTAGCTCGGCAGAGCACCGTGGACCAACTTGAGGCCACGCTATTCTCGTCTCGGCTCTCTGGCCGCACTGCTCAGGAGCACCTCAGCCGCAGCATGCTTAAGCAGACACCTGCCAGCCAGCCGCCTTGGCCATGCATCGTGATATGTGGCGCCACGTGGCCGACAAGCAGACGGAAGCTGCCAACAGAGCAGCCATGTGTCAGCATCACACCGCTCCTTGCCATGCAATGTCTACCCCAACTTATATAAAAAGGAGCCATCCCCCACTAGGGGTCAGACCAAGCTGAACTTAAGCCAAGAAAAGCTACATCAATCTCTTTCCAAGAAAACAGCCACTTTCTCCTTAATGAAAACACCTTCCAGGTTGCTTCAACCTCTAGTTCTAACTCATAATCATATAACCATGTCTAATACTCACTTGAGCGTCGGAGGGTTTTTCTCAAGGCAGTAGCCCTGAGCCTCTAACATCGTCTTCCTTTCGTAGGTTCCAGAAAAGGTCTAACCAGGAGCTGACGGCTTACTTACCGGATCACCTCTGATCCAGCTAGCGAAGATCCAACTTCGTTAAGATTAAAGTTAAAAGTTAACAAAAAAAAAAAGTTTGTAGACCAGGTTAAGAGTATTGGAGAACTTTTCGAATGTAGGCTTGTAAACTTGTCTGCCCTATGATGTGAAAACATTGTGAGGTGTAAAGTATGATTCTTTTTAAAAATAAAATGCGAAATGGCAATGAACATTAGAATAGGGACAGCAATGAGCAAGCTCATGATCATCTAGAAAAAGTGGTTAGCGTGGCCGGCTGGAGGACGTAATCGATAATATTTAATTCAAGGAGGCAACCTCGATTAAAGAAAGCCATAAGTTCATTATCCATTGTGAAATAATGTTTTATGCTCTTAATCATTTTCATATCATATTTACTCGTCCAAGAAGCCAACTAGAAAATTGATGGATTGCCTCCATGCCATAGCTCACTTGTTATTCGTGTTGAGATTTGTTCTAAAAGATCAATAATCCGAACTCAAGACACGCAGAGTGTGCATGTTCCACTGCTGATTGGCCGAAAGCCTGATTTACAGGAGACACCTTGTGTGGGTAGTCTTCATCCAACCTAAGAGGTCCTGTGCTCCCGATTTATATTATCCAGAATGATCTTTGGGACTGGAGCGGTAGGACTCTCAGGCCAGGGAATGGCATTGTCCAAGAAAATTGATGGATTCAAGAATCATCACATTTGACATCTTGATTAATGTTTTATATTGACATCTGAAAACAATTCTTGATGGTTACATTAGGCATCATCTGTAAACATTTAAAAGATAAATATTTTGAACTTTCTTTTTTACAGTTTTTGGTTCACGTTTTCTTTCTAGGAAGAAATATTTTGTTGTTTCAATCCAAGATTCGTTCAAAGGGCGGACCTTACAGTAGCTGGTAATGTTGCTGCTTTGTGACCTTAGACTCACATGTTAGAGTTTCGAAAACATTACGCAAACATAAGAGTCTAGTACATCAGAAACGTCATTTTAATCCAAGAGTTGTTCGGGCATGAAGCCCACGAGCACCTCGATATTGAACAGAGGAGCCGTGAAAGATAAGTGATGATGTCAGATTTATCACCAAGTAACAAGTGTAATTTGGAAGTTACGCCGTCAGTTCTCCGTCAGTTGTCCGTATTGTCTTGTTGGCTGATCTGCACAAGGAACAAGGTCAGAGGACCCGGGATCTATGGCCCCAGGTAATACCCTCCGACGCCCAAGTCAGTGGAGGCCAGTTATGGTGAAATTTATGTACTGGTAAGAGAGTTTATATAAATTTTCCTGGTGAACCTGGTAGTTTTTCACCGTGAGGAAGATGAGTCAACGACGTAATTTGTGAATTTTCACTTGCCCTTCTCTCTCCTGTTCTCTGCCTTTTATATGGCTGCCTGAGCCAATGCATGGGCAGGGTCCAGAGATTGTGACACGCAAGGAGGTCACAAGGATGACTCTTACTTCTGCATGCTCGCCATGTGGCACTGTGCTGAGTAAGCTGGCTTGGGACACTTGGAAAGGAGTTTCACCTGGTGGAATTACCCAAGGTAAACTTCTAGAGCCGTGGTTAAGCCCTTTGTATTAATAATCAGAAGTGCCCATAGTGGCCCGGGCCGTGGGGTCGGCTTGCTGAGACGCAAGTGGCCGACTCTATAGAGCGTAGGTCGGCCTATCATGATGATTGCAGTTTAACCAAGGTTGACACCGCAAACGTGACCTGCGATTGTCGGCCTAGAAGGAGCTGAGGCCGAGATGCACTGTGGCCGAGATGTGTTAAGGCCTTTTGGCCGAGATCACCCAGTCAAATAACTGAACCTGAGTTACGTTGACCGTTTAACCTACCGTCAAGTGTTGTCTTTTCTAAACAAGTCGGATTTTGGCCCATCAATAAGGATACAGATCTGATTCAGATTTATTTGCGGTGCAATGAGGAATGGGGATGCAGCATCTGGTACTTGAAAGTGATGCAAAGCAAGTAGTAGAGCTTTGTAAGGTTGGTACTGGCGGCTTTTGTTGCTGCTGAACGGCTCAGATAATCCAGACACAAGGTTGGTTTTTTCAGTGGATGAAAAGGGATGCTAGTGGCATGGCGGATATGTTAGCCAGGTGGGATGGGATCCTATCACCACAATCTTCTCACTCACTTCTTCACAGCACGATACGTGGCAGCATGATGGATGATGAGGCTAGATGCGGATGGCTCTCATCTAGCATCACTACCCCTTCCTGCTGCCACGTGTCGTACTATGTTTTTAGTACGATAGTGGGGCTATGTGGGAGTGTGAATTCTTCTTCATGTATTGTGGTTAGGGCGGTAAACGAGCTGAACGAGACGAGTATCACATTCTTCAAACTATGTTTCATTGTTAGTTTGATATACACGTGATATGATATGATCTCGAGATGGATTACTTTGGGCGGCAATTAATTAAGAAATTCCTGGTACGGCCCCCTTTCTCCTTCAATTATTTAGCTGCACTTTGGAGTTTTTCGCGTGGGTTAGTTTTCTGTGTGTTTCTAAAGAAATTCTCTGTGTTCATTAAGGTATCCGACAACGATATTTTCGGTTCTCTGTGTCAGAAATGATTAAAGATTGATAATTCACAGCCATTCTTGGAGTAAAAGGGCGCTCTGAGTGTCTCTACCATCCCAGCCATAAAGAGAATTGTGGAAAATACAAATCAACAACCTACCATCGTTTCAGGTTGGGTGAGGACTTATACAGTGACCCATACAAAGTGTGACTCTGCAAACTAGGCCTTCGCATCGGAACACCCATACTGTGTGTGTCCATCGATTCGACCTTTTGACCTCTTAGATCAAATTTCAACCCGAGTACCAACTGAGCTATGACATAGAACCATTCACAGCCATTCTAGTCTTATTCCAATTTGGTATCAATTATACTATACATCTGATTACACGTGTGATGCAAATAACTATATGTATATATTGTACACATTTTTGTTGATAAAAAAATCTATTACACTTATCCTACAATATGGCAATACCTATTTGTATATCTCATAAATGCACTATACAAGAGCCGGAGGTCTCACATAAATGCACTATACAAGAGCCGGAGGTCTCACTGGAAGCAAACTCTCTATCCTTTGGGCTGTCGTTGAGATATACTAGGTACATATTGTTGTTGTATAAATGCACTATACAATTTGTAAAGTGTGCATTCTGAGAATTAGAATAACTTTTTCAAGAAAACCATTTCAACTAACGACCAATGACCATACCCGGTAATATCCCGACGAAAACACAAGCTACCGTTAGAATTTGGAGAAGGTGAGAGACATACAAACAATACCTCTATCCTTGCTTCCAGTGAGACACTTAGCTCTATATGTACCTGCATGATGACACAATAATAAGAATATGACGTGCTAGTGTGCTAATGAAGTAATTTAGTAAACACAAATAAAAATGCACATACGTGCATTCGAGAATTATAATAACTTTTCAAGAAAACCATTTCAACTAAAAAACTGAATTCCTGTCCACATGACATATCCCAATGGTTCTAGGTAGAGGGTTTCGAAAGGAACGTCAGAGGTTCGGACTTTGCCGAAGTCAAGAATGTTTGAACCCTCCAGACTAGATGCATAGTGTGTGATCACTATTGGCCCGTGGAATGACCTGATAGGTTGATAGGCCAGCCCGTCGGTTGTTCCTTCGGTGCCAATAGTCTCCTTGTGCTGTCCTTGTGCTATGACAAACTTTTGAGCCCTAAAAACCTGATTTGCATCCCTACATATCCTGTGAGACCGGGAGTAGTAGGGACCTTACTGGTTGGATTCAGCCTTTTTTAAAAAACTTAATTCCTAACCTAACCACTATGGGGAATTTATCCAAATAGAAGGGCTATTAGTTAGTTACATATTTTCTCTCTCCTTTCCTCATTTTTCCGCCACTTCTTCTTCCCCCCGCCATCTTTCTTCATCACTCTCCTCCCCCTTCTCTCCACTCCAAATGACGCACCCACAAACCGAAAAACGAACCAAAACCAAACCACCCCGACCCACCACCACCACCCGAGAACCGGTCCGACCCACTCGCGTGCCTCTCCGCCTCCTCCTCCGCGTCTCCTCCGTCGCCTGTGGCATTCAGTTCGGCTGGGCTCTCCAACTATCCTTGCTCACTCCCTACGTTCAGGAGCTCGGGATTCCTCACGCTTGGTCCAGTATTATCTGGCTATGTGGACCGCTGTCCGGTTTTTTTGTTCAGCCGCTCGTTGGTTTGATGAGCGACCGGTGTAGGAGTCCACTTGGTCGCCGGCGACCGTTTATTCTCGTCGGTGCTACTGCGATTATTGTTTCGGTGCTGGTTATTAGCTTCTCTGCTGATATTGGATGGCTTTTAGGCGATCGCGGTCTGACTAAGCCGCGAGCTATTGCTGCCTTTGTTGTAGGGTTTTGGATCCTTGATGTCGCTAATAATATGACACAAGGTCCTTGTCGAGCTCTTCTTGCTGATCTCACTGGTATGTTTCGGAATTCTGAGTCACTTTTAATCAATTTCGGGAGAACTTGTTTATATGTACTGTAACGTGCGTACGCGAATACGTATAATGTGTTCCTAAATTTTTTTGTTTTTCTTTATACTTGAATTTAATTCTAAGCTAACTTGCTTTTTAGAGATTTTTTATTGGACCATTGGAGACTGGGATTTTCCAGAGTGTGACATTGTTTTGGTCTCTGGATGAGTGGAAAGCTGAGAGTTAAGAAACAGTGAACGAATTGGTAACTTTATAACCACAAAAAAGAAGGAAATTACAAGAAAAAGAATGATTTGGTAACTTAAACTCATGGTAACCCGTGGGGTCTAATAAGGAAAGTTTGTCTCTTGATTCTGTAAGCAATTTACTATTTGCCCCTGAAGGTTCACGTTCTAGTTTGTGCATTCTTCAAGGTTTTACTCCCCCCTCCCCCTCCCTTCTTTTTTTTGGGTGCTCCTGGATTGATATATTTCCATTATTTTTAGTAGTGAGGAATAGGTGGATGGGAAGTGATTAGTAAGGTAGCTCTCTTTCATTTGATACTTAGTTTAGTTGGGAAAGGATGTATTTTTGTTGTAATTGGCTTTTGTTATCAGAAAACTTTCACGGAATTGGGTTTTTTTTTTGTGGCAATTTACAGAGGTTAATTTCAGTTTAGGGATGTTCGCAGTGTTCAATGCCAGTGATTGTTTTCTGCACTTTGGTTTCGAATTTATTTATTTTATTTATAACCTGCGTGGTAGTTTCTATAATTACTAAAGCTGCAGCTTTGGAGCAGTGGGGGTGTACCTCAATGCCCCAGTAAAATGCCTGTCATTGACATAAAAACCTCATAAAAATTTGTGTTAGTCATTAGCTGTGTTAAAAATTGAAAAGTAGTTATATAGTGAGGTTGTCACGAAAATTCTGAATTGCTTACATTTGATATGGAATTTCATTGACGATGTTTTGAGTAATTCTTCTGGTGATTAAGTATTAAGGAAAGATTATGAGGTTGACAGTCAGAAAGCTTTTGGGTTTTGTTGCTTCACAAATGTGACTTAATACTAGAAACTGAAAGCTTTATGGCACTTGCCTGTCAGGAAGTGAGTGATTGGGTTCTTATTTTCCAACAGGCAAAGTTAAGGTTTATGAGGCAAAAAGATAGAACACAAATTGGAGAGGAGGATGATATGTAGACTATTGATGTCAAAATTTTTACGTTTCTTTTGATAATAGTAGTGCTACTGTAACTTTGCTCTCTTATGTTTGGGAACTTTGCTTTCTGCTCATTCTGTTATGGATATCCCGGTTTCCTTCAGTATGTCATTCTGATTTGGTGGGAGAATTGATGATTTTCTCCTTTCTTTTCTTTTTTTCTTTCTTAATAACCCCAAAAATGAAAAAAAAGAAAAAGAAAAAGAAAAGAAAGATATGGGAACAAAATTCTTACCTTTTCACGCTCGAAACTCAAAAGATATGCTTCCAAAGTTATTATTATTTTAAGTAAATCTATTTGGCAAATTTAAATAAGTTTCTAAAAGCATTCATTGCTTTTGGCTATAGGGAACGATCACCGAAGGACTCGGGTAGCAAATTCCTATTTTTCTTTATGGATGGCCATTGGTAATGTGCTCGGCTATGCAACTGGAGCTTACAGTGGATGGTACAAACTTTTCCCGTTTACACTGACTCCGGCATGCAACATCAACTGTGCCAATCTTAAGTCAGCCTTCATTATTGATATTATTTTCATTGCCTTTACCACATACGTAAGCATATCAGGAGCCCATGAGCAGCCACTGCAGTCCAGTGACAGTTCAGCCCCTTTTGGGGAAGAAAGATCTGGACAATCTAGTACAGAGCAAGAAGCTTTCTTTTGGGAGTTGTTTGGGACTTTCAAATATTTCACGGGTGTTATCTGGGTTATCTTCCTTGCTACTGCCCTGACTTGGATTGGATGGTTTCCATTTACACTTTATGACACTGATTGGATGGGTCGTGAAATTTATGGTGGTGAACCAAATGATGGTCAGAACTACAGTATTGGAGTCAGAATGGGCGCTTTTGGGTTGATGATAAATTCTGTGGTTCTTGGAATTACTTCAGTTCTAATGGAGCAGCTCTGTCGGAAGTGGGGTGCTGGTTTTACCTGGGGAGTTTCAAATATCATAATGACCCTTTGTTTTCTGGCAATGCTTTTGATTGCTGCAATCAGATCTCATATGGACATTGGAAACAATATGCCTCCTGATGGTATTGTGATCGCATCATTGGTTGTATTCTCCATTCTGGGTATACCGCTTGCCGTATGTCACTCAACTCACTCACTCTTAATCCACGTTTCAAAAAAGAACTTGCTTTCGGACCTTTTAATGCATATTCAGAAAATTCAAAGCAAGCATAATTTTGATAGTAAAGAAAATATTAGTATAGTTTTTCTGATTCATACTCATTGTGTGTCTGTGTTTTGCTTGCTTGGTGTGAGAATCCCTCTTCAAAAATCATGGTTGCCTTCATTCACTTTAAATTAGTTTGAGTACTTTGATTGCATGGTTTCAGACAGTTTATGATGCCACACGATTTTGCATAACCTTTCTGCAGGTAACGTATAGTGTTCCATATGCCTTGATATCCTCTCGGATTGAGGCGTTGGGCCTTGGTCAAGGTATGTTTATTTGGCATTTTCTAGCAGATCTTTACAGAATGCTGAGCTAGCGTTCCTCAGCTTTTGTTTTCTAATCTGCAGGATTATCAATGGGTGTTCTAAATCTGGCTATAGTGTTACCACAGGTAGATCTGACTATTTCTCTTTAACGAGTTTGTTGTGTTTAAGTGCTGGGGCTGTTCTAGATATGTTCTGTCTAAACTGTGAGTTTACTGACATGATATAATCTTACAAGTGCAAGAGAAGATGACTACCATATGAGTGTGTGTACTGCATTGGTGATATGACTTGGCTTCAAGATATGTGTCTAGGATAATGTGCAATTCATTTACCTATCCGAGAGATTTCGTTGCCTGTCCTTTGACAGGTGACTTTGTACTTGCCTAACTTGGTGAGAATGCATACAGAGAACTATTTCCATCTTTTGGAACTATTTCTTGTGTTCTTCTGTTTCTTCGTTCTACATTTGCTTGTATTCGATATTTTGATATCAACCTTTGCTAACCTATATGTGAAGCTTTGCTAATATTGCCTTTGCAAAGTAGAAAAATAACCTTTTATTTTAATTAGGAAGAGTATAATTTTGTTATGAATTTTCAACATGAACAATTTTAAGAACCAAAAACTCCCATGTGGTCCTGCATGTCCTTGAAAATACAGATAGGTGGCTTTGTTATTTCCGTCCTGCAGTTGACTGAGGGTGATGTGCGTTAATAATTGGGTATTTGTGTTTTGGTGCATCTACTAGCTGATACATTAAACACAAACACATACATATTCCAGATTTAATCTTTTGGCAACATTTGGTGATCTCTATTGCAATCATTAGAACATTTTGATATATCTAAGAGCTAAATCTGTGGTTTGGACTTAAAGAATTTAATGTTCCTATATTGTTCCTTTTTCTTCCGGTTCCACCTTTATCTTGCTTCTCCACTCTGTCCTCTTAGGATGGAATTTTATTTGGAAGGCTGCACCATAGTTATATTATGTGCAGGGAAGGCCCGTGCTGTAATGGACATCGGTATACGATGCTATCCATTGATAAGTGGTCAAACATTCCTATCGCTCCTGCTAAAAAGCATGTAGAGATTTGATGTAATACGAGCAGGGCTGATGGCCTTCACTATCCTTCACGCCACCTTCCCCTCTTTTTTTTCTCTTTTTTCCCCCTTTGGCTTCTCTTGGGGTGTCATGTTGACTGATTATATAATCTCCAGAACTCTATTGATCACAAACTTACCATTTCTGCTGTATTAAAGGTTGTGGTGTCCCTTGGAAGTGGGCCTTGGGATGAGCTCTTTGGTGGTGGCAACTCACCTTCTCTTGCAATTGCTGCAGTCTCAGCATTTATCAGTGGACTAATAGCCATTTTGGCTATTCCTAGAACAAGGGTGGATAAGTCGAGGATCCGCCACTGAGTATGTGCCTTTTCCTTTTGTTTTCCTGATACGAAAATCGCATATTCGTTTTTCAGCATAAAATATGATCATACTGCATCACGTATGTACAATCTAAAGTGCCATGTCGGAAGAAAGCGACATCATTTCAACAATTAGGGATTTGTGTATTTCTCTCCCTAATTATGTATCATCATACACATTCGTATCTCAAGAAAATTGCCTCCTCAAGTACTCATATCACAATGCGTAGAATCATTGCTTTTCAGTAAAAGCACAAGCCGAAAAGAAAAGGAGAAGGCCTTAATGGTGCCTTTTTCAGTTCACTCGTGCCTTTCTGGGAAGACAAGAATAAGGAAGTTCTTTGACTGAATTGCAAATGTGTGCAAAAAGTTCTTTGATAAAGCTCGGGTGTTTCGCCTTCAACCATTGGGTTCATTTATAATTAATCATAGTGCGTGCATTGGTGGCTGCCAAAAAGTCTCCAACCCTATTTTTTCCTGCAGAAGAGTGCAACAAGGAATTATAGAGATTTCTGGTGTGGGTTCCGAATTTCAATCGGTTGTGCTATAGTAGAGTTTCCATTGTTTGAATTTACCCTTGAACCAATACTTTTATGGTGGTGGATGTCCTCCTGCCAAGATTGAAAAGAGACACTTTTCCTACATTTTTTCCAAAGCTGGAAGAAGTTCAAGGGTATGGTCTTAGTTCGACTAGATGATACACCTATGATAGTTCATGCCCTTAACTAATAAGGTTATTTTCTTTCCACGGAGAAGAAGTTTTCAAGAGAATGTATAATTAACTAAGCATATGCAATGATTTTCTATAATTCTTTCCATCCCATGAGAGGCGTGATTTGGAGGTCTGAGTGATCCCTGAAGGTGATATGCTTATCAACTAGGTATTGAGCATCAACATGTTAACTTGCCTGGTCTTTTTAGCTTTTTTTTTTCACCCTTTGAAAAAAGTTTCCCTCACTTCTGAATATGTTTTTTCTCTTTGTTAGTGGACACTTAGGTCTAGATGAAGGCTTCAAATGATAATCGTTAAAACAAGTCTGCATTGATACAGTTGATTGTTTTGTTTGAAGTGTTCAGTTTTGGTGTAATTTAGCTTTCATTTTCTCATTCAATGTATTAGGTCCAGGAGCGGTTGAATCTGTGGGCCTGTAAGAAAAATATGGACCTGGGGTGGGAAAAGTTTGGCTATTCCTCAATCTGATTGATATCAAGAACTCAATCAGGTATTTTGTTGTAAACCAATTCTTTCATATTGATTGTCAACACTTTTTAATATACTTCAAAATTTTGTAAAAAAGCTAGTCTGCTTCTTCTTTTAGTGTTTCAGTTTCTCTTGTGGAAGTGCCGAGTCTGTATTTTTTTTTTTTTTTTGCATTTCCTGGATGTCAAATTCCTTCTTGGCTTGTGCCAATTTTCAGTCATGATCAAATTGCTTATAGGAGAAAATAAAGCTTGGCATTCTGGAATAGTCCTCCCAGATAATTTAGAATAATACAGAGAGAAATGTTGAGCCGGGTGCCCTTCTTCTATGTGACAATCTAAAAATGATAAGCTGCCATCGGTCATATCTCCTGGACTTCTGTTTATAGTTCCATTGTATTTCTTCTCCATATACATCATTTAAACAGAAATGTACTGCATTAGGTTCTGGAGGCATTTTGTGTTCTATTGTTGTATTATACTGTTTAAAGTGAGGTGCAATATGGCTGTGACGGTTCTGATGATGGATGATGTATCAGGAAAAAATCTAATTTCTTTTTCTTGGCATGACATGATTCATAGCTAAATACCTTTTTGGACAAGTGATTTATTGGAATATATATTCTGTACATGTCTGAAAAAGGGGTCTCTTCTTTCAAGACCACGACTGTATTGTATTAGCCCACGTTTCTGCAATTTAGTTTCTGTTGACTTTGGCAAATGCATTCTTAATAGAAAATATCCGATTACTACTTCGCCATGTCTTTTTTGAAAATGTCTCACTAAATCTGCGCTTCTTATATTGTGAAGTAGCAGTTGATCAATACAGCTTGACCCAATTTTTATTATTGGGTCATCGGGAAACATCCTCCGTGTGTTCTCACTAAAGCTGCACTTCTTATATTGTGAAGTAGCAGTTGATCAATACAGCTTGACCCAATTTTTATTATTGGGTCATCGGGAAACATCCTCCGTGTGTTTCTAACACATGGGTATGGTTGCGTACATCCGACCTCCCATACCCCACCATAGGCGAGAGCTTTTTGGAACGAGCGATAAATAAAAAGATGAAATCTATGTTTCCTCTTGAGAAGTTATGAATTAATTTCCTAATCTGATGCTGCTATGAAAATGACTGGCCTGGCATTTGTCAGGTAGGCAAAAAGAACTTGTTACTGTAGGCAGGTCAATATGACACTTAACGGATGAGCATGTGACCTGGATAATGTCTTCTCTGGGCTACTTAAAGTGGCAGTCTTTAGAAGTAAATCTCTACTGGAAAATCTCATATTTCCAAACATATTTTAGTGGATTAAGGTGGTCATGCTCTTTCCTATTTGCTGCATGTTGGTGAGATTAGTCCACCCTGCCCCCCCCCCCCCCCTCCTCCACTTTAATTGGTAACTGTGAGGAAGGGTTCTCTACTTTTTCGTTCCCAGTGTACTAGGCTTCCCGGTGTACTAGGCTCCCGTGTTTGCTCAGGGTCCAAGTAGGGGCCGGATCGTTTTGCGATCTGATACACGTTGTCTTATCCTACACTCTGTGCAAGAGGCTGTTTCGACGGTTCGAACCCGTCAAAATCACAAAACAGCAATCTTACCAGTTGTTTTAAGACGAGTTTTGTACTACAAACGTAATTTGTACAGATGACTGAATATCCCAGTGAAGTTCCTTGGCACTGGAATATACATTATCAATTGGTGCTTAAGAATGAGATATCTGTTTGTTATGTCGCATTCTAATAGCGTGCAAATTATGTGTGGAAAGGTGCAAGAAGATTAATGCGTGTGATAGAATGAATATCTACGGATAGTATAAGTTTTCTAGCCTTCTTTTTCCTGAATGTCTCTGCACATTGTGCCTCTGGGATGCTGACACAGTGGTCTCTCTTTTAGGTGTATTTGGTTTGGTTTGGTTTGGTTTGGTTTGTTTAGCTAAACGAGTTTTACAATTGGTTTAAGTTCAGTTTGATAACACTATAACTGTTTCAACGAGCCAAACAGTTCGCAAATAGTTTAGCTCATTTTAGTAAACAAACCAAAACAGCTGTTTGAATTCGGTTCGTTTACGAACAATTACTGAACGAATACAAATCGAGCACGAACCAGACTTGAACAGTTCACGAACTGTTCGGTTCGTTGAACAACCCTTATTCCAATGAGCTACTTGGAGTGATGGCGCCTTGATGTTGCTTTTTATAGGTGAAATAGAAATATAGTAGAAAAATATCACGTTTATGACAATAATACTGGAATTGATCCTGAAACAAATATATTTAATCTTATCTCCGCAGCATGATTATTATGAGGTAACACGTGCAAGACTAGGCTTAGAAGGCATATAACGTATAAATTCTAGTACGAAGAGTACTTGGGTCATGCTATGAGACTAGCAAGGTATCTGATCGTCTAGTTCATGTATGGGAGTTGAGCGATATTCAATTATCAATTATGAACCAGACCAGAACGGTTTCATATATCTATAAAGAGGGAATCTCACGTAGTAGCCAAACGTTTGATCTATTATTCAATTAACAGTCAAACGCTGATGAAACTTATTTAACAGCTATTCTTTTTGGATGATGGCTCATTTATAGCCATTCAACCGGTTGATGATCGGCTGATATCTGTTTCTTTACAATTTTTTTAATATATGTATTGATGACCGGCTGGTGCCGGTTGAATGACTGTAAATGAGCCATTATCCAAAAAGAATGGTTGTTAAGTGAGTTTCATCAACGTTTGGTTGTTAATTGAGTAATGAGTCAAACGTTTGGCTACTAATTGAGATTCCCTCCCTCTATAAGTGATGTGCAACATATTTTGTAATCCACAGTATGGGTACCAATAAACAAGTATACGTTAACTACTTGTTACAAGTTATACAATATGATGAATATAATAAGTTATGTACTCTCGAGAGCCATTTACACCCCGCAAAGCAAACTCTGCAATATGTTATACGTGATGTTTTAACGCATAAATTGTTGAAAGCAATCGTATGTGTATCTACGGATAATGGAAATGTACTTTTCAAATTATGAAACGGAGACATGTCACAAAATTGTCGGAATATCTATGGAATTTGAGGTTTATTGGGTGTATTGAGTAGACTGTAATAATAGTTTTTGCTGTCGTTGGAATATATTAAGTATGATTGATTGATTGGGTGTATTGGGTATAATTTCGTGTTCGGTTGATAACTTAGAATCGCACATGAACAATGTAATTCTTTATAACTAATGGTGGTAGAAATCTTTGGGCAAATAGTGTCTCTTAGTTTGATTTGCGTCAGGTTGTATATTATATTACTTCTTAAGTATAATCCGGTTCTTTTGTCTAGGAAGAGTTGGGAGTAAATTCTTTCAAAGTTATTCAAAATAATTAGTGACAAACTCAGAAAATGACGGCTAAATACGATAAGTAGTTCCATCTCGGCAAGTACAGTCAACGTTGTTTTGCCCTACTACTGACGCAGGCCACTTCAGGTTGGCCAACACATCTTTGCGCATGCCAATTTCTACTCCTACTGAGCTCTACTCCTGCTCAGTCCAGAAGGCGAACTATCCCAGCAAGCCTCAATTAGTTCAGCTCAGCCAAATGATATGTCTTCAGGTTAGCAAGACAGAGCAGCTTACCTCAGAGCATCTCGACAGGCGGCCAAGGGGCAGCATCCTTCAGCTTAGCTCGGCACAGTATATTGGAGCAGTTCGGGCCATGCCACCGATGCCTCATCTGACTGTGCTACTCAGATAGCACCTCAGCTCTGCCATGCATGCTTATGCATACATCTGCCAGTCACCTGCATTTGCCATGCACTGTGACATGTGGCGCCATGTGGCCGCCATGCAGACGTGAGCTGTCAGCAGGACAGTCAGGTGCCATCACCATACTACTCCTTGCTATGCACCGCCCTACATCAACCTATATAAATAAGCTGTCCCCCCCGCAGAAGCCAAATCAAGTCAACTCAAAGCCGGAAAAAAAAGCCAATTCAAGCTACGAGAAACTACTCCAGACAAAACAGCCTCCTGCTCTTCAAGGAGAACATCTCCTAGATTGCTTCGACCTCTACTTAAAACACATTCATATAATCATGCCCAACACTGATTTGAGTGTCGGATTGTTTTCTCTGGGACAGTAGCTTTGGGCCTCTAACGTCGTCTTCCCTTAGTAGGTTCCAGGGGAAAAGCATCTTCGCGGCTTAACGAAGCGCTAACGGCGTTACCTCTCGGATTATCTCTGATCATTTGTTGAAGATCCGTCTTCATCAATTAGCATTCAAGACAAACGCATATATATTTTGCATATTGATTATTGTATGAGAAACTACCAATATTTTAAGAGTAAATTGCAGTTAGCACCCAAACGTTGGTCACATTTTCCAGTTAGCATTTAATCGTTATGAAACCTCAGTTGACATCCAAACGTGGCCAAAATTGACTCAATTAACACCCAAAACCAGCTGCTGACCTGCTGTAGCCCGTTTCAGCGTATTTTACCGTCAAAATCAATTTCTCCCACCAAAATAACGTCTTCTCTTTCTCTCCCTCCTGTTGCAATTGGCTCCCTTTGATTTTCCTTCATAAATTAGCATCACAATTCACCTTAAACTCAAGGAATCAGAGGATTACAGTTGATGCAGTCTTTCATTTCTACAAATAAATCAGATACTGCAGGTCTTTTTCACACGGACGAGATGTTCTTCAGATGAAGGTTGGCCTGGCGGCGGTGGCGGACCTTTAGCAGAAATGCAGTAGCAAATATGGTCTATGCACACCCATTTCACAGTGAAGGGGTCGACCCTGCAGATGGGCACGCAATCAATTGGTGTTTGGCAGCACACATGCACCACTCTTCTCCCTTCTGTTTTCATCACCACATCTGTATCCACATTGTTTTTCACACGTGTGAAATGATTCCGTTTATATGTGATAGAATATGAGATAAACGATGAGATATCATAGATTTTGATATCTAATTCTGTCTCTTTTTGTTGTAGATGAAGAAACCCCGTACTTGTTTAAGAATACACTGTTTGAAAAACTAATTGGTGGCAAATGAAATGTTTCTTAAGATAAAAAGAATCTAATTTATGAAGGGAAATCAGAGGGAGCCAATTGCAGCAGGAGGAAGAGAAGGAGAAGACGTTATTTTGGTGGGAGAAATTGATTTTGGCGATAAAATTCGCTGAAACCGGCTGTAGCACATCAGCAGCCGGTTTTTGGTGTTAATTGAGTCAATTTTGGCCACGTTTGGATGCCAACTGAGGTTTCATAACGATTAAATGCTAACTGGAAAATGTGACCAACGTTTGGGTGCTAACTGCAATTTACTCAATATTTTAATGGTATTAAAGGATCAAAACAGATTTAATGACGTGTGTTTGTCTTGAAGCAATTGCAAACTTAGGGGCTAATTAGGCAATTATTATAATGAGTAGAAGGAAAAGAAAGAAAAGGGGAAGATTCTCATACTCTTCGTGAAAGAAACGCCATTACTTATTGGTCATATTAGTTTCCCTCCCTAATTCACACAAACCACCGGCGGCAAACCCCAAAGAAAACTCACAATTCCACCGGGAAGACCCAAAAATGGAGGGTTGGGATCCGACGACGAAATCAACCCTGACGCAGATTCCATTACTCGCCACGAAAGCCGGCCCACGAGACGGCGCGTTGTGGACACAACGCCTAAAGGAAGAATACAAAGCCCTAATAGCCTACACATCAATGAACAAATCAAACGATAACGATTGGTTCCGAATTTCTGCCGCCAATCCGGAGGGAACCCGGTGGATCGGAAAGTGTTGGTATGTTCATAATCTTCTCAAATATGAGTTTGATCTCCAGTTTGATATTCCTGTTACTTATCCGGCCACTGCTCCTGAACTTGAATTGCCTCAGCTCGATGGGAAAACTCATAAGGTGATTTTTTTTTGGGTGTTTTTGTTGAAGTTTTGAACTTTTTTGATTTGGGTTTAATGGGTTTGGATTGGAAATTTGCTATGGTTTTGAATTGTGTAGATGTATAGAGGTGGGAAGATTTGCTTGACTGTGCATTTTAAGCCGTTATGGGCCAAGAACTGGTAAAGTTTCCACCTTTAATCTTCCCTTTTTGTTTCTTTTTAGTTTCTGGATACTGCATTGATTTTAGATTAGTTGATGGTATTCATCGATTGATTGTCGTGTTAGTTATTCGTGTATGTTAATTATGTCAATTATGTTGTTTCTTTTCTTTTTGATAATTTGGAACGTCTATTCTCTTGTTTAGTTTTGTAGTTCTGAGTTATTTTTGCTTTGATTAATCAAGAAACGAAGTCCAAAGAAGTGAATTTTCTTGTTCTTGTGTAGTTTCATTTGATGCATGAGTGATTTGATTCATGTTTATTGGCAACATCTTTTCCCCTTTCAATATTAGATGAAAGTTTGATCTCATCTTTGGTTCCCTTCTGAATAGTAGGCAGACATGCTTTTTCTCAATTGAGATCGCAATTGAGGAGCCTAATTCACCTTAACCTAGCCATTTTCTGTTCTGCATATTACTCTGAATTGGGTTCTGTAGAATTATGTGTTAAACCCTCTAAAGAACCTTGCTTCTAAGATTGTTTCTTGGTCGAGGGGTCTTTGTTTGTGTGCTTCTTAGTTTATGTGAAGTTTTCTGAAGTTCTGTGTTCTTGCAGTCCTAGGTTTGGTATTGCGCATGCCCTATGTTTGGGTCTTGCTCCATGGCTTGCTGCAGAGATTCCAATTCTTGTGGATTCAGGCATGATTAAACACAAAGATGATACAGCGTCTTCAAGTGATGCCCAGTAGTTTTATTTGTAGTGTTGCGATAAGATCTGTCAAATTTTGAACATGAGAAAAAAAATAACAACGAGGAAGAGTAATCGTTACAATCCAGTACGATTCTTCAGTGTTGTAATATCCGTTTATATCAATTCACATGTTTTCAGGAACCTTTCCTGTTATATATCATCAGACAACATAATCTGGAGTTATTTGTTAACTTTCCGATTTACCTTTGAAGTTTCCTTGCCCATCTATGAAGGCCTACTTTCTGTCAATTTCTTTTTAGTTGGATATTTGTGTTAACTTTATGTGTATACTTTTGAAGTTTTTCTATGCGTCTGTCGATGTCTTCTTTTCTCCATTGTTGTGTTTGTCTTCTGGATGATGCATGTGAAGGCCAAACTGCTGTTTTTTTTTTTCTTTTGGTTCTGGTTACTCCTTTATTGAGCAGGGGGAAAAAGAGTAAACTTTTGCCAAATGATGAATGTAGAAGAAGTTGCCCCTTGTCTTCCATCCTGTTGCCAAACTCCTACCACTGGTAAAGGAAGTTGGTTTGCGCAACAGTTCCACATTCTTTTGCTTTGGATTGTCCTATGAAGCTTGAGTGTGACCTTGCATTTCACGTAATCGACCTTACTCCTTAATACCTTCGCATGTCCACTGCTGTTGAGGTACTTGTATATATTCAACTCTCTTTTAAGTTTCATTTGGTGCTAAGAAGTAAGGTCTGAAATTATGAATAGGATTCTGCCCATCCATTTTTAGTCATTTGGTAGGACCTTGGAATTTTACTCGGACCGAGTTGCTCAGCTAAGTCATTCCTGTCATCCAGCTATGTAGCTCTTCTCTAGTTAGTACCTGCTTGTATGGGCCGTACGGATGAAAAATAGCAGTTAACTCATCTGTAAGTCTTGATTTTTTTTCCCTCTTTTCAAAGAGGCATGTGTGGTCCTGCTGGGCTAACTCTTAGAGTTACGCGGTAGAGCTGACAAATAGGTTGTATTCGGGTTGATTGGATGGTTTCACTAGCCTCATCATCACAGTTAAGTTATAGGCTAGATCCTCTCGCCGCAAGGGAGAGCAGTGATGCGTAACCCGTCTATACGTGGTAGGAGGGGAAAGCGAGGCTGGATGTGGGACGGTAACCGGGATTCCATCTGTTAAGTTATGAGCCATCGTCAGCTCAAACAAAACCTTTATCAGACAATGAACTGGTTTTGACTTAGGATAATGTCCAAAATGTGCGCATAACATACTGCAAAATATGTTTATACAATAAAGAAAGTTGGAAGATGTTCATAAATGATAGTTGTCATTTTTTCTGCTACAAGTGAACAAGCATGTTGTGACTAGGATACTAGATAACTTGAAAACGATAAATTGCCCTGGAGTGAGTTGCAGAGCTACACTAGATTACGATGAATGTAGGTTACAACAACAACACATACAATATATTTCAAAAGACACCAAAAGCTATCGCTAGGATTACGGTGAATGTAGGTTGATCATACCAAAAAAAACATGCTTGCTAGGTGGGACGAGCTTTTGGTCTTGACATTGAGGACAAAGGTCTAGCTTTGTCAAACCTGTATTTGTTCTTGACATTGCTCTAGTTATAATAGCTTTCTGAGCACCTTTTTTAGGCAAGAGGATGGGTAGATGTCATGAAACCTAAAATTAATTGTCCTTTTTATGTAGCAGTGGACTCATGTTTGAGATGTGTTCTGCAAATACAACCATGTTGAATGATATTTCCATATAAAACTAATACCATATAAGTTGCGTTGATATTTCCATATAAAACTAATAACATCTAAGTTGTGCTAATATTGCACGGGTTGTTGCAGAGCTGTCTGAAACTTTGCAGGTTTATTTGATACAATGTTGTCAACAATGACAATACCCGGTATATCCAACGACAACAAAAGCTATATCTAGTGGATGGGGAAGGTGAAAAACAAGCAAACAATACCTTCATCCCAAAGGATACAGAGTTTGTTTCCAGCGAAACCCTCGGCTCTATATATACCTACATAGACGACAAGGAATTTAGTAAATACAATATTGTCAAAAAGGACCGTATAGCACTTTTCTGTATTTGTTCCTAAGCTCTTGGAGAATAAATCAACACCCATTTTCTCTTTCTCTTTTGAGAGTGAATACATGTCTTTTTCCCACTCAAATCTTGAATTAGTATCCGGTAACCATATTGTGAATAAAGGGAAATTCTGTGAAACGGGGAACGTATTTTTCTCAGCGTATGGTGAATATGATTATTATGTATTTTTCGTCGGGAACGTGTATTCGTGTAGATTTTTTAAGTTACTTTATTTGTTTCAAAATATTCTCATAGTTGGTTTTCCCCGATAATTTATTTTTAAACTATCTAAAAAACTATACCAATATTTCTGGAACATAAGAAGTATTGCTTTAACAAATTCAATACTTCAAATCAATCGATGATGGTACGGCTTGATACATTGAGATGTTTGGTTTTTTTATAGTTGGTTTTTTTTTTCGATAATTTATTTTTGAACTATTTAAAAAACGTTAACTGAGACTAATATTTTTGAAACATAGAGAATATTGTTTCAACAAATTCTACTACAACAATCATCAAACTTCAAAATCGATCGATGATAATAGAGGTGATATGTCGTAAAGGCCTTTAATACTTGAAGGAAGAGGGGACAGGGTGTTATTTTGCGGGTAGGATCCTCTCACCACAAAGGGGTGCGGTGATGTGTGACCGTGCGACACGTGGCAGCAAGGAGGGGTGGTGATGCTAGATGCAGGTGACTCTCATTTAGCCTCACCACCCTCCCTTGCTGCCACGTGTCGCGTGGTCACAAAAGGGGTGAGAAAAGTGGGGGTAAAGAGATCCCAACCCGTTATTTTGTTGGCAAAGGTTGAACCTCAACCTAAAGGACCTCTACTGTCTCAGCCCCAAAGAGCTGCGTGGAGGATGTAAATCAGGAGTCCAGTGACCTCCTAGATTGGATGAGATCTTACACAGTTATCCACACAAGGTACCCTCCACAAGCCAGGCCTTTGGCCTGGCAGCAAAGGAACACCCACACTGTGCACGTCCCTGGATTCGAACTCATGACCTCTTATTGGTAATCTCTAACCCGAGTACCAACTGGACTATGCCATAGGAGCCGAGAGTAGGGGTGTCAAACGGGTCGTGTATCGTGTTTCGTGTTTCGTATTTTTCGGGTTTCGTGTACCAAAGTGCCGTACACATACCTTACCCGTTTGCTTCGCGTGTATAGATGTAGATGCCCAAACCCGTACATGTCAGGTTTCGTGTCGTGTATCGGGTATACCCACGAACTTGACAAGTACAAATATTTCAAGTCGTTTATAGGTCATTTCATGTATTTTTCAGGTATTTTCAGGTTTCGTATATTTTTCAGGTTTCATGTACTTAAACGACTACTGATACAATGTATGAAACAACAATACGTACACAACCAAAGGTTAAAGATTAAATGAGTGAGGTCCTCTAAACTCAAATCACTTGACTACGCAATAATAGATTAAAGAAATGGGATTTGGAAATGGAGGAAGGGAGAAATCGAATAGGGTTACTTAGTAGCACGGTAGTCTTTTTTTTTGGAAAATTTATTTTTTTATTTTATTAATTATAAATTTTATTTAAAATTATTTTTTAAATTTCGTGTATAAACGGGTACCCGCGAGTATACCCGGACACGACCCGCCGTTGGCGGGTATCTTTCAGGTCTTACCCGATTTGTACACGAAACCCACCAAGGTCATACCCATACCTGCAAAAATTCGTGTCAGGTTCAGGTCGTGTTTCTTGTCGTGTCTAAAATTGCCACCCCTAGCCGAGAGGATGTTATTTTGATTCTACAATTGGCGGGCAAGCGAGTTTCTAGCTATTTAGACTATATACTCAGCATTATGACCAATCAAAAAAGAATTTTCAACAAAGTCAGAGTATGATCTTTTGATATAAAAAAAGAAAAAAAAAACACCGAAAAAGAAAAAGTTACGAGAAAGGAGTTCATAGGCCAGTCCGGATCATCTGCACCCTCATCTAGCCTCACCAAACCCCTTGGTGCTACATGTCGTGTAGTCATAAAAGAGGTGAAGAAAGTTAGAGTGATGAGATTCCAACTCCAATTAGGCATACACTCTGACAAAACAATGTAGTTTTGATCCTTGACATATGATTAATTACATAGAGAATATTGTTTTAAGAGATTCTGTTATGACAACTATCAAACATCAAATCGGTCGATAATAGTAGGGCTTGATATGTTGAATGTTTTGTCCTAAGGCCTTTTAGAAATTGTTTAGTACGCCCCCAGGGGCATAGTCCAGTGGTAAGTGGTAAAGGTGATTGGGTCTAGAACCCCGACGTCCCGAGTTCGAGTCCGTGTGGAGACAATCCTTGTTGAAATATTACAAGGGTTGCCTCTGGACTGGCTGAGTCTCGTGTGTCCTCTCCCTTTGCAGGGCTGCCGGTGGAGCACATCCCTCGATTTACATCCTACCTGGCTAAAGAGCCTCTGGTACAGATGGGGGAGAACTCACTCCCCCATCAAAGAAATTGTTTAGTACAATCTTGTGACATCAACTAGACTTGTAGGGCCTAGCAATGAATGATCAATCACTATATGTAGGGCTTGAGATATAAGTCCCCACAGAAAGCGTCTTTCATCTTTCACCAATTGTCATTTGTCACTATTATATCCGTATAACATAACTCAGTTGGCACTTGAATTTGATTTACTCTAAAAATTTAAGAGTTCGATTTTAAAGATACGCATAATATGAGTGTTTCAATGCTCGGCCTAGTTTAAAGGAGAACATCTTGTGTGAGTCCTTGTATAAAGTCATCACCAACCTAAAAGAACGCTGAGTTTCTGATTTGTATCATCCACAATACTCTTTAGGACTGACACGGTGGAGGACCTCAAGATCAGAGTATGTCAGTACTATATATTCCTTTTGGGGGCAAGGCAAGCTTCTCGGGCCGAGTTCAGTAACATAATTATCCTATCTCTCCGTTCCTTCATTTGTTGGAGTATAGAAAGGAGAACGTGAATGAGCTTCATGCTTTGGCTCATGAACAAGAAAGAAAATCAAACTCTTTAATTTTGTGACTCGCCTTAGCTACGTGTCCTTTGGACCTTGGTCCGCCCAGCACTAGTGGAAACAAGCTAGCCCCTACGTTAATTGAAGAAAAAAGTAATTTCCAACGCGAAGAATTCACTTCAGCTAAGGTTTTCTTACGGCTACCTTGTTACGACTTAGGGCCACCAACTCTTCAATAATCATACTGTTTCTTTAATTTTGTATATCATTAAAATATATCTTGATCAAATTAGAACATGATTTAATGACGTACAGATGGATGGTGTACTTTTTTCCCTCCCTTTTTCTTCTTTGTCCAATCTCTATTTTCTTTAGTTTGCATTTCATTTATAAAGAAACTCCCAAAATTTGTGACATTGAAGTCAGCAAGTTCGAACAGCGAAAACAGACTCTTGCAGAGTGTATAGTAATGATGCGTATATCATATCACAAAACGATTCGATCCCTCTTCAGACTCTGTACAAACGCAGAAACCTAATATATCGAGAACACTCTTTTTTCTACAAACAAGGGGTTTTGCATTGTATATTTATGCACAAAAATCAACAAATTCTCACAAAGTAAAAGATCTACGTGACCAAAATTTTACATTTCCTTCAACAGTCCAACTCTCTTATTATAGTTTTCTTCGAATCTGAGTAGCCTAACAAGCTAGTAAGGAAAAGAAAAAAAAAGCTTAAAATCTAGCATTTTCAAGGCCATGCAAGTCATTTACTCTACTATAAGAATTTTTCATCATAGCCAATTTAGCCAACTTCTCAGCCGCCTTCCAAGCTGATGTTGGCGTAAGCGGCTCGCCGTTTTCATCCAAAAACAAGCTCACTCCTTGCTCATTGATCCTCTGACGTCTGGTCTTTACTTGTTGTTGATTTACCATCTTCCATTGCACCTCAGCCAGTGCGGCTTCCAAGCTATTGACGTTCTCTTCAGCCGAATCGCACTTTGATTGCGTAAGCAATGTCCGAGCCGAGGACAGGAGCTGTATGGCTCGATTAAGCTCGTTGTGCTTGATTAGCCGCTGTGACTCGGCTATTGCTCGCGTAAATATGAAAAGATATTTCAACTGTTCATTTTCGGGCAAATTTGATCTAATGCCTTGTGGATTAGGTACCAACAAATCGCGTTTTCTTCTATGTACCGAGTCTGAAACAGTGGGGTCTTTATATGAACATTTAACTGATATCATATGGCGCGACCCGGCAATTGATTTTGGGATCCGCATTTCGACTAGATATTCATTTTCTTCTTCCGCGTAAAGATTTCCAACCCAAAAGGAGTCCGACCCCAGAGATGCGGGTTGTCCGTTGCATGAATATACGGCTAAAATTTCAGCCGGGTCGGAGCCAGCAAAGGAAAGCTGAACCCGTAAATCTTGGACCACTACACTCAATAGTCCCCCCAAACATCTTGAAAAAGGATCCTTGTCCGGGTCATAAGTGTGGCCCAGATTGTCCCCGGATCCGAATATGTCCACTGGAATTTCAATATGCGAAAACCGGGTTGTTGAAATGTGGCTAGATCTCTGCCGTTGATTGTCATTCTTGGCTTGAACGCTTTGATCTTGACCCTCGGATAACAGGACGATGCTAGCTACCGGGTTTCTCTCACGCCGATCTTCAAGAATTTTAGCGGCTTTTCTCAAAGCTTCATTAACACAAGTTCCTTGGCTACAAACAAGCCGATCAACAACTCGCCGAGCGGCTCGTTGGCCTTGGGAATTCATTCGTCTCAAAGCCATAACCCTTTTCGGGCTAGCCGAAAACGACACAATAGAAAGCCGGTCTAGCGAGCCAAGCGATGAAATAACCAAAAACATTGCTCTCTTTAACATCTTCAGTTTGGCGCCACTCATGCCGCCGCTAACATCCAACACAGCCACCAAGTCGATGGGCGCCCGCCGTGGCCAGTTTCCGATGTGGGCCCCACGCGGTGGGGCCTTAACTCTTAGAACACATGCCACAGTATCACTGGTCCGACCCGCAGAAACTACACATGCTTCAGGCAACAGACTAACTTCCACATGTCTCGAGTCTTTCTCGGCACATGCAAAAACTTCATCACTTGGTTTTGAATTCACAAAAAAACCTTGGAATTCTCCGACCTCGTCGGATTCTGTTTCTTCATTGTCTTCAAGAATAGGAGTAAATTTGGGTGAAATCAAGGGTTCATCATCATTGTAAGTTCTATAAGGAATCTTTTGATTGATTTTTGTAGGGGTCTTGGGGTCCACGGGGATGATTTTTTCTTCATGTTTTTGTGAATTTTGATGATTGTGGATGGTTAATAAAGGGAAATCTTTCCATGGGGATTTGCAAATTGGGCAAATGAGTGTGATTTGTTTTCTGAGGAATTCTACAATGCAAGGGAAGTGAAAAGCATGGGAACATTCTGCTGTGTAAATTGCCATCCCTTGCCCTATCTTTACACTTTGCATACATACTCCACAATTACTCTGCAAAAAAAAAAAAAAAAAAAATCGTAAGAGCAATCATATCGCGAAACAGCGCTGCAAAAAGTGTAGATAAGACTGCGTACATTAGAAAAGATCCTTGCATATATGACATGGGCGTTCTTAATACAACCATGAGAAAGACCAGCAAAGAAGGATCATTGACTATGACAACAGGGAGAAACTGCCAACTTTCACCTATGTGAACAAAATATAGTGATGGTAAAACGGCAATAGTGATGCACATGTTATTCCATCAGTTGAAACAATACTGTCAGAGTTATTTTTATAATTTATTTTTATGCTTAAAAATCAATTATAATAATATTTTTAAGACCCAAAATAACCATTTTGTACCGCTCTTTCATCTTAAGGAGCAGAATCAGGCTTAGAATTAGGCTAAATCAAGACTTAAAGAACTACATATCACCTAGAAAATGCAATAGTTTGCAGAAAACAACGTAAGGTCGGTATCTGACTTACCCTTGAGAGACGAAGGCTGTTCTTGAGGATCGAAAAAGGAGATCTAGGAGAAGAAGGATTGGACCCAAGAATCGTTCTTGGACTTTTGCCACAAGATTTAGAAGTACTTGTCTTGCAACGAAGCTTTGGACTATCATTTGAAGTTGTCTGAACATTATAATCTCTAGTTTTGCAGCTCAATTTGGGACTATTAGATTGCAATCTTGGAGTTGAATTTTTGCTAGTGATTGATGAAAGACCAAATTTCGTACAACCCCTTGGACTAGGACTTTGTTTTGAGGTTTCTTGAATTTGCTCTGTTTTTTCCTCTGCTTCTATAGCTATTCTGATTTCTCTGTCTTTTGGGATTGTTGTGCAAAATGCCCTTCTCCAACCTGTACCCATTATAGTATTCTTTATAAGATTTCGGATTGAAGATTTGTGAAAGGAAATAATGGGTTGGATTTTGTGGGTATGATTCCAAATTTTGCACTAAAAAAGTATGGATAGAAGGGTGCAGGGGAATGTGGATAATTTACGATGTGAAGAAGAAGAAGGTGATGTGGAGAAAGAAGACAGTGGGTTTGGAAAGGGAAGAGAATGAGATACAAAAACTAGAAAGTGATAAGAGGCACTCCTCTAATTTAAAGGGAGTCGCCAGACATATTCCACTGGTTACAGGTAGGGGGTTTCAAAAGAAATGTCAGGAGTTCGAATTTTGACGAAGGCAAGAACGTTTGAACCCCTTCAGCTTAGCTGCATAGTGTGGAAACATTATTGGTCCGTGTAATGACCTGATAGGCTGACAAACAAGCCTGTCGGTTGTTCCTTCGATGCCAATAGGCTCCTTGTGCTGTCTCTGTGCTATGACAAACCCTTAGACTTGATTTAGATCCATACACATTATATCGCACCGAATGTGACATAGACCCTTACTGGTTGGAGTTAAACCTTTTCTAATTTAAAGGGAAAAGTTGGATTTACATGCAAGAGTAGAATAGTGTTCTATTATGTTTTAACTGTGTAAAAACTGATTAAACTATTGAAGCAAAAGGTGAAATCCACGGGGTTTACACCGCCTCAGTCCCAAAAAGCATGTGTGGAAGATGCAAATCAGGAGCCCTGCAGCCTTCTAGATTGGGTAAGATCTTACGCAGTGACATACACAAGGTATTTTCCTTTAAACCGGGCCAGCAGAGGAACACCCACAATGTGCGTGTCCCTGGAATCGAACTCTTGACCTCTTGGAGCAAATCCCAACTGAACTATGCCTTGGTGGCAAACTCATTAGACTCTCAAAATATATTAGAGGTTTCTTATTTTTGTACCTTTACTAGACTCTTCACCAATAAAAAAATATAATAATAAAAGACAAACTTCGTGTTTTGCACGTTCACTATTAACAGATGACAGTTATTTTTTTTTTCTGATTGGCCGAGTATTTCACATATATTTTTTCATTCGTCACAATAAAACTTTATGGTCAGCTTATTAATCTCCCTCTCCCGGGTTCGGATCTCCTCACCTCCACTTTTCTCACCCCCTTTGTGACCACGCGACACGTGGCAGCAAGGAAGGGTGGTGAGGCTAGATGAGGGTCACCTACATCTAGCCTCACCACTCCTCCTTGGTGCCACGTGTCGCACGGTCACGCATCACCGTACCCTCTTGCGGTGAGGGATCCTATCCCCCCTCTCCCCCCTGCTTATATCCCTTCTTCCTATGCCATCTTTTTTAAATTGATAAAGGTACAGAGTAGATTGATAAAGACACAATATTTTTATTTTAATAATATTGATTGTCACTATGATTATTATTGTCAATTAGTCAAACAAGAAAGTTGTATCTTTATTAATTTGGGTTTTTTTTTTTATATGAATCACCTCTTTTCTTCTGGAAAAATTATATTTTCGCCATCTATGTTTTAGCAAAATGACGTTGAAAATTTTCCAGTTTAAAATTCCACCATTTGACTCTTATGTTTGTCGTAAGAAAATAAAAATATGATTTTTAGCGAAAGTGAATGAAAATCATAGTTTTAATCTAAAATCACAAAGAATATAATGGCTCACAAATTTTAAACTAGAACGAGTATCAAGAATCTTTCGTCAAATTATAAGAGATAAAATATGAAAAAAATTAAACAAAATTGTCTCTGTAAAAATCATAGAGTATGTAAAAATCGAATTTCAAACTAAAATAGATCTAGATGATATATGTGAAAACTACAAGGCTAAGGGGTATTTTATTTCTTCTTCTTTTAGTTCTCTCTATCTCTGATATCGTTGACCAATTTATAAAACATGTAGGCATCAATAGTATTAGCACATATAGAGTCGAGGGTCTCGTCGGAAGCAAACTTTCTATCTTTTAAGATGGAGGTATTATTTGTCTGCCTCTAACCCTTCCCAGACTCTAGCAATAACTTTTGCTGTCGTTGAGATATACTGGGTATGCGTTGTTGTAGGCATCAATAATCTTGGGATTATTGGCTTATGGTGAACAACCTGATTTATATCCTTTTTTTATATTATTTTTTCAAGAAAAATCACGAGCATTAGTATTTGAAAAACATAAATCCGGGGTTCAACTGTTAGCCCTCTTTTTATATATTCCATGTGAACATGACTGTCGTCGTGGGCACCAACCTCCACATGATCGGAGGTTCCAGAAGTTCATTATCACACATGGATGCTCTCATTATTAAAAAAACGTTTCCGGTGTATTAGATTCTTCCGTTTTCGTAGGGTCTAAAAAAGGGCCAGATCGTAAAATATACACAGCCTTACCCTACATTTTAGGCAAGAGGCTGTTTTCGTGGTTTGAACCTGTGATCTCAAGTTTACAAAGGAGCAATTTTCCCAGTTACTCCAATACTCGTCCTTTGGATGCTCTCATAAGATAATTCTAAATAATTTGTGATTATTAGGTCAAACTTTATATATATATATATATATATATATATATATATATATATATATATAGTTTGAAGCATGTTCACGAACTACAGGTTCGAGCAATAACATACTTAAGATTGACTTGTTAAGTATTCGAATCAAGTTGAGTTCGATTTCGAATATTATCGAACCAAACTAGTCAAACAAAAATCCAAATCAAACGCGATCGTCTCATCAACTATTTGGCTCATTTGTACCCCTAGGATTTCCCAAACAAATTTAGAGAATCGTTCAAGCCAGCAATTACTGGTTGCAAAACATGGGCAATAATGTCTTTCAATAAGAAATTTGTCGAATTGCTTTGCCAAGAGCAAATCTTGTCCTGATGATATCAATTTTTAAAATATTTTGATAGTTGACTTAATATATAGTTTTATCAAACATTGAATATTAGGTACTTTCTGCAATGTACCTAATATACTCTTAGTATCAAACCTTTTTTTCCATTGAGAGCATAGTCCAGTTAGTATTCGGGTTGGGATTTACTTCAAGAGGTTAAGGTTTCGAATCTAGAAACATGTACAGTGTGAGTACTCAACTTCTGCTAGGCCGAAGACCTAATTTGCGAGAGACACCTTGTGTGAGTTAATGCATAAATCTTTATCCAACCTAGGAGACCGCTAGACTCCCGATTTACACACTCTACTATGTTTTTTGAGGCTGGAGAAGTAAGGCCTCCGAGATGAGAAATTTCACCTTTACTCTTAATTATCAAACCTTTTCTCGCTCCCATTTATTAATTAGACAGCACTTCCATGTTCTATTATCTCATTGAATACTGTAGTTAAATTTAATTTATAGAAAACGTCTTTTCAAGGTAGGTCCATTTTTCACTTTTGAATACGAGTGTTAAAACGAGTAATATTTTTGTACTATTTCGTCTTTTTAACATGATGTACTATTTTAAAAAGTCATAGTAGATTTATAATTTTGAAAAAAAATTATACTAAAATATTGAAATAGAAGCCATGCCTACAAGGATTGTGCTATTAAGTCATAAAATATTCGATTTTAATGTATATTTAATTCTTTAATTTAGATGAATGTCATTTCACACTCGCCGATAATACTTCCCTGGCCAATAGAAATTATAGCAGAAATTCATCTTAGAATGGAGCTATCGCGTTTGCACATATATGTCATACAATATAGTTGTTTTCATTTTCAATGGAGATAACGACACATTATTCTTTGATTTTGGAATATGATGGAATAAAAAAAATGACTTATTAAATTGGCTACGCTTCTTATGTGAAGTAGAAGTTGCTCGACACAGCTTGACGCAATTTCATTATGGGTCATTGGAAAACAACCTCTGTGTTTATGGCACATGATATAGTCATGTACACCTGACCCCCAATACCCCGCCATAGACGGAAGCTTTTTAAGACAATGAGGTAATGTTGTTGTTTTTGATATCATACAATATAGTTACTATTGCGTATAATTACCGGTTTCCGTTCTACTCAAAAACACGTCACATCTTTTGTTAGGTCCCTTAGAACACACTAGAAGGGGAAGAGGTTGAATATTGTGTTCACCAAGTATAATTTTTTTTTAGATATTTTTCAATGATGAGATCAAACCAGCACTAGATTTCCACGTTTACGTAGGGTGCAGAAGGAGACGGATCGCTTCGCGATCTGATGGACGTAGCCTTACTCTAAACTTTGTGAACGAGGCTGTTTCTGCGGCTCGAACATATCACTTCAAAGTCACAGAGCAGCAACTTTACCCGTTGCTATTACGAATGGCCTACTCTATTAACTTACCTTATTTTCATACGTGTCAGTAATCTAAGGGAGTGCCTTGAGTGTACAATACATAGTTGGAATACACTGATATGCCTTTGAATTTTGACATGAGATTGCCCTAATTTCGAAGAAAAACCTCAAGATGAGATCTTAGATACCTCTGCCAATCCCTAAGGGATCAACTGAAATTTGATGATTCCAATTGGGATTTTCTGAAATTTGAACGAAGTTCACTATAAGAAAAAATTGAAACAAAATAGCGAAAAAAAATAATCAAAATCCTTCTTTCTGTTGACTTATGCTAGTCCCTTGATAAAGTCAAGCACGTTGGATTTAAGAAATAAAAATGGTGTTTCTGATGTAATAGACTCTCGCGTTTGCGTAAGGTCCGAAAAGTCGTCAGATCGTTTCGTGATTTGATGTACGCAGCTTTACCTTACACTTTTTGTAAGAGGTTGCTTATACAGCTCGAACCCTTAACCTTATGAAATCATCTTTCCAATTGCATCAGATGATGAAGCCGGATCTTCACCAAGGGTCTAGATGACCTCGATTTAACTCCGTCAGTTGTCGTAAAGAATTTGTCAATTCGAATTGTAAATGTGTGGCTGGAGTAGCGCCAAATATCCTGCACAAGGTAACACAGGTCAGAGGTCCCGGGGGGTTGGCCCCGAGAAAAACCCTCTGACGCTCAAGTCAGTTTGGGTCATATCTCACTGAGATTATAATGTAAAGGGAGAGTTAGGAATTTCTCCCTGTATTTGCCGAAGAGCAGGGTGTATGTATGTGTTGTCCAATCTCCCCTCCGCTTTGTCTTGGTCTCCTTACCTTTATAGATCTTTTTCCCAATATGAAACTCTGATGATAGCTTGGAGAAGACGCTTTGTTTAGGGCAGAGAGCCTAAGGCATAATAGGTCTGCTGATGTGATCAATAGGTCGACTGATGTGATCAATAGGTCGGCTGATGTGACCGACAGGCCGACCTGGTCGATGTAACTGATAAACTGGCTGTTGTGATCTTGGCGTGCTCAGGAAGACCAAACAGCTGTAGTCGATATATTGGAGAAATATCTCTGTTTGAGGGCCCCACGAAGTATTATCGTAATGAGTTCATTTTGCTGTGGTACACAGCTGTCTTCTGCTGAAGTGCACGAGCTGCTGTGGTACACAGCTGTTCCTTGCCGAAGTGCGTGACTTGGCGTTACCATAATACATGGCTAAGCATTGCTTAAATGAAGTAGTCCGAAGTGCAACATTTGAATATATACTGAAGTTAATGCCGAGGTGCAAACCTTAATAGATTCTTCGACGTTATAAGGGCGTCATGTTGCCCCACTGAGGTGCTGCTGAGGCCGGACAGCCATTCTTAAGTACTAACCCGCTGAACTGCAATACTAGGCTATCAGGGTTGGACCGTTGACTGTTTACTGACTAACTGACGATCCGGTTATGGTTTATCATCAGACATTATAATCAAGTTTTTTCTCTAATAATTCCACATAATAAATGAGCTACTCAGATAAAATATAGGATTTAGTAACATTATAAGCTTGTTTATATGTGATTAGGTAAGTATGACTAGTGGTTGATCAATTTAATAGCTTTGGTTAGATGCCACTAGAAGAATCATAAAGTTAAGTTACTTTATTAATTGGTACTTATAGGTTGTTATGCTATAATTAAATTAGGCGATTGCTCAAATTCAGAAAGAAAAGATATTTTCATAACACTCATATTCTTTATGAATAAAAATGATATATAAATAGCAGCAATGTACCAAACTATATGGTAGAATGATTGAGAAATTGATATTTTACCTACCCGGAAGGGAGTTCAGATCTTGAGAGGCTAAAAAGAATCAAAATATCATGCCTCCAATCACGCGTCGCCACGTGTAAAAAAAATAGTTTTTTAAAGAAGGGGGTGTTGCTCTTTTTTTAAAAGAGCAGTTTTTACACATAGAGACGCGTGATTTGAGATCTCATAATTTGTCTCACCTTTAACCTTTTTATAACTGCCTGGAAGGGTGGGCGGGGGTCAGGTTTAGTTGCGATGCTGCCATTATTGGAGCTCATGTTCTGAACCGATAACTGCCAATTAAGAAACCATAACGGCCACAATTAAGAAATCATGCTGAATAATTGGAGAAGTAGATGCATTATTTTTTAAATTATTTTGTAGCAACTGCATGTTGCTATGATCATTGCTCCATTATTTATTTCTTCAAATGCACGCTTCACGTATACTTTTGTTCATCAATCAACTAATTGGAGAAACACTAAAGTGCATTTCTGACAATTGCAATTCAGAAAAAAGTTGCAATACGAGGCACATGATTATGCTTTGTACAACATAATCAAGTATATATGTGTGTGTACATATATATATATAGACACACAAACATATATATATACATATATACAGACACGCACACGCACTTATATATGTGTGTGTGTATACATATATAGATATTTTCATTTCCAAAGGAGCCAAGGACACACTCTTCTTTCACTTTGGAATATGATGGAATAAAGTAAAATGACTTGCTAAATTGACGTGTTTCTTATATTTTGAAGTAGCAGTTGATCGACACAGCCTGACGCATCATTATGGATCATAGGAAAACAATCTCTGTGTGTTTCTAACACATGAGTATGGTTGCATACATCCGACCCTCCATACCCCGCTATAGACGTGATTTTCTAAGCCAATGTGTAATGTTGGTGTTGTTAATATATATATATATATATATATATATATATATATATATATATATATATATCCTAGAGCTTCTTAATTTCTCTGATTTCTATCTGTTTTAAGTCATGTTAAACTACTTCGTTTTCTAGTCGTTCAAACAAACATACAGTTATATCTGATTAAAGTAATTAATGATGCAAACTCAATAGGAGTTGATACTTATGTACTCTAGGGTCTAGCGATCAGTTGGATTCTAGAGAGATCTTTGGCCTGTTTGGTTAGAGTTCAGATTCTCTCACCGCAACTCTCTCACCATCCCCTGCGGCCACGTATCACGTGGTAAGGAGTAGGGTGAATCACCGTACGGTGAGGTGATCCCACCGGTTTGGTTAAAGCTATAAAACAAAAACTCATAATTTAAATATCCATACACATTCTTCAATGAAATTTTTAACTCATCATTTTTTCTTTCATACCTTTCACCATATAAAAATATAATTTTTATACAAATAATGATACAATTTGTAACAATTGATTACATCATATTTAAGAGCTCATTGCGAGTATTACATTTAATGTAACAACCCGTATTGGTTCAAAAGAATCTAAACCTGGCGTTTATTCAGGTCTGACGACGTTATTATAGATCTGATACAAATGCAAAAGATTCTAATCTTGACGTTTATTCGGGTCTGACGCAGTTATCATGGGCTTGGTACAAATATTGTATGTCAACTATTTTAGTTTTCTGTCATCACAGTCCCCAAAAAGATTGATACTTATTGAAATTTATCCCGTAACCTTATTCATGCATACTATTCCACACTATTCACATTATCTAATATGAGATTGTGGGTCCTCAACATCAATTAAAAACAAAAGAAAACCCAAATTGCAACAATTACATGCCTGAACCATAGTAATCATCAGGCCGTACAAGACATGTGAAGACATAACAAGAGTTCGAGAAATAGTTAAACTGACAATAATTATTGTACAATTGAAATGATACAGCTTCAAGATAGCAGTTCAATTATTGTCTCCTCTAGAAAATATTTTATGATATAGTTTCAAGATATTAATTGAGGACGGATCTTGAAAAAAATGATAAGTTTCTCTTTTGTGACCTTGAAGTCACGGATACGAACTACAGAAACAGTCTCTTGTATGAAGTGTAAAGTAAAACTGCATACATCAGATCCCGAAGCGATTCGGTCTCTCTCTAGACCCTGTATAAATTCAGAAGCTTAATGCACCTAGAACGCCTTTCAAGATAGCAGTTCAATTATTATCGCGTCTAGAAAATATTTTACCAGAGAACATCGCACAATAACGTGTTGAAGCTTACAAAGTCTCATGTAAAAAAAGATTAGTTATCAACTTTTAATGGCAATGTTGGACTTCTCCTTCTTGTTAGTATTTAAATATAGATAGGTTAGGAAGCCTAATCGTGACTTTTTCTCCGGTTTTCTTAACTCTCATGAAAGAAAAGGGTTCGGATTTGGGGAGGCTTAAGCTGAGTCAAAATATGAGGACTTTAATCACACTACGTGTAAAAAGACAGTTCTATAAAGAAGGAGATGCTGTTCTTTTTTAAAAAAAAAATCGTTTTTTTACACATGACGACGCGTGATTAGAGACTTCATATTTTGTTTCACTTTTAATCTCTCGAGATCTGAACCTCAAAGAAAAGGCTATAGCAGCCGACGTAGAAATCAAGGACTAAGTACTATTTTTCGCACATTAGCTAAAGTGAATCCTTTTAATTTAAACTTTAAGACTTTGACAATTGTCACATAGTTAAGTGGGGTCCTCACAGAAGACAAACTTAAAAGTAATTAATTAGGCAAAACATTATGGATTAGAAAGTGTAAGAGACAATTATATTGCATTATGCATGAAAATTTCAAAGTTTGTTAGGTTTAACACACAAAAAGTTAACACTTTAAAACTTAAACTAAGATGCCGACATTGACATTTTGTTCGACATTGAATCTGGTAACTAGGAGTGGGAATAGGATCCCCTCACCGTTCCCCCCTCACCGCGTGCGTGACCGCACGACACGTGGCAACAAGGGGGTGGTGAGGCTGGATGAGAGTAACCCGTGTCGCGTTATGGGCCGCGCGGTGACTCATCGCACGGTAAGGAGATCCCATCACGTAAGAGTGTCCAAACGTGGAAGGATGGCCCCTTCCCCCCCTCCCTCCCGTTTTCCAAAAACTGTTTGTAATTATCATAAATTAGATATAAGATATAGGGAATTTTCATTTCTAGTGGGGTCAAAGATGCACTTTTTGATTTTAGAATATAAAATAAAGCAAAATGACTCACTAAATTGGCTGTGATTCTTATATTGTGAAGTTGTAGTTGATCGGTACAGTTTGACGCAATTTTCATTATGGGTCATCAGAAAACAACTATGTATGTTTCTAACACATGTCTATGGTTGCGTATATTCGACCTCTCATATCTCGTCATAGACGAGAGTCTCTAAGACAATAAGATAATGTTTTTGTAGTTGTAGTTATAAGATATAGTGATTTGACCCGGGAAAGAATGTAGAAAGAAACTCCTCGGTGATTAGTTTGAACTTTAGAGGCAAAATGGAGACGACGCATGCTTAAATTAGTAGGGATTTGGGTTTTAAATGATTAATAATTCAATCTAATGAATACTGTAACACTCAAATCTCACGTTAAAAAGAAAGTAATGGATGTCATAGTCTATAAACATACATACAACAACAACAATCATACCTAGTATATCTCAACAACAACAGAAGCTATCTTTAGGGTCTAGAGAGGGTGAAAGGCAGGCAAACAATGCATCCATCCCAAGTGATAGAGAGTTTGGTTCCAATGAGATCCCTGGCTCTATATGTACCTGCATATATAGCACAATAATATAAATTTGTACTAGAGTGAAGGGATTTTATTAAACATAAATAGAAATCTTCCGATATTAAAAGAGCCATAAGAGTGGATATGCACAAATAGTTGAAAAAGAAAGACCGAAACAAAAATGTGCAGAGTCAACCTAAAGTATAAATAATATCTAATCCTCTAAGTATGCTCTAGGGTGCCCCTATATCCTGTCTACCCCTCTTTAATCTTAATCCTGTCTCCATGAACCTCTATCCTGGACCATGTCCTCAGAGAAGTGCAACTCTAGTAAGTCATGACTAATATGCTCATCCCACGTCAGTTTCAGTCTGCCTTTACTCATCTTCCCTTCTACAGTGAGGTTTTCAATTGCTCTGACAGACGCCGTTGTCTGTCTCCTCTTGACATGCCCAAGCGATCTCATTCTTCCCTCTCTTATCTTATCTGCTATACTAGTCACCCCTAACCTTTTTCTGTATACCTCATTTCTTATCATGTCTAGCCTTGTGTGCCCACACATCCACCTCAGAATCATCATCTCTGCCACTTCCATCTTCTGTAACTGTGTCCTCTTGATGGCACAGCATTCTGTTCCACATAACATTGCCGGCCCCACTGCCGCCCTATAAAATTTTCTCTTTAATTTAGTTGGAAAATTCTCATCACACAGCACAACTGAGGCTGCCCTCCACCTACACCAACCTGCCTGGACTCGGTGTGCTACGTCACTTTCTATGTCCCCATCTTTCTGTACAAATGATCATAGGTACTTGAACTTGCTTACTTTTGGGACCTCTTGACCATCGATGGTTACTTGGTTATTCTCGTCATCCATACACATAGATCTATGTACTAAATGTTAACTTGGGTTAGTCATTTCAAATCAACTAAAACGAATTTTCAAAGTGATATTCAGTTCTACTAGGCTCATAGTAGCACCGCATAGTGCTAGATCAAAATTATAAATTATATCCAGTATAATTCAAACAATTTAATTAAACTTATTTGCATCATGGAAAATTGATATTTAGTGCTGTTAGACTCGTTGTAATGTGATAAGTCACCACAACCAAGTTATGTGTGTTTACCTATATAATGTGATTTAACACATTGATTTATCTCCTGATAGCATTTTGCATTGCAAAGTGAGTTTTTTTTTTAATTGCCCATGTTTCTTCTTTGCTGGCATCAAATAAATATTAGTATTATTTTTTTGTGTCATAAATAATTTTGTCACATTCTTAAATAAATTTGTCACTTAAAGTAGACACAATCTATTATATCCTCTTCAGCTAAATCTATCGACAGACCAGAAAATGATCCATTGCTAAGGGACCAGAAAATCTTAGCCCATTCTCTGCAGCTACATATATGCTATACAGACTCAGATTTCATAGTCCAAAAATTCCTTTTTTTTTTTTGGACCTATCATATTGACTGAATCTGCCTTCTGCAGCCGAAACATTGTAATGTTACATGGCTATCCATACTCAGATTTGCTATTTATACTCGTCATCTGTTTTCATTTTCAATAGAGTTAAAAGACGCACACTTACTTAACTTTAAAATATGGTGGAATAAAACAAAATGAATCACTAAATTAGCTGTGTTTCTTATATTGTGAAGTAGCAGTTAATCGATACAGCTTGACGCAATTTTCATTATGCGTCATTGGAAAACAACCTCCGTATGTTTCTAACATATGGGTATGTTTGCGTACTTCAGACCCCTGATACCCGTCATAGACGAGAGCATCTAAAATAAGAGGATAATGTTATTGTTGCTGTACTCATCACTGTCTAATCCAATTTTAGGATTTCTTTTTTAATTAAAACCAAAGATAAAAGACAATCATGGGGAAATGAATGAGATCTGAGGAGCCCGAAGTAAAATATGAGGTCTCCAATCACGCGACGCCACGTGTACAAAAGTGTCTTTTTCAAAAAAGAAAAAAGTAAACAGCGGGCCCTTTTGTACACGTGACGTCGCGTAATTGGATGCCTTATATTTTACCTCATAAAAAGCCTCCTCTGATCTCATCCGATGTGGGAATAGACTTTCAATCATCACAACATTCACCCGCTTATGTAAAATCCTGTCTCACATTGTAAAAGTAAAGAAATAAGATATAAGGTTTAGTATTAATTTCTATCACTAATGTCAATTTGAATTAATCATTTTTGTATTATTGGAGACAGAAACTCGTAAAGTTGACAACAGTTCTGGCATACATAATTACAAGGGTTACAGTTATGGGATATGATTCCCTCACCGCAAGTGGGTGCGGTGACGCGTGACCGCACGACACGTGGCAGCAAGGAGGGATGACAAGGCTAGATGCAGGTAGCCCTCATCTAGCCTCCCCACCCTCCTTTGCTGCCACGTGTCACGTGGTCACAAAAGGGGTGAAGAAAATGAGGGTGAGGAGATCCCAACCCGTAAGTTATGGCATCAGCGAGAATTGTCAAACACACCCATGATTTTCATAAGAACCTTAGGTAGCTTAGCATAGATGTTGAACGCATTCAGAAAAAATAAAGTATAATATCTAGTTCCACATTAGAAAAGTAAAGCAGTAAGATGTACGATATAAGTATAGACCTATATCAATATCAACTTAAGTTAATCATTTTCGGACCAGTAAAAACGAAACATAAAAAGTTTGAATTAGTTCTAACAATCTCATATTAAGCCAACATACCCATAACTGAAGGTATTATAACTTGTAATTAAGTCATCTCTACCTGTAATGGTAAAGCATCATTTTACATAGAAATAGACAGGTCATGAGCAAGACTATGGTATAGTCCAATTGATATTTGGGTTGCAATTTACTCCAAGAGGTTAAGAGTTCGAATCCAGAGACACGCACAGTGTGGGTCTTCCACTGCTGCTAGGCCGAAGGCCTAGTTTGCGGGGGACACCTTGTGTGCGTCACTGTGTAAGATCTCACCCAACCTAGGAAGCCGTTAGAATCCTGATTTATATCACCTACAATGTACAGTTGCGATAGAAGCCTCCGAAATGATAGATTTCACCTTATGAACCGATGCCTCCAAACATCTCTCTTCCCTGTAATTGACTGTCCTCTAAACCCTAGACACTCAGCTGACAATCAAGATATCTTTTTCAGGTTGAGATCTCCTAACCCCACTTTACTCACTCACCTTGTGACCACGCGACACGTGGCAGCAAAGAGGGGTGGTGAGGCTATATGCGGGTGACCCTCATCTAGCCTCACCACCCCCTTGCTGCCACGTGTCGCGTGATCATGCCACCGCATCCCATTTGCGGTGAGGGGATCATATCCCATCTTTTTCATATACAAATAAATATATATTGGTTAAATTAAATCGAAACATATATGTTTCTTCCTTTCGAAACAATCTTGCCCTTTATGGTAATGTTATGGGCACCGTGGAAGGACATTCACTTTCTGTTCCTTCAATTTGGGCATCTCAAATTTAATTATCAGCCAATCAGATGGTATTTTCTAAAATATTTTTTCTAGATTATATCCAAACATTTCTTTTTTTTACTCCTATGTATGTAAACGTCATATATATGTCACGCGTGTAAATAATATTTACAGTAGATTGTAGACAATGTGGGCTGATGGCTAATAGAGAAATAGATAACAACATCAAAAACTATACCTAGTATATCTTAACAACAAAAAGAACTATCGCTCAGGTCTGGAGATGGTGAGAGGCAGACAAACAGTATCTCCGTCCCAAGAGATAGAGAGCTTGCTTCTAATGAGACCCCCGGCTATATATTTATCTACATAGATGATACAATAAAATAAATATGGTGTGCTAGTGTACTAGTGAATGGATTTAGTAGACTCAAATAGAAAGCTTCTGATATTAAAATAGTCATAACCGTGTCTATGTACAAATAATGAAAGAGAAACACGAAAATGGAAAAGTGCAAAGGCAATCTAAAGTGTATAGAGTATCTAAGCCTCTAAGTATACTATAAGGTGCTTATATATCATGTCTAAATCTTCTTAATCTTAATCATCTGTCTCCATGAACTTCTCTTCTGGACCATGTCCTCAGATAGGTGCAAATCTGATATGCCATGCCTAATCCGCTCCCCACAAGTCAGTTTTGGTATGTCTTTTACTTCTCTTCCCTTCTACAGTGAGGCTTTCAACTATTCTGACAAACGCCATTGTATGTGTCCTCTTGACATGCCCAAACCATCTCAGTCTCCCTTCTCTTATCTTATCGGCTATACTAGCCACCCTTAACATTTGCTTAAATACCTAATTTTTTATCTGGTCTAGCCTTGTATGCTCATACATCTACCTCATCATCCTCATCTCTGCTACTTCCATCTTTTGCGACTGTATTCTCTTGATGACACAGCAGACTGTTCCATATAACATTGCTGACCATACTACCACCCTATAAAATTTTTCTTTTAATTTAGTTGAAAAATTCTTGTGACACAATACCCCTGACGCTGACATCCACCTACACCAGCCTGCATGAGCTCAGTTTGTTATGTCACTATCTATGTCACATCTTGTTGTACAAACGATCTTAGGTACTTAAACTTACTTACCTGTGGAACCACTTGACCTTCGACGGTGAGCTGGCTATTCTCATCGTCGACTGCGCCGCTGAAGCCGCAGTGCAGGTACTCAGTTTTAGAACGAGTAATCTTTAGACGTTTTCTCTTTAAAGCACCTCGTCCCTCATCTAGTCTCATACTTAGGGCATGTCTACTATCTGTAACTAATACAATATCGTCAGCAAAAAAACATATACCACAAAAGTGCCTTCTGAATCGGCTTTGATAACTCGTCGAGGACAACTGTAGAAAGAAATAAACTCAAAACGAACCCCTTCATGAATGCCTACCTCCACCTAGAATAACAGAGAAACAGAATGGTTTACATAATCTCTCTTTTTCCTCATTGGTCGCCTTCTTTTTATTGTAGTCTTTCAGACACTTGTTTTCACGTTATAATTTTGCATAGAATTCAATACTCTTTCAAAATAATTACACCGACCGTATGGGACTTTTCTAACATTTTAAGCCTATTAGTTGACTAGAGATTACTAGAGAAGGACGGGCCCGTCCTTCTTTGGGCCCGTCCTTCTTTAGAATTCTTTTCACCTTTGGGCTTGTCCAGTTAGTATTTGCATGACAATCTAATAGGAAGATCAAGTTGCTTCATACTTTTGCTTTTCTTTTTTTCTTTTTTATGTTTTGGGTTGAGTTACAATTTTGCTGTCTTTCTATTTCCAACAGAGTCAATGACACACTCTTCTTTGACTTTAAAATATAATGAAATGTAGCAAAATGACTCACTCAATTGCCTGCGTTTCTTATATTGTGAAGTAACAGTTGATCGACATAGCATGACGCATCATTATGGGTTACCGGAAAACAAACTCTGTGTGTTTCTAACACGTGTGTGGTCGCGTATATCCGACCCTCCTATACCCTGTCATAGACAGAAGACTCTAAGATAATGGAATGTTGTTGTTGTTATATGTTTCGGGTGGTGAGAGGAAGCCCATTTGGAGTTGTAAACTTAGTTTATATTTTATCTTGTGGACAAAACATGACCGATATTTATTGGGCTGTAAATTGTATTTAACTGGATTAACGAATGAAAAGATCATCATATTCTAAAAGACACTATGCCCATTTTAATATGTCCGGATCCAACTATGCAAAAATTCTAATTAAGTTTGTGCAGCTAACTAATACAAAAGCCTACTTAGGTATAGTCGTAATTATCATCTAAACAAATGAATAAATTAAAACAACTTTTTGTACAAAAAGTGAATAATAAGGGCTGTGTATATTATACCGCGAAACAAATATTTAGTCTCTTTTAGACCATGCGCAAACGAGAAAGTCTATTACACCAAAAACGCCATAGTTAAAACTTTTAATTAAAAAAGATATGTCTTTTGATCTAAATCACCTACCACCTAAGTACTAACCCTCTTTCCTATTATAACAGAGAATATCTTTCCTCTTTCCTATTATTGAGACATTCTAACAGAGAATTTTTCAACTAGAAAAATGCGGCGCCTTTTCCTTATTTCAGTTCATAATCTTAGTCTTGTTCATTTTTTTTTACAATATTCCACATTTTACATCTCCAAAAAAAATGCATCAAATATCCATCTCAAACCCTAATGCAAGCCAATTATTACAACACTACGAGCAAATCGAACAAGAAGAAGATGAAGACGTCACCTCAATCTCTTCGAACGAATCAAAATCAGACCAAGAAAATGAGGAAGAAGAAGAACAACCCGTATGGACATTTCGGGCAATGTTATTGGGTTCAATTTCGTGCAAAATATTATTTTTACTCAACAAATTTTTTCTTTATCAAACTGCTGAATGTATCATGTCAATGGTGTCTGCATTAGCCATTTTGTATCCTTTAGGTTACCTAATGGCTAAGTTCGTTGCCAAAGAGAACGATTTTATTGGCCAAGTTAGGATTGGAGTTTTCATTAAATCCAGGTCCTTTTGGTATTAGGGAATTTGCTTTGGTTTCTATTTTTGCTAATTCTGGTGCTGTTTATGGTGGCATCACTAATCGTTTTATTCCTCATCTTTTGCCCTAATATATACTTTTTGCATGTTTTATTATGTTTTTGCTGACATTTTGACATTGAATCTTTACCTTCCTCTCTTTTTTTCTCTAATTGGGGGTGGGGGGGTGCAATGGAAGGGTCTCAACCTGGATCATCACCCCTCTCTCTCACACACACATATGCATACATATATACATATATATGTACATAGTATACATACATATACACACACACACATATATGTCTGTGTGTGCACGCGGCACGCATGCGCTTGTTATGTGTATATAATATACACACGCATACATACATATATACATGCGCGCACACGCACACAAACATATATATGTATATATACATATGAGGGTGGTCTTGGAGCAAGTTGCTGTTTTGTGACCTTGAGGTCACGGATTCGAGCCGCAGAAATAGTCTCTTACACAAAAAAGTGTAAGGTAAAACTGCGTACATCAGATCGCAAAGCGATTAAGATAAGGTTGCGTACATCAAATCGCAAAGCGATTCGGCCTCTCTCTGGACCCTGCGCAAACGCAAGAGTCTAGTGTACTGAGAACGTCTTTTTTACATATGTATATTAATATGCATGCATATATATATATATATATATATATATATATATATATGTATATATATATATATATGTATATACACACCGCTATTACAGCGTAGAGTTGTCAGTATAAAAGTAAAAATAGCCGTACCTGAATATGATTTAACCCGAGGCCCTGTCTTGGATGTCTTAATTTTTGATTGCTAGGTCAAACTTCATTAGCTTAATCATTATATTGTTGTAGCTGGAATATTATACAGCTCTTTCAAAGTGATGAATTTTTTTTAAATGTCATTATGTGTTTAGGTGATATTGTGTATGTTCGGTTAAAATCACGACGTTTCTTTATAGTAACAAATTCTGGGACTAGCTGAGACAAAAGTGTTACACAATTACAAAAGGAGATTATGGTTTTTCTGTTTGGCATTAGTCGATAGATGGCACTATAATTTTATACGAATGTTTGAGCTTAGGAATAGTGTTCATGCCTAATATATTATGAGATAACAGTTAAATTATGCAGATATCTTTACATGATAAACAAGCATAAATACAACAACAAAAACATTACCTTATTAGCTTAGAGACTCTCGCATAGTATGAGAGTCGGATGTACTCAACCATATCTATGTGTTAGAAACACATATAGATTGTTTCCCGATTACCTATAATAAAAATTGCGGCAAGTTGTGCTGATCAACTGCTACTTCACAATATAAATTTAGTTAATCATCAAACAAATATAAATGCCGAAACCTTTTTTTTTTCGTGTAGTGATTATTGCCTTGGTATGAAAATATGCAGAATGATTCAAGGGAAATTAATCATAAGTGTGACAAGGACGCAAAGAGATGTGCATAAGTAGTACACGCAACTATAAAGATAATAAAAAGAGGCGAATATTATTTTTGGAAACTGCCAAAAGCTTCCATTTTCTACTAATATATAGAACTCAAACTAAATCCTTCACGCAATAGACCATGTCATATGATGCTCCGATAAGATTATTTATGTGTGCGTACATATATTGTAAAAATTCACTTCAACAATCAACAAAACAATACACAAAGATTCAATTACAGAAATCTAGAGAGAAAACGGAGCAAAAGAAACTGACGGTTATCTATTTTCTTGATTGAGTTATGGCTTTCAGCAATGAAACCTTTTATACAAACAGTTAAGGAGAGAAAGAAGAAGAAAAGCACAAAATTACAAATTTGCCCTTTCTCTACAACTGATCCTATTACATTATTAAGGCCATAATAGTCAATTCGCATGTTTTAAATCTTTACCGCCTTTCTTCCTTCTTCCTTACTGCACTCTGGTTCACCTCTTGCAGCATAGTCCTACGCACCTCCTAAGCCACCTGCATGCCCGATGGTAACTGCTCCCAACCAACTTGACAGCTCACCATCTAATCATCTCAGCCTTTGATTTCCTCTTTGATCCAATGAATTCTGTTTAATTCGCCTTGCTCAACTGGACTTCACCTCATGTGCACATGCCTTCTCATCATCATCTTCAACACCCCCTCAGACCTGACTTACTGTGGATGTTACATACTCCCATTGCAGAAGTCAGATACTATAACTTCCTTAAGTCAAGGGCCTTAGTGAATACATTCGCCAATTGCAATTCCGTCCTAATGGGCATAGGATGAACAACTCCTTGTTGAAACTTATCTTTAACAATATGACAATCAATCTCTATATGCTTTGTCCTCCCATGAAATACAGGATTTTCAACAATCTAAATGGCACTTTTACTATCACAGAACAACTCAACAGGATTTGTTTGGTCCACCTCCAAATCCTTCATCAAATATAAAAGCCATTGTATTTCACATGTGGCTGAAGCCAATGCCCTGTATTCAACTTCTGATGAAGACTTAGAAACAACGATTTGCTTCTTGGCCTTCCAGGATATCAACGAATCACCTAAAAACATACAATATCCTGTTATGCACCTCCTGCTCTCAATGCATCCTCCACAGTCTGAGTCAGCAAATCCTTTCAACTCCAGTTTACCTTGGCTTGGATAGAATATCCCTTGACCTGCTGTCCCTTTCAAGTATCTCAATAGTCTATGTGTGTCTTGAGGTGTAATTCAGTGGGTTGATCGAGAAACTGACTGAGCTGTTGGATTGTAAACGCAATATCAAGCAGTTATAGTCAAGTACAATAGCTTGCCAACTAATCTTCTGTAGCTTGATATGTCTGATATCTGCTGAGCATCCTTATGTGCCAGTTTTAGATTTTGCTCCATAGGGGTCTTGGCAGGCTCTGCTCCAAGAAAGCCAGCATGTTCTACCAGTTCCAAGGCATACTTCCTCTGACATATCATCACCCTCCCTTGTGACCTAGCCACCTCTATACCCAGAAAGTATTTAAGAGGTCCAAGATCCTTGATCTTGAAAGCATCATGAAGGGCTTGCTTCAGGCCCGTAATCTGAAATATAGAATTGCTAGCAACTATAATGTCATCAACATATATAAGTAGAACCATAAAAGAACCATGAATAGCCTTGGTAAACATGGTGTAATCATTTCTGGACTGAATGTATCCTTCAGAAACAAGAAATGAAGCTTGGTGTTCCATTCTCTGCTAACCTGTTTGAGCCCGTAAAGAGACTTGTGTAATTTACAAATAGCATTTGGCTTATCAGAAGACAGTCCTTCAGGCAACGACATATAGACCTCTTGGCTAAGGTCACCATGTAGGAAAACATTATTAACATCAAATGCATGCCAATGCTTTATAGAAGACAAGGCCAGCAATAGTCTAACTGTGGTTAACTTAGCAACATGAGAGAATGTATCAATGTAATCTACTCCTAACTGCCGAGTGTAGCCCTTTGCAACTAAACGTGCTTTATGTCTCTTTATACTTCCATCTGGGTTATACTTGACTTTATACACATATTTACAACCAATGGCCTGTTTACCTAGAAGTAGAGAAACCAATGATCATGTATGATTAGCTTCCAAGGCAGCTAGCTCCAATTGCAATGCCTTTTGTCAATGAGAAGAGATGGCTGCTTCCTGATAAGAAGTAGGTTCATGTTGTATACTAACATTGAGAATATATGTCTTATATTCCGGAGATAATGTATCAAATGACATGTAAGCCTAAAGAGGATAAAAAGTAGAACAGATTGGCTGACATGAAGAAACTTGATGTAGGAGGTTACAGTAATAGTCTTGAAGGTATTTAGGTGGTTTCTCGTCCTTGAAGAATGGCCACAACTAATAGGTGCAATAGGCAGGCAGACCTCAATTCCAGTACAAGGATGTGTTTCTCTATATCATCATGTGAATCAGAAGAAACTTGGTCAGTACAAGGGGCAACACTGGCTTCAGAGGGCAGACTTGTAGTGTTAGATGTGTCAGAAGGATCAGAAGATGAGGTATTTTGGGTGTCATTATGTTGATGATTTGGAGAAATTTCAGAGAGAGATGGAAGAACTTGAAGTTCATGGCTAATAGGGACTGTATTGGTGGAATCTCTGTTATGAGTGGAAGTTTCAAATGGAAAGGTCTGTTCATGGAATTGGACATCTGTGGAAATGAATATGGCCTTTTGTATTAATGTTTAACATCAAATATCCTTTGACAATGTGGGGTAAACCAAGATACACTAAAAGGGATAGACCTGGGTGCAAATTTAGACTTGCCAGTTCTAGTATCTGCAGCAAAGGCAAAACAACCAAAAACCTTTAGATGCTTATAAGAAGGAACAATTTGGAATAGTAACTGATAAGGGTCTTGTGATTGAGTAATGGAGTAGGTAGAATATTGATAAGGTGAACAATATACTGGGTACAAAAACCCCAATAGCCTATGGGTATATTTGAATGAAATTTCAATGCCCTGGCTATGTTGAGTATATGTTGGTGTTTTCTCTCAACTATCCCATTCTGTTGAGGAGTGTTAACACAGCTAGTTTGGTGAATAATGTCCTTGTTCATATAGAACTTAGGCATATTGAATTCTTGACCATTGTCTGATCTTAATATCTTGATCTGTTTATTGAACTAGTTTTGTACAAAATGGCAAAAACTTTCAATGACAAGCCTGGTTTCTGATTTTTTTGCTTGAGGAGATAAAGCCAGGTATACCTTGTAAAATCATCTACTATGGTGAGGAAGTATTTTTGGCCATAGACAGTAGGATGTTTATGAGGCCGCCATATATCAACATGTATGACATTAAAAAGCAACTTTGAAATAGAATCAAACAATAGAAATGGATTCCTTTTCATTTTTTCTAATGGACACACATCACATGAGTACAACTAATCAGGTAATGTAATACAAGAATCAAATCTCTGTACATCTTTTATTCTAAGCATGGAGGCATGACCTAGTCTATAATGCCATAACAATGAAGGTGAATCTGAGAGTTTAACTGCAGCTGACAAGCACTTTGAATGGGATGAAAAACAGACTTGCTTGCCAGCACCTTGCAAGTAGTACAAGCTTTTATTCATCTCAACTAAACCAATCGTCTTCAGTGAGACTTGGTCTTGAATGACACAAGAGGTGCCCAAGAACTGAATAAGTATGGATGGCAAGAAAGTAATTTGCTGAGAGAAAGAAGATTATAGGCAAAGCTAGATACAAATAGCACATTGCGTATGATAAGTAAAGGATTGATGATGACTGAACCAATATGAGTAGCTAGTACTGAGGTTTTATTTGGGAGCTTAATTGATATGCCATGAATAGATTGATAAGAATGAAACAGACTTATGCTACATGCAATGTGATCAGTAGCTCCTGAATTTAATATCCATACATTCAAATTATTAGTGCAACTGTCACCTAATTCATTACCAGACAAGGCAGACATCACTACTCCTTGGTTTCCAGCAAGCTGCACCGGAGCCACAATAGATTGACTAGGATCCTTGACATTCAATAGGGAAAGCAATCTCCGAGTCTGCTCCTGAGTCAGAATAGGAGTCTGGCATGCTTGTCCATTCTGGTCATGCTGTTGTGCATCATACTCTGCATCATGAACTTTTGCTATATTGGCTTTTGGTTTGAATCCTGGAGGGAATCCATGTTTCCTGTAACATCTTTGCTCCACATGTTCAGCCATGCCACAGTGAGTATGCTGTGGCCTTCTTGATCCATCAGGGAAGAACCTATCACTTCCTCTTCTATAACCACTTCCTTCTCCACGTCCATTAAAGGCATTCGCACTAACACTCATGCCATCATTATTATCAACTAACATAGCATTAGGATTATTAGTAAACTATTCAGGAATAGTGCTACCACACAGTTTCCTTTCGTATTTCAAAGCCATTGAGAATACAGTGTCTATGCTAGGCAATGGTGTCATTAAAAAGACTTGAGACTTTACTGCATCGTAATCATCATTTAAGCCTTTTACAAACTTGATTACATAATCACTTTCCACATATGCACGCATATTAGCAGTAACTTCACATGTGCACGCACGACAAGTACATCTAAGGGCCTCACAACCATCATCTCCTCCCTTACTACCTTAAGTTTGGTGAAGTAATCACTAACAGAATCCAATTCCTGTCTTATATTGTAAAATATTTTAAGTAAATCAGAAAGCCTAAACGGATCACAACTACCATACCTTCGCTTTAAATCATTCCATACCTCTGCAGCGCTATCGTACCACATCACATTTTGAGCTATTGAGGGAGACACGCATAATCTATGAGTGAATCATGGAATTGACTTGTCTTCAGGAGTTGTATTGAGGATCTAGGATTGGGAGGCACAATAGTACCAACAACAAAACCTATTTTATTTTTCACAATCAAAGCCATAGAAAAGACTCTACTCCATCCGTGATAGTTATGAGAATTTAACGGCGGCTGAACAAGAATTATTGCTGGACTGTCATTCGGATGAAGATAGTAAGGATTGGTAAGTGGATTTTCTGGTGTTTGAGCACCATTTCGCATATTGTTCGCCATTGTTCACACAAGAATTCAACAACAGAAAAGGAAGAAATCGAATTATGAATCGAAGCAACAAAATCAAAAGCTCTGATACCATGTAAAAATTCTTTTCGACAATCAACAAGACAATACATAAGGATTCAATTATAGAAATCTGGAGAGAAAATGGAGCAAGAGAAACTGGCGGTTATCTATTTTCTTGATTGAGTTATGGCTTTCAGCAATGCAGCCTTTTATACAAACGATTAAGGAGGGAAAGAAGAAAAAGAGTCCAAAATTACAAATTTGCCCTTTCTGTATAACTGAGCCTATTACATCATTAAGGGCATAATAGTCATTTCGCAAATTTTAAAACTTTGCCGCCTTTCTCTGTTTCACCTCTTGCAGCATAGTCCTGCGCACTTCCTAGGGCACCTGCGTGCCCGATGGTAACTGCTCTCAACCAACTTATCAGCTCACCATCTAATCATCTCAGCCTTTGATTTCCTCTTTGCTCCAACGAATTTTGTTTAATTTGCCTTGCTCAATTGGACTTCACCTGCTGTGCACATGCCTTCTCATCATCATCTTCAACATATATATATATATATATATATATATATATATATGTATGTATGTATATATATATATGTATGTATATATGTATGTATGTATACACACACATTTAGAAAACATGTCTCGTCCTTGATATTTGGTTCCAAGAAGGGAAAAAGACGAAGAATTGACACCTAAAACACACACACAAAAAAAAAGTTCTCGGTACACTAGCCTTCCGTGTTTGTGCAGAAAACATGTATCGTCCTTCGTATATGATTTCATCGTATATGAAGCCTCAAAGTCCTCACCATCTTAGACTTACAAAAACTCTTACCCACGGGAAGCACCTAAAGTATAACATTTACCCAAAATATAGTTTTCTTTAGTCACTGACCTGAAATCTTGTTGTCCTTCAGGAAAATAGCTATATTGTCCCTCTCAAAGGATTCATCATGTAGGCTATACAGGCACGCTTATCCTATAAGTTATAGACTTATCACGCAGGTTATAGACTTATCGTATATTCTATACTTACTCTTATCACGTTGGTTATAGACTTATATATCGTATAGATTTTGATGAGAAATACGGTAACAGAGTATTTCCCAGAGAGCACACAATTCCTCATGACTAACTGATACAGTAAGTCTCTACGTGGAAACTTCAATTGAGTTCAGAGTGAAACGTTTATGCGTTGAATACACACACATATATACATACATATATATATATATATACACATATATATACATACATATATATACACCCATATATATACACACATATATATATATACACATATATACACATATATATATATCTACACACATACAATGAACAATGTTTTGTATCAAAAACAGATACGGAGACATGAAATTGCCTGATAAGAAACGATAAATTTTATTACTACATAGTTAAAACAGCATATCAAAGTTATATTCAAGGCTGTTATACAACGCTGTTCAATAAATAACCGTTGGTACACATCATTCTTTTTCGTAAAAGAAAAAATGATGATAATTATATATACACATATACTTGGTCATTTCTCATAAAGCTTACTTGCTAAAGAAGGTACTGCAAATGTTGAGGAGAAATAAGCTGGAACATCATCTTCTTCTTCAACCCACTCATCAAAATTTTGTGCATAACTCAATGGACTATACCGAAAATCGTCGGCGACGATTCTTCTTCCACGCAATCTACGACGCCGTTTCCTTCCACCCCAAGGAAGCATTCCTTGTAGAATACCCCAACATGAACCTATCCCTTCTAGTTCTTTTCTGTCACTCCTCTCTTGTGAACATGTCATCATCTTCAAGAAATTATTTGTCATACCAAAGATACGAGGTTTCCTGAAGTTAGATTTATGAGTCGATCTTTTGGATGGAGAGAGAGTAGTATAGAGAAGCATGTGTGGTTGTGATGTGGGTGAGATATGCGAGAACTATGTGGACAATTTTTTGTGTTTGCGTCGGATATAAGGATGTATCATGCGTGTTTTAATTGGTGGATATTGAATAAAATTAGAATAAGTGGGAATGACACATTGATGATAGAATTTTTGGTGCCAGTGGATGATGTTAGCGTATGTTTTGGACTGGTTATGACACCACTAGTTTTTTAAGAATTAAAGTTAATGATATTGATATAAGATTACCGAATAAGACAGAATTTAAGATGTCAAAAATCAAATTATGGTAAATGTTTGGCAGCATTGTGGCACGTCCATTATGGTGTGTAGTAGTTGTTGGGTGTGGGGGGGGGGGGGGGGGGGGGGCTCTTCATGCTAATGGAATTTGTAGTAGAAAAATATTCACCGCTTATATCGTGTCATGTTCATAAACGGATCCTCCCTCATCAATATGAGCTCGACATTGATATTTTTGTATGTCCTTTTTGTGATTTCTTTCACATAACTGTATGATTTATATGTGACATCGTTTTCTTACGAGAAAATCAGCATTGGAGCAACCGATAAGGTTGTTTCTTTGTGACTTTGGGGTTACGGGTTCGAACCGCGGAAATAGCCTATTGCACAAAATGTAGGGTAAACCTACGTACATCAGATCGCAAAGCAATCCAGCCCCTCCCCCGACCTTACACAAACGCGAGAGTTTGTGGTCCAGCCCCTTCCTCGACCCTGCACAGACGAGGGAGTTTGTGATCCGGCCTCTCCTTCGATCCTGCAGAAACGCGGAAGCCTAATGCATCAAAACACCCTTTCTTAGTGAAATAAGCTAGTTGGTGCAAAATATTTTGTATGAGATGGGAATGTACATAGAAGTGTATATCACAATAGAAACAAATTTATTTTGTGACCGGAATTTGTGGCGGCTCTAACAAACAGTGCGCAAATTTTGCACAACTTTAAAATAATGTGTACTAAGTTAACCCAAATCAACCCTCTCTGCGCTCAATTTTGAGCTCAAAAAATACTCTCACCCTCGTTTCCGCCTTGTTAGAATATGTTGAGTTTTGATGATTTGCACAACGGATACTTCGAACAAGTGATTAGGCGCTTCATGTGTGTTGTTGGAAGTCAGTATACTTCGAACGCTTACATTAGGCGCTTAATGTACCTTGGTGAAGTCCAGTACACTTCGAACGCCTGCATTAGGCGCTTTATGTGAAGTGTCTGAATGTGCGTACACTTCGAACGCCTAGATTAGGCGCTTCATGTGAAGTGTTTGAAAGTCAGGACACTTCGAACGCCTGATTAGGCGCTGTTAGGTCCGAAATACACTCTAGAGGGGGGGGGGGTGAATAGAGTGTTTGGCTCTTTTGCGGAATTTTCTTGTTTTTCTCAACTCACAAAGGATATTCAAAATCAGAGCAAGAATTGGAGATGAGAGATAATGAATGAGTACACCGGATATAAAGTGGTTCGAATCGTAAATGATTCTACTCCACTACCACTTTGTTTCCAAAGTGGATTTTCAACAACTACTCTTCTTATTATGAACAATAAGAACAACCACAGCAATACTTACACTAACACTTTAGTGTAAGCAACAACAACAGCAACTTCTTGCACAAAACAATTGTGCAACTACAACAACTACAGCTCTTAGCAAGAACAACTTCTTGCTTCCTCACAACTTCAACAAAAGTTCTCTCAAGAACTTCTCACAGTGGGTTGAAGAGATATAGTAAGGTTCACACTTTCTCACAAGTCTAAGCACAAGCTAGAGATCAAATAATTATGGTTCCTCTTGTGCTTGACTCTCTTTCTCTCAATATACAATAATGAAGATCAAAGAAAGCTAGACAAGCTTTAAACAAATTTACAAGTATGAGAGAAATGTACAACAATGTAAAATGAAGCTAGATGATGTTGAAAGTGTGTCTTTGCTTCATCCAAGCCTCCTCTATTTATAGATGAACTTCACCACGTTTTTGAGGCTCTCCACCAAGTCTTCATCTTCAAAAATGTCAAGACAATGCCCAAATAGTCTCTAGCCACCCTATGGAGTGATTTGATCTTGGATAGCCACCCTAGAGAATCTTAGACATGTATACAATAGTCAAGGAAGCATGTAATAAGTTGGGTTAAAGTCTACAAGAAGTTTGAAGAAGATTGGAAAGAGAAAACCTTGAAAATCAACCTTGGATTTTATTCTAACGTTCAAAAAATTTGAATTCTGGAGGACATCGATCGATCTATGTCACCAGGTTTAGAGACTGAAGTACTCAGTCAGACATCGATCGATCGATGTCAGGGGCTGAAGTGACATCGATCGATCGATGTCACCAGGTTTAGAGACTGAAGTCCTCAGTTCAACATCGATCGATCGAAGTCAGGGGATGAAGTGACATCGATCGATCGATGTCCTTGTGGTTGAGGGTTCGATGTCTTCAGTCAGACATCGATCGATCGATGTCAGGGGCTGAAGTACATCGATCGATCGATGTCCCCTGTTTGAGAGATCGATGTCAACCAGTGACTTCCAATCTCAACCATCTTTGGACATAATGTGTTTTGCCTATCTTGCATCAAATATTAAACATAATTTTAACTCATTCAAAACATCTTTTCATCATCAAAACGTTTTACAACTAAACATTCTCCCCCTTTTTGATGATTTCAAAACCACAATCCAAAAGATGTTTTTATATTCTACAACTCCACCTTAGTTCATGCTTTCTTACCAATCTACCCAACATGCTCCCCCTCAAATTATGCATCAAGTTTTGTATTTTCACCATTTCAATATGTAACGCATATCAAGTGACTTTTAATACCAATGCCTATCCAAAACATGCTATCACGTCCAACCAACACACGCCATGTTAATATCCAATTTTGCTTCCCAACAATCCATCATGCCAAAACATATCATTAGCTAGCATCCAAAGCTATATCAAGCTAAGGCAAAACAATTCATGTTAAGACCAAATCATGTCAACATATTAATTTTTATGCTAACAATACCAAAACTTGCTAACAATGCCAAGATGATGCCAAAACATGATAATGATACCAAAGCATGCATGCCAATACTACTTAAAAAAACTTCTCCCCCTTTTTGAAAACATCAAAAAATTAGAGATACCAATACGAAAATATGAATGTCATGAAGAAAATATCAAGTTTTGAGATACAAACTCAAACTTGCAAAAAAAAAACTAGCATAAGAACGAGGGAATGGGAAATCATCAAGAACTACTCCTCATCGGAGGAGAAACATAGTCCGGAGAGAGCGGCTTTGAGCTTTGTCTTTAATTTCTGGTACTTGGTCTTTTGCATGGTGAGCTCAGTTTGGAGTGACTTGACTTCAGTGTCCACTTTTGTTTCTAGCGTTTTTAAACGGTTCTGGAATGTCGTATAGTCTTTCTCCAAATCATCTATACGAATAGCCTCCTTGGTCAAGTCTTCACCCCATTGACCAAGAGTGCGTTGGATGTCATTTATCTCGTATTCAATATCGAAATCATCCCCGGATTCACTGTCTTGCTCCATTGGGGCTTTGCCTTTGTCTATTCGAGATGTAGGACTTGGAGGGTTAGGTTGGGGTTCAACGGTTGGCTCAGTGGGGTGTGGTGGTATTTCCGGCTCATTTTCAGCCTCATCTTCCTCCGGATCCTGAGCACCACCCCGTCGTTGTGCTTCCTTTCTTGACTTAAGAATCTGCTGGATGTTAGACTTGGAGTAATAGTCCTTATTTGTGATTGCCTCTTCGTAGTCATCTTCCAGGACCAAATTCGCGTTTCTCAATAATCTATATATCAGATTACTGTAAGGAAGTGCCTTCGATTTCTTCGTAACCGCCTCCAACACGTTTTCAAAGAATACTTCTCCAAAATTTACCTGCTCTCGCCTGGCTATGCGGTATGTGATGTAGAAGTCTAGGTTGCTAGGAAGTTTGGCTGATTTTCCATTCACACAAAAAGTAACTATTGCAAGCAAGAGTCTATACATCAAGGGCATATCATTTGTGTTCTTTGTCGGGTGAAAGCCAAGAAAGGTTTTTACTTCATTTTCAGTTACTTGGTACTTGTTAAAATCCCACTTCCAAGGATCGAAATCCTTGAATCCCTCATTAGGTGTACCAAGAATAGCATTGATTTGTGCAGTGTGAAGGGAGACTACTTGACCATCAATAACTGAATTCAGAGAAAACGGATTTCCATTTAGATAGTCAATCCAAAAATTTGCATAGAACAGTCGGGTATAACGAGTAGACATAGCTCCCATCTCAGATGAATCCCATAAAAACATCCAGTTTTGAGCATACAACAAATCAATTATAGGTCTCAATTCTGCATTGCTCAAAATGTCCTCAATTTTGAGCACTTTTGGTGGAATGGTAGACCTATTGCTATTTCCCATTCAGTGAATAATAATTGGGCTCTCTGAGATATATGAGTGTGTATGCCTAATCCTAGAGGTGTAGCCAATGCATTCTCATATTCTCCAGTTTTAAGCCAGGGAAAATTTCGAATGTGAAGACTTTCTCTTACCTCACGGATTAGATGTTCTTGAGATGGCTCTGGTTGTTTCCGCAGCCCTGCTGTCCTTGAGCCAGTTGGAGTTTGTTGTTGTGAAGTTCTTTGTCTCTTGGGATGATTCTTGGTTCTTGGAGCCATTAGGACAAGAATTTCTTGAATATGGTAATGGATTTTGAGGAATGTGTGTGGATTTAGACAATATTGAAGAGAAAAATGAGGATTGAGCAAGAGTTTTTCAATTTGGGGATCGAATGCTTTGTTTTTCGCCTGAGTGGTTTTAGGGTTCGTAGTGTAGAAATAAGAGAATGAAACGTTTTGCGGTTTTAATAGACCTTTTCCCGCTGACATCGATCGATCGATGTCAGGCACTTCGATCGATCGATGTCCTGAACATCGATCGATCGATGTCTTTATAGACATCATTCTCTGAAATTTCTACATAGATCGATCTATGTATGCAGAAATCTGTAATTTTGACATTTTTAACCCTTTAACCAATGTTTATCATTCCTAATCTTGTTCTAATTGATTCGAACGTCTCGGTGGGAAGGGATTTGGTAAAGATATCCGCCAGTTGGTCATTTGTTGGAACGAACTCAACGCATACCAATCCTTTTTGGATGCAATCTCTTATGAAGTGATGCCTCACTTCAATGTGTTTTGTTCTACTATGATGAACCGGGTTTTGTGCTATACTTATGGCTGAGGTATTATCACATAGGATGGGAACTTTTTCAAACTTAACATTGTAATCGTTCAAGGTGTTAATCATCCAAAGTAGTTGTGCACAACACGAAGCGGTCGACACATATTCGGATTCCGCCGTGGAAAGTGACACACTATTTTGTTTCTTGGAAAACCAGGAAACTATGCAATCTCCAAGGAATTGACATGTCCCGGAGGTGCTTTTCCTATCAACAAGATTTCCGGCATAGTCGGAGTCACTATATCCTCTTAGATCAAAACAACCATTTTTGGGATAAAACAATCCGAAGTTCAAAGTTCCTTTCAAATACCTAAAGATACGTTTAATGGCAACTAAATGCGATTCCTTAGGCATACTTTGAAATCTAGCACATAAGCACACAGCATGCAAAATATCTGGCCTACTAGCGGTCAAATAAAGTAAACTACCAATCATACCCCTATATTTTGTTACCTCAACCGGCTTTCCTTTTTCGTCTTTGTCAAGCTTTGTACTTGTGCTCATCGGAGTGCTCACACTTCTTCCATCCTCGAATTTGTACTTCTTGAGCAAATCCTTCGTATACTTTGTTTGAGATATGTACACTCCATCTTGAGTTTGCTTGATTTGTAGACCAAGAAAGTAGTTGAGTTCACCCATCATGCTCATTTCAAATTCTCCTTCCATCAATTTAGCAAAATGCTCACAAAGAGAATCATTAGTAGCACCAAATATGATATCATCCACATAAATTTGAACAAGCAATTGATGGTTCCCTTGTTCTTTAATAAAAAGAGTAGTGTCGACTTTTCCTCTTGAAAACTCGTTTTCAAGTAGGAAGTTACTTAATCTATCATACCAAGCCCTAGGAGCTTGTTTAAGTCCATAAAGGGCCTTTTTGAGTTTAAAAACATGATTTGGATAATCATGATTTTCAAACCCCGGAGGTTGAGCTACATAGACCTCTTCTTGAATTATTCCATTCAAGAATGTGGATTTCACATCCATTTGATATAGTTTGAAATCCTTATAGCATGCATATGCTAATAACATCCTAATCGCTTCTAACCTAGCCACGGGGGCAAAAGTCTCATCGTAGTCTATGCCTTCCTCTTGCCTATAACCTTGGGCTACTAACCTAGCTTTGTTTCTAGTGATGTTTCCTTTATCATCCATTTTGTTTCTAAATACCCATTTAGTGCCAATTACGGGATGATCACTAGGTTTAGCAACTAATTCCCAAACATCACTTCTTTCAAATTGATTTAATTCTTCTTGCATAGCTAATACCCAATCTTCATCGTTTATTGCTTCCTTTATATTTTTAGGTTCAACTTGTGAAATAAAGGCATTTTCATTGAATTTTCTCCTAGTCATTATGCCTTGGCTAGTTTCTCCTAGTATCAACTCTTTAGGATGATCTTTCCTATACTTATATGAATCCGGTAAATTTGAGGTATCCCCTCCTACTTCTTCATTTTCCACCTTAGGTTCAAGAGGATCAATCCTAAGGTCAATAACGATATTACCTTTTGGATTCTCAAATTTCTCTATGTGACTTACTACAATTATTTCTTCATCATCATCATCTTCATTAATGTTTGATTTATCCTCAGTGAGTTCACTAAACTTGACATGGATTGATTCTTCAACTTTCATGCTTCTTTTATTATATACTCTAAATGCCTTACTATTTTGAGCATAACCCATAAAGATTCCTTCATCCGCTTTGAAGTCAAGTTTATCCAAGTTGTCTTTGGTGTTAAGTATAAAACACTTACAACCAAAAACCTTGAAATAACCAATATTTGGTACTTTATCTTTCCAAAGCTCATAAGGAGTCTTTTTGAGAAATGGTCTCAAATAAACTCTATTGATCACATGACAAGCGGTATCACTTCTACTCATTTCTTGAAGTGTCCTATTTTTCCTTTCCGCAACACCATTTTGTTGAGGAGTTCTTGGAGCTGAAAAATTGTGTCCATACCCTTTGGATACACAAAATTCTTGAAATTCTCCATCAAACTCACCACCTCTATCACTTCTAATTTCCTTAATTGTGTCTTCTCTTTGATTTTCTAATCTCTTACAAAGCTTTATAAATTCTTGACATGCATCATTCTTTTTAGCTAAGAACATTACCCAAGTGTACCTAGAGTAGTCATCTACCACCACAAAGGTGTAATGTTTTCCACTTAGACTTGCTGTACCAATATCCCCATACAAATCCATATGAAGCAATTGTAGAGGTTTGGTGGTGGATATTTCACTTTTGGGCTTGAAGCTTGTTTTAACAAGTTTTGCCTTTTGACAAGTGTCGCATAAGCCATGGTTTTCGAAATTTAATTTTGGAAGACCTTGGACTTTTTCATTTTTGCAAATCTCTTTGAAATTCTTAAAACTAATGTGTCCAAGTCGTCTATGCCATAGTTGAGTCAAATCATTTTTGGCAACTAGGCAAGAAACATTTTGTGATATCAAATCATGTGTGCTAAATTTGTAAACATCATTTTTACGAATAGCTTCAAAAACAATCTTATCGTTCTTTTTCACAACACATTTTCTTTTCACAAACTCAATTTGAAAATTAGCATCACATAGTTGGCTAACACTTATCAAATTATACTTAAGCCCTTCTACATATAGTACATTATTAATAGTAAAGGAAGAATTACCAATTTCTCCATGTCCAAGGATTTTGGCTCTCCCATTGCCAAAATGCACCGTTCCACCATCTTGGAGCTTGAGCTTGGTGAACAAGGTCTTGTCTCCGGTCATGTGAGTTGAGCATCCGCTGTCCATAAGCCATTTGGTTCCTTCTTCTTTGGCTACTCCATTTATCTTGAGAGCCTACAAAACCAAAAGATGTATGCATTGGTACCCTTTGATGGTTGGGTCCTTTAGGGTTAGTTTTTCGACCCTTAGGCTTCCAAACATATGTGCTTTCAAATCGAGCTTTACATGCTTTCTTTACATGTCCTAGTTTGTTGCAATAGAAACAAGCGGGTACATGCTTTGGTTTAGAAAGTGATGAGTTTTGTTGTATTTTTCTATTGTTTGCCTTTTTCTTTAAGGACTTAGGTTTAATAGAAGATGATGAGTTAAATCCTAAACCGGATTTATCATTTCCAATCCTTTGATTTCCAAGTAGTATGTCTAAATTGTTTTTACCATTTGTTAGTCTTTGTAAGTCTAACTTTAGTTTCTCACATTCTTTTCTAATTTCTTCATTTTCAAGAGCTACGGTTTTATGCATGGTAAGTATGATATCATGCTCTTGAAACATCAAAATATTTTTGTCATGCAAGCTCTTATTTTCTAAAATGCATTTCTTGAATTCTTTCTTTAAATGCTTATATTTCAAATTTAATTTCTCAAAGTCATCTTGCAAATCTCCTATTTCATCATGCAAATTTGAAGGGTTAGAATTTACCTCAAGGTCATCTTCAATCGCCATAAGACAAGTATGTTGAACCTTTGGATTGTCAACCATTGCCACAAGTCCAACGCCTTGATCTTCACTCTCTTCTCCTTCCGATTCCGAAAGGAGATCATCCCACGTGGTTACCTCCGCATTGAGGGCTTTCTTCTTTTGAGGAAAGACCTTCTTCTCTTGCTTTTGCGGCTCTTTTACGTGGCAATCGGCAATGAAGTGACCGGGTCGACCACATCTATAGCAATTTTCACTTGCTTCCTTTTTTTTAGATGGTTTCTTGAAAAACTTTCTTGCTTGAGATTTGTTTCTAGTTGCCATTCTTCTAAATTTTCTTACTAGAAGGGCAACTTCCTCATCCGATTCATCGGACTCTACCACCAATCCTTTGTGTGATGTTTGTGTAGACTTGATGGGATTCATCCTATTTTGTTCATCAATAAGAATTTCATGAGTAAGGAGATTACCGGATAGCTCATCAAGGGTAAGAGTCTTGAGATTCTTTGATTCGGTGATGGCGGTGACTTTGGGTGTCCATTCTCTTGGCAAAGAGTTGAGGAGTTTTGAGACAAGATCTTCATTTGAGATTTTCTTGTCAACCATGGAGAGTTGATTCACTATTCGTGTGAATCAATCGAATGTCTCCTCAATCTTCTCACCTCTTTTCATTCCGAACATCTCACACTCCTTCATGAGCATGAGTCTTTTGGCCATTCTTACTTGCTCAGTTCCTTCATGTATCATTTCAAGCCTTTTCCATGCCTCATGGGCTGTTTCAAGACATTGGAGTCTAATGAGCTCAGTGGTGGTAAGAGCACTTGAGAGAATGTCAAAAGCTTTGCCATTGATGGCGAAATTTACCTTCTCTTCGTCGGTGTAGTCATCCTCATCTTTGAACATTGATTCTCCTTTTGAGTTGGTAATCATAGGAACTTCAATTCCTTTGACAACAGCTCTCCATATATCAAATCCACAGCCTTTCAAATGATTGATCATTCGAAATTTCCATAAAGAATAGTTTTGGGCATCAAACATAGGAGCTTTAGTGTTTGATCCGGAAAATAGTGCAGTAGGCTTGGAAGATGAAGAGGTTGAAGTTGAGGTTGTCATTGCCATGATCTTTAACCTTGCTACTTGCAAAGATAGGCCAAGCAATCAAGGTTAGGCTCTGATACCAATTGTTAGGTCCGAAATACACTCTAGAAGGGGGGGGGGGTGAATAGAGTGTTTGGCTCTTTTGCGGAATTTTCTTGTTTTTCTCAACTCACAAAGGATATTCAAAATCAGAGCAAGAATTGGAGATGAGAGATAATGAATGAGTACACCGGATATAGAGTGGTTCGAATCGTAAATGATTCTACTCCACTACCACTTTGTTTCCAAAGTGGATTTTCAACAACTACTCTTCTTATTATGAACAATAAGAACAACCACAGCAATACTTACACTAACACTTTAGTGTAAGCAACAACAACAGCAACTTCTTGCACAAAACAATTGTGCAACTGCAACAACTACAGCTCTTAGCAAGAACAACTTCTTGCTTCCTCACAACTTCAACAAAAGTTCTCTCAAGAACTTCTCACAGTGGGTTGAAGAGATATAGTAAGGTTCACACTTTCTCACAAGTCTAAGCACAAGCTAGAGATCAAATAATTATGGTTCCTCTTGTGCTTGACTCTCTTTCTCTCAATATACAATAATGAAGATCAAAGAAAGCTAGACAAGCTTTAAACAAATTTACAAGTATGAGAGAAATGTACAACAATGTAAAATGAAGCTAGATGATGTTGAAAGTGTGTCTTTGCTTCATCCAAGCCTCCTCTATTTATAGATGAACTTCACCACGTTTTTTAGGCTCTCCACCAAGTCTTCATCTTCAAAAATGTCAAGACAATGCCCAAATAGTCTCTAGCCACCCTATGGAGTGATTTGATCTTGGATAGCCACCCTAGAGAATCTTAGACATGTATACAATAGTCAAGGAAGCATGTAATAAGTTGGGTTAAAGTCTACAAGAAGTTTGAAGAAGATTGGAAAGAGAAAACCTTGAAAATCAACCTTGGATTTTATTCTAACGTTCAAAAAATTTGAATTCTGGAGGACATCGATCGATCTATGTCACCAGGTTTAGAGACTGAAGTACTCAGTCAGACATCGATCGATCGATGTCAGGGGCTGAAGTGACATCGATCGATCGATGTCACCAGGTTTAGAGACTGAAGTCCTCAGTTCAACATCGATCGATCGAAGTCAGGGGATGAAGTGACATCGATCGATCGATGTCCTTGTGGTTGAGGGTTCGATGTCTTCAGTCAGACATCGATCGATCGATGTCAGGGGCTGAAGTACATCGATCGATCGATGTCCCCTGTTTGAGAGATCGATGTCAACCAGTGACTTCCAATCTCAACCATCTTTGGACATAATGTGTTTTGCCTATCTTGCATCAAATATTAAACATAATTTTAACTCATTCAAAACATCTTTTCATCATCAAAACGTTTTACAACTTAACAGGCGCTTCATGTGCCCTGTGGAAAAATGCGAACACTTCGAACGCCTGATTAGGCGCTTTAACTGTTCCATCAAGTCAAAAGTACTTTTTCCCTGAATGGGCACGTACTCTTAAGTACTTTCTCTGAGAAAATGTCAGAGTTAGTTCGAACAAGTATGAAGGGCTACATTAGGCGCTTCATGTGACTTCGAACGCCTTAAGCAGCCCACATTAGGCGCTTGATGTGACTTCGAACGACAGTTCATTTTCACATTAAGCACTCTATGTCACTTCGAACGCCTGTGCTTTAAGCACATTAGGCGCTTCATGTGACCAACATTACAAAGGTCTTATACTTCACTTTTTAACATCAGTTGACTCTTTGTACCCTCCTCTTTTAGTATCTTTTTCACAGGTCCTTCTCTATTGAAGATTTCAGGTTTCCTTTCTTGGCATTCTTTTTGAAATCTCTCCAAGAATGTTGCTACATGCCAAAGGGAGATCTCGAATGATGAGAACTCACCAACACAAGATGCCAAAACCCATTATTGTTTGTGCAGAGGGTTTCAAACGGGAAGAAACTTGAAGAGTGATAAAAGAAGGGTTTCTTCTCATTCTTCTCCAACTTTCTACTTTGCAAGCTCTCAAATTTTCTCTCAAGCTCAAGCTCTCAATATACTTGTAAACATTGTACATTTTACTTTATTGTTGAGAGTAACTATTTGTAAGAGGAAGAAGAGTCTTCTTCTTGGTGAGATTCTATTGTGAGAGATTGGGTAGATTGTTGGTCAAGGAGCAAGGGTGCTTCTTGTTTGAGATTTCTAGACTTTGAAGGGTTAGTTGATAGTGTGTGGTGCACTATTCTCCCTACAAGATTTCTTTGAGGGCAAAGAAGATCTTTGGAGGCTAGACTTCAAAGGGTTAGATCTCTCGGTTGTGGTCTAGGCAAAGTGCCTAGTTTTTTCTGGATTTGGATTTTGTTCTTTGATTGTTGTTTCCCCCAAAAGAAATAACAATCCCCTTTTCAAAATCCTTCTTGTGAAAAATCAAGAAGGTAGAGGAGTAGAGTCATTTGACTTGAACCTTTATACATACTTGTGTTCTTTACTTTCTTACAAGCTTTTATTCTTTCTAAAGAACACACCCAAGTATTGGTTGCACCTCGAAACGAAAAATATCCATAAAATATCCATACTTGATGAACACACTATTCAACCCCCCTTCTAGTGTGTTCTAAGGGACCTAACAATTGGTATCAGAGCTACATCTTGCTTATTTGAGTTCAAATACAAGATTTGATTATTAGAGTATGGATCCCTTTGTTTTTGATGATGTGAGTTCCCCTAGTGGTGATGCCTCAAGAAGAAGGAGGCAAGAAACTCTACTCCATTCTATTTCAAATGTTCATGTCAAAGTCCCTTGATCCTCTAAACTACCCACTATGGAAGTCAAACATGGAAACATATCTATGTTCTTGTGGGCACAGAATCTGGGTTGAAGTTTCAAGAGGCTCTATGATTCCCATTGATATTGATGATCCTACTCCTGAAGAGGAGTTCCAGTTGGCCATAAATAGCAAGGCTCTTGCTATTTTAAACAGCTCTCTTTCTTCAAATGAGAGATCTCAGATTCAAGGAGTCCAATCCGCTCATGAGGCTTGGACAAAGCTTTAGATGATCCACGAAGGAACATCTCAAGTAAGAAAGGCCAAGAGGAGACAGTTGATAAAACAGTTCTACAACTTTACTGTCCCAAAAGGTGAAAAGATCGAAGAGTCCATTCAAAGATTCACCAAGCTTGTCAACCTTCTCAAAGCGGTTGGCAAGAAAATAGAACAAGAGGATCTAAACCATTACTTCCTAAACAGTTTAGGAAGAGAATGGAACGCAAAGGTGACGGCCATTGAAGAGTCCAAGGATTTGGAGACCATCACCTTGGATGAGCTATATGGGAATCTCATTACTTATGAGATTCATTTAGATGCACAAGAAAAGAACGACCCTATTCGTCACTCCACTAAGGCGCTTGCATGCGAGTCGGAGGACTCGGACGATGAAGTCGGACTTCTTGTCAAAAGATTCCGACGTTTTACGAGAAAGAATGGTGATGAAGCTAAAAGATTCATCAAAGAAAAATACTCCAAGGATAAGGTGAAGGACCAAGAGAATAAATGTTATAAGTGCAGGAAGCTTGGTCACTTCATGAAAGATTGTCGGGTGAAGGAGCCGCAACTCAAAGACAAGAAGACCATCTATCAAAGGAAGAAGGCCTTGCAAGCGAAAGTAGCCCATCGGGAGAGCATTCTTTCCGGGTCCGAGAGCGACAATGGCGACCATGATGATCTTGCACTCACGGGTGTGGTTCAAGATGATCTTGACAAGGAGTTCTTTGCACTCATAGCCATTGATGATGACACGGAGGCCCTAGCACTCAATGGAGAAAGCGAAGACAAGAAGGTCAAATGGGTCCTGGACAGTGGGTGTTCCAACCATATGACGGGAGACAAACGTCTCTTCCATAGACTCACTATGCAAGACTGAGGAGTTGTCCACTTTGGCGGTAGCAAAGGCCAAATCAAAGGACATGGTATTGTGGGTAACGATTCCTTCTCTCTTAGTGATGTCTTATATGTTGTAGGTCTTAAGTTTAACTTGATAAGTGTCAGTCAACTATGTGATGCTAATTATGAGGTAACGTTTTTGAAAACAAAGTGTGTTGTGAAAAAAGGAGATAAGATCTTATTTGAAGCTTTGCGTTTCAAAAATATTTACAAACTTAGCATTAACGATTTGGTTTCTCAAAGCGTATCTTGCCTAGTTGCTAAGAATGATTTGACGCAACTATGGCATAGACGTCTCGGACATGTATGTTTCAAAACATTTAAATTTATTTGCGAAAATGGTAAAGTCCGAGGCCTTCCAAAAATGAATTTCGAAAACCATGACTTATGTGACACTTGTCAAAAGGCGAAGCTTGTGAAAACAAGCTTTAAACCCAAGACAAATATTTCCACCTCCAAGCCCCTACAATTGCTTCATATGGATTTGTATGGGGATGTTGGAACAAAAAGCTTGGGTGGTAAACATTATACCTTCGTGGTAGTAGATGACTATATTCGTTATACGTGGGTGATGTTTCTAGCTAAGAAGAGTGATGCATGTAGTGAGTTTATGAGTCTAAGTAAACGATTGGAAAATCATGTGGGTGACACCATTAAAACCATCCGTAGTGATCGTGGTGGTGAGTTTGATGGTGTTTTCGAAAGGTTTTGTGTATCCAAAAGATACTCTCATGACCTTTCGGCACCTAGAACTCCTCAACAAAATGGTGTGGCCGAACGAAAGAATAGAACTCTACAAGAAATGTGTAGAGCAATGTTGAATGAGTTCGGTTTGCCCAAATATTTTTGGGCCAAAGCGGTAAATGCCGCTTGCCATGTGATCAATTGTGTCTATTTCAGACCGTACCTAAATGTGACACCCTATGAGCTTTGGAATGGAAAAGTTTCCAACATTGAGTATTTCAAAGTCTTTGGTTGCAAGTGTTTCATATTTAATACCAAGGATACTTTGGACAAACTTGACCTCAAAGCGGATGAAGGTATCTTTTTAGGTTATGCCTCAAATAGTAAGGCATTTCGTGTTTTCAACAAAAGGAGTCAAAAGATGGAAGAATCAATCCATGTTAAGTTTAATGAGTCACTTAGTGACGAACCTAAACTTAATGAGGATTGTGAAGAAGATGAAGATGTGACTCCTCAAGAAGAAATTCTTGAGGATATTCCTATGGTTGTTCCTCAACAAGAGATTGTTGATGATCCTCCAAATGGAAACATCTTCATTGACTTGAGAGTTGAACCTATTGAAGGTACTCCTCCACCTTGTGTGCATGAACTTAGTGAGTCAAATAGAAATATTTTTCATACTCATGTTGATACACGAAATGTAGATAATGCGTCACACATTCCGGAACATGGAAGTCTTGTGAATGATGAAGGTTCATCTCTTCCGGAATATGATCATGAGGAAGTTAGAGGAGATGTCTCCAATCTTCCTAGATCATTTAAGCACAAAAGTTCTCACCCTCAAGAGTTGGTCATAGGTGATCTACATAGGGGTATCACCACACGAAGGCAATATAGAGAGAATGCATTTGTCTCTCTTATAGAGCCGAAAAATATTAAAGATGCACTTCTTGATGAAAATTGGATCTTGGCTATGCAAGAAGAGTTAAACCAATTTGAAAGAAGTGATGTTTGGGAGTTAGTTCCCAAACCACAAGATCATCCTATTATTGGTACGAAATGGGTTTTTCGTAACAAGATGGATGATCAAGGTAATGTTACTAGAAATAAGGCTAGGTTAGTTGCTCAAGGATACTGTCAAGAAGAAGGTATTGATTTTGATGAGACATTTGCACCCGTAGCACAGCTTGAAGCTATTAGGATGTTGTTAGCATATGCTTGTTATAGGGATTTTAAACTCTACCAAATGGATGTTAAATCCGCCTTCTTGAATGGTGTTATTCAAGAGGAAGTGTATGTTGCACAACCTCCCGGGTTTGAATCTCATGATTCACCACATCATGTCTTCAAACTTAAAAAGACTCTTTATGGCCTCAAACAAGCTCCAAGAGCTTGGTATGAGAGGTTAAGTACTTTTCTTCTTAATAATGATTTTTCAAGAGGTAAAGTTGACACTACTTTGTTCATAAAAGAACAAGGTAGGAATCATTTAATTGTTTAAGTATATGTTGATGATATTATTTTTGGTGCTACTAACAATTGTCTTTGTGAGCAATTTGCTAGTCTTATGCAAGGTGAGTTCGAGATGAGCATGATGAGAGAACTTAACTATTTCCTTGGGTTACAAATCAAGCAAACCGAAGAAGACGTGTACATTTCCCAAACCAAATACACAAGAGATTTGCTCAAAAAAGTACAATTTTGGTGAAGGAAGAGAGGTAAACACTCCTATGAGCACAAGTGCCAAGCTTGACAAGGATGAAAAAGGAAAGCATGTCGAGGTAACCTTGTATCGTGGCATTATAGGTAGTCTACTTTATTTGATGGCTAGTAGACCCGATATTTTACATGCAGTATGTTTATGTGCTAGATTTCAAAGTGATCCTAGGGAGATGAATTTTATTGCGGTGAAACGCATCCTTAAATACCTTAGAAGTACTTTGAAATTTGGCTTGTTTTATCCAAAGAATGCATGTTTCGATTTAAGAGGATATTGTGACTCCGATTATGCGGGGAGTCTAGTTGATAGGAAGAGCACCTCCGGAACCTGTCAGTTTCTCGGAGATTGTCTCGTTTCTTGGTTTTTCAATAAACAAAACAGTGTGTCTCTTTCTACGGCGGAATCCGAATATGTGTCGGCCGCCTCTTGTTGTGCACAGTTATTATGGATGACTAACACGTTAAATGATTATAATATTCACTTCTCAAAGGTGCCAATTTTGTGTGATAACACGTCTGCTATTAATATTAAACAAAATCCCGTCCAACATAGTCGGACTAAGCACATTGAAGTGAGGTATCATTTCATCCGTGATTGTGTACAAAAGAACTTGGTAAGTGTGGAATTCGTTCCTACGCGAGACCAATTAGCGGACATTTTCACGAAACCCTTACCTAGTGATGTTTTTGTATCTATAAGAAGTAGGTTGGGGTTGCTCAACATGGGTTGATAAAACCTATCTTGAGTTTTGAGCATGAAAATTTTAAAATTTCCAAGATTAGTGCACATAAAGCGCTTCATCACACTTGCTTCAGGCGTTCGATGTAACATCAGGCGCCTGATGTTAAGGATGTCACTCGTTCGAAGTGACATCAGGCGCTTTATGTTCCTTTACAAATGCGTTCGATGTAGGATTAAGCGCTTTATCCAAATGAATTCACTCGTTCAAAGTGACATTAAGCGCTCAATCTGCATCTCCACAACCGTTCAATGTCACTTTAAGCGCCTCATCATATTTTGTGATGTCGTTCGATGTCACATTAGGCGCTTCAACCCTATTTCGTCACTGTCCTTTCCACCGTCTCTTCTGTTTTCGCGCCATTCAAGGACCATCAATTTCCTGCCGCCTCTTTCTTTCCTCCCTCTTTCCCACGTCTGCCCTTCCCTCTTCCCCATTCAATTTATCTTTTCATCTTCTTCCTCAAACCTCTCTCCCACTCCTCCACTCTCCCATTTATCTTCCTCCCACCATTACTTCACCATCTCTTCATCTTCCTTCTTCACCTTTAAAAACCAACTCTTTCCTCTTTTTCTTCCTATCTCCAAATCGTTCCTCCACTATTCCAAACAGCTACTTCCTTTCAAAACCCCTTCTTACAATTTCTTCAAATGGCTTATGCTGGTCCTTCCAAACGCCACCGCTCCCAAAAGCGAAAACAAACGGCTGGACAAGGGATTCTTGAGCCGGCTGAAATAAAGGCCATTCGTGAAGGGCTCACCAAGGATAATTTTCCTTGGTTAAAGAAGTTTGAGCCCGAAATAAAGAAACCTCCACACTCCATTGACAAAGGTGCTTATGTGTCTTACTACTCCAATATTCTATTCCAAGAATGGGTAGCAAATAATCGTCTCATCATCTCTCTGAAACTGCTCAACCTCAGCAATCTTCCTGAGACGAGCAGCGCTTTTGAAATCGTTCCCCTGTTAGAACATCAAGGCTGGATCTCTCTTTGGTCTAGACTTGACATGCAGAAATTTTCCCGCGAGCACACCCGGCTGTTCTATGCAAACCTGTGGATCACTCCACAATCTGAGTCTCACCCTTTTTCCCTTAACACTGTTATTGACGGTACTCCTCTCAGCTTCACTGTCCCTGAAATCTTTGAAGTCTTGAGAATCCGGAATGAGGGATTGAGTGATTTCTCCGTATTTGAATGGAGTAGCAAATACGGCGTCCGTGAGCAGGACGTAAAATTCGATCTGGGGTATTTCCCCTCCAAAAAGACTCAGAACATGCCATTGGTGGATCGCATTTTGCTAGCAGTGGTCACCTACTACATCAATGGTAAGGCTACTAGAAATCCCAGCAACATGGATTTCTATGTATCTTACCGTCTCAAACATCTGACCCAGCTGAATCTCGCCTGGAATTTCATAGAAGTCATGTTTGCAGCTCTCCGAAAAGGGTCCAAAGCTTTACCTTTTGCCAATATTATCACAATATTGTTAAGGTCAAAAGGTATTGAAATTACTGATGATGATTTGACCCAAGTTGCTAAATCTGACGTCTATGATCACTACAATATCGCCCAAGCCATTGACTCGTAAAAACGGAAGGCCACTACCATTCCTGATGATGAAGAGGTCGAAGAGGGACCTCAAGACGCTGCTGGTGGTAGCAATTCATCTGAGTTGCTATCTCGCATTGCTGCGCTTGAACAGACTGTTCAACAGTTGCATCTTCGTGATGCTGAGCATGAAGCTCGGCATGTACGAAATGAAGCTCGGCATGTGCGCAATGAACTGCGCATGACTGCATTTAGAAATGCATTCATGCAGGTTTGTCCATGGGCTCTTCCCCCTAATTTTGATGATTTAGGGGGAGAAAGTGGTGGTGCTGATGATGGTGGTGGCGGTGGCAGTGCTGGCGGTGGCGGTGATGCTGGTGGCTCTGGAGATGTTGGAGGATCCATGGGTGGATTCACTGATTTTGCTGCTAGCGTAGGTTTTGGCTTTAGTGGTTTTACACCACCAAGTGGTGGTGCTATGTAATTTTCTTTCTTTTGTTGGCATGTGAAAATTTCATGTTATTCATTATTGCAAGAATCTTTAACTTGATATTTCCTTGTTGATGTTCAGTAAATTGTTTCATCACATTGTTCTTTTCAAGTTATTTTTTTTGCATCTAGTGAGGGGGAGCATAAGTTGAGGGAGAGCTTTGATAAGTTATGCATGTTGTGAAATCATCAAAAAGAGGGAGAATGTTAGAATATGTTGAGTTTTGATGATTTGCACAATGGATACTTCGAACAAGTGATTAGGCGCTTCATGTGTGTTGTTGGAAGTCAGTATACTTCGAACGCTTACATTAGGCGCTTAATGTACCTTGGTGAAGTCCAGTACACTTCGAAAGCCTGCATTAGGCGCTTTATGTGAAGTGTCTGAATGTGCGTACACTTCGAACGCCTAGATTAGGCGCTTCATGTGAAGTGTTTGAAAGTCAGGACACTTCGAACGCCTGATTAGGCGCTTCATGTGCCCTGTGGAATAATGCGAACACTTCGAACGCCTGATTAGGCGCTTTAAATGTTCCATCAAGTCAAAAGTGCTTTTCCCCTGAATGGGCACGTACTCTTAAGTACTTTCTCAGAGAAAATGTCAGAGTTAGTTCGAAAAAGCATGAAGGGCTACATTAGGCGCTTCATGTGACTTCGAACGCCTTAAGCAGCCCACATTAGGCGCTTGATGTGACTTCGAACGACAGTTTATTTTCACGTTAAGCGCTCTATGTCACTTCGAACGCCTGTGCTTTAAGCACATTAGGCGCTTCATGTGACCAACGTTACAAAGGTCTTATACTTCACTTTTTAAAATCAGTTGACTCTTTGTACCCTCCTCTTTTAGTGTCTTTTTCACAGGTCCTTCTCTACTGAAGATTTCAGGTTTTCTTTCTTGGCATTCTTTTTGAAATCTCTCCAAGAATGTTGCTACATGCCAAAGGGAGATCTCCAATGATGAGGACTCACCAACACAAGATGTCAAAACCCATTATTGTTTGTGCAGAGGGTTTCAAACGGGAAGAAACTTGAAGAGTGATAAAAGAAGGGTTTCTTCTCATTCTTCTCTAACTTTCTACTTTGCAAGCTCTCAAATTTTCTCTCAAGCTCAATCTCTCAATATACTTGTAAACATTGTACATTTTACTTTATTGTTGAGGAACTATTTGTAAGAGGAAGAAGAGTCTTCTTCTTGGTGAGATTCTATTGTGAGAGATTGGGTAGATTGTTGGTCAAGGAGCAAGGGTGCTTCTTGTTTGAGATTTCTAGACTTTGAAGGGTTAGTTGATAGTGTGTGGTGCACTATTCTCCCTACAAGATTTCTTTGAGGGCAAAGAAGATCTTTGGAGGCTAGACTTCAAAGGGTTAGATCTCTCGGTTGTGGTCTAGGCAAAGTGCCTAGTTTTTTCTGGATTTAGATTTTGTTCTTTGATTGTTGTTTCCCCCAAAAGAAATAACAATCCCCTTTTCAAAATCCTTTTGTGAAAAATCAAGAAGGTAGAGGAGTAGAGTCATTTGACTTGAACCTCTATACATACTTGTGTTCTTTACTTTCTTACAAGCTTTTATTCTTTCTAAAGAACACACTCAAGTATTGGTTGCACCTTAAAACGAAAAATATCCATAAAATATCCATACTTGGTGAACACACTATTCAACCCCCCCTTCTAGTGTGTTCTAAGGGACCTAACACGCCTCACTCTCTTGGATTCTCCTTTGCAGAAAGTTGAGGCAGCCCAGGTGGGAAGCTAGACCCCATGAAGGCCTATAAGAAGAACATGATCATCCTACCTGAATTGATTGGAACTGTCACAAGTGCTTATATTGGAAAAACACTTTAGGTTGATTTTGCACTTTTTTGTTTTGCTTTGTCTTTCAGCTTCATATCCAATGTTATGACTATTTTAATATCGGTTCTATTTATGTTTAATAAAATCCCTTCACTAGTACATATTACTGTTATTGTGCTATCTATACAGGTAAATACAGAGGCAGTGGTCTCACTGGAAGCAAACTCGTTATCCCTTGGGATGGAGGTATTGTTTGCATGTCTCTCACCCTCTCCAGACCCTAGCGATAGCTTTAAATGTTGTTGGGATATACTGGATATGTTGTTGTTGTTGGCTTATTATTGAGATCAATCTTGAAGTCCAAATACAAGCATAGAGATGAAGTTATTCTTGAACTCCATATATGGATGTTTAGTTTATAGAAAGGTTGTATATTGTTTAGTAGATACTTATATTTATGAACCATGTGTAGCGATTTATTTATAACGCGTAGTGGTTTTTTTTTTTTTTTTTATGGGTTGCTGGTTTATAGATTGAATATCGTATCAGCTGTTGGTTTACGGGTTTGGTTCGTAATTTTAGATTGATTTCCTATTAGGATTGTCATAGTGAACACGCTTTTGTTGGCAAAAAATAAAATTGGGCTAATTTAATAATTAAAATTAATTATTGCAATTTATTTTAAAATTGGACGCTTTTTATCGATTTGCGACATGTTTTGGTCTGTCGCAAAGTATCATTCCAATTTGGTCTGGTTGTTTGCGACTTTGCGTGTGCGTTGTTACTAGGGGTTGTTAACGAACCAAACCAAATATTATGTTTTCGAATTCATATTTGTTTCGCTAAACGAACTATTTGGTTCGGTTTGTTTAGTTAAACGAACTTTAAAATTGGTTCGAATTCGGCTCGATAACCTTATAACTGTTTAAACGAGCCAAACTGTTTGGCTCGTTTAACTAAATGAACCCGAATACCTGTTCGAATTCGACTCGTTATCAAATAATTATCAAATGGACATGAACCGAGCTCGAACAGTTCACCAACAGTTCGGTTCGTTCAACAACCTTAATTGTTGCGCGGCAAAATTAGTGACTCTTTTCTCCATCGACTGTTTTGACGCCGTCTTATTTTCAAACGGAAATATTAATTAGCGACTGTGATTTACTGACTGTACTGTGTGACTTTTTCTGTCTTTAATGAATTAAACGCGGATGAGATCTGAGGAGGCCTAATATGAGGCAAAATATGAGGCATCTAATCACGCGATGTCACGTGTACAAAAGGGTCTTTTTTAAATTAAAAAAAGGTAAACAGCGGGTCCTTTTGTACACGTGGCGTCACGTGATTGAATGCCTCATATTTTGCCTCATATTAGGCCTCCTCGGATCTCATCCGAATTAAACGACAGTCTTGGCTTTGTTTGCGACGGTTTGTGATCGTCTCTAAGTTATTTGTTAGATAATAGATTACATCTTTGAATAATGACAATTGCAATATAAATGTTTGGGTTCTATCGTCTTTGAGGGCACTGGTGTTCTTATGTTCCTTCTATCTAGTAGGTTACTGAGTGTATGATTTACGTCTTCAACAATATTCAATTGGCTGAGAAGATGAAAGTCCTCGAAGTTAAAATCTCAACTATTTACATTATACCACAATAGAACCTAAGTGAATCCCTTTAAAAGGAGAGAGATACACCACTCATTCAGATCCAAAATAAAAGTTTAATTTAACTTTTCAACGTGTTGATTATAAGTCTATAATCAATCAATCAATCATTTACAGTATATCCAAAGGTTATCATTAGGGTCTGGGGAGGGTGATCGGCAGACAAACAATACCTCTATTCCAAATGGTAAAGAGTTTGCTTCCAATGAGACATCTGGCTCTATATGTAACTGCATAGATGGAAACGGTTGACCCTTATGTGCAATGTTGTATCCCGACTCGAAGGTTTTCACTATCTAGTTTTATGAATTTTGTAAAGAAACCAAAATAAATATTTGTCGACTCAGTAAATATGAAAAATGATATATTGGCACCTAAAAAGAACCTATGCATACCGGGATGAGATTCTTAGAGGCTAAAAGTGAGGCAGAATATGAGGCCTCCAATCACGCGTCGCCACGTGTACAAAAACATAATTTTTTTAAAAAAAATTGCAACAACCCCTTGCTTTTGTACACGTGGCGACGCGTGATTGGAGGCCTCATATTATGTCTCACTTTTAGCCTCCTAGGATCTCATCCCCTATGCATACCCAGACTCCTTAACCGCTCCACCACTTCCAAGAATCGAAGCTCAAATGTTTAGATGCAATTTGTTGGAGTATAAACGTGAAATCCTTCACCTCCGGAACTTCCACTGCTCCAGTCCTAAAGATCATTGTGGAGGATGTAAATCAGGAGCCTAGCGGCCTCCTAGATTAGGTGAAGACTTACGCTTTGACCCATACAAGGTGCCTCCGCAAACTAGGCCTTCGGCTTAGCAGCAGTGGAGCACCCACACTGTGCGTGTCTTTGATTCGAACTCTTAACCTTTTAAAGTAAATCACAATCCAAGTACCAACTGGACTATGTCCTGGAGATTCAATGTGTTACTAATTTGGACAGAGTGTAGGACCTCAGGCGCTACCATCTCTCCCAAAACCAATTGGTGACAGGAGATGGGCATACCCTAGCCTTATAGTGCATTCAGCACACAAGCGCCCACGGCATTCGACTGTGACTTGGCCCACACAGCCTGCGCCCACCGGCCTACGCCACGGGACAATTGCTGCACCTAACAATCTCCCCCTCAGCAATTGCTCCTGCTGGGAATCGAACCCGTGACCTCGCTCTGATACCACTTGTAGGACCTCAGGCGCTACCATCTCTCCCAAAACCAATTGGTGACAGGAGATGGGCATACCCTAGCCTTATAGTGCATTCAGCACACAAGCGCCCACGGCATTCGACTGTGACTTGGCCCACACGGCCTGCGCCCACCGGCCTACGCCACGGGACAATTGCTGCACCTAACACAGAGGAGTTAGGTTCCGGACGGAATGTGTGGGAAAATGTTTCGGTGACGCGAGGGAGGAGGACGCGTTTTGCACGCGGCCAATCATGGCCCGTCACGTGGCGAAATCTGGTCAGCTTTTTGCTTTTCACGTTTTGTCACATGACGACCCATGATTGACCGCGTTAAGACGCGTCCCCGCCACCGAAACATTTTCAGAATATGTGACCCACTGGATGCGGATGAGATTCCCTCACGAAGCGACACGTGACAGCAAATAATGGTGGTGGCTGGATGGGGGTAATCCTGCTGCCACGTGTCGCGTGGTGACATACGCGATGATAGAGGATGAGTGAGGAAATCTAAACCCCACTGGATGTAATATTAAATTTCCATAGGGGAACAAATCTTGCCACGTCGACAGAACAGTTTTCAGGAAAAAGGAAAACCCGGCAAAACACCATAGAAAATCTCTATCAAGGTACACTGCCACGTGTCCTAGTTCCTGAAATCTCACCCGTTAGATTGTTCTTTTGCACACTTTATCAACGAATAATAAACAAACCATCTCCGAATTAGCGAACATACAATACGCAAGTCACCGAGTCACAAATTTTACAATGGTCAATCACCAAGTATGATTAGTTGATCATTGCCAATGAAATGTGTAGAAAATTTATGGCCCCTTGTTTTGGCCAATCACACCTTTGTTTGCATATAAATAAAATTTATTTGTCATTATTTTATTGGGTCACTGGTTGATACCAATTAACGTTCACAGTGGATATTTCACAGTGGATATTTTTCTCTCTCTTCCCCTCTTACTCTCTCCAACCTTTTTCATCACCTTCAACAGCTCAACAGACTGATGATGAATTTTATCAAATTCCTGCGTGTGGTTCCACCTCCTCCCCCCCCCCCCCCAGAATTCTCTTGAATCTCTTGAAGAGGGAAGCATTCCTGAAGGCTTTAATTCCAGGAGTTCATTGCGTGCCTAATAAGCATCATCTCTTCACTCTTCCGTCTTGATTGTGTTTTTATGATACCCAAATGGATCTGGAACTTCGTGTCTTCTTGCGTTCACATCGTAGTTATATACAGTTGATGCTGAGTGTCATTCTCTCACTTTTATGTTCGGAAGTTGCTGATTGACTGCAATGTTTTTCTATATTCTCCTATGAAGGCATAGAGGAAAGTTCCTGATCTACTATTCTTCTTGGAGTGTTTTCATGCCAGTGGTAAGTTGGAATTGTCGCTTCCTCTTTGTAGTTTCTTATTTCATTTTCCGGTGCAGTTTCTATCCGAAATCTTTATATTTTATGACCTTCTTGATTGTCCTCATGTATTTCGTTATTTGTTTTGATCTCAGACTTTAGTTCCTCAATTATCTGAAAGAGCTGTAAATGGCATTTTCGGTGTACTAGGCTTTTGCGTTTGCACAGGATTTAGAAAAGCCTCATCGATTCACCATTGATATACACAGCATTACACTAGCGTAAGAAGCTGGTCCGGCAGCTCGAACATATGTGTTATATTCATGACAATGATTATAATTATTAAAATTATCACCTTTAACGGTGAATTTTGGGGTAGGCTAGGTTTCATTTCGTACGTTTCGTTTTTCCGGTGGTTAGATCTTCTGTGGCCATTATCCTGTCATTTGATGCATGCCTTCTGGGCACATGTTTATGAAGCTAAGGTTGTCAGTGAGACAAGAACAACTGTCACTTCTACCGGTCGTCGTTTTGGCATTGAGGAGGATCTAAATGTATATGTTCATCTCCAGCTGGTTAGTCAACCATAGCTGCAAAACCACGAGGCATAAGCAGCCAGCAGGGGCAATAGAATTAGGTAATTTCACATCCCTCTACTTAGATTGTCTTTCTACCCAATCATTTTGAAGCAACTCTTCTAATGAAACAAACATCATAGCAGATAAATTTATTAGCCAAAAGGGTCCGTAGGTAAAGCATGTGGTGCTTTATTATGGATCAAGGGAAAGAGGATGTGTGACTACAATGCTATCTTCCATAGAGCTGTGGTATATAAATATTTTATTTATCAAACCAATGTAGATTTGACACAGGACTTAAAAGGATCATATGTAGGATTTAAGTATAGTACCATAACAACAAATAATCATACACAGTATATCTCAACGATATCAAAAGCATCGCTAGGGTCTAGGGAGGATGATAGGCAGACAAACAATACCTCCATTCCAGAGGGATTGAGAGTTTGCTTCCACTAAGACTCCCGACTCTATATGTATCTGCATATATCCTGGAGTATATGATAGAGAGTAGGATTTAAGCATGACATTCCAAAAATCCTGGAGAAATAAAACTATATCCATGAAAATATTTGTAATCATTAAAATCATCTCCTTTTCTAGTGAATTTTGGAGTATGCTAGGTTTCATTTCGTAAGTTTGAGTTTTCCGATGGTTAGATCTATGGTGCCATTGGCTTGTCATTTCATGCATGCCTTTTGTTATATTTTCTGTTGTGTTTAATTCCTTAATTCTGCAGAGTAGCACCTGATCTCTTGTGGTGTCTTCGTACATGACTAGGTCATCCGCTGTGGCGTTGTTTATTTACAACTTCTTTATATTTTTATTTTTTTCATTGATCTTGTTATTTCTGTTTGCAAGAGAGGTCTTTATATGCTCGAACTAGCAGATATAAGTGTGTGTGTGTGTGTGTTTTCATGGTCACAAGTGAGATTTTGTGAATCTTTGAATGTTGAATACTTTTTTTTTAGCACTTTGAATGTTGAATACATGTTATCAGGACTTTCCTGCAATGATTCTTGAATCCGTCATTGTTTATTCTTGTCCTTTCCTTTTGTTGTGTATTTGCCCTTGTGTTGTCCCTAAAGATAAAGTTTCTTTTTTTGTCCTTCAAATTTCTTATTCTATGTCCTTTCCCTTAGTTTTTTAGGATAGAAATAACAGCTGATATCAATGGATTTGACTAGTAAAATCTAGGGGTTTACACGGTCCGGTCCGGCCAGTTTTCGGACACATTACCAACTGAACTGGTAGTTACGGTTTGTAAATTAAGAAACCGAAACTGGACCAAACCGGTCAACAAACTGTTTGACCGGTCCGGTTTGGTTTGGTTTGGTTACAGTTTTTCCCGGTTTGTAATCTACTTTTACAAGACACTACATTCCCTTGAAAGATTCATTAACACAACTGCCAGAAGAGGGAAAACTGCAAACAAATACAACATTACAAATTTGTAGAAATTGACAGTTGAAGAAAATATTATTTGTAAACTAAAATGACAAAGAGGGTAAAAAGTTGAAAATCATTTGGTCCCCTAAATGCTTTCTTTTTCATTTACTCCGGTTAGTGCCTAACAAGTCCAAAAAAATCTCAAGCGCATGCGTGTCATTTTACTTCAGGCCATCTCTCTGTTTCTTGTTCTTCTCTTTGAGCTTCTTGTTTCAAATGGTTGACATGCGACTTCCCTTTTGAGTCTCAATTAATTGAATATGAGAATGATTAGAATGCAACAGGATGGTGGATGCAGTGATGGGACGACTTCAAAAGAGGACCAAACGACTTTAAAGGAAGAGGGATAATCTTTCCAGTGCTAACAAGATATCAACATCAAAAGCGTGGCAGCTACCACGTTATTCATTTGGATTAAAGAAAGCCTTGCATTTTTGTTGTACCTATTCGGGACACGCTGAGGACAACAAAAACCTCTGCCACTATGCTACAAATTTCCTTTAAGGTGATTCTGTTGTATGAATACCAAAAGACGAAGAAAGACTCGAAAAGCCAGGAGTTGAAATGCTAAGGAAGCTACAGAAAATGTACAAGCAATGGTTTCTTAGCCACCGCATCAAAGAAGAAGAACTAGCTCAACATCAAAGCAAAATACCGTCCGGTAAATCGGGGTTGATGGAGAACAGTAGAAGAGGAAATTAGGGTAGCGACTAGCACCGCAGTTTGGAAATTGGGAATTAGGTTGGGTTGGGTACTGTACAAATGAGAGAAGATAGAAGTTTCTAGGCAAAGTGGGCTATTGATATATATTATGATTAATATATATAAATTTTAATATATAATTATGGTAAACCGGTCCAGTCCGGTTTAAACAGTTTTAATTGTTTAGAACCGAAACCAAACCGGGAAAAACAGTCCGGTTTTTCCTTCCTATATAAACTGGCTGTAAAACCATGGTTCGGTTTTAAACGGTTTGGATTGGTGCGGTTCAGTTATTTGGTCCGGTTTTTATAATTTTTGTTCAGCCCTAGTAAAATCAAATCATTATATTTATTTTCTGTATTGCCTAGCATAGCTAATGTTTGTGTCACACTATATTTAAGACTCAGTTATATGTGAACTCAATCAATGGAAATAGTTTTACTCCCAAACAAACATGGTATGAAAGTAGTGTTGATTTTAGGACTAAGAACAGATTCTTCACAATCCCGAATCACCTCTTCTAGCCAAATCAAAAAGATCAAGACACTACCAAAACAGCCGACCCCTACATTCAGAAAAAACAACCGTGAAACACCCAAAATAGAGAGCTACAAATCCGACCACAAACGACCCAACCACTGACAAACAATCTTTTCTAACACATTCCAAAAAAGAAGATGACTCAGGAAACTTACACCACTACCACAAACAAGCACAAAACCGCCCCTCAACCAAGATAGATACATCATCAAGATAGGCCACGGATTAAGAACAAGAATCCTATGGGGACACAGAGAGACGCATGCATCCGAAAAACCAAGGCTTCGCTCAGAACAGTCGTTGCGAAGCACGGAGAAGTTATCACGCGAACAGATGGAGCAGGGGAAGGGAACCGCTGACTTGGGCATCCCGAAGGCTACCGGTAGTGGTGGCTCTCCAGTGACAATCAAGGACTGCGATTAAACAAAGGGATGAAGGAAAAATGGCAGCGGAAGTCCACAGGAAAGAGACGGCGCAAATATAAAAGGTTGAACCCCAACCAATAAGGGTTCGTGTCATACCCAGTCCCAAAGGTAGTGTAGGGATGTAAATCAGATACCCATCGGCCCGCTAGCAGGAGCTTGGTCATATACACAGTAGTCTGCATAAGGAGCCCCCAGCACTGCAGGCAAGCCTACGTGCCAAGGAAGTTCTCACACTATGCACTTGCTGGAAAGATGCTCTCTTGTCTTTGGCAAAAATTGAACCCCTGACCTCCCTTTCGAGAACTCCTGCCCGGAACCAGTTAGGCTATGTCCTGGGGACAATAAAAAAGGTTGAACTCCAACCAATAGGACGGCGCAAATAAAGGATGTAGAGAGGGTTGGGGATTCAATTTAAATCATAACCCTTATTCCTTAAATACTAAAATTTTGCCCTCTCATCTATTAAAATCTGAACTTATACCCTAAAATGTTTCAGAATTTATAAGTTCAACCCAACAGTTTGTGAATTCTATACAAGCGCCAGATTATTCTAGAATATGCACAATTGCCTCAAAACTTTTGAACTCTACAATATTACCCCTAAATGTTTTTGCCGTAGGTAGGGTCAACTAACCAATCCGAACAACTAGTGAGCCTCTTTCGCCAGATGTCCGACAAGAGACAAGTGATTGGCATCCTGATAAAGGTTCATATGATGTCAGTGCTGCTAATGTTGTGAATTCACATTAATAGAAAATTAAGAATACAGCTGAACAGCATACGTTTTTTTATCATTAGGAATGAATAAAAGAGTACCACCTGGGCAATACTCACTTTAGCATGTGTCTCGAAATGAGAGGTACCTAGTGAAAACAGGCAGGGAGAGAATTGCAGACAGTTCATGTGCATTCTCTGCCTCTATTTTCTTAGAATCCATTCATAGGACAGTACACTAAGCAAACACAAATGCTGAATTGAGAGAGTCCATGTATAGCCCTAAGAAATAATTGAACATGGAAGAAATATGTACTACTGAAAGAAAAACACAGCTGGGTGTAGGTGGGTTTTTACCATTAAGTGCAAGGCAGATGGTACTATCGAACGACACAGTGCCAGGTTAGTAGCCAAGGGTACATGCCAATGGTACTATCGAACGTCACAGTGCCAGGTTAGTAGCCAAGGGTACATGCAGGCATATGTCATTTATTACTCAAAGACTTTCTCTCCAGTAGAAAAAATTGACACTATCAGGGTATCATTCTTAGTAGCAACAAATAAACGCTGACCACTTTACCATTTCAATGTAAAAAATGTTTTTCTCAATGGAGACTTGAAAGAAGAAGTATATATAGAAGTTTTGACAAAAATGAAGTATGTCGACTTTGAAAGGCCTTCTATGGACTCAAACAGCCTCCCTTGTGCGTGGCTTGAGAGATTCACTATGGCAATGGAGCGATATAGATATAAACAGAGTAACTTCAATCATACTCTATTTTCTAAAAAACGAGGTAACCTGATCACTTGATTCATGATATATATATATGACGCGATCATAACAGGAACTGACACTGAAGAAATTGTAAATATGAATGAGAATATTTTCACAAAATTTGAATTAAGAGACCTAGGAGGACTAAAGTACTTCTTGGAAATTGAGGTTCTACGATCCAGCTAAGGAATCGTTATATCTTAATGAAAATATATTTTGGATTTACTTGCAGAGACAGGTATAATGATTGCAAGCCGAGTGATATTCAGATAATCATGAATCATAAACTTAATATAAAAAGAAGAGCTTCCATTAGCTAATCAAGAACAATACCAAATACTAGTAGGGAAGTTGATCTATTTGTCTCACACTAGACCTGATATCGCATACACCGTTGGAGTAGTAATTCAGTCTGTGCACCAACCTGAAGAAGAACATATGGAGGCAACCATAAAGATAGTATGAGGCTTAAAGAGCATACTAGAAAGGGGCATATTGTTTAGAAAGAGTGGACACCTAGATGTTAGAGTTTATACTGACGCGATTGGACTGGTAACCTGAATGATACACCGTCCACTTCAAGGTGCTTCGATTTGGTGAGGGAACCTAGTCACGTGAGAAGTAAAAAAAGCAAAAGATAGAAGCATTGTCTAATGAGGAGGCAGAGTTCAAAGGAACTGCCAAAGGCGTAGTGGAGGTTCTATGGTGAAAAGTCAATATCAAAGATTGGTTTTCACCTCAAGGTTGTGATTCAGTTTATGTGTGACAACAAGGAAGCAATCACTAAATCTGGAAATCTTGTAAAGTAGACAGGACGAAACATGTGGAGATAGACCAACATTTTATAAAAGAGAAGATTGAAGCACGTACTGTTGAGCTTCCATTTATACGTTTTGAAGATCAATTGACAGATATTCTTATGAAAACAGACATTGGAAGGATATTTGACTCAACATTGTACAAGTTGAGTATTGGGGAATCCACTGCTCAATGTTAGGACGAGCGATAGAAATAACAGCTGCAATTAAGAGATTTGATTAGTAGAATCAAATCAATTATTATACTTATTTTATGCATGTATCGCTTGCCATAGCTAATGTTTGTGTAGTATTGTATAATATAAGACTCATTGCGTATGAACTAAATCAATAAAAACATTTTCATTGCCAAACAAACATTATATTTAATTTACATTTAGGAAATAGAGAGAGCATTTTCATTGATACAAATGTAAAAGCCCTTGTCTGCCTATGGCAATGATTGAAGATGGAGAAGTAATATGTTAACGATGTTCGATCTAATAAAAACATGACCTGCATTGATATTCAAGCTTGGCCCATTATCTTATGGCAAAAGTTAAATAGGATTTTGAGGGTTTAATAAAGTCAATCTGACTCAGTCCTATGTGATACTTTGTTTCCACTAGGAGGGTGATGTTGTGGCATGAGCAGAACTGGATAAGGTTGATCTATTCTTGAGAATACATATTTTGGCTTCTCAGTTGCTACTTTAGTTATGTTATCCCGTAGTGTTTCATGTAATGATGTGTGTACAGTTTTGCTTTGGACCATCCAGTGTCCTCATGATGTCACCTTGCAACCAGGGCCTTGCAATACTGATATTTGAAAAGTAATTATACGTTTTGAGTCGTCATCAAAGGTGGAGTCCTCTTTTGCTACTTTCTCCATGAAATCATACTGAATATTGTCTGATTAGAAGATTTTGTGCAAGCATGTTCATGCAGTATGTGTTTTCTTAGAAATGGATCAATCCTGCTTTCTGTTGGGGTGCTTTTTGCTCAAATGCACAGATTCTAAAAAACTGAGCCAGGTGGGTATAGTAGTGGCAATGGACAATGAACATTGTTTATGGAGAAGAAATAGGTAGAAAACATAAGGACTTACTAAGCCATTGAAGGCAATAGACAGAAAAGCCAACATAAGAACGAGTTTTACAGTCTTTTAGCTCACTCTACTTTGATTGAATAAGATAAAGTCTCTTTTTCACTTGCTCATTTCTCATCTATCTCACTTTACAAAGATTGAAGTTGATTTATTATCTTTTCCACTTGCTCCTTTCTCATCTAGCTTTCAGTCTATGGCATGACGTATGCATGCATGCACGATTGCATCAGCTGAAAGACAGCTGACTTCCTTCTTCATGTACGCATTATATCTTTGTTGTGTTTTTGGTATGGTGATTATGGTCATAGTCTTGTGATTATGACTATGATTTTTTATTTTTGATTAAGTCATGTTTGCTTTCATTTGATTTCAATAATCTGACTGACTGAACAAGTTTGGTACAATAAATTATCAACATGGATAATATAATAGCTGATATGGTGCTCGTTATGTTCCTTAACATGCTCTCCTATATGAGTTAATTGGTTCATATGTATGAGGAGGGGGGGGGGGGATTGAATCACAACTCATGTGCTGTCAAAAGTGGTAGTCAATAATCAGTCGTTATTTGCAGAGATCTCTACTGGTCTACTTCTATTCTCTTTGATCATAATTTTCCAGTAGGCGTACGTAGCGGAATCTTCACAAAAGGAACCTATAATTTTGTCTGCCTAAATCTTGTTTTGCTGTTTTAGTGGTACCAACAACAACAACATTACCCCATTGTCTTAGAGGCTCCCGCCTATGGCGGGGTATAAGGTTAGATACACAACCATATCCATGTGTTAGAAACACAGGCGGGATATCAGGTCAGGAGCACACAACCATACCCATGTGTTAGAAACATACAGAGTTTGTTTCCTTTCCCTGTTTCTTGGTCTTTCTTTTCTTCATTTATCCTTGGGGGGGTGGGTGGGTGGGGAGGTTGGTAAGTCCTGTGTAATTTCATGCTCAATCTTTTCAGTGTTGTGTCTGTCCTTATTTTGCAAAGAATGTTACTTTTACGTGTATGTACTGATGGTCCTAACGCCGTTTCAGTTCTTGTGATTGCATGTGGATATATATGATCAAGCTCCTTTTCTCTACCACATGTACTTGCTTTTCAACTAGGTGGAGTTCGTAAAACAATAAAAGTACATTGATCCTGAGAAGCATCAGAAAACACAATAACAATCTGTTTTCTTTTATTTCCTCAAGCATTTTGGAATGTCATATACTTGACCTACATATGATCCACTTGAATCCTGTGTCAAATCCAAATTGGTTTGCTGAATAAAATATTTCTATACCATTGCTCTGTGGAAGATAGTGTTGTAGTCATGGACCCTCTAGCCCTTGATCCATAACAGAGTACCGGATGCTTTGCCTCTGGATCCTTTTGGCTAATAAAGTTGTAATCTGCTGCAAAAATTTGCTTTAGTACAAGAGTTGGGTCAAAATGATTGAGTAGAAAAATAATCTATGCAGTTGGATAAATTACCCCAATATTATTGCCCCTGCTGATGCCTCGTGGTTTTGCAGCTGTGGCTGGCTAAGCTGGAGATCGGCAGGTACATTTAGGTCTTCCTCGATGCCGAAACGACGTCCGGTGAGAGTGGCAGTTGCTCTTGTCTCATTTACATCCTTAAGACTATAAGCCTGTTCGAAACATTTCCACAAAGTTAAACGATCCTCTTCAGACAATTCGTCTTATACTTTTTTGATGAATTTCATATTGTCTTGACGAATTAGCTTTACCTTCTTACACGTTTCAGTATTGTCTTGGCGAATGAGGTTACACTGCAACAAACAAATAAATAAGAACTCAGGTGCTTATTGAGGAATGACATTGAAAATCAGTGGATGCAGTTCTTGGGGCTTACCTTCCGATTTAGTTCTTGTATCTCATCAATGAGAATTTGGTCCTGGCAACATAATGGTAGAACACGATGAAGTAAAGCATTATGTCACTTGCTAACACACACACACACACACACACACACACACACACACACACACACACACACACCCCATAGTCAAAGGCTGTAACTTGTGCACGAACCTTTCTCATACGAACTCCTCGTAGACTCATCTCAAGTTGGTTTTCTAATTTCTGTAAATCTCGGACACTCAATCCTGAAAGATCTTCACCCATTATTTGCCTGTTGATATGTAAGAGCATTTGTTAGATAATCTCATTCTTTACTGTTAAAGCACATGCATGGAGAGGATGTAGTTTAGCTTTTAGTATGATAAACTACATTGTTAACCTGGAATTCACAATCAACTTTGTCATTGAAGTTGAGGTTTTTGTGGTAACATATAGAACCTCACTGTCTTTCTTTACATTGAGTTACTTGTGTATGTGTATGTAGCATATTAATATGTGGTGATCAGGTGATTGTAACGATCTGAGGCATCAATCCTCCTGAATTTGCATTTTACTTGCTGCATATCTACAACAACAACATTATCCTATTGTCTTAGAAGCTCCGCTTATGGCAGGGTATGGGGGGTCGGATGTACGCAACCATACCCATGTGTTAGAAACACACAGAGGTTGTTTCCTGATGACCTATAATGAAAATTGCGTCAAGTTGTGTCGATCAACTGTTACGTTACAATATAAGAAGCGCAACCAATTTAGTGAGTCATTTTGTTTTATTTCATTATATTCCAAAGTCAAGGAAAAGTGTGTCCTTGTCTCCATTGGAAATGGAAAAACTTGCTGCAGGCAACCTTTTCTTCTACCCACAATCTTGCTCACCTGATCAATAGCACATGGAATGCAAAGATTCATAGGCTTTCTAGCTGACTAGATACTTTATTCTCCCTGTTAAGTCTCTATAGGAAGTATTTTTTTTAGAACGTTCCCGGTGTACTAGGCTCTCGTGTTTGTGCAAGGTTTGGGAAGGGGCCGGATCACTTCGCGATTTGATATACGCAGCCTTATCCTACCATTTGTGCAAGAGGCTATTTCTACGGCTCGAACCCGTGACCTCAAGGTCACAAAACATCAAATTTACCAGTTGCTCCAAGACCCTCAATCCCTCTACCTGAAGTCATATCTTTATCAAATTCTGCACTCCTGTTCCCTTCTCTTTGGTCAATCTGGTCTCTTCAGATTCGAACCTTTTGTCTTCAGATCCAGGTTCTACCTAGTATTAAGGTATTTGTTGTATTCTGTATGTGGAATCAAAACGCAGTTTCATAACCATGAATCATGCAACATTGCTTTAAGCTGGAGAAATTTCCTCCACTAGCCTGAATTAGATTGCAAGGACCAATGACATTGATTAATGGTGCAATATAACCACTTGATGTGAGAGCTGCTTCATGAGTGCAAATTTTCCGCGAAAGTTTTGCCTAGTATGAGAACATCATGAAATCCATCTAAGACTAACAGAGCACAGTCTAGATTGCTCTATATGTGGGGCATGTGGCTACAGTTTTCAAAACTTTATATTTGCAACTTATCAGGGTGTTTCCACTTGATATAAAGAGCTCTTTTCTTTTGTGAGAACAAATATTCCTTGGAAGTTTCATCAGGAAAATATCATTCAGCAGGTCCAGTTTAACTCAACCCACCTTGCTATTCTGATGGGCTACCATTTTCCTTAACGTTTGCATTGTCATGGCTTTAATTCTATTTCCAATGGAGTCAAGGACAAACTCTTCCTCGACTTTAGAATATGATGGAATAAAGCAAAATGATTCATTAAATTGGTTGCGCTTATTATATTATTAACAGTTGATCGACACAGCTTGACGGAATTTTCATTATGGGTAATCGGGAAACAACCTCTGTATGTTTTTAACACATAAGTATGGTTGCGTACATCCAACCCCAATACACCGTCATAGGCGGAAGCCTCTAAGGCAATGTGGTAATGTTGTTGTTTGCATTGTCATAGCTTCTACTTGACCTGTTTCTTAATAACAAGAAACTGCTTATCCCATACGCATGCGGTCTGATCAACACTTAATTTGGTTGGTTTAGTGTGCCCGAATTCGATCATCACTTAATTCTGCTTTCAATATTGACTCACAAAAATATACTCTTGGAATGATGGCCTACACGAGATGGAAGGCGTGCAAAGATAACTGACTGGCAAATTTCTGCAGGAATTCCTATGATAAACAAGGAGTATTCTTGGAAGCTCTGCTATAAACATATGCAGTAATACTTTGCCAATTGAAAATCAAGTAATACTTCATTTTAAGTTCCTTCAAGACCTTTTTGACAATGCCTGAGGAATCTTAGCATTTGCTAGGATAAAGGACCCCCCTTCAAAAGTCAAAGAACAACAAAAACAACAACTTTATCCCATTGTTTTAGAGGCTCTCGCTTACGGCGGGGTATGAGGGGTTGGATGTAAGCAACCATACACATGTGTTAGAAACACAAAGAGGTTGTTTCTCGATGCTAACAGAAGCCAAAGAAACATTATCTAATCTCCCCCACTTATGATGGTAACAGAAGCCCCTCTTGCCATCCTTAAGGGAAAGCTCCTTCTCAGTCATTCTTTACTTTCTCAAGTGGAAGTCTTCAATGTATAGATGAAAAGATAAAAGGTTTTAAGTAATTTTGATCTGCTACTTCTGTGGAAGTGCTCAGGTAAAGATCCCTTCAGTTAATGGAGAAGGAACCAGTTGTGCTTTCAATTCCTGAAACCTCGACTTCATGGAACCATACGTCCCTTTTTATTGCACATCTTGGAGGATGTCCTTCCTCGTGGTCATTCCTCATCAACTCATAATACTTCATTGACACATTTTGCAATTCCCATTAATCTACTTCTGCGCTAGATAACGTCACCACTTTCTGCGTCTTCCTTCTCCTTGTAACTAAATTGCCACTGACTAGCGGAAAATAGCATGAAGTGGACAATCTACCGTTTAGGTTGCCTGCCCAATCTACATCATTATAAACTTCTACATCCAAATGTCCATGTCTTTTGAATAATATAACTTGCTCTGGTGTCCCCTTCAAATACCTCTTTATTCACGTAAATGCTTCCATATGTTCCGCATGAGGTTTATGCATAAACTGACTTACAACTTCAACAGTATAGGCATGTTTATTCTCGTATGAGAGAAATAGATTAACTTTTCCACCAGTATCTGATACTATTCCTGATCCACCATTACAGCTCCTTCTATGAGTTGCAGCAATTGATTCACTACCATTGCAGTGTCGTTGGGCGTATAAATTTAACATTTCAACCTCAGTCAACAAATCACGAACATACTTCCGTTAGGATATGAAGATTCCTTTGTTTAATCGAAGTACTTCAACCTCTAGAAAGTATTTTAGTCCTCTTAAATCCTTCATTTCAAATTCTATGAACAAATATTCCCGGAGCTGTAATTTCTTCCTTCACTCTCTGTGATGACCATATTATCCACATATATGATTAAACACGTGATAAAGTCGCTCATTCTTTAAAATTGCTTTATTTGTACCTATTTACCTCATATCCATCGTAAATGTCCTGAACCACGCACGAAGAGAATGTTTTAGTCCGTAGGGAGCCTTTCAGAGTCTACAGGCCTCATTATATCAAAAATCTCCTAAAAAACTTGATGGGGCCTCCATATACACTTCTTCCTTTAATTTCCCTTGTAGAAAGCATTCTTGACATCAAATTGATATGGTGGCCAGCTCTTTTTTCTTGCTAATGAGAACAACACTCTGATTGTATTTATTTTTGCAACTAGAAACATCGTTTCTGAGTAGTCAATACCATACGTCTATGCATATCCTTTAGCCACTACCTTAACCTTATATCGTTCAACAGTTCCATCCGTCTTATATCTGACTATGATGATCCACTTGCACCCACTAGTTTCTTTTCCTTTGGTAACATACATTTTTCTCACGTTTTATTTTTTTTTTCCAAAGCCTCCATTTCTATCTTCATCGCCTCCCACCAGACTTTTTTCCACTCTCGTCCTTGACTGTGCAAGGGGTAGTTTCTGAACACAAGAAGGCAAATAATATCTTCGCACACTCTGCAATTCTCCACCTGACCATATTTACCGAGTATCTAGAAGACTGAGACACCCGCTCCGATGGATAACACTCTGATTGAACATCTCTATTTTTTCTTTGGGGGCAGGACCCGTTCCTAGGGCTCGTCTAAACATTAGTATTGTCGATATTATGTAAAGCAAGATTCTCCTCATCATGGTGTAGTTCACTTATCTCTTGCTCGGCATTCACCAAAGAAGGCTCATTGGTGGGTAATGGCTTGTCGGCCCTTCTTTCGTTAGGAGAGGCTTGTTTGGTAGCGCCATCTACTTGCTCGGTTTGAACAGTCTCAGAACCCCTGATGTTTTGTAATCAGTCTAGTGGCTCAACATGTAACTAGTCTAGTGGCTCAACAGATGACTCCCCTTGAGCCCTGGAGTGGCTATCAAAGAAGTAGATTCAAGAAAGACATGATCCATCGTAACATGAATGAGTGGACTGACGGGATTATAACAACAATATCTTTTTTGATGTGAAGCATAGACGACAAATACACATTTTTTAACAAAAGAATCAAGTTTAGTTCGGTTAGTTTTGGGTATATGAATGACGATTGAGCAACCAAATATATTGGGAGGAAGAGTAAGTATCGATGGAATCGAAATTGGTGTAGCGAGTGTCTGTAATGGTGTTTCATGGTGAAGAATTTTTGTGGGCAAGCGGCTTAGGAGACCTATCAACTTACAACAGTCAAAGATCCTTTGTTAATCTACTGTTGGTTCAACAGGCTTTCTTGCTTCAGTGGTTAATTTCAAGAAATACAGATCCTGCTTCGCAAGCATGTAGTTTCCTCTTGACTCCAGATGAGTGCCCCATATTCAGATTCAGCAGTTATAGAAAATCCTCATCTTAGCTATTTTCATATTCACAAATTAGAAGAAGACAGACTCACCGTTGGTTCTGTTGCAGGCTGTGAAGTCGTTTCCTTAACCTTGTAGCTTCTCTCTGCCAAAGCTGTCAAGTCAAGCAAGGAAGTTAGGATAAGATCGGAACCATGTCAGAGAGATAGAAATAGATATATTATCTATGACAGAGACGGAAATGAGGCTTCTTTTCTACGGGTTAGGATCCCCTCACCCTAAATCTCTCACCCCATGCGTCACCGCGCGACACGTGGCAGCAGGGGGTGGGTGGTGAGGATAGATGCGGATCATCCTCATCTAGCCTCACCACCCACTCCTGCTGCCACGTGTCGCGCGGTGACGCGTGGGGTGAGAGTAAAGTGGGTGAGGTGATCTCATCCCCTTTTCTACCGCCTATTCCTCCGCTTGGAAGTTCTTTACCCGGGACTTTACGGTAGCGAGCTGTAGCAACCTATTCTTCCTGAATATTTTGATTCAAGGCCAAAGAATGTCCCGACCCTACCTTATAATATTCATCTACACCCGGTGATAAATAAAGTATCTGTAGTCCCATTGGTCTCTCAGAAATTTCAAAAACTATTTTCATATTAAACAAAAAAGACAAAATTAACTCATTAAATCAAAGAAGAAGAATCTTTCTAAATTACTTCGGTTCGTTGAGAGACCCTTCTCTCCAACCCTAGACACTCTAAGATCCTTTTTCAAACCAGCTCCCATTTCCAGCTTCTTTTTGGCATCCAAAATGAGAATGGGTTATGAACTTATAGTCATGGAATCGACTCGATCATCCGATTATAAGTTCATTCCATACCGGACAAGACCGGAATAGGGTTCTATACATTCTCAGTATGAGAAGGGGCCATTCGAACGCATTTAAATAGAAACTGCATTTACATATGGATCCCTCCGTCCTCGAAGAGGTACGATTTTTTTTATTTTTACTTGTATGTTTACTCATCCTTTCAACGTAATGGTTGGTGTTTCATATCAGGTTTACTATATGTAGTTTTGAGGTGATTGGGATCGGATCTTCAATGGCGTTTGAGGGCTCTAGCTTTCGACAAGATAATACCGTGGACAAGCGTCAGTTGTTCTTTCCAAATATGCTTATGGGAATACTTCTAATTGAGTTGTAATATTTCTGTTTTCTTCAGACAAAGAATGCCATGATCGAAGGCAGTGCTCCCTCCTCTCCTCTCCCTCTTGCTCTCTCTGTCTTGATTCAATATAGTTCGAAGAGATCGATAACTTGATATAGTTCTTGGATAAATGAGAATGGGCCTTTGGTACCGAAACGTGTGTATTCGTGTGTGTATGTATATGTACTGTTTTTTACTTTGTTAATGCCTCGTAGGAAATAAATCTATGCAATTATAGCATTATAGTTGTACTCATAAAACAACAAAGTTTTTTTTAGAAAAAAAAATTATCATCAGGTTTCTGTTCTTATATCTTCCCTATTCTGTAAGATGGGTAGTTATATTTCCGTCATAAATATGTAAGTTCAGTTTGATTTTTCAAGTGGTAGCACAGGTAGGTAAGTTCAAGTATCTAGAATCGTTTGTACAGCGGGATGGAGACATAGATATCAATGTAGCACACAGAGTTCATGCATGCTGGTGTAAATGGAGGGCAGCCTCAAGAGTGCTCTGTGACAAGAATTTTCCGACTAAATAAAAGAGAAAATTTTATAGGGTGGCAGTGCGGCTTGCAATGTTACATGGAATAGACTGTTGGACCATCAAGAGCCCACAGTAGCAGAAGATGGAAGTGACAGAGATGAGTATGTTGAGGCGGATGTGTTGCATATAAGACTAGACCAGATCAGAAATGAGGTGTTTCGAGAAAAGTTAGGGGTGGCTAGTATAACAGATAAGGAAAAGAATGGGAGGCTAAGATGGTTTGGCATGTCAAGAGGAGACAGACAACGACGTCTGTCAAATCAGTTGAAATGCTCATTGTAGAGGGGAAGATGAGCAAAAGGCAGGCCCAAAATGACTTGGGATGAGCGGATTAGACATGACCTACTAGATTTGCACATCTCTGAAGACATGGTCCAGGATAGGAGTTTATGGAAGTAGAGGATTAAGGTTAACGAGGTTTAGACAGGATATAAGCACACTTTAGAATATGTTTAGGGGCTTATATACTATCTACGCTTTATGCTGACTTTGCACTTTTTTATTTTTTTTTTGTTGTCTTGTGCATATACATGTTTATGGCTATTTTAACATCATAAGCGCCTATTTGTATTTAATAAATTCTCTCACTACATACTATCACATCATACCCCTATTATTGTTTCATTTATGCAGGTATATACAGAGCTGGGGTCTCGCTGAAAGCAAACTCTCTATCCTTTGGAATAGAAGTGTTGTTCGTCTGCCGCTCACCCTCTCCAGACCTTAACGATAACTTTTATTGCCATTGGAATATACTGGATATGATTGATTGATTGAACATAGTGTAAATTACACTATATTGAAAAGTCAAAATAGTCTTGTATATTGGAGCGAGGATAGTACTTTTGATAGATTACCCTCATATAAGGGAGCATCGGAGTCAAAGCCGATTTGCTTGAGTACTAGGAAATGAAGCTTACCTCGACTTCTGTATTCGGATTTGGGTGTTGGTCATGCTCCTGCTTTGATTTATTGTACCTTTCGATAATTGATTTCATGCTGCCATTTGAATTGTGTTAGAGATGTCTATTTACATAGAAAGAAAAAAAAATAGACAGGAAATACAGGAAAAAGAAATTGTGAAGAGAAAATACAGGTACATAAGAGTAAAGCTGACTTGTTTTTGCACTCTCGATTAAAGTGTGAATTGCCATACTAGCCCATAATGATACACATGGTAAACTTATTAATTTTGAGTTTCCACCCGATTGATCAAGACCACATAAGCATTCCAGAAATATTGGTCAGCATTGCTTCTACGGAAGGTTTTGAGGCCTGCATCTTTTATTGTAATCTTTTGTTTTTATACAGTTGGACTACCTGTGATGTTTTTCATCTACCATGTGGACATGCAGTAAAGGCGTTCCCGGTATACTAGATTCCCGCGTTTGTGCATGATTCACAGAGGAGACGGATCGCTTTGCGATTTAATGTATGCAACATTTCCGCATCCTTTGTGCATGTGGACATGCCGTCTATCCCATAAACATCTCAACTGGAGTAACCTGATCTTAAGGTTTTATCTTATAAACATCCAAGGTTTTAAAAATCAGACCTTCCACGTAACAACAAAAGCTTTTGGTTAAAGGGGAAAGGGCTCAACGGCTATAAGAGTGCTATAAAATTTTACGGATATGCGTTTCCATTGGACACTAAATTTTAAAATTTACAAATATCGTTTCTCGTTGAAACTCTACCATTCCATTGTACTAAAGGCATTCAAAATGGTGTTGATAGTACATTAATTGTAGAAAAAGATGAATGCCTAAACTGGCTACTGTCCTTCCTGTTATGGAGTGAAAAGACTCGTTACAAACATGAGGTCTCATGTCATTGTCGTTATTGAAAGAATTTGGAATTCATTCAAGTTGATTGAAAAAATACAAGCTGCTAACGGCTTTATTCTTTGACTATAGTATTTCTTGTTCATCAACATTAACTTGACTAGACTACTAACGGCTATAAGGTAACGTCTAATTATCTGGTCTGCTCGGATATTTATACAATAAAAATCCTATGTTACAATATTTATAAGACTAAGTATGGCAGCTCGGTCTTAGCGTTGCTGCCTGGCTTGTGCTTCAGCTCGTCACCTCGGCTCGGCACATCTTTACTCTAGCTCTGCTTTGGTGCCCTTATTCACATCAGCTAGTCTTAGTTCTGTGCTTCACTTCACATCAGCTCTTCTGCCTTCTTCAGTTCAGCACAAGTTTACTTCGTCAATCCTTTCCTCAGATCAGCTATTCATATATCCAGGTCAGCGCAGCTCGGTTGACTTGCTTTGGTCACTTGTCTTATTTTCTAGCATGGCCATTACATTGTTCAGGTCGTCGCACCTCGGCTGAGCTCGGCACACCTCGTCTAGGCTTACGCTCCTCCTCAAACTTAGTTGTATATATTCATAGAACTAAGCTTGGATATTAAGTACTGGAAAACATTTGTTGAAGCTGCCTTCGTGAGGATGTCTGCAATTTGGTCTTTGGTGGATATGTATACTAAGCTGACCTAATTTCCTTCTATCTTTTTCAAGATAAAATGTCTGTCTATTTCTACGTGCTTTGACTTATCATGCTGACCTGGGTTCTCAGTCATACTCATTGCAGAGAGAAAAGACTTTGATGGGTAATCCTGTCTATCTTCAAGTACTCTTCTGATCCAAATGTCTTCACAGGTTCCTATTGCAAGTGCCCGTAACTCTGCTTCTGCACTGCTTCTTGACACAACTGGTTGTTTCTTGGTCCGCCAAGTAACTAGGTTTACCCATAGGAAGTTTTTATAGTCCGTTGTTGATCTCATGTAGACCTTGGATCTAGCCCAGTCTGCATCTGCAAACACCTTAACACTTCGGTCTGCACTCTTCCTGAAACATAGTCCTGGTCCTTGTGTATTTTTAAGGTACCCGAGAATTCTTAAAGCAGCTTGGAGCTATTCGTTAGTAGAACTGTGCATAAATTGTGATACAAAACATATTGCGCAATAAATGTCAGGCCTAATGTGTGATAGGTAGATTAATTTCCCAACTAGTTTTTGATAACTAAGTTTATTAGTTGGAGTAGTACCCCACTGATCTCTAGGCTTATGTCCATGTTCTATTGGGGTGCTTGCTGGCCTGCATCCGAGCAGAACAGTTTCTTTTAGAAGGTTCAGCATATATGTTCGTTGGGATATATACATTCCTTCTTTGTTCCTAGCGATCTTCATTCCTAAAAAATATCTTAGCTTACCTAGATCTTTCATCTCAAATTGCTTAGATAGTTGTGTCTTGATACTATCTATCACATGGTTATCATTCTCAGTTATTATGATAACATCTACATACACTATCAGGATGGTTAACTCCTCCTTAGGTGAAATTCTAGTGAAGAGCATATGGTCAATATGGCTTTGGGTAAATTCAATGTCTTTCACAGTTTTAGTGAATGTTTTGAACTAGGCTCTTGGTGATTGTTTTAGCCCATATACTGATTTCCTTAACCTGCGGACATTATTTTTATTGGTTTCATCATTGAACCCTGCTGGTATAGACATATAGATTTCCTCTGCTAAGTCTCCATTTATGAATGCATTTTTTGCATCTAATTGTACAATTCTCAGTCAAAGTTAACAACTGTAGAGAAAATGACTCTAATGGTATTTAGTTTAGCACCGGGGCAAATGTTTCTAAATAATCTATGCTATATATTTGAGTAAATCCTTTGGCCACTAATCTTGCTTTATATTTATTCACGGTTCTATTATTGTTGTATTTGATTGTGGATATCTATCTACACCCTAATGGTTTTCTAGCAGCCAAAATGAGAGTTAGCTCCCAAGTTTGATTTTTTTACCAAAGCATTCATTTCTTCATGCACAACATTCCTCCATTGAAGCTGGCTTAGCGCTTCTTCTATATTTTTGGGTAAGGTGTTATTATCAAGTGAGCATACAAATATCTTAAAGTTTGGATTCAACTTTTTATAGAGTTTGAACTTTTCTATATGATATTTGGTATATAAGGAATTCTCAGTACATTCTCTTGTTCTTTTTCTTAATGTTGTTGGTCTGTTATCTAATTGAGGCTCAGTTTCATATTCAGTTTGAGTTTTTTTCTAGAGAACCTCCTTCTTCTTTGTGAGTTGTGTGTTCTCAGATGTATCAGGTCGGCTATCCTATCTCAGGCCTTCTTGGGTATTGGAGGTTGAAGGAAAGATAGCTCCGGGTTGAGAATTGAATGTGCTGACCTGAGGTACCAAGTTGTCGAGCTGCGGTGTTACACCCCGTGACTTTTAGGCACGATTTTCAATACTTAGAGGTCAACCTTAAATACAACGTAATTAATTTTGTAGGCTATGAGACTTAGTCACATAAAACATAGAAGAATAAGAAAGAAGGGTTCAAAATAGAATTAAAGGTAATTAATAGAAATTACCTAAAAGGTCCCTACTAAGAGATAGGGAGTTACACCACTTTTAGTATAACTCCCCATCTCAACCTAGGGGACGGTTATTGCACAAAAGAGGAGAGGGAAAAACGCCTAGGAGGAAGAAAAGGAAGAAGAGAGAGAGAAGAAGAAGAAAGGAAGAAGAAGAAGGCTAACCTAGGTCCAATTCGTCTCGAAATTCTAGCACACACTCGTAAGCTTATCTCGATTCTAAGGCAACTAATCTTTCTATACGCTTCACGTAAATTTTGATACTTTAGGCCCTATGTTCTTACAAAGAGAAAACATGAATCACACATTAGTATTCTTGTCTTGTCTATCTTAAATGCTTTGTTATATGTAAGTCTTGTTGCTAATTGTGTAAAGTCGTGTTCTTTGGGCCATAGTTCTGAAAATAGTTGTGTGGTGCTTTGTTGTTGTCAAGCATGCCCATAAAAGTGTATATTTTGATGTGCTTATTGTCTTGCTCTACTCTTATGTTGATTGTCTACACTTGAACGTTGAGAGTAAGTGCAGGAAATTGAGAGATGAGTGAAGACATTGCTGTAGTCTTGTTGGGTTGGGAAAGTTGATGAGATCTTTTGAAGGTTGTGAATGATTGAAGGCCAGAGTGGATATTGTTAGGCATGACTAGGCATCAATTCATGTTTAGATGTGTGTTAAGTAAGATGAATCTAGATGTTAAGATGGATCTTTAAGTGTTGAAAATGAAAGGGTTGAACAAGGAGGGTATTGGAGAGGAAGTTACTGCAGAAAAACTGCAGTTTGGCATCGTCAGAACACTTCGAACGCCTACATTAGGCGCTCTATGTCACATTAGGCGCCTAATGTAGCGTTCAATGTGTCCAGAAGCTTTCCCGTACAGAAAAACTGCAATTTAGAACCGTCAGAACACTTCGAACGCCTACATTAGGCGCTCTATGTCACATTAGGCGCCTAATGTAGCGTTCAATGTGTCCTGAATCATCCCCGAACACTTCGAACACCTACATAAAGCGCTCTATGTCACATTAGGCGCTTCATGTAGGCGTTCAATGTCTACGGAACATCCCCGAACACTTCGAACGCCTAGAATAGGCGCTTTAAGTCACTATAGGCGCTTCATGTAGCGTTCCAACTCTACTGGAAGTCTTTTTGACCCTTTAGGTGCCCTATGTACGTGTAGTAACCTTACACACTTCTTTTGAACATAAAACGCAAAGGTAATTGAGGTGTAATTGAGGTATAGATGGTAAGTTTGATCATGTAAGAATAAGATTGAATTCCGAGTGATTTGGTAAGACGAAGGGGCTTGGAAAGATACGAACATGGATTGTTTGAGGTGCAAGACTGCACAATTGATATGTACGGTGTATGTGTGTGTGTTACATGTTTGATATGAAGTTACATGTGCATCCTGCATCATGACATGGGCACTTGCATTTGATTTGAGATTTGCTTTGCGAAAGAAGTATTTACAAGAAAAGTTAAAGTTTTCGAAAGACAAAATGGCTGCTGGTTGATCACAGGGTATAAAAGTCACGCCTGCGGAAGCAGGGTATAAAAGCGTGATCTGTGAATCAACAGCAGGGTATAAAGTATTTTATGGGGCCGTGGACATATCAGCACGGAAAACAAAGTTATTTTATGGGGCCGTGGACCTTTCAGCACGGATATATGATGGATGTAATGGGGCCGTGGACCTATCAGCACGGATATATGATATATGTAAT
>AP025070.1:30537570-30557941 GCA_036186865.1 Eustoma russellianum | reverse complement strand
CGCATCATGACATGGGCACTTGCATTTGATTTGAGATTTGCTTTGCGAAAGAAGTATTTACAAGAAAAGTTAAAGTTTTCGAAAGACAAAATGGCTGCTGGTTGATCACAGGGTATAAAAGTCACGCCTGCGGAAGCAGGGTATAAAAGCGTGATCTGTGAATCAACAGCAGGGTATAAAGTATTTTATGGGGCCGTGGACATATCAGCACGGAAAACAAAGTTATTTTATGGGGCCGTGGACCTTTCAGCACGGATATATGATGGATGTAATGGGGCCGTGGACCTATCAGCACGGATATATGATATATGTAATGGGGCCGTGGACCTTTCAGCACGGGGTATAAAGTTATATGTTATGGGGCCGTGGACCTTTCAGCACGGGGTATAAAGTAATGTTTGCTGTGGACTGATCACCCACAGGGTATAAAGTTCTGCTACGCGAAGAATATGATATGTAAAGTGATGAAATGTTTTGTGAAATGACATGCATGACATGTTTATGAAAGAAGACATATGCATGGGTGTTGTGTGTGATTTTAAAGAAGTACATGTATCATGATACACGGAGCATAAGAATTGACATGCAAGAAACGTGACTAGTTTATGACTTGCTATGTGATACGTTGTTTAATACATGTTGGTTCTCATATCTGTGTACATATATGTGCTTTATCTGCTTTGAGGAATTCTTATTAAGATGATATTTGCTAGCCCAAGCACCTTATTTTTGGACAATGTTTTATACACTGGTGACTCGACGTGTGTGATTCCGTAAGGTGTATAGACGGGTTACTTGCTGGCGATAATTTCGCTAAGAACAGTTACTCTATTCCTTTTTCAGGTGAGCCTGAATATGAGTTGATATTCATCGAGGACGATGGCGAGTGGGCTCAATGGGATGACGGACAAGGGAATAGATAGATGCTGGACTACCTTCTTTAAGTTTGGAAACTCGTTGTTATTATGTTAATCTAGAACTTATGTTGGTTAGATGAACAAATACCTTTTATTTCCGATGCAGTTTCTGGTTGTATGATTGACGATGAAGGTTTAAATTTTATGACGTTTCCGCTGGTTTTTATCTTACATTATGAAGGATGTACGTTTGATCTGCTTGACGCTTCGTAGTTCTCATAGTAGGCTACGGCGGGTGCACTGGTTCCGATGACGGTATCAGGCCGGGACGCTACAGGTGGTATCAGAGACTAGGCTTTAGATCTATCTCGAAAACTTAGGTTCATGATTTTTAGACACCTAAGCTATGATTCTCCTTTAAGGTTGATCTTTAGTTATAAGTGTTGATCTCTTTAGTGGTTAAGTATGATATGGGTTGGGTGTGTGCGAGCGCGTCTTATTATCTAACTTTGTATTAATAGTTGTACTACACACCTCACCTATTAGTACGCATTCGAGCCTTCAGTAACCTTTTGTACTTACTGAATGCTAATGAAATGTTAACCTTTCAGCGAAATATGCCTCCAAGAAGAGATAACACAGGCAACTCTGGCAATGGACAGGAGAACCAGCCACCACAAGTTGTGTTACCCCAGGTGCTCACTGACGCACTGACGGTGATTGCACAAGGATATGTGCAGCAGCATCAGCCTCCGCCTCCACCACCGCCACAGCATAACATCAGGTTCTTTTATGGAGAGATGAGAAAGATGAGGGTGCCGGAGTTTGGAGGATGTACGGATCCTGAAGAGGCTCAGCACTGGTTGGCTGAGGTAGAGAAATGTTTTTGGCTGGTGCAGGTACCGAACGAGATAAAGGTTGAGGTGGCCACACCCCTTCTAAGTGGCAAGGCTGGCGAATGGTGGGAAGGAATGGTGTTGAGAATGACCCCACCAATCTCTTGGACACAGTTTTGTGATGTTTTCCTGAAGTACTACGTACCGGAGACTGCGATATTGGACAAGATAAGAGCATTTGACAGATTGGAGCAAGGAAGGATGACGGTGTCGGAGTATGCAGATCGTTTTCATGCTTTGGGTAAGTTTGCCCCTGCGATCATGTCTGATAATCGTCTTAAGATGACGAAGTTTGAGAGGGGTTTGGACTCGAGGATACAATCGGCGATAGTGAATGCAGGGATGAAAACTTATGAGGATATGCTAGATGCGTGTTTTCGTGTGGAGAGTGATTTCCGCCGAGTAGCGGCAAGAGCAGCTAGCGCTGGAGGGTCGGATAGAGGCAAGAGGCCAAGAGATGATGTGCGAGTTGGTGGAAGACCCGGACGTTGGGTCAAGGTTCCGAAGAGAGGTCCCGTTGGAAATTTGTAGAGACTGCCAACTCAGAATCAAGCAGTTCAACAGGGTATAGGAGTTTGTCCATATTGCAACAGGAACCACGTTGGAGAGTGTAGGAAAGTGGCTGGAGCATGCTTTCGATGCGGTCAAGTGGGCCATATGATTAGAGACTGTCCGGAGATGAAGAAGAATAATCCTGGAGAGGGGCTCAGCAGCCGAGAGTGAAGCATCGAGCAAATGCTCGTGTACATCTCATGACGGACACGGATGTGCAGGAGGCTACCGATGTAGTAGAAGGTATCATTTAAACTAAGTTTGAATTCATATTGAATTCAGTGTTTTCGTGCTTAACTTCTGTGTAAAACTTTATATGGCCTTAGGTGCGGTTTTAGTAAATAAGATGCCTGCCAATGTACTTTTCGATAGCGGCGCAAGCCACTCCTTTGTAGCAAAGAGATTCACTAAGCACCTTGGCAGTTTGCCTGAATGGTTAGAAACTCCGTATCGCGTTCAAGCGGCCGGAGATCAGATTATGGTTTCATACCAGCTGTATCGAGATTGTGAATTGGAGTTTGAAGGACAAACATTCTCCGCCACACTGATCCCTATTCAGATGTATGACTTTGATGTCATATTAGGAATGGACTGGTTGGCCAAGAATCACGCCAATATTGATTGTCGGTTGAAGCAAGTGACAATCAAGAATGCTAAGATGGAGGAGGTAATATTTCAAGGAGATGCGGAACGAAAGAAAGTTCCCAAGAAGGTATATGTGTCCGTCGCGCAAGCACGCAAAGCATTAAGGAAAGGTGCTGAGGGATTCCTAGTGTATGCCATGGATGTTACTCAGGAGGTACCATCTATTGAGCAAATTTCGGTGGTCAATGAATTCCTTGATGTGTTTCCGGAAGATTTACCAGGAGTACCACCCCCGAGGGAAGTTGAGTTCGAGATCAACTTGATTCCAGGAACAGAACCTATTTCTAAAGCTCCTTATAGAATGGCTCCGGCAGAACTGAGAGAGTTGAAGGAACAGCTGCAGGAGTTACTGGACAAGAAGTTTATCCGCCCTAGTGTATCGCCTTGGGGAGCACCTGTTTTGTTTGTAAAGAAGAAGGATGGTAGCATGAGGCTTTGTATCGATTATAGAGAGTTGAATAAAGTTACCATCAAAAATAAGTATCCCCTTCCACGAATTGAGGATTTGTTTGATCAACTCAAGGGCGCCAAGATTTTCTCTAAAATTGATCTCCGATCAGGGTATCATCAGTTGCGAGTGAAGGCCGAAGACATCGCGAAGACAGCCTTCCGCACAAGATATGGCCACTATGAGTTTTTGGTGATGCCGTTTGGATTAACAAATGCCCCGCAGCTTTTATGGATCTTATGAATACCGTCTTTCGAGAACAATTGGATAAGTTTGTAGTGGTATTCATAGATGATATTCTTGTGTACTCTCCTGAATAGCAAACTCACACTGAGCATTTGAGAACCGTACTAGGCATTTTGAGGCAGAAACAACTTTATGCAAAGTTTAGCAAGTGTGAGTTTTGGTTAAGAAGTGTGGCTTTCCTGGGTCATGTGATATCAGAAGAGGGGATTGCAGTTGACCCGAAGAAGGTGGAAGCCATAACTGAATGGCCTAGACCTACCAATGTCACCGAAGTGCGAAGTTTCTTGGGTCTAGCAGGTTATTACAGAAAATTTGTTGAGGGATTCTCAAGAATTGCCGTACCTCTCAGTCGCCTTACTCAAAAGAAGTCCAAGTTTGAGTGGACGGCGGAATGCGAGCAACGTTTCACGGAGCTTAAGAAGAGATTAACGACAGCTCCAGTATTGGCTCAACCCTCTGGAACGGATGGATTTGTGATTTATAGTGATGCGTCAAAGAACGGGTTAGGTACGTAAATTATAGTATAAGGTTATGATCTTGTATACCCATTAAGTTTAGACTAACACCTTGTTTGTAGGTTGTGTTTTAATGCAAAACGAACGAGTCATCGCGTATGTCTCAAGACAGCTAAAGCCTTATGAACAAAACTATCCCACACATGATCTGGAACTTGCCGCGGTTGTGTTCGCCTTGAAGATTTGGCGGCATTATTTGTATGGAGAGAAGTGCGCGATATTCACGGATCATAAGAGTCTAAAGTATTTGTTCTCACAGAAGGAATTGAATATGAGGCAGCGGAGATGGTTGGAATTGCTAAAAGACTATGACCTAACTGTTCATTATCACCCGGGAAAGGCTAATAAGGTAGCCGACGCCTTAAGCAGGAAATCCAGCCATGCGAGGCAATCACCACTAGAGAGAGAGATTGAGGAATTTGGTTTGGATTTGGTGGAATCCACGGTGAATGTCCTGACAGCATTGACTATCACACCGAGTTTGATTGATAGGATAAAGGAGGCACAGAAGAAAGATAAGGCTTTAAGTGAGATAATGGAAAGGGTGAAACATAGTCAAGTTGAAGGATTTCGGACCAAGGAGGATGGGAGCTTATGGTTTAGGGAAAGATTATGCGTGCCGGATGTTGACGAACTTAGGAAGGAAGTTTTACAGGAAGCTCATAATTCGAGGTTATCAATACATCCCGGTAGCACCAAGATGTATAGAGATCTCAAGCGATACTATTGGTGGTCTGGGATGAAAAGACATATTGCGGAATTCATAGAGAGGTGTTTGGTGTGTCAACAAGTCAAAGCGGAACACCAACGACCCGGTGGATTGTTGATGCCGTTGGAAATCCCGGAATGGAAATGGGAACATGTCACAATGGATTTTGTAGCGGGTTTACCAAAGACAAGAAGTGGATGTGACATGATTTGGGTCATCGTGGATCGTTTAACAAAGTCTGCTCATTTCCTGCCCGTTTCAAGTAAAGCACCTCTTGACAAGTTAGTGAGTTTATATATGGACAGTATTGTTAGCTTGCATGGAGTTCCGGTAAGTATAGTGTCCGACCGAGATGCACGGTTCACTTCTAAGTTTTGGACAGCATTCCAAGAAGCCATGGGTACAGAGTTAAGGTTGAGTACGGCGTATCATCCCCAAACCGATGGACAGTCCGAGCGGACTATTCAAACCTTGGAAGATATGCTAAGGGCTTGCGTGTTGGATTTCAAAGGGAGTTGGGACGGAATGGTGAAACTGATGGAGTTTTCTTATAACAATAGTTATCACAGTGCAATTGACATGGCTCCTTTTGAAGCATTGTACGGAAGGAAATGTAGGTCCCCGGTTTATTGGGACGAAGTGGGCATGAGGACCATCACGGGACCTGAGCTATTGGAGAAAACGCTAGATAAGGTGAAAATCATCCGGGAAAGACTCAAGACGGCTCAGGATCGCAGCAAGAGTTGGGCAGATTCCAAACGACGACCATTGGATTTTGATGTGGGTGAAAAAGTTTATTTGAAGGTATCACCTACCAAGGGTGTCATGAGGTTTGGAGTAAAAGGCAAGTTAAGCCCTCGTTTTATTGGTCCTTATGAAATACTTGAGAAGGTAGGAGCTTTGGCATATAGGTTGGCATTACCTCCGGTGTTGGCGCAAGTTCACGATGTATTCCACGTGTCACAATTAAGAAAGTACGTGGCGGATCCAAGTCATGTACTTGAAGCTCAACCTTTGGAACTCAAGGAGGATGTTACATATGAGGAGGTACCCGTGAAAATTGTGGACCGAAAGGATCAAGTGTTGAGGAAGCGAGTGATCCCTTATGTAAAGGTCCAGTGGAGCAATCACACGGAACGTGAAGCCACTTGGGAGCTCGAAGAACAAATGCGGGAGAAGTATCCTCAGCTCTTCGACTAAGGTACGTAAGTTTCGAGGACGAAACTTTTTGTAAGGGGGGTGGAATGTTACACCCCGTGACTTTTAGGCACGATTTTCAATACTTAGAGGTCAACCTTAAATACAACGTAATTAATTTTGTAGGCTATGAGACTTAGTCACTTAAAACATAGAAGAATAAGAAAGAAGGGTTCAAAATAGAATTAAAGGTAATTAATAGAAATTACCTAAAAGGTCCCTACTAAGAGATAGGGAGTTACACCACTTTTAGTATAACTCCCCATCTCAACCTAGGGGACGGTTATTGCACAAAAGAGGAGAGGGAAAAACGCTTAGGAGGAAGAAAAGGAAGAAGAGAGAGAGAAGAAGAAGAAAGGAAGAAGAAGAAGGCTAACCTAGGTCCAATTCGTCTCGAAATTCTAGCACACACTCGTAAGATTATCTCGATTCCAAGGCAAGTAATCTTTCTATACGCTTTACGTAAATTTTGATACTTTAGGCCCTATGTTCTTACAAAGAGAAAACATGAATCACACATTAGTATTCTTGTCTTGTCTATCTTAAATGCTTTGTTATATGTAAGTCTTGTTGCTAATTGTGTAAAGTCGTGTTCTTTGGGCCATAGTTCTGAAAATAGTTGTGTGGTGCTTTGTTGTTGTCAAGCATGCCCATAAAAGTGTATATTTTGATGTGCTTATTGTCTTGCTCTACTCTTATGTTGATTGTCTACACTTGAACGTTGAGAGTAAGTGCAGGAAATTGAGAGATGAGTGAAGACATTGCTGTAGTCTTGTTGGGTTGGGAAAGTTGATGAGATCTTTTGAAGGTTGTGAATGATTGAAGGCCAGAGTGGATATTGTTAGGCATGACTAGGCATCAATTCATGTTTAGATGTGTGTTAAGTAAGATGAATCTAGATGTTAAGATGGATCTTTAAGTGTTGAAAATGAAAGGGTTGAACAAGGAGGGTATTGGAGAGGAAGTTACTGCAGAAAAACTGCAGTTTGGCATCGTCAGAACACTTCGAACGCCTACATTAGGCGCTCTATGTCACATTAGGCGCCTAATGTAGCGTTCAATGTGTCCAGAAGCTTTCCCGTACAGAAAAACTGCAATTTAGAACCGTCAGAACACTTCGAACGCCTACATTAGGCGCTCTATGTCACATTAGGCGCCTAATGTAGCGTTCAATGTGTCCTGAATCATCCCCGAACACTTCGAACACCTACATAAAGCGCTCTATGTCACATTAGGCGCTTCATGTAGGCGTTCAATGTCTACGGAACATCCCCGAACACTTCGAACGCCTAGAATAGGCGCTTTAAGTCACTATAGGCGCTTCATGTAGCGTTCCAACTCTACTGGAAGTCTTTTTGACCCTTTAGGTGCCCTATGTACGTGTAGTAACCTTACACACTTCTTTTGAACATAAAACGCAAAGGTAATTGAGGTGTAATTGAGGTATAGATGGTAAGTTTGATCATGTAAGAATAAGATTGAATTCCGAGTGATTTGGTAAGACGAAGGGGCTTGGAAAGATACGAACATGGATTGTTTGAGGTGCAAGACTGCACACTTGATATGTACGGTGTATGTGTGTGCGTTACATGTTTGATATGAAGTTACATGTGCATCCTGCATCATGACATGGGCACTTGCATTTGATTTGAGATTTGCTTTGCGAAAGAAGTATTTACAAGAAAAGTTAAAGTTTTCGAAAGACAAAATGGCTGCTGGTTGATCACAGGGTATAAAAGTCACGCCTGCGGAAGCAGGGTATAAAAGCGTGATCTGTGAATCAACAGCAGGGTATAAAGTATTTTATGGGGCCGTGGACATATCAGCACGGAAAACAAAGTTATTTTATGGGGCCGTGGACCTTTCAGCACGGATATATGATGGATGTAATGGGGCCGTGGACCTATCAGCACGGATATATGATATATGTAATGGGGCCGTGGACCTTTCAGCACGGGGTATAAAGTAATGTTTGCTGTGGACTGATCACCCACATGGTATAAAGTTCTGCTACGCGAAGAATATGATATGTAAAGTGATGAAATGTTTTGTGAAATGACATGCATGACATGTTTATGAAAGAAGACATATGCATGGGTGTTGTGTGTGATTTTAAAGAAGTACATGCATCATGATACACGGAGCATAAGAATTGACATGCAAGAAACGTGACTAGTTTATGACTTGCTATGTGATACGTTGTTTAATACATGTTGGTTCTCATATTTGTGTACATATATGTGCTTTATCTGCTTTGAGGAATTCTTATTAAGATGCTATTTGCTAACCCGAGCACCTTATTTTTGGGCAATGTTTTATACACTGGTGACTCGACGTGTGTGATTCCGTAAGGTGTATAGACGGGTTACTTACTGGCGATAATTTCGCTAAGAACAGTTACTCTATTCCTTTTTCAGGTGAGCCTGAATATGAGTTGATATTCATCGAGGACGATGGCGAGTGGGCTCAATGGGATGACGGACAAGGGAATAGATAGATGCTGGACTACCTTCTTTAAGTTTGGAAACTCGTTGTTATTATGTTAATCTAGAACTTATGTTGGTTAGATGAACAAATACCTTTTATTTCCGATGCAGTTTCTGGTTGTATGATTGACGATGAAGGTTTAAATTTTATGACGTTTCCGCTGGTTTTTATCTTACATTATGAAGGATGTACGTTTGATCTGCTTGACGCTTCGTAGTTCTCATAGTAGGCTACGGCGGGTGCACTGGTTCCGATGACGGTATCGGGCCGGGGCGCTACATGCGGTGAGCAGCTCGATTGAGCTATTGAACTTGGCTGCTCAAGCAATAATGGGTTAGATTGAGTATTGTCTATATAATCTATTATTTTCCAATATTTGTTGTGACGTAAATTTTCTGTTTTGGCTGAGGGATTATAAAATACATGTTTTTCATCAAAGATAATATTGAGTGTTAGAAACATTCTTTTATTAGTTGGACAGTAACACTTATATCCCTTTTGTGAGCCAGAGTATCCTAAGAAGATGCACTTAACTGATCTAGGATCTAATTTCTTCCTTAGGCCGGGCTGAATGTGTACATAGGCTATACAATCGAACAGTTTGAATGGTAGCTAGAGTAGTTTAGTGTGTGGAATGTGTATGAGGAGCATTTCTCTAGGTGTTTTGAAAGATAAGGTTCTGGAATGCATCCTATTTATTAAGTATGTAGCTGTTAGCAGAGCTTCAACCCGGTATTATTTAGGTACGTTCATTGCAAATATAATAGCTCTGGTTACTTCAAGGATGTGTCTGTTTTTTCTTTCGGTGACATCATTTTGTTGTGGAATGTAGGTGCACAAAGTCTGATGATGTATCCCATTTTCATGAATAAATATTTGAATTGTGCTGTCTAAGTATTCTGCCCCGTTATCTGACGTTAATGTTTTAATATTGCAGCTAAACTGATTTTCAATAAGTGTCCCTTTGTTTGAAACAAGTTTCATAGTCTTTTTTTTTCTCGCTTGTTTTTTCTGTCTGTATATCTACATTATCACTGCAAGTATATAAATAAATCATACATAAAACCATAAGTTGGATTTAACTTTTCTCACACAATAGTTTCACCTCTTACCATAGTTATATAGTTGTAAAATATGACTACTTACACAAATAGAGCTTTGTATGACGCTTCCTAGGCTAACTTACTATGCTACTTGACAACATAGTTTCTTACTCCCTCCCTCCAATTAAACATGTCCATATTAGTATTTTGAGACATTCAAAATATAAATCTTTATGTTGAAAATGTAAAAAAAAATCATTAAATGCTTAGTTTTTAAAACTAATAATCAACATATAACAAACAAATTTAGAAATATAAACAATAATCAAAATTTGGCCTAAATTGTTTTAAAGTGAGTTATATTTTGACAAACTCTTATATTTTGATAAAGAGAGAGCAATTTGCCTTAATGATCATGCTTATGTACATGTTAAAGAGTAATTTGAAGATATATAAGTAAATGAGGATGTGGAAAATGACTCAAAAGTTATACAAAGTCACCTGTTTCCTGGAAATTTCTGATGCCCTAATCGAAGATAGATGCATTGCAGGAAATTTTTGGCTCATGCAACGACACTGACGAGTTTTGTATGTATCGAATCTTCTGTTTTATTTTCTGTTCCATCTCTACTATTAATAACTTAATGTAAGAATTATAGAAATATAAGCTCATCACGGATGTGATGTCCTAAACATAGTAGCAGTCGTGCTGAGAAAGTACAAAATACAAAATGACGAGGTGAAGCTGTGGCGATTAGATAAAGATATTGCCGAGCTGATCTTGGTAGCAGCTCGACAAAGAACTGTAAGTGATCAAGGTAAAAAAGAGAAGGGCCGAGGTGAAGAGTAGACTATAAATGGCCGAGGTGAAGAAAGATCGAGATGAAGAGCTATGTTGAAAAGGTACATGTGTATAGAACCGAGATGACGATTTACTTACACAATGACAGCAATATTGTTATAAAGTATGACATACACACTTAACACTTTCACAAGATTCCATATTTCCTGGAAACTTCTCTTGCCGTCCTCAGGAGATGGTCTAATAGTTCTGGTGGCGGAGACTCGAGAGAGTGGCGAGAGTTCGATTTTTGTTCCAAGCAAGATTTTCGACTCTCTTTCTAGGTAAACGCATGGTATTGAAGTTCTACTGCTTGCAGTGGGCTCCTTGTGTGACTGACTCAACAGTCCAACTCTGCCATAGCGGTCTTGGGTACCTGACTTTCATCCCTATCGCGTCGTAAGACATGCTATAATCATAAACTTTTTTGAAACTTCTCTTGCCAGAACCAAGATATATGCATGGCCGGACATTCACTAGACAGCTGTCCGATGCTATACACTAGCTTGTCTTTTTTGCGAATAGAATCTTTAATCATATTTTTTATTCGATCATTATCATTAACAAGTTATCTAATTAGTTAAATTGCATCCATGGAGCTGTATATTATTTAAACATTTCTTGTCTCTATAGATTGTCATGAACTGTATATCAAAAAAATTAATTTCTTGTCTTTTATAGTTTGTCTGCAATTTTGAAGGGTGGGATGTCCAGCCGATTAAATAAAAAAATATTAAAAAATAAGAAACATCGATCTCTAAACATTAGAGATCGATTGATCAATATATTCATCGCTCTCTACATCATTTGATCGATGTAGGTTGTTATAAAAATCTGAACTCTCTGACTATACGTTGATCTTTAAACAAGAGAGATATATGTATATAGATAGAAAAATCGATCGGTCGATCTTCCTTTCACAGATTTAAAAATATGGTTGTTGGGCTTTTTGTTTTAAATCAAATCAACTTCAATTCATCCCAAATCATATGGAGTTCACCCCAACATCTATAATACTATTTTGGACATATTAACATCATTTTTAATGGTTTTAGGTGGTAAATTCTTCACCAAATCAAGAAAAAAAAAGTGAGTAGAGAAGAAAGATAAAATGAGCCAAATTAAAAAAGAAAATGACCTTATGAGCTGCAAATTGAAGAGGCTATTTAAGATAGAGAGGGTGCTCAATATAGAAAACATCTCAATTATCAAGAAAATCTCTCTCTAATTTCATCTTGCTCTTACTTTGTAAACATAATTAGTGCTAAATTGTAGAGCTTTTGTATGTATATCTACATTCAATTGAGAGCTTGTAACTTCCACAAGTGAGATTATTTATTTAATCTATATCATTTGTGATTGCTTTGAGAGGTGTCATCTATCTTTAATTCGAATCAAAATATCTTCGGTGACCTCTTAGGTAGAGTTGTTGAGAAAATATGAACAGTCAAATAGAAAGGCATTGAATCCTTGCTTTTAGCGATTAAAGTTATTGAGATTTGAGCTTTAATTTGTAATTTCAGAAGAGTGATTGAGTTTTGTTGAAGGAGTAAGTACAAAAGGTTTGAGACTGTAACAAAATTTGTTGATGATTTGAGTCTTTGATTATCATTGAAGAATATCAATCTTGGTTCGTTGAATAAGCAAGTGTAAAAGCATTGAACTCTTGCTTATAAAATAGTCGAGGGTGAAGAGGTTGTTGAAGAAGTAGTTGATGTTGAACAATCAAATAAGTTATTGAGCTTTTGCTCGTAGTTCTAGTTATATAACAAGTAGTAGTTGTTGTAGCTCTTGTTCCTTGTTGAAGGTAATACAAGAATTATTGAAAATCCACTTTAAAAACACACTGGTATTAGAGTAGAATCAAAGGATTCGAACCACTATAAACTTGTGTAATCTCGATCTTCTTCTTTTTCTTCACATTTATTATATTATTATATTTAAGATTTGTCAACTATCAAAAGAATTCCAAAAAATCTGTAACAACCTATTTACCCTTCTAAATTGTTATCCTATTGGGACATAACAACTTATAGCATTCTATGATGGAACTCATACTAAGATGGGCTCAAGGGGACCATGGTTCTACGTTCGGTTCTTGATTTTTTTTGGGTGAAATGCAAATTTGTATTACTCGAGTGTCATAACATAAAGGGATGTATTCTATACAATAGTCCTACTAACACAACGGCATGCCGATCTACATGCACTATTTAGTAACGTAAGCTATTTTAAACACTCTTCTCAAGTTCTTGCATACGTAGAGTCCATGTAAATCTATATATGTCATAAGCTTACTTGTGTGGTACAATAAACACTCTCCGGATTAAATTTGCGAGATCCTTAAGGAATCAACTATCTTTCTTAGAAACTTTGATGAATATCAAACACTATAATCTGATTGATTTGATCATCACGACATGAACTGAGGAGTGTAAAAAATAATAGTATGGTAACTAATACAAATTAGGGTATCAAAGGACAATTGTCATTACCTTTTCATAATGCTCTAGGACTTGGTATTTTTGGTGTTACTTTAAACTAAGACATAGTCAAATTTGGTCTCTTGAATCCATAGCCATGATTTCTCCCAGGAAAGACACAGTCAATTATACTGTACTAGGTTCTTTCCTCCATGAAATAGCCATTAAAAATCACCTCCAGAATCCGCGGTCCATCGCACAACTTATAAAGCTCATGGTACAACTCTAGACAGCTTAATGTCAACATAATGGTGCAATGCCTCTAGAAAGGGTCTTTGTCAAGATCAACTAAAAGTCTACTGTGATCTGATCATCATTTTGTAAAACCCTTTAGCAAAATTTATTTGGTAAAATCAGTGAAGAGCCTCTCTCCCCCTTTGGAGGTATTACTCTCCTCATACTATGCCGATAGCTTTTGTTTTTGTTGAGATATACTAGGTATGATTGTTGGGAGGTATTGTTTGCCTAACTTTCACTCTCCTCAGACCCTAACGATATATTTTGTTTTTGTTGAGATATACTAGGTATGGTTGTTGTTTTGAAGAGTCATTTACTCATAAAAAACACAAAAAACATGAACTCATGAAATGACTGATTTGTGAGCGTACTTTTAACCAAAACAAAGATGATGAAGAAGCTTAACCACATGTATATATAGATCTATCAAACACAATCAAACCAATTTCATTGATACCATACACAAATATACATATATACGTAAACTCTATGTTAAGTATATATGATAAGAATAACAACGACATTAACTCATTGTCTTAGAGGCTCCCGTCTATAACGAGGTATGAAGGGGTCAGATGTACACAACCATACTCATATGTTGGAAACACACAGAGTTTGCTTTCCGGTCACTCATAATGATGCGTCAATCGATCAAATGATACTTCACATTACGATAACAATAACAACAATAAGGAAAACAATGAAAACCTGGTGCTGGAGAACTCAAAGAGCCTGCTAGTGCTGGAAAATATGATGACTCCAATCTCCGCATCGCATAAAATCGCGAGCTCCTTCACCTTCTTCAACAATCCATTCTTCCTCTTTGAGAATGTCACTTGCCTGCTCGTTGAGTTGTCAATTCTCTTGAGCGCTATCTTTTTTCTTCCCATAATTTTCTCACAGTTCGAAAGAGAACTTATTATCTGCTACCGCAGCTGTAATCAGACATCGATATCATCGCATCATCGCCAAAAAAAAAAAAACACACACACACACACTACACACCTATCAAATATATAAAAAAAAAAGTCCAGACCCGTCATACCCACTGCGTGAGTGTTCGGAAAGGGAAGACGAAACCTCGACCTAACACATTAAGTCAAGCAAGCTTACCAAAAATATTGGATCAGCTGGGGAAGAAGCATGAAAATGGAAGTTTTCTTGATCTGGGAACTAAAAGATTGAGGCAAAATTGAAGAAATAAATAGAAGAGATGGAAAGAGAGGAGATTTGCATGTTCTTGGTTCGGTGTTGGCGGTGAAAACAAAGGATATCGCCCTTCTAGTGTGTGTCTGAAAAGAATCAAACGTCAAATATGTCTATATAGGGAAAGTTTCTCTTTAAATGACAATAACTAAAGGTCAAGGAACCATATTACGATATTACCCCTATACAAATGGGTTTTCTTCTTAATTCATCCACCACTAATTTTATTGTGTTTGAGAATTAACTACACGACATCATGATAATTATTCTCTAACTAACTACGTGACATCATAATAGTTGCTCAATAACTAATGATAAATTGGCATGTAATAAGAAAATACCATATTATTTAGATGATTGTAACGCTTGATTGACACGATGCAATTTCTATTATGGATCATCGAGAAACAACCTCTGTGTGTTTCTAACATATGGATATGGTTGCGTACATTCAACCATCTATACTCACCTCTCGTCTAACGCAATGGGGGTAATGTTGTTATTGTTGTTTAAAATATGAAAACTCATCCCTTACGTGTTTATCTTTCGTCGGATATAGAATAACTTCTAATATGTTAGTTTTATAGTATTTAAAAATTTCTGTGCATGGACTCATGTGTTCTCTCATCCAGTGCACGTTAGGTTGTGTTTTTATATACGTTTTGACTTTTTTTATGTTGTGTTTATTATTTTGTATTGTTTAAGTGATATATGCATATAAATACAAATATATAAAATAATAAATATAACATACACAAAGACAGACAAAAATATAGAAACATAAAAAAATACTTAAAAGACTTGAAATAAAGGAAGTTAAGACCTACTAACAAATATCATCAGTAGACGTATTAGTGATTTGTAAATATGAATTATCTTTTTTTGACCTGTCATATATTACGACCTACTTACAAATATGCATATAAATGAATAAAAGAATTTTGCATGGTATTTGATATAACACATATAGATAACAGCTAAAATTAATGATTTAGAGGGTTTCTTCAACACTTAGCTAGACATGAAAACCAATGGGAGACAACCTTATAGGGAAAAGGGTATCCTCGTACATTCCTTTTTCTTTATCTTTCTAGTTTTATTGTATACCTTCGTACTTTTACTTTATTAAGAACGGGGTAAGTACATTGTTCTTAGTCAAAAACATAAAGGAATTCGTCTAACTGTTTCTGCATAGATCCGGAGGTCTCACTGGAAGCAAAATCTTTTTCTTTGAAGATGGAGTTATTGTTTGTGTGTCTCTCACCCTCTTCGAACCCTAGCAATAGCATTTGCTGTCATTAAATATACTAGGTATATATTGTATTGTATGTGTCTAACTGTTTCTGTACTACCATTTTTTAGGTTAATTTGTACTATCAATTTACCATTGTTATATTTGATTGGTTGTCTTGTTCCCCGTATTTTTGTGTTTTCTTATCTTAAAAGGTCGACATTTAATCAAATTCAACTGTGAAATGTGCTGGTGCAAGGACGATCATACACACACAGATATACACACAACAACAATAATATTATTCTATTATCTTAGAAGTTTCTGTCTATAACGAGGTATGGAATAGTCGGATATATGCAACCATACACATGGAAACATACATAGATTGTTTTCCAAAAACCCGTAATAAAATTTTTGTATCAAACTGTGTCGATCAACGACTACATACAGACATATATACACACGTACTTGGATAATCAATCTTTTTCATAAGGTGTAGTGGCCCAACTAGAACGATTATATCCATGACGCACTTGGATAATCAATCTCTTATATCATCAATTAATTGATAATTGCATCTCAAGTTGTCCAGATGCCAACAAAGCATAAAAAGAAAAAAAATTAAAAAACTCTCAGATGTAGAAATGTAGTTGTTAGCAATACAAGAATGATGATGGTTGGTATAGATATAATAATGTAGAAATTTAGAAGAAACATGTTTGGAGGCTGAATGTAAAATATATTTAGACTTAATTTTCAATATACACGAGTAAAGTCTTTTATAGGCTGAGGAAAGAGAAAGGCATAAAACTACCAACGGTAACTAACGGCCAGTTTCTATAACATTCTTCAAGTCACTCAACACGTGACATATGAATATGTAAAGGCCTATTACAAGATTATTTGACTATGTACGGGAGTATTTACTGTGTATAGCTATCGTATGTGTTGTGTACAATATGTGTATATACAAGGTATTTTATAATATATTTCTACAAATAATTCGACATATGTCAAAGAAAGCAGACTTTTTGGATGAAATGAACGAGAATATCTTAATCATTTTTTCTTAGGGGCAATAAAGAACAAGTTGTAGGGACAATTACGTTTTACGGATTAGAATTAAGACTTTAAGACCCTTTATCAAAATTCAGAAAAGGAGAGGTTCTAAGGTTGCTATTTTGTGACCTTGAAATTAAGGGTTCGAGTCACGGAAACAATGTCTTGCACAAATTGTAGGGTGAAGCTGTGTACATCAGATCGCAAAGTGATCCGGTCCATCCTCGAACTCTACGCAAACGCATGAGTCTAATACACTGGAAACATCTTTTTATCAAAATTAAGAAAGACTTCTGTTCAATCTCGATAAGACATAGTAATTCTTCACTTCAAGTTGACATAACTTTGTAAAATTCCTTAATAAACTTTAAAAGATTAATATAGGCAAGTGCAACATTTCTTCAATTTATAGTAGTATGGCTAATAATTGTAAAAATAAATTATAAACACAACTATGAACTATGATTGGGATAATGTAAATAATCAGTTTTAAAAAGTTACATTACTATACATTTTTGAAGAAAAAATAAAGAGTGTACACTTTTCACCATCTTTATCAAGTCTGCCACCATTTCTCAATTTCAAAGAGCAGCAGTGGAGTGATTTTTGTCATTTAGGAAGGACCTCTTTTTCAAAAAAAAATAATATTTGAATTTACATACTTAGTATTGAAAATTTTAGGATTTTAACAAAATTTTATATAATATTTACCAAACTTATACATCACAGAGATAATGTGCACGCCCTTTCAAAGACACCAAAGAAATAATGCTAACAGCGAAATATATGGGTGCCAAGAACGAAAAATAGCTCAGAAAACAAGATAATATAGAAAAAAATATAATTTTATTCATCAATGAAGTATAGAGCAATTTTCTCTTTTTTGAATTAGGGATATAATGAAATGAAAACCATTGTCTTATTTATAGGAGATGAGCTACTTGTTTCTAAGAAGGTAGATGATAAGCAACTACAACGAGTAGCTGACCAGTAGCTTTGTAAGCAGCTACAAGATGTAGTTGGCAAACAGCTCTATAAACAGCTAGAGCAGATGGCTGGCAAGCAGCAGTATAAGCAATTGCAATAGATGGCCGAAAAATAGCTTTGTAAACAGCTACATCAGATAGCTGACAAGCAGCATCACGTGTATATACATCATGTAGCTGAAAAGCAACTTTGTAAACAGCTACAACAAATAGATAGCAAGCATGCAGTTCAAATGGTAAATCACCCTGAACATTATATAGACATGTCACATCGATACAAGATGTCTAATGGACATCCACTAAATAAATATTCATAACACTTCCTCTTGGATGTCCATCGCATAAAGAATATGCCTCGTTAAAATCTGATTAAAAAAAACTGTGTGAGGATAAAAAAGTTCTAGTGAAGGAAAAAGATTTTTCCTTCAGTATAAGCAATTGCAATAGGTGGCCGACAAATATTTGGATGTCAGCCAAGGTATGGGTTGATTTGAATCTTGTTCATCACGCGGGGCAGAAATTGGGTTACACACGGTGGAACTATGTGTTTAGAGAAGCTATTTGCAGTATTTGGAGGAGCTATAAATGATGTAACTCATTGCCGAAAACGGATAAGGATGCCACCTTGACTTTTTGCATCGCATATTTTGAGACAAACAAAATTAGTTTTAGTAGCTACTGGGATAGATGATGTTAGTCTTGCTGTAAATAATACATAACTTGTAGGTGAGGAGATGATCTCCTTTGTAATTTTGGTACAGTTTTTTCAGTCAATATAATCGATCCTTCCTTGGGAAACTAGGTGGCCGACAAATAGATTTGTAAATAGCTACATCAAATAGCTGGAAAGCACCATCACGTGTAGCTACAACATGTAGCTGATAAGCAACTTTGTAAACAGCTACAGCAGATAGGTGGCAAGCATGCAGTTCAAATGGTAAATCACTCTGAACATTATATAGACATGTCACATCGATACAAGATGTTTAATGGACATCCACTAAATAAATATTCATAACACTCCTTCTTGAATGTCCATCGCACAAAGGATATGGCTCGTTAAAATTTGATTAGAAAAAAACTGTGTGAGAAAAAAAAAGTCATAGTGAAGGAAAAGAAGACCTTTATATACACTTATACAAAGGTCAAGGAAAGCTAGATCAGTTTTCCAAAAGATTCCCATTTCCTATTATTCTTCTCTATGAACTTCAAGTTCATATCCTATCCTCCCCTAATCTTGAAAGACAATTTTCGTGATAGTCAATCAATCAATCGTACCTAGTATTTTTCAACGACAGCAAAAGCTATCGCTAGAGTCTGGAGAAGATAAGTGGCATGCAAATAATACCTCTATCCCAAAGGATAGAGAGTTTGCTTTCAGTGAGACCCCCGGCCCTATATGTACCTGCATAAGCATCACAATAATAAAGATATAACGTGTTACTGTGTTACTGAGGTAATTCAAGAAATACAAAGAATAGGCTGCCGAAATTTTCGTCATAGTGATTATTGTAAAATTTGCCAATTGTCAACCACTTGCCAATGAGCTTTTAACATATTTGAACGAGTCTTTTTGTTGTAACACACCTGACGGCTGCCTGCACATGATTGAGATAAAAACAAAAAACAAAAACAAATTATAAAAACAAAAACAAAAACAAAAACGGAAACCGGAAAAAAGAATACAAACAAAAATAGAGAGAATACTTATGTTGTTGTGGAAAGAGAAAAATATATCAGGTTTATGAAGAAATCTCATTTTTATCACAGGTTTGAAAGTAAATTAAAACTATATATAAACACCCGTATGAAATGGACAGCGATTTTTTGAAAGTAAACTAAAACTATATATAAGTATAAAATGGACAACGATTTTGACAGAACCACGTACGTCCACTTGATTTTTACCACACCGCGGTTCCGTCAAAACCAGGATGGACACCGCATCATTTTTTTAAAACAAAATCTTTATAACATTCCATTGTAGATAATGTTTATCAAAAAGAAAGAAAATCATCCATATTAAAGGAAAGAAAATCATCAATATTAAAGGAGTATTGTTAAAATAGTATTATATTTTTAATTATAGGGATTCATATCAATATTAGAAGAAAGAAAATCATCACAGTTATTGATAATTGTGTCTATTTTTTTTCAAAAAAAAAATCTCAAGAATATCTCATTGATAGATAATGTTTACCAAAAAAGTTTACCAAGAAAATTATTTTTATTAAATTTACAATGAGTAAATGATGTTGTTATCAATCAATGAGATATTTTTTCGATCTGCTTTTAAAAGAAAAAGGTGGATATAATTATCGATAACTGTGATGCTGTTCTTTCATTTAATATTGGTGGGAATCCTGTAATTTAGAAACATAGGAAAAATTTAATAATACTCAATAAACATTTTTGGTAAAGATTATATATCAATTGGATATTCTTAATATTTTTGGGTAAAAATGGCATAGTTTCTACCATGGTGTTTTGAAAATCAAATTGGCATACATAGTTCTGTCAAAACCACCGTCCATTTCACACGGCAGTTCTGATAAAACAGTCGTACATAGTTTTAAGTTTACTTCTAAACCTTTAATAAAAATAAATTTTCTTAATAAAACTAATATTTTTCCCCTCTTGTTGTAACATACCTGACGGCTGCCTGCACCTGATTGAGAGAAAAACAAAAACGAAAAACGAAAACGGAATACAAAAAAAAAAAAAAAAAAA
>AP025070.1:30466080-30537560 GCA_036186865.1 Eustoma russellianum | reverse complement strand
AAAAAAAAAAAAAAAAAACTCATGCATCATTATTTTTGTTTTTGGTAGTACGGACAGTTTATACCTACATATAATTGTGTCCTTTCACTGAACAATAATAATAGGTTCCTTTGATTACTTTCTTTTAAAATTATCACCTTTAAACATATGGCCGGCTCAATCAACAACAACAACAATCATACCCAGTAAGCAAAAGTTATCGTTAGGGTTTAGGGAGGGTGAGAAGCAGATAAACCATACCTGCATAGATAACATAATAATAGGAATATGTACTACTGAAGTAATTTTATTAAACATAAATAGCTATCTTCCAATATCAAAATAGTCATAACAGTGGATATGCACAAATAGTTAAAAGACAAAAACCGAAACAAAAAAGTGGAAAGTCAACCTAAAGTGTAAAAAATATTTAATCCTCTAAGTATGCTCTATGGTGCCCCTATATCCTACCTACCTCTCCTTAACCTTAATCATATGCCTTCATGAACTTCTATCTTGGACCATCTCCTCAGAGAGGTGCAACTCTAGTAAGTCATGCCTAATCTGCTCATCTAACGTCAGTTTGGGCTTGCCTTTACTCCTCTTTCCTTCTACAGTGAGGCTTTCAATTGCTCTGACATACGTCGTTGTCTGTCTCCTCTTGACATGCCCAAGCCATCTGAGTCTTTCTCAAGCCATCTGAGTCTTCCCTTTCTTATCTTATCCGCTACACTAGTCATCCCTAACATTTCTCTGTATACCTCATTTTTTATCATGTCTAGCTTTGTATCCCCATACATCCACCTTATCATCCTCTTTTCTTCCACTTCCATCTTCTGCGACTGTGTTCTCTTGATGGCTCAATCAAATTCAGCAATATAAAATTTAATGTGTCTTATTATACGATATATTATTACCAATATATTGTTGGGATAATTATCTTTTGACACTTGTATTTTGGTGAAGCACCCCTGAGACTCTTTTAACTTTTTTTCCTCCAACATTTAAGCCTCTGTATTTGTAGACTAAAATAGAAACCAGATTTTCAGTCAAATTAAATGGAAGTTATACTTTTAGTTTAAAAATACAAAAAGTGTAAATGTCAAAATATTAAAATAAAAAGGGTGTTAAGAACCATTCGAGCAAAGCTCAATCAATCATACTCAGTATATCTCAACGGCAGTAAAAACTATCGTTAATGTCTCACATGGATACCCTTCCACTAAGGTGTAAATGTCAAAAAATTAAAATAAAAAGGGTGTTAAGAACCATTCGAGCAAACCTCAATCAATCAATCATACCCAGTAAAAACTATCCTTAAGGTCTCACGTGGATACCTTTCACTAAGGTCGAAAAAAACAGAGGATTTCTAAAGGTCGGAAAAAACTAGAGATGATCTCTAGGATGATGCATCAAAATACCAAAAGCAAAAACGTAATTATCTCTGTATAGTTACCAGTAAGACAATCAAGCGGACGATCAATATATTTTCGGGAGCGAGGTAGACAAAGAGAAAAGGGATCTCGGCAATGTTCTCGCAGCCTATATACATCATGATGTGTGTTCAAAATTTAGTGGACATATTTCAGTAAATTAGCAAAAGTTGTCACTAAGGTATGAAGAGAGTAAGAAATAGACAAACAATATTTTCATCTCAAGGGATAGAAAGTTTATGAAGAGAGTGAGAAGTAGGCAAACAATACTTTCATCTCAAGGGATAGAGAGTTTGCTTGTAGTGAGACCCCGGTCTCTATATGTACATGCATAAATGACACAACAATAAGGATATGGTGTGCTAGTGTGTTAGCGAGGGAATTTAGTAAATACAAATTGAAAGCTTCCGACATTAAAATACTCATAACCGTATATATGCACAAATAATGCAAGACAAAGACAAAAATAAAAACGTGTAATGTCAACCTAAAGTATAAAGAGTATATATAAGCCTCTAAATATACTCTAAGATGCCCCTATATCCTCCATAAACATCATTAACCTTAATTATCTGCATTCATGAACTCCTATCTTGGACCATGTCCTTAAAGAGGTGCAAATCTATTAGGTCATGTCTATCCGCTCATCTCAAATCAGTTTAGGTCTGTCTTTCTTTCTCTCTACAATAAAACTTTGAACTATTCTAACAGACGTCGTTGTCGGTCTCCTATTAAAATTCTCCCCTCCCTTATCTTTCTAGTAAAAGATTATCAAATTGTTGTCATGGCAGTTAAATAGACAATTCAGAGTATACAATACGAATTCTGTCAGTAGTTTCGATTCAAATATTTTGTAAATTTGCTCAGTAAACAAACTTTAGCAGGATGTTTGTCAAAATACATCTTATAATTTATATTTTCTTGGAAGTTCTACATGCATGCTCTTATGGTTAAAGATCGAACTGTTTTATGATATATATGTTTAAATTTTTGCAGTAAACAAATAAATAAGGAAAATATTAGAAAATATACAATTTTCCATTAATAAAACAAATTCGGATATCTTGCACACATAAATTTTTGTGGTATGCTTTCTGAAATTCTATATCTGGCTGAAGAAAAAACAAAAACTCATATGTTTAAAAAACAATCTATAAAATGTATATCATACCAATAAAATACATAGGAAAAAAATGTTGGAAAAGTACGTTAAAGTACGTTACTATGTGCTCCAAACTTATATAGAACACATATGAGGTTGGTTGATTTAAATGATGTTAGGAATATTTCGAACTTGAAATAGGTCACTTGGATTGATCCATGTGTAGACTGGATCGAACCAAGTGAAAGCTGGAATAAAGTTAAGTGTTCTGGAGGACTTCTGTAGCGCCCCGCTCCCGAACCCTAGCATCGAGAACAGTGCACCCGCCGTATCTCGCTAAGGAGAATACAAGGCGTCGAATCAATCTCTTACATGTCAGAAATGACGTAGAAATTTTTCTCGTAGGAATGTAATTCATAAATTAAATTAAACTCAATTAATCGTCATTACATTACTGAATAAAAATTCTGATAATAAAATAATAAAGGAGTCTGTGAAAATCCCCAAAAGATAACTACGAAAAATCAGCTGCAGAATCTCCTCGTATCCTAGATGCAGCTATCAACCAGCCCACTCAGCTATATCCTTCCCGTCATCAACAAAGATATGCTCGTAGTCATCATCTGGCTCACCTGGGAAGTAGGGGTGAGTGACAGAAAATCACCCAGTAGATGCCCGTCTCAAACCGATACAAAACGTGTATACCGAAATGATATAGCCACATAACACATAAACATGATATAACATGCATAAGATAAAGTAAATGCAGTAAGTAAAGCACTCCACATAAAAATGCGCAAGTACGTGGTGCATGCTCAATCCACGTGTCACACGCAACAAGAATCATGTTATTGTCATATGCCCCTAGACCTATATGCAATGCATGATCCCGGGATGGACTGGATGCCTGTAGCCCGTACACTATAATCCACCCTGACGGATGCCCGTGGCCCGTATACCACGATCCACCCTGACCGATGCCCGTGGACCGTACACCACGATCCACCATAACCGATGCCCATGGCCCGTACACCATGATCCACCATAACCAAGTACCCATGGCCTGTACACCATGATCCACTCCACTTGAGCGTCTGAGACCCGTACATCTCAACCCACTCCAAATGCAAATGCACGTACCATGAATGCAACAACAAAGTCGCCTGGAGCCCGTACGCCCATCCTCACCATCTACGGCACTCAATATTTGGCTCCGTAAATTTTACGAATATTGAAAAGTTGTTATTTAGCATCACCCTTATTTTTCTTTAACTTGTGTTAATTTCCTAGAATTTTCTACTAGTTTTCTCTAATTCTTCCTTATTTAATTCTATTTATTACTAATTATTTTTAATTACTTACACTTACCAAAATTCAGAAATTCAGTGAAAATAATTTAATTTTAACATTTTATTGTTTTTGAATTTATTTAGCATTTTCTGATAAATAAATATATTTTTCTAGAATTTTAAAATAATTTTAATTAATTATTCATCATTTATTCATTTCAGAAATTAATTTTCAGATTTTTTTTAATTTTCGGTTTGGGCAGGCCTGCTGTCCTGGTCCGGTCCGGCAGCCTGGCCGGTCCAATAGCTTTTCCTCTTTTTTTTTTCTTTTTTTTATTATTAAATTGTATTTCCTTCTAACATCAATAAAATTTTCGTTTTAACTCCGATTGACCAAACCAGTTGCATTGGACTCGTTCAAACGAGACACATCTTTTGGAAGCGGACACGTCATCACCTGTCCGGGCGCGCCGTCAGGGGCCACGCGTGGGCCCCACGCGCCACCCCCTGAAACGCGTTCGTCAGACCCGTTTTTTTACTTTCAATCCAATCCCAACCTATTCCGGGCTAGATGAACCTATTTTAAGGCCAAAACACACTTTTAAGGAATCTAATCTTGAGGAAGTTGTACAATTTTGATTCCAATCCTAATCCTTTTTATTAATTCAAGAACACATATATAGAAAACAACTTCCACATACACAAAGATCATGCCTTTTCAACAAATCCAATCATACCTTCATATAAACAATTTAAATCCCACCAAACACATGCAAAATCAATTAACATGCTCTCATTTAAACAATTGAAGGCAACAAAACACATAGTATATACATTAGGACATGCTTGAATCGTATTCATTTGAGGGAGAAGAGGCACCTACCTCGTTTGACGCTAGAACCAAATAGATTTGACGGATTGGATCTTGGGTCCGGGGTCTCGCTAGCCTTCTTCTCCTCCTCTTTTTTTTCTCTTTCTTTTTCCTCTCTTTTCCTCCCTCTCTCTCACTGGCGTTCTCTTTTTCTTTCTCTAGAAGAAGGCGCCGTTTTTAGGGTAAGGGGTTTGGGGAATTTTATTTTTGTTAAGGGAGAGATTCTAGGAATTCGATGGGAAATTTTTAAGGAAAATAGGATAGTGTAATTATCTTGAATCATTTAAATTAGAAAAAAAATCTCCTTCTTTTTCTCTTATCTTTATCCTATATTTTCTATTATTATTATTATTATTATTTCTTTTTTCCCCTTAAACTAACGGTTGTAACATTCTACCCATCTTACAAAAAGTTTTGTCTTCGAAACTTGACGTACCTTAATCGAAGAGCTGTGGATATCTCTCTTTCGGCAGTGTGCATTCGATTAGATTATTGTCCTCTCTCCGCCGTGATGGTTGCCCTGAGCGAGGAGTTCTGCTGCCTCCTCTGTTATGTCCACTTGGCCCTTTGGCTGCGAGTCCCTGTCCCAATCCAACCCCCGATGACGGTGCTGAGGGGGTAAGTTTTAACCATGTGTTCTCTATCTCTGACCTGCGCAATTCGCCGTAGGCTGCCTCTGCCGTAGGTCTGGGATCCCTTTTTACAAGTTCCTTCTTGGTGGTTGCAATTCTGTCATCCACCGCCATTAAGAGTTGATATAATCTCTGTTCTAGTACATACTTATTGAATCTCTGGATATCCCTGGTACATTCCATAGGATTGGGACTTCGGTGATCAATTGTCCGCCATATATTCTGCAACCTGTTCCAGCAGGTGTCCAGAGTCAGTGCCTTGTCTCATTGTGTATGCTTGTTTATGGAGATCAAAAATTTGTAATGGATCAGCCCCTGATCCGTAAGTGACTGCTAGGCCATCCCAAAGGGCTTTTGTAGAACTGTGTACAAGACTTTCTTCCATGTTATCGATGAGCCACGTGAAAACGAGTTGGTCATCCTGTTCCCATTTGGCATAATTCATATCAGTTGGCAGGGGGTGGAGGAACCCATGTGATGTGGGTGCTCCTCCGCCTATGAGGGCCCTCCTCATCAGGTTGTACCATAAAGGGTAGTTGCCCGAATTTAATTTCACCTTAATCATCAGATTTTCAGAAGTTGCTGAAGCAAGAGTATTTTGTGGAGTTGGATTCAGTTGGTTCTGCAGGAACTTGGCAAATTCTGCATATAAGTCGAAATTGTCAGGCAATTTTGGAATTTTTTCAGATGTTTATGGTGCTGTGGGTAAGTTTTCTGGTGTATTTGACATTTTTCCAGTGGTTTTTATGGGAACCCACAGTTGGTTCGTTGATTAGATAAGTGCAGATGCACACTTGGTAGGGGAACAGATAAGTGCAGATACGCACTTGGTAGAGAAGGGGTATGGTTCTGTGGGTAAGTATCCCCTGGCAGTGATGAACTTCACTTCTGAGCCAGGAAGAGTAGTGTACTCAAACAGAAAGGAAGTATTCCTGCTTTGGTACCATGAAGAATTAGAAATTTTTCTCGCAGGAACGTAATTCATAAATTAAATTAAACTCAATTAATCGCCATTACATTACTGAATAAAAATTCTGATAATAAAATAATAAAGGAGTCTGTGAAAATCCCCAAAAGATAACTACGAAAAATTAGCTGCAGAATCCCCTCGTATCCTAGATGCTGCTATCAACCAGCCCACTCAGCTATATCCTTCCCGTCCTCAACAAAGAAATGCTCGTAGTCCTCATCCGGCTCACCTGAGAAGTAGGGGTGAGTGACAGAAAATCACTCATTAGATGCCCGCCTCAAACCAATACAAAATGTACATACCGAAATGATATAGCTACATAACACATAAACATGATATAACATGCATAAGATAAAGTAAATGCAGTAAGTAAAGCACTCCACATAAAAATACGCAAATACATGATGCATGCTCAATCCACGTGTCACATGCAACAAGAATCATATCATGCCATATACCCCTAGACCTATATGCAATGCATGATCCTAGGATTGACTGGATTCCTGTAGCCCGTACACTACAATCCACCATGACGGATGCCCGTGGCCCGTACACCACGATCCACCATAACCGATGCCCATGGCCCGTACACCAAGATCCACCATAACCAAGTACCCATGGCCTGTACACCATAATCCACTACACTCGAGCATCTGAGACCCGTACATCTCAACCCACTCCAAATGCAAATGCACGTGCCATGAATGCAACAACAAAGTCACCTGGGACCCATACGCCCATCCTCACCATCTCCGGCACTCAATATTTGGCTCCGTAAATTTTACGAATATTAGAAAGTTGTTATTTAGCATCACCTTATTTTTCTTAACTTGTATTAATTTCCTAGAATTTTCTACTAATTTTTCCTAATTCTTTCTTATTTAATTCTATTTATTACTAATTATTTTTAACTACTTACACTTACCAAAATTTAGAAATTAAGTGAAAATAATTTAATTTTAAACTTTTTTATTTTCTGGAATTTATTTAGCATTTTCTGATAAATAAATATATTTTTATGGAATTTTAAAGTAATTTTAATTAATAATTTATCATTTATTCATTTTAGAAATTAATTTTCAGATTTTTTTTTAAATTTTTGGTTTGGGCCGGCCTGCTGGCCTGGTCCGGTCCGCTGGCCATCCGGTCCGGTCCGGCAGCCTGGCCGATCCAATAGCTTTTCCTCTTTTTTTATTATTAAATTGTATTTCCTTCTAACATCAATAAAATCTTTGTTTTAACTCCGATTGACCAAACCAGTTGCATTGGACTCGTTAAAATGAGACGCATCTTTTGGAAGCGGACACGTCATCACGTGTCCGGACACGCCGTCAGGGGCCGCGCGTGGGACCCATGCGCCACCCCCTGAAACGCGTCCATCAGACCCGTTTTTTCGATTTTCAATCCAATCCCAACCTATTCCGGACTAGATGAACCTATTTTAAGGCCAAAACACACTTTTAAGGGGTCTAATCTTGAGGAAGTTGTACAATTTTGATTCCAATCCTAACCATTTTTATCAATTTAAAAACACATATATAGAAAACAACTTCCATGTACACAAAGATCATTGCCTTTTCAACAAATCCAATCATACCTTTATATAAACAATTTAAATCCCACTAAACACATGCAAAATCAATTATCATGCTCTCATTTAAACAATTAAAGGCAACAAAACACATAGTATATACATTAAGACATGCTTGAATCGTATTCCTTTGAGGGGGAAGAGACACCTACCTCGTTTGACGCTAGAACCAAATAGATTTGACGGATTGGATCTTGGGTTCGGGGTCTCGCTAGCCTTCTTCTTCTCCTCTTTTTTTTTTCTCTTTCTTTTTCCTCTCTTTTCCTCCTTCTCTCTCACTGGCGTTCTCTTTTTCTTTCTCTAGAGTAAGGCGCCGTTTTTAGGGCAAGGGGTTTGGAGAATTTTATTTTGGTTAGGGGAGATATTCTAGGAATTTGATGGGAAATTTTAAGGAAAATAGGATAGTATAATTATCTTGAATCATTTAAATTAGAAAAAAAATCTCCTTCTTTTTCACTTATCTTTATCCTATATTTTCTATTATTATTAGTATTATTTCTTATTTTTCCCTTAAACTAACGGTTGTAACAACTTCGATCGATCTATGTAAGGAACATCGATCGGTCGATGTATACATCGATCGATCGATGTGGTGTGATGCAAACACTGGAAGCATTCTGTCCAACTTCGATCGATCACATCGATCGATCAAAGTGACATCGATCGATCGATGTGATCGATCGATGTAAGGCAGAATGCAAGTTGAAGATTTATGTCCAACTTCGATCGATCACATCGATCAATCGAAGTAACATCGATCGATCGATGTGCCAACAGACAGAACTTTTCACTTTGAATTGCATCCTTTGGTCCAAGGTTCATCTCCCTTCACCTATGAACGGTAAACAACTGACATTGAGGGTTGAAAAGATGCCGAGACAAGTATCAAAGAGGGTCTTTAACACGACACAAGGTATATATAAAGTAGACCTTGGTATCTTCAACAACATACAACACATTCTTGCAAAACTAAGGAAAAACTTCAGCTTTCTTGCTCCTTCTACATTTCTCCTTGTTCAATCTCTTCAATTTCAAGTTCAATCTTCCTCTTCTAGAGCAAAGGAAAGGAAGAAAGTCGTTATATCTTAGGAAGCATTAGTCTCGTTGTCTACCTTGCTTGTTGGTAGAAGCTAAATTGCTTTAAAGACAGAGTTATCTCGATACTCGGCTCGGCTTTTCTTTGACTGTATTCTTGCTTGTTTACCATCATTTTTCCAATAATCTTAAAGCAATTTACGATGGCATCCAAGCAAGCACTTCCAGACATGCCAAATATGGAGCCATTTGATGGCAAATTCTCAAGAGGTGGGCGGTCAAGGTGCTGTTCTTCCTCGAGATGCTTTCGGTTTTGTATGTGCTCAAGATGGTCAAACCAGATGATGAAACCGAAGCATGCAGATATGATGCAGACAACACTACTTGCAGAGGTCATATTCTACACTTTATGGTCAACTCTCTTTTTGATATTTATGTCAAATTCGCATCTGCAAAAGAGATTTGGTCAGCACTGGAGAACAAATATGGTGCTAAAGATGTGGGCAAATGCAAGTACGTGGTAAGTGATTTCTTGAAGTTTCAGATGGTTGATCATGCTCCAATCAATGATCAAATCCATCACTTCCAACAACTGGTGAATAATCTGGAACATGAAGGAATTAAGATTGATGAGGCGTTCCAGGCGCGGCGGCGCTTTTGGAGAAACTTCCTCCTTCTGGGAGCAAATACAAGAAGAGAGGAAAATATGATGACGCCAAGTTGTCTCTAGATGCAGTAATCAAACACATACGCATCGAAAAGAACAACAGGATGGAAGATGAGTCTCACCATGAAGAGAGCGTCAAAGCCAATGTAGTGGAGCACACTGCGAAGAAATCCAAGTTCCACAACAACAGCAACTACAACGGTGGGAACAAAGGTAAGAAAGTTGGTATGTAGGTCCAGAACAAGATGAAAGGTGTATGATGGGTGTGTGGGAAACCAGGACGCCGAACAGTCAAATGCAGAAAGAGGAAAGGCCAACCAAGCAACCAGGCAAACTTTGTGGAGGACAAAGGAGCAGCAGATGACATTATCCCAGCAGTCGTCTTGACATAGGTAAACCTTGTTGGTGGCACTACGGAATGGGTGGTAGACACAGGGGCTACCAGGCATATTGCTACCAGTAAAGACCTATTCTCTGAATATAAAAAAATAGGCAGTGATGAACAGGTCTTCTTGGGAGATGCACATAGTACTCAAGTCCTTGGAAAGGGTAAGGTGCTTCTCAAGTTGACTTCTGGAAAGAGACTGGAGCTAAGCAATGTGTTGCACGTTCCTGCCATACGTAGGAACTTGATCTCCGGAGTGCTGCTGAACAAGGTCAATATTAAACTTGTTTTAGAATATGATAAACTCGTTTTGTCTAGAAATGGTGAATTTATTGGAAAGGGATTTTGTAACGGGGGCTGTTGGTTCTTGATGTTGTTTGCTGCAATAATAAAGATGCATTTAGTTCTGTTTATATTGCTGAGTCTCTTGATATGTGGCATGCTATATTAGGACATGCAAACATAGGAGTAATAAAGAAACTCAAGAACATGAGTGTGATATCTTATGATGATGATAGTTTTAACAAGTGTGAACATTGCGTTGAAGCTAAACATCATAAGAAACCATTTAAGAAAGTAGATAGAGTTTCTCAAAAACTTGATTTGATCCATAATGACTTAGGTGCTTTAAGAGTCATATGAGTAAAGGTGGTAAGAGATATTATGTCACTTTTATTGATGATTATTCTAAAGGTATATCTATTAAGTCATAAGGATGAGACTGAGTCTAAGTTCATAAGTTATAAGAACGAGGTTGAAAATCAATTAGACCTAAGGATCAAAAGACTTAGGACTGATAGAGGTGGTGAATACTGTACAGATTCTTTACAAAATTTTTGTGAAGAAAACGGCATCATTCATGAAGTAACACCTCCGTATACGCCTCAGTCAAACAGAGTAGCTGAAAGGAAGAATAGAACATTGAAAAACATGATGAATGCAATGTTGGTTAGTTCAGGATTGCCGGACAACTTGTGGGGGAGGCAATCTTGACTGTTTGTCACATTTTAAATAGGTTACCTCATAAGAAGTTAGATAAAACTCCTTGTGAGCTATGGAAAGGCTATGCTCCCAACTTGAATTATTTGAAAGTGTGGGGGTGTCTAGCCAAAGTTGCTAATCCTGATTTTAAGAGAAGTAAAATCGGATCAAAGACAAGAGATTGCGTATTCATCGGATATGCTCAAAATAGTGCAGCATATAGATTCATGGCTATAGACAATAGTTCTATATTAGAATCTAAGGATGCTGAATTCTTTGAGCATATCTTTCCTATAAATAGACAATCTGATGTTGTTTCCAAATTTGAGATAGGTGAGTCAAGCAAAACCATAGTTGAACAAGAGGTTGATCTTCCTAGAAAAAGTAAGAGCAAAGAACGGAAAAGTCATTTGGAAGTGACTTTACGACAACTTTTATTTTAGAGGATGATCCAAAAACTTATAAAGATGCTATTAAGTCAATAGATTCTAAGTTTTGGAAGGAAGCCATAAATAGTGAACTTGAATCCATACTAAGCAATAATACTTGGGAGTTAGTAGACTTGCCTAAAGGATGTAAACCAATTAGTTGTAAGTGGGTCTTTAGGAAGAAACTAAAGACGGATGAAACGATTGACAAGTTTAAGGCTAGACTTATTGCTAAAGGATTCACACAACAAGAGGGTATAGATTTCTTTGATACCTATTCTCCGGTTGCTAGGATTACTACTATTAGAATATTAGTAGCACTTGCCTCCATTTATAATCTTGTTATTCGCCAAATGGATATAAAAACAGAATTTTTAAATGGAGACTTAAAAGAGGAGATATATATGGAACAACCGGAGGGTATGATAGTCAAAGGCGAAGAGCGTAAAGTATGTAGACTTAAGAAATCCTTGTATGGTCTTAAGCAAGCACCTAAACAATGGCACGAAAAGTTTGATGATGCTTTAGTATCAAATGGTTACATAGTAAATGAAAGTGACCGTTGTGTGTATAGTAAATTTAATGATTGTGTTGGTGTCATTTTTTGTCTTTATGTTGATGATATGTTAATTTTTGGAACTAACATAGAAGTGGTAAATGACACAAAATCATTTTTGTCCTCTGTTTTTGATATGAAAGACATGGAGAAGGCGGACTTAATACTTGTCCTTAAGTTAGTACAAAAATGTGGAGGTTATTTACTTTCAAGAACATTATGTGGAAAAAATATTGAGAAAGTTTAATCACTATGATGTAAAACTAGTTAGTACACCTTATGATTCGCATGTGACGTTGATTAAAAATAAGTTTGAAAGTATGTCACAATGTGAATATACTAGGATTATTGGTAGTGTAACGTATTTGATGAATTGCACTAGACTTGACATTACATATGCTGTAAATAGACTTGCACGATATACTCATAGTCCGAATGAGAGTCATTGGTGTGCATTAAGACATTTATTAAGATATCTTAAAGGAACAATGAATTTAGGACTCATGTTTAATGGATCACCCGCTGTTTTAGAAGGCTATTATGATGCTAATTGGGTGACTGACAATGACAAGATAAACTCCACTAGTGGATATGTATTTACATTGGGTGGTGGAGCTATCTCGTGGAAGTCATGTAAACAAACATATAGTGCTGAATCTACTATGGAATCTGAATTTATTGTTTTAGAGTTAGCAAGTACAGAAGCGGAGTGGTTAAGGAATTTACTTGTTGATATTCCTTTATGGTCTAAACCTATGCCTTCTGTATCTATCCATTGTGATTCACATGCTGCAATTGCTCGTGCAAGGAACAAAATCTATAATGGGAAGAGCCGGCACATCTGTCTAAGGCACAACATCATGCGTGAGTTGATCAGTTCAAGGGCGGTAAACTTGGTTATACCTTGCTGACCCCTTAACTAAAGGACTAAATAAAAAGTTAGTCTATGAAACATCGAAGGAGATGGGACTTATTCCATCTATAGAGAATTCTTCATAACGGAAACCCAACCCACTATTAGTAGAGATCCTACAAACTGGGTTCAATGTGGTAAAAACAAGTCATGGAAGAATTTTATATTGCACTATCAAAGTGTTCCTCGCTAAGGTGTTGTTGCTGATAGTGTTCACTATAAAGATTTGAGGGTGAGATTTTAAGAATCTCTTAATGAAAATTCATAGCCATAATGTATGGTGGTGTGAACAGTGCACACTTGATGGATTTCACCTATATAAGCTTGGAAGTGGTGCCGCTTCCTGTGAGAACCTGGAAAACTCTCTAGAAAGCTTATGAATCCTGAGATATGTGCATGGCCGATATCGCACCGAACCGCGAGCTTGAAGAAGTAGATAATGATATGTGTTCTTGTTGTTCAAATAGACAATAATGGAGTAAGATTCAAAACGAAGTTCATCGTACTTCCGTTTATATAACTCAAGTTGCACTATCGGCGATTCAAGACCACAAGTCATCGTATCTGTTATGTGTCATTATCTTCGGTTGATAATGGAGAAGTTAGTTATTTAACGTTCTGAAATTGTTTTATATAAGTTTGGATTATGTGGGGGATTGTTGGAAAAGTACGTTAAAGTACATTACTATGTGCTCCAAACTTATATAGAACACATATGAGGTTGTTTGCGAGATTGAAATGATGTTAGGACACTTTGAACTTGAAATAGGTCACTTGGATCGATCTATGTGTAGACTAGATCGAACCAAGTGAAAGCTGGAATAAAGTTAAGTGTTCTGGAGGACTTCGATCGATCTATGTAAGGAGCATCGATCGATCGATGTGGTGTGATGCAAACACTTGAATCATTCTGTCCAAATTCGATCGATCACATCGATCGATCGAAGTAACATCGATTGATCGATGTGATCGATCGATGTGCCAACGGACAGAACTTTTCACTTTGAATTGCATCTTTTGGTCCAATGTCCATCTCCCTTCGCCTATGAACGGTAAACAACTGACATTGAGGGTTGAAAAGATGTTGAGACAAGTTTCAAAGAGGGTCTTTAACACAACCCAAGGTCTATATATAGTAGACATTGGTATCTTCAACAACATACAACACATTCTTGCAAAACTAAGGAAAAACTTCAGCATTTTTTCTCCTTCTACATTTCTCCTTGTTCAATCTCTTCAATTTCAAGTTTAATCTTCCTCTCCTAGAGCAAATAAAAGGAAGAAAGCCGCTATATCTTGGGAAACATTAGTATCGTTGTCTACCTTGCTCGTTGGTAGAGGCTAAATTGCTTTAAGGACAGAGTTATCTCGAAACTCGTCTCGGCTTTTCTTTGACTATATTCTTGCTTGTTTACCATCATTTTCCCAACAAAAAACACATCCTACTCCTATAAAGAGGGAGTGAAATTTCATCGTTTTTAAATTGAAAAAATAACACTTTGCGTCCATAATTATAGCGACTACGTCTTGTTTGGTAACCTTTTTTTCCCGTCATTTAACAGAATGTCTTATAGCGTGGATGGAGTTAACGGGGATGGACGTATGGCTTCCATGTGCTTTTTTCAATTTATTTGTTTTGCGACATATATAAACAACACTACTTCATTGGTTTAGGAGTTTTTGTTTATAACGGGGTATGAGGAGGATGGATATACGCAACCATATCCATGTGTTAGAAACACAAAGAGGTTGTTTCCGCAATGACCCATAATAAAAATTGTGTCAAACTGTATCGATAAACTGTCACTTCACTATGTAAGAAACGCAGCCAATTTAGTGAGTCATTTTGCTTTATATCATAACTTGTATATTTTGTCATTTTGCATATAAAACTTATATATTTTGCTACTTTTTGAGATGAAACACATTTGTTAGCCAAAGGGAAAGAACATGTCCCGTATCTAAACATTATTTCATTCCCTAACGTAGAATATGACGGGATAGGATCCTCTCACCGCAAAGTTGGTGCGGTAACGCGTGACCGCGCGACACGCGGTAGCAAGAGAGGGTGGTGAGGCTAGATGAGGGTCACCCGCATTTAGCCTCACCACCCCTTCTTGCTGCCACGTGTCGCGCGGTCACAAAAGGGGTGAGGAAATTGGGGTTAGGAGATCCCAACCTGAATATGACATAGACGTTCATCATACATTTTTGATATACTACCCTCCTTACATAAACATGCTTATTTCGTTATTTTTACATATTATGAGATATCCTAAATTTAATAAAAACATTTGTTTATTCGAACTATTACTTATTGTGAGCACACTTAGGGCGTTTCCGGTGCACTCGGACCCCATATTTGCATAGGGTCTGTGAAGGGGACTCATCATTTTACGATCTGATGTATGCAGTCTTATCCTACACTTCGTGCAAGAGGCTATTTCCACGGCTCGAACCCGTGACTTGAAGATCACAAAACAGTAGCATTACCCGTTGCTCCAAAGTCAGCCCTCTATTTTGAGCATTTAAATTTAGTAAATAGCGTTTTGTCACCACAAGTATATATGTTACGACTATATTGTATAAATATTTCACAATTTCCAACTCTTGTGTATCATGTAATTTTTTTCATCCACTTAATGAAAACCGTTAAAGTGCCTCCTACGCTTTCTTTGTCCTAACGTCCATCCAGAAATTTTATGTCTCGTTCTGGCACGCGACCAAAATTTAAAAAGATGTTAAATTGATTAAACAATGTTATAATAATGTTGAATTGAATAAATAACAGTCTCATTTATTTTATGTAATTAAAAATTTTATTATAAATAATAAGCAATACTCTCTTTAAACTATTATTCACTATATTCATTGTCAAACTATAGATATCCAAAATTAAATCCAACACGCATAGAAACATTTGTTCCAATTGCATGTTAGGATGAAAAAAAAATAGATTATGTGCCCCGCCTTCTTTACCACCCTAACCTTTTCCTTTAAATCGGCCAAAAAGTTACCAAACAAAAGTGCACCCTGAAAATAGTAAAAATTAGTTTAATCTGTTAAATGCAACCATCATGTATCAAACCGTAGTAGTGATGTGTGCGCATGTAAAAACAGTAAGCATTAGATCAAACCCGGGGCGAGTCAAGGACTCTGTCCTTAAGACTTATTGCTCCGGTATAACTTGCGTTAGCAATCGTCTCTTATGATACAACGAATACCTGTTCAGTCGAGCGGCACTGCTACTGTTATGCCCCGCACCTTCCGTAGGGTAATTAAAAAAGGCAAAGAAGGGACTAAAAGGAAATTAATGACGGTCAACGGAAATAAATTAGTCATTAAGTAATAGAATTAATTGGAATTAATTGAGAGGATTAAATTTTAGAATTAATTACTATTTAATTAAGAATTAAATGATGGAAATTATCCTTTAAGATAAATAATAAAATAGGATATAATTTAGAAACTCCAAACTTTTCCCTTCCCATATAAAAACTGACTGAACGTCAGTTTCCCTAATTTCCACACAGAAACCGACGCCAGCCCCTTGCCTCTCCCCATAGACGATTCATCTTGCAACCCTAGGAGAAAAGATCTTTCAAGAGTCAATCCGTAGGTCGTTCGTTCCTCAATTCTTCTTCAAGTAATCAAAGGCAAGTAATCTACTTATAAGTTTTTACGATTTGCGAAAGAGAAAGGGCCTATTTTGATATCAATTTGGATCACCATGCAGTAATTTCTTTATGTGAATCTACTTGTGAGATCTATGTGTTTTGGTTTGAGATTTGGCCATTATATGTTGAAATCTTGTTCGTTGATTGTTGTTTATATGAGACCATGTAAATCCCAATCTCTTGAACCCTACTTTGTTGATAATGGTGATTGAAGGGAGGGGAGAGTGAAAAGATTTGATTTTTAGGATGATTTGATGATTACTTTGAGTGCTAGGCTTGAATCCGTGAATCGTATGTTAAAGATGTTGTCTTGGGTGATTTTAGGATGGATTGATAGTGGGGAATAGGCTTGGAATGGTTTTGAAGGAAGTTGGGGTCGAATTGGGGGTTATTTCTGCAGTTTCTGCAGAAAATTGCAGAATGGTGTTCTGGAACGGGGACGTCGATCGATCGACGTCAGGGTATGACGTACGTCGATCGATCGACGTATAGCAAGTGAGGGTATGACGTGCCTCAGAAGGACGTAGATCGATCGACGAAGGATGAGTGAGAGTTCGACGTGCCTCAGATGCACGTCGATCGATCGACGTAGGTTGAGTGAGAGATCGACGTGCCTCAGATGGACGTCGATCGATCGACGTCAGGGTATGACGTACGTCGATCGATCGACGTCAGGGTATGACGTCAACCAGTTTTGCGGGAAAGCAAGGGAAGAAAGAGGGAAGCTAGGGGATCCTTTGGGTGACCTTAGGGACTTCTTAGGACCTGATTATGACTAGTCTAAGTCTTGGGAACATGACTTAAGATGGTGAATCAAGTTTGGAGAATTCGAAGGGTATTCGAATCGTAGTTCGACGTGGATGACCTAGAAGGGTTAGGAGATGAACGTACGAGGTGATTGAGAGTTCAACGAGGAATGGTTAGGGATATTTGTCTTAGGTTATGGATCTTGGTATCATGACTAAGTGTTGACGCGATAGTCGAAGCCTAAGTGATGACGTGTAAGTTAGCGAAAACTCGTGTGTGTTTGTACTTGCGCATGCGTACATGAATGACTTATATGGATGTGAATTGCATACGAGAATGAGAAATGAGAATGATATGAGGAGTCTTGCATCATGGCACGTGCATTTGCATATTGATTTGAAAAGAAAGGTGCTTCGGCACAGATTTGCGAAGGTGACCTGCAATGTAAACCGGGATGGAAATATAAGCCGGGGCGCATTGTAGGGCACAAAAGACTGTAACGTAAACCGGGATGGAAATATAAGCCGGGGCGCGTTACAGGGTATAAAGTTGTCTGTAATGCTACTCGGGATGGAAATATAAGCCGAGGTGCATTACAGGGTATAAAGTTGGCTGTAACGTAAACCGGGATGGAAATATAAGCCGGGGCGCGTTACAGGGTATAAAGTTATGTGAAGTGACCGGACATTGTGACATGCATTGCACTGTTTTAAAAGAGAAAGCGTTCATGCATTTGTGAATGTGTAGTGTAGTGCATATTTGACATGCATCACGAGAGTCAATGTGGTATGGATGTGAATGTTATTTGATCGCCAATGAATTGTTATTTGCACGTAAATTGCTGTACTGGTTTTATTATGTTACTCACTTATGTATATTTTAAAGTTACGAGACATGTGCCCCACCATTCCCTTGAATTATATATTACTCATGTCTTGCCATGTGTTGATCCCGTATGTCTTATAAGCGGGTTACTTGCTAGCGTTTTCCGCTAAGGGTACTGCCTTTGTCTTTGCAGATGAGCCTAGCTACGACATGATATTTATAGAAGACGACGGCGAGTGGGCTGAATGGGATACATAGGGACGTGATGGGTGCTAGTTGAGACAGTTGTTATTTATTTCAGTTTATTCATTCGTTTGAGGATTAGTCGTTATTACTATGGTTGCCCTTTTGAGGTTTTGGTTATCATTGGCGTACTGCATTAATGGTTTAGACTTCCGAGATATATGTTTCCGCACTTATTTCTTTTACGTCATTGATGATGTGTATTCGAGAGATGAGACGTCTTGTAGTCTTCTCAGTAAGCTACGACGGGTGTACCGGTTCGGATTCCGCTGTCCGGGTCGGGGCGCTACAGGTGGTATCAGAGCCTAGGCTTCAGATCTACCTCGGAGACCTAGGTTATGACATGTAGAGTCTTAAGTTATGATTTTCACCTTAAGTTGATCTTTAGGTCTAAGTATGTGATTCTATATGTAAGTTTGATTGGGATGGGTGTGTGTGAGCGCGATAAAAGTTAATCAATAAACGTTACTCTACTTAGGGTACAAATCCTACCTTGTACAACGCATATGGGCTTCCAGTACTTATGTTTTTGGAATTGCTGAATGCTAATAAGCGTTGATTTTGCAGAAAAATGCCTCACAGAAGAGATAACCAAGGAGATGGTGGCAATGAGGACGAGAACCCTCCACCACCACCACCAGTGTTAGTACCCCAGGCACTGATAGGCGCTATCACAGTGATAGCGCAAAGTGTTGCTCAGCAGCAGCAGCAACCCCCCCTACTCTACCACCGCCTCGGCGTGACATAAGGTGTTACACTGAGGAGATGTGAGGGATGCATGTCCCAACCTTTGAGGGAACCACTCGGGGGATACGGCACCACCGCACTCCATGCTTCTCCAGGCCCTGATGTTAGAAAATAACTTATGATTTTGCCCCTAAGACACAACCTTAGACCTATGTGATGATTTGAACTTAAGGCGATGATCATGAACATAGGCAAGGACCCCAGTTATAAGCGATGATTCTGAACATAAGTCACGATTTTAGACGTAAGTAATGATATTGATTACGAGTTGACTTTGGACATAAATATGGAATTAGTAATAGGTGTTGATTATGTACTAATTATAATTGGGAGATAAAACGCGATCTTAGAGGTAAGAAGAGTGATGCTAGGAACGATCCTAGAGATAAGATATGATCCTAAACTATAGAGGGCCAACGGTTTTGAAGACACATATATCTAAGATACCCCATGCGCTTCTCCCTTGTGTAAGGCTGATCACAACTCTCTAAGCCGTGATCTTAGCAACCCTAGTTGAACATTATATAATTGATTCAAATGAATTATGATGTTAATCAGAACATTCTAGTACAAACCTTAGATCAATATTACCGGGTCAGGCAGTAACTCGGCTACCTTACCATAATTGCAACATAGTACTTGACGCCACTAGGGTAAATTAGAGAAGGTCCATATTCTTACCTGGACGGTGTTACCATAGTAGGCTTAGGACTAAGTTGGGACCATAGCTACTAAGAAATGAAAAGTAATAGTGGAATAAATACTAAGGGATGATTTATATTAGCATGATAGAAATTAAGCAACGATTTATGAGCATTATGATCAGTAGAGTTAGTGAAAGATACTGTCAACGGAGTTTATAGTTTACAGTTAAGATGCTAATTTTAGAATTACCAACATATGCCGATCATATTAGTCTTATTAGCTATATGGATCGGCAGTGACATACGAAACCCTACTATAGGATACACATTGGAACGATAAAGCGTCACAAAATCTTTAGCTAAGCGATGAACCCCTAGAAACATAGAGTTACTTGGCTTGAGTCGAGTAGGCTTGAAGTTGCAAGGAAGCAAGCTTGAACAAGTAATAATTACGGTTCAAGTGAGACTAACTGAATTAGAATTAGCGGTTAAAATAACCCAGTAAGAAGTGCGATGGATTAGTGTGGCGCACGGAAGTACGGTAAATGAGAATACCTTAAGACGAATAATATTGAGTTCCATGCTAGGATTGGAGTGTCTCAGCTAAAGATGTTATCATGAGTGGACGAACATTAGACCTATAAGATACGGTACTTAGAAAGATTTATTCCTGACCGTAAGAGTGGATTATAGAAATTATACGAAGTATGGATAAATATGTTTCAAGCGGTTAAATATTTATACATGAGCACGTACACCAAGATATACCCTATATTTCAAAGATTTTTCAATTTTTCTAAGTATTTTAACTAGCTTGTTTATTTATAGTATGCTACCTTAACCATGTTATATCTTCTTCTATATTCGTATTCCAACCTGATGGAATTTCAACTACTATTGACAAGCTCTGAAAAATAGATACATTTTAAAATGTTGAGGATTTGAAAAATAATATGTCTATATATTTTTGATATTATTTCACAAATTTGCGTTTAACTATGTTTATTTTGTTAAAAATAATGTGAGTTGTTGAGTATCGATATCGCAAGCATTTTATTCTTGGAATTATCACCTGCTTGCTACGAAGTTACCTAATATTTTGCGAGACAAAAAGTAGTTGCAAAACGTACATTCTTTTTGAAATTACCACTTCCAAATTATTTTGTAAAACTTTATGTCGTTGAGTTTCAAATGGTTTTAAGGAGGTCCTACCTGAAACACTCTTGAGAGTAGGATATACTCACATATATTCTTTTCTTCCTTGTTTGAGACATTCTTGCGAACAAGTTAGCCTTTCTTTTTTATAAGAGGTCATGTGGATCAACCTCTGCGAAGATGATTTTATAATACTTTAGCTCGCATGTTTAAAAAAAAAAAAATTTAGAGATACTGTATAACTAATTAAAGCTATATTTTGAATTACAGCCACTTAAACTGCATTTTATTAAAAAAAAAAAAAAAGAAGAATGTCCATACATATAGTTCGTATACTAGGTTTATGACGGTATCTCTGGGAGATGAAGAGCATGATCATAGAGCTAGTTGGTAAGTATATAAGAATTGCTTTTGAAGACTTAGTTGTGTTAAGGAGGGGTAACAGTTACCGTATTGGCGTACACAAAGGAGGTTAGTATGGTTGAGTATTTAAGTGATAAATCATATGGGATAAGTTTATGAATCGGGGATCGTAGATTGCGATAAGCTGGGTGATACACGTCAAGTGGGTAAGTGGAAGATTGTAAGCACTCATTAGCGAGGACTAAGGATTGAATCGCATAAGGGCTAGAGCACCTTGAGAGACGAAGTATTGACTAAATTAAATCGTACTAGAGTACATCGTATTTTGGAAAAAAAAAATATACATATGGCTTCAGGGATGAATCTTGTGAGCAGGGCGTAAGTTAAAGATTGGGCTACACGTAAGAACTGACTTTAGAGGGTTGTTCATGATAACCAATATAAGTTCGATATAGACCGACGATTAAGTCATGAAGCGTGTATATTGATGTTACCCTTAAGGTTGATTCGAGGACTATATGAGAATAGGTTACGATCTATCAGGCGGAGGACAATAGATTTAAAGAGTACATGGTGTGCTTACACACTGAATGATTTGAGAACTTAGTCCTGTACCGAGGAAGTGAAATGAGTACCATATCGGGATACGCAAGGAATACTAATTTCGGTCATGACCTTAGTAAATAATTTATGAAAGGCGATACTAAGTCATTAATTTCGTAGCACACAAGTTTCGAGGACGAAACTTATTGTAAGGGGGGTGGAATGTTATGCCCCGCACCTTCCGTAGGGTAATTAAAAAAGGCAAAGAAGGGACTAAAAGGAAATTAATGACGGTCAACGGAAATAAATTAGTCATTAAGTAATAGAATTAATTGGAATTAATTGAGAGGATTAAATTTTAGAATTAATTACTATTTAATTAAGAATTAAATGATGGAAATTATCCTTTAAGATAAATAATAAAATAGGATATAATTTAGAAACTCCAAACTTTTCCCTTCCCATATAAAAACTGACTGAACGTCAGTTTCCCTAATTTCCACACAGAAACCGACGCCAGCCCCTTGCCTCTCCCCATAGACGATTCATCTTGCAACCCTAGGAGAAAAGATCTTTCAAGAGTCAATCCGTAGGTCGTTCGTTCCTCAATTCTTCTTCAAGTAATCAAAGGCAAGTAATCTACTTATAAGTTTTTACGATTTGCGAAAGAGAAAGGGCCTATTTTGATATCAATTTGGATCACCATGCAGTAATTTCTTTATGTGAATCTACTTGTGAGATCTATGTGTTTTGGTTTGAGATTTGGCCATTATATGTTGAAATCTTGTTCGTTGATTGTTGTTTATATGAGACCATGTAAATCCCAATCCCTTGAACCCTACTTTGTTGATAATGGTGATTGAAGGGAGGGGAGAGTGAAAAGATTTGATTTTTAGGATGATTTGATGATTACTTTGAGTGCTAGGCTTGAATCCGTGAATCGTATGTTAAAGATGTTGTCTTGGGTGATTTTAGGATGGATTGATAGTGGGGAATAGGCTTGGAATGGTTTTGAAGGAAGTTGGGGTCGAATTGGGGGTTATTTCTGCAGTTTCTGCAGAAAATTGCAGAATGGTGTTCTGGAACGGGGACGTCGATCGATCGACGTCAGGGTATGACGTACGTCGATCGATCGACGTATAGCAAGTGAGGGTATGACGTGCCTCAGAAGGACGTAGATCGATCGACGAAGGATGAGTGAGAGTTCGACGTGCCTCAGATGCACGTCGATCGATCGACGTAGGTTGAGTGAGAGATCGACGTGCCTCAGATGGACGTCGATCGATCGACGTCAGGGTATGACGTACGTCGATCGATCGACGTCAGGGTATGACGTCAACCAGTTTTGCGGGAAAGCAAGGGAAGAAAGAGGGAAGCTAGGGGATCCTTTGGGTGACCTTAGGGACTTCTTAGGACCTGATTATGACTAGTCTAAGTCTTGGGAACATGACTTAAGATGGTGAATCAAGTTTGGAGAATTCGAAGGGTATTCGAATCGTAGTTCGACGTGGATGACCTAGAAGGGTTAGGAGATGAACGTACGAGGTGATTGAGAGTTCAACGAGGAATGGTTAGGGATATTTGTCTTAGGTTATGGATCTTGGTATCATGACTAAGTGTTGACGCGATAGTCGAAGCCTAAGTGATGACGTGTAAGTTAGCGAAAACTCGTGTGTGTTTGTACTTGCGCATGCGTACATGAATGACTTATATGGATGTGAATTGCATACGAGAATGAGAAATGAGAATGATATGAGGAGTCTTGCATCATGGCACGTGCATTTGCATATTGATTTGAAAAGAAAGGTGCTTCGGCACAGATTTGCGAAGGTGACCTGCAATGTAAACCGGGATGGAAATATAAGCCGGGGCGCATTGTAGGGCACAAAAGACTGTAACGTAAACCGGGATGGAAATATAAGCCGGGGCGCGTTACAGGGTATAAAGTTGTCTGTAATGCTACTCGGGATGGAAATATAAGCCGAGGTGCATTACAGGGTATAAAGTTGGCTGTAACGTAAACCGGGATGGAAATATAAGCCGGGGCGCGTTACAGGGTATAAAGTTATGTGAAGTGACCGGACATTGTGACATGCATTGCACTGTTTTAAAAGAGAAAGCGTTCATGCATTTGTGAATGTGTAGTGTAGTGCATATTTGACATGCATCACGAGAGTCAATGTGGTATGGATGTGAATGTTATTTGATCGCCAATGAATTGTTATTTGCACGTAAATTGCTGTACTGGTTTTATTATGTTACTCACTTATGTATATTTTAAAGTTACGAGACATGTGCCCCACCATTCCCTTGAATTATATATTACTCATGTCTTGCCATGTGTTGATCCCGTATGTCTTATAAGCGGGTTACTTGCTAGCGTTTTCCGCTAAGGGTACTGCCTTTGTCTTTGCAGATGAGCCTAGCTACGACATGATATTTATAGAAGACGACGGCGAGTGGGCTGAATGGGATACATAGGGACGTGATGGGTGCTAGTTGAGACAGTTGTTATTTATTTCAGTTTATTCATTCGTTTGAGGATTAGTCGTTATTACTATGGTTGCCCTTTTGAGGTTTTGGTTATCATTGGCGTACTGCATTAATGGTTTAGACTTCCGAGATATATGTTTCCGCACTTATTTCTTTTACGTCATTGATGATGTGTATTCGAGAGATGAGACGTCTTGTAGTCTTCTCAGTAAGCTACGACGGGTGTACCGGTTCGGATTCCGCTGTCCGGGTCGGGGCGCTACAGCTACAACTTGAACCTCAGCAAACTTTTGAGCGTCCTGACTTCTCTCGGACTTGATACAAAATGTAGAAGGAGAAGAGAGCAGAAGAGAAGGTGTATGCAGAGAAGGAGAGGAGAAAATCGACGATCCAGAGGTCTGCTTTGGCCTAGTATTTATAGGAAAAACCGATTTAGGGTGGTTAATTGTCAGTTTAACCACAGTTGCCGGATCAGATTGTCATTGTTAGATCAGATAACCACTGCCAGTTTCAACTGCAGCCGTTGGATCAGATAACCATTCAGCCTGCTCATCACAGCCCTTAAATCGCGATCCGCATCACTTAAACTGTCCGCCTTACAACCTATTTTCAAATACCGCTTCCAGTTTTAATTATGGTTAAGTAACCGATTTTCAAATTATTTTTTTCCTGGAAATATTTAAATAAATTTTTCCAAAAAGATAAGAACCGGCCCAACAGACGGACGGCGGCCAAACAGACGGGGGCGGACAGTGGCACGCGTGTGGCAATCTTGTAGGTCTTCCCTCTGGTCAAAACTTCTCATGCCTTTAAGGCACATCTAAAGTGACCATCATTGCACTATATTTGGTGGCTAACTCAATTCATTTGTCCAGTGTGGTATTTTCTCAAAGTAATGATGTGTCTCTCTTTAAGGAGGGCACATCATCACTTTTGTCAATTTCCACTTATTTTACTCCTATTTTGAGCATTAATTTCTCATTCATCCGGTACTGTAATTGAGTGATTCCAAAGCCTAAAATCATCTACTCGTTAGGTAGATAATTGAGGGTTTATTAGTTCCTAATTATCATTAATAAAAACTAATTATAATTAACCTCAAAGTATGTGCCTAACCAAATTCGCAACTTGGGCAACCCCATGTTTCTTCAATTTTCTCTAACATAATCTATGTGCAGATATCTTTATGAACATAAAAAATGCTATATTCCCGTAGCTATAATACATGAAATGCTAGGAATATCAAATTATCATGAGAGCATGGATCATACCATACATTTCCATATTTGACAACAACAACAACCATATTCAGTATATTTTAGGTGGCGTTTGGTTGGCACTTGGGAATCGGAATTAGAATCGGAATGGGTATGATAGGGAATGGGTTTGAAGGATATGAATTTGGGGTTAAAAGTGATAGTTGTTTGGTATTAAAATGGGAATGGGAATAGTGACCGGTCGGAGTAGTGGTCGCCTGCGGCGGCGGACGGTGGCCGGCGGTGTTGACCGGCGGCTCCCCATTCCCACATTTTGATAGATAAGGGGGCCTAGTATATCAAAAAACGATATTCATTTCCAAATAGTTGGATATCAAAATGAAATCCATTCCCCCATTTACCCCAAACAAACAGCCGGAATAGGTTTGGAGTCCAAACCCATTCCCTCATTCCCATATCCCCCAACCAAACGCCACCTTAATAATAGCAAAAGCTATCGTTAGGGTCTGAAGAGAGCAAAAGCAGGCAAGCAATATAACATTTCCAACAAATAACAGGATAGAGAGCTTGCTTCCAATAAGACTCCGGGCTCTATATAACATTTCCATAATAGAAAAATTACCAAATAAATATACTTATATAAAGTTCTAATCCCGTCCTAATTTAGAACTCTCTGTGTCCTGTTATGACAACGATTGCGTTCTTTTAATATTTTATTAATCGTTATTTGTAGGCCATGGTCCCTATGAAAATTCTTCATTGTTACGATATATTAACATTTGATAGCACACTAAATTTTGGAAATTTCCTTCTAATTCTAATAGTTTCTGATTGAATCTTGACTCAGTCTCCCCTCTACCATATTACCATTTTCCATCTTAAAAAAAAGCATTGCTGTTGAGGCGACACTTAATAAATTATTAAATTTCATCCATTTTCTGAAAGTAATATATAGTTTTCTCCGACCCTGAGTTTAAATAATACAAAGAAGCTGTCACGAGCAAAATTAAGAGTTATACTTATATCATGATGAAATTTTTGTTTTGCATTATCTATCCGTACATCGCCTTTTCTTTCTTTTTCTTTTTTCCTTAGCACGCGCCTACTACATAAAGGACGTAATTCTAGCCGCGGAAACAGCCTCTTGCACAAAGTGTAGGTAAGACTGCGTATAACAGGTCATTTCTTGACCTCTACACAAAAGCAGGAGCTTAGTACATCGTGAACGCCCTTATTTTTTTTCTAAAAGTCCAATGATCTTCACTGTTAAATAAGTTCAAATTCTCTACCCAATTTCTTGTTCTAACATATATGTTGAGTCGTGTTTACTATTTCTATAGGTGAGATTATTCGAATTACAAATTGGCATAAATGACCTTTGTAGATTTGTAGATAGATTGATTTGTAAAGGATATGATAATTAATGTGATAATTACTTATTTTACTTATAAAACATATCTTTGAAATATAACAAAGAAAAGAAAAGGTTAATTCATCTCTTCACATATTTTTTTATTCTAAAGGAATCTTCTATGATTTTAGATTTAAGGTGTTGAAGATATAAACTCGCATTATGCGACATTTGAGCATTGAAGAAATCGAGCTCATTGGTGACCATTTTTAACATGATCCCTTTTCATAATGAAGAAGTCTTCATGGTTGACCATGTCAAATCTATATATCTATTGATACAAATATTATATAAATGATAAGATATGATTCAATAGATACAACAACAATCATATCTAGTATATCTTAACAACAGCAAAAGCTATCGTTAGGGTATGGAGAGGATGAGAGACATACAAAAAAATACTTCCATCTCAATGGATAGAGAGCTTGCTTCCAGTGAGACCTCCGACTCTATATGTACTTGCGTAGGGATGACACAATAATAAGAATATGTACTTGCGTAAGGATGACACAATTATAAGAATATAGTGTGTGGTGTACATGAAAAAATTTAGTAAAAACAAATAGAAAGCTCTAATATTAAAATAGTAATAACCGTGTATATGCACAAACAATTCAAATTTTAAGACTTTCAATAAGAATTCAAAGTTACTAGTAAGTCATACCGACAAGTATGTTGGAAGTGGAAATCCTTACCCCTAGATTGTAAAAACTATAAAGTATCTGTTAAACTCTAGGCAATACTCTTTTGATAAAAAAATATAAAAAAAATTAAAAGTAGAAGTAAAAGAGAACATCAGTGTTTTGACAAGAATTAGGGTTTCCAAGAAACAGCAGGAATTGTGAATACGGTCACACATATTAGAGTTAGAAGTCAATATATTTCAATCTTTTTCTTATTTATATTGATTTTGATACCTTATAAAGTGGGAAAATGAGACTATCAATTTTTGTAAATAGATAGTTTTTAGGTCTTGCTTCATCTCTTGAGGTCACAGGTTCGAACCATAGAAACAGCCTCTTGCACAATGTGTAGGGTAAAACTAGATACATCAGATCACGAAGCAATCTGACCCCTTTCCAGACCCTACACAAGCGCGGAAGTCTAGCACACCGAAAACGTTCTTTTATGTTTTAGAATAACATGATAAAATCTTAACTACATTTTTTCCAGATAGTTTATTAGCCTCGATGCAAGACCATCATATCCAGCTCCCAACTATTAAAAGTAAAGCAAACTTTAACATAGTTTAGGGTTGATTACTTTTTAACTAATAAGATATACACAAACAAAAAAAATAAGCCTTTTAATTTTAAACACAATCTTATCTCATTGATCAAGAAATAACTACAACTTTCTTTAGACAACTACAATTTTCATTGTTCTATCCTTTGGAAAGCATGATATAAAGTGATCATATTTGTAGTTTTCTAATATTTTTTATTTTCAATGGAGTACAGGACATATTCTTTCTTGACTTTGGAATATGATGGAATAAAACAAAATGACTCATTAAATTGGTTAAGCTTCTTATATTTTAAAGTACCAGTTAATCGACATACCTTGACGCATCATTATGGGTCATCAGGAACAACCTCCGTGTATTTCTAACACACGGACATAGTTGCATACATCCGATCCTTTCATATACTGCTACGGCGAGAGCTTCTAAGGCAATAGGGTAAAGTTGTTGTATTTAGTAGTTTTCTAAAAGTCATCGTCACAAAATTCACAAATACAAAGGTTAACTTGCTTATAGTGGATCAGCTAGCCCTTTAGAGACATTTTTTTTATCATATTCTTTATTGTATTCTATCTTCCAGTCAATAAGATTATGTTGCTTATATTAATTCAATAAAATTTCAATATACAATAGTCAAAATCAGTACAATTAGATGTGATGGAAAATATGATAAAATTTGCCTTGTTTCTTTTCTACTTATGGAACAATTTATCTTATTTCCCATATGGAACATATTGAGAATATAGTTCTACGTTACCCATTATGAGAAAAATGTATGTGTTATGAGAATGAGGTACCACCACCCACTGTCTTAAGGTTTTGAATGGATGGATCTTACCTCATGTAAGCTCAAGTTTCAACATAGTATCAGAGACGTTTAAGATATTCATGTCTATCTTGTGGGTTGTGATTACAGGCGGGTTCTAAGGCGCATGTGTATGTCAAACACACAGAGGTTGTTTACCGATGACCCATAATGAAAATTACGTCAAAGTTATCTATCAACTGTTGCTTCACAATATAAGAAGCGCAGCTAATTTAGTAAGTCATTTTGCTTTATCCTATATATTCTAAAATCAAAGAAGAATGTGTATTTGAATTCGTTGGAAAGGGAAACAAAATGTTAAAATAATACAAGTTTTAAAAGTTCTGACTACCAAAACATATTCTCAATTTATATATTTTACAAAACCATATTTGGTAGAATAATGAAGCTCTTAATAATGAGGTACACCGTCCCCCCTCCCCCTGTTTTTTCTTTCTGAAGTAAAAGATCAATACATCTAGTTTCGTGGATCTCCACCGCCTCAATCCGAAGAGCTTCGTAGAGGATACAAATTAGGAGCTCATCGGTCTCCTAGATTGGCAACGCATTGTGAGGAACTCATACAAGGTGCATAATGCAAACTGAGCCCAGCAACACTCTAACTCAATTAGGTCGGATACAATGACATAACTATCATTGACTCAAACAACATCAAAACACTCATGCTACGTGCATCCTGATTTGAACCTGTGCTTTTCTGGAGCCCAACCCGACTACTTCTTTTTCTTTTTCTGTAACCCCCCAAAATCACGGAAAATGTTTCGGTGATACGGGAGGGAGGACGTTTTTGCACGCAACCAATCATGGCTTGACACGTGACAAAACTGGCCAACCTTTTTTCTGACCAGTTTTACCACGTGTCAGGTCATATTGGCTGCGTGCAAAAGCGTCCCCTCCATGCGTTACCGAAACATTTTTCCAAAATCACTTATATGTCTTAGTTCGACATTGGTGACGTCTTCTCACATATCTGTGGTCCTGCTTATAGTTACAGATATAAATTGAATTGGCTTATCATTTCAGATCCAAATTTCTTTTATTAAAGAAAAAGTCAAAGAAAACAACATGCTGCAGCAGGTGGCCCATTTCGAGTAAACATAGGTACGGAATGGTAAGGCACATGTGTGCACACTCCGGCCCTTTAGAGCCTTTCTGTCTGACCTATGTAGCCCGTCGTTTTGTACTATTTCTTGGAATGGGATCTCCTCATCCCTAAACCCCTCACCCCTTTCTCCACCGTCCGCCACGTGTTGACAGCCCCCCTAATACACCTCTTCCTCTTCACCTTCTTATCTATCTTCACCATCCCTCACTGCTGGCACGTGTCGGACAATGGAGAAGGGGGTAAGGGGTTTAGGGATGAGGAGATCTCATCCCCTATTTCTTTCCCTTCTTTTGGCTGTATTTTAAATCATTTCCGCTAGAGAAATTTACCTTTTTCCGTATTATAGTTATATATATATATATATATATATATATATATGAAATCCTCTCTAGTTTAATTTTTTGACATTTATATTTCTTATGGGCGGACATTGGAGCAACTGGTAAGATTGCTGCTTTGTGACATTTAGGTCACGGGTTCGAGCAGCATAAATAGCCTCTTCCAGAAAGTTGAGGGTAAGACTACATACATCAGATCGCAAAGCGATCCGACCCCTCTCCAGACCCTGCGTAAACACAAAAACCTAGTACACCGGAAACACTTTTTATGCTTTTGTACTAGAATATTTAAATTCAAAAGCATAGAGGAAATAAAGAGAGAGAAAAAAATTAAAAGGAGTCTTTAGATAATTTCACTAAAGTACAATAATTCAAAAGAATTATTCCTTCCAAATGTTTTCGAGGGGTTAATTGCACCTGGGATCCATACTTTTTCACAATGTTTTAAGTGGCATCCATACTTTCATCTAATTCGCTCAGCAGCCATACTTATTGGGAAAATGTACACCTGGCATCCGGCAACCGGGAACTGACCTACTTTAGGCGGTTTTTAGAAAATTCCTTTTTTTCAAATTTCCCTTAAGTGGCGCCAAACTTTTCCCAACCATGGTTAAATCCTTCTTCCCTCCATTACTCCAACCGATTCCTCCCTCTAAAATAAACCTAGACCCAATTCCTTATCCCCCCAATTCTTCTACAAGTTTTCTGCAATCCAAAAAGAAGAGCAACGGAATGTCTTCAGCTGGGTCAAGCTATAGGCGGCGAGATATTGGTCAATCAAGGTGCCATTGTGGGTTGACAATACATACCCAACCGTCTTGGACCAAAGACAATCCATGAAGAAGGTTTCTCTCATGTCCACATTCTCTGGTATGTATTTAATGCTGCTTATCTTCCGTTTTTTTTGGCCGAAGGATCATGAATTATGTGTGTAAACAACAATGTTGTCTTTATAGGACGTTGATGGAGGCTGTGGGTATTTTGAATGGGTTGATCCGCCTATTTGTCATAGATCAAAGGAAGTAGTCCCGGGATTGCTGAAACGGTGCAACAGATATGAGGAGCGGATTAAATTGTGCAATGGCCATCAGTACGAAATACTAAAATTGAAATGGAAAGGGATGGTGTTGTTGTGGATGTTAGTGTTGTCTTGGGTTTTATTTGGTATTGTATTTGCAAGAATGGCAGTAGCATAGTTGCAAGAATGTGTCATGTTGTCAGGTGTGGTAATTATATAATGGGTTGTTGTTGGATGGTATGGTATTGATGTAATGGGTTTAGGTTGTATTTAGACATTAATGTATTTTGGATTTTTCGGCAGTTGCTGAAATTTGTAAGATGTTGCTGAAATTTGTAAGCAGTTCCATATTGGGATTGGGATTTATGCAATGTGTGTTGATGTTGGTTGTATTGGAGTAACGCAACTGGTTTTGTTATCAATTAAATAGTGTTCTTGTGTATATTTTGTGTGCAATGTAAGATGTTTAATTTGTGTCCATATCTATTTCTTCAAGGATGAAGGGGACGGTTACTATGCGATAGAGGGAGTAAATGGAAAGCAATAGTTCATGAATGAAGGGCACAGAGTAAACCCAAAACAGCATCTTGCCATATTGATAATCCGAAGTTTGAAATCTGTGATACAAAGTTCATGTAATCTCCCATTTACAAATAAAAATCACCACAAACAACTGCAAACCCACTTCACATGCAGAACACAACTATTCAAAATACCACTTCCAAGTCACTCAAATAAGCCATAAACAATAAGGTATACACTCTGAAATTAATGTACACAGACATCAAATTCAACAAGCAGAATCAACATCACGCTTTTCCATCTTCATCCTCTTGGCTTGCGCAACCTCACTAAGTGTGGACTGGGGTTAAATACTCGGCCATTACGTATGAAATAGTTTTGTATGAGTTCACCAGTGTGGAAAGATGTCCTATAATAAGGCCACTGCTTTGGCAGCTTATCAGCAATATTCGTTTCTGTAGGTGCACTAGAACTCGTAGCAAGCAGAACTGTTGTCACCTGATCCTTGTTAGAATCCTTAAAACACATGTGAACACAATGTGTCAATTTATAATAAGCTGCACAGTGAAAGGGAAGAATTAATGACAGTATCAATGTACGCTTGCCTTTCTACTCAACGGCTGCGTAGGTGCACTTGACACGCCACTAACGTCATCATCAATAGTAATAACTCCGGTGATAGACTTCCTCCATGGATACTGTCAAATACACAACAAGTCATGAATAGAATTGAATGTTTGTTGGTTCAATAATCACGTATTAAACGTCTTACATTGAAAGATACTTTTGTAATGCACTTGTTGAAGACATTTGAAATCTTGCTTGATTTCCTTTGCGTTTTTTTGATAGCATTAGAGCTACTTGGTTCATCCCTACCCAAACACTCCTCTTCACCATACTGAGGTGGTGATTCAAAACCAGTCTCCACATCTGTCAGCAATGCAGTTGTTGTATCAGCAACGGATGGTGTACTTCCTTCACATTTCTTCCTTGGTTTACGGACATTCTGAAATAAAAGAATGTTGCTGTCAAGTTATATGAATTTAGCTAAAAAAATTAAATTAACATGGCCCTTACAAGTTTTTTTGGCCTCTTTTCAGCATGATCAGTGGTGGCATCCAACTGACTTGGTGCACTACAAGTTGCTGGAATATCCTTCTCTAGGGGCATGTCTTATCCGCTTTGACGCACAAATGTCCTTTTACACGTTCTCTGAATTATTCAACCCAATAAACACATTACAAATAATGACATAAATGAATGACAATTAACGGTGAACAGAAGACAATCGTTACCTTTGCTTGTGTAGCTTCCCCACGACTTATATCAACATTTGACGGTGAACCTAATATGCTAGAATATGTCCTCATGTTGTGACCCTCCTTCTGGCATAATCGGCAAATGTGCAGCTGACCGTACTTGCTCATCTTTTGCACTCTCGCCCTCCTCTCCTTTTGCAATGTCATCAACTGTGGCTCACCGGCAGACCTTTTCCTCAGTGTTTTAGGTCTGCCAGGTTTTCTTCAGACGATTGGTGGCACAATCGGATCACGTCCACAATAAGGTAACTGGGTGAGTCCCACACATGGAGAAATTGCAAGCGCATAGACTTTCTTATACGTGCTTATATAGTAGCATTGATCCACATAATCGACTGCATCCTCCTGATCAAATGAAGTAGCTGCACATGTATGGAGCATGGAATGCCAGTCAAATCCCATTTCCTGCATGATCATGTGTGTTCTCTTAGGTCAACAACAAACTTCTTCCCATCAAATTGCTCACATTGGAATTTCGTCACGTCGACCTTGTAAGGTATACACTCTGCGGAGGCCTCCATCACCTTGGTGATTCTTCTCATTATCCTCGGGCATAGCTTCATTCCTTCCCAGTTGTTAATCGCTCTTTCCCTATTTTCCTGAAACTTGGTCATATGATACTGTCAGATCGATTTAAACATTGACAGAATTGGCAACTCCCTAGCCTCACAAAGTACAGCATTGTAGCTCCCGCGTATGTTATTGAGAATCGTGTCACACTTAGACATTGGGCTAAAATGAGATTTGCTCCACTGATAAGGGGGTTTGTCATCCAGCCACTTTGCCGCGTTCTTATCAAGCTGCTCATTTTCTTCATAGTTGTCCTAAATTCGACAACTGTGGTTGCCATTGCAGCCTCGTACAAGGCTCGTTTGAGTGAAATGTTGCTGTATCCAGCCAAAACCCAATTAGCGTGCAAATGTCTAACACAAAATCGATGCTGTGCAGATGGAAACACTTCCTCGCATGCCTGAATAAGCCCTTTTTGTTTGTCGGAAATTATCGTCCACTCATAATCCATTAGTATACATAAGTTCTCTTTCCGTTTACCAAGAAACCACTCCTATGAATCCTTTGTCTCACCCTCAACGGCTGCATGGGCAATGGGAAACAAACTATTGTTTGGATCTAAACCCACAACCGTGAGTAACATACCACCATACTTAGACTTGACATGGCATCCATCAATGCCAAAAATCTTTCCACATCCATTGACAAATCCTTTCTTCATCGGACTTAAACAATAATACATCCGTTGAAACCGCGGTTGGTCTATAATCAATGGTATGTTAGCTGACCTAAAGATCATGTGCTCCTCCCTCAACTGCACATCTTCATTTGTAGTGGTCGTTGTCTTCACCGTAATACTACTGTCCGGATCAATCCTTTTTATCTCATCAATGTAATTCCATATAAAATCGTATTCATCTTTCTCTTTTCCCCTAACAAGTTGCAAAGCCTTTCGCTTTGCCCTGAATGCTTGCGGTTTACTCACATGACATTTCATCTCATTCATCACTCTCTTTCTAAAACCTTCCAAACTTTGTTTTGGGTTGGCAGCAAAATCTTCCATATACTTCTTTCCTAGCCATCCAGAAGATATGCTATCATTTTTCACACTGAAGTTGCATGAATGAATTGAGTTCATGTTCCTAACTTCATAAAACCCAGTTTTCATATCCAAAGCCACACGTATGTCCCAATTGCAGCCAGCGTTTTTACACTTCGCACAACACCTCATCTTCTCACTTCTGTAAATTACAACTGGCCTACCATTCCTTATGAAATACATCTCCAGGGCTTCTTTAAATGTTTCCAAGTTGTTAAACAACATCCCACATGCAAACTGTGGATTTTCCATATCTGTCCTAGTGTTAAAAACATTGCTGACGTGCTCCGCTTCTTCATCACTCAAGCCTAACTCCTTGTCTCCCTCATCAGTTGATTCATCAACACTCTTAGATGGTACATTATTTACATCTTCACTCACCCCATCATATTCATTGTTCCTTTCAACATGTACATCATATGCCTCCTCATCTTCATCATTTCCATCACTGTACAACTCTGTTTCAAGACTATATTCTGAGTCACTCGTCAACAGAGCATCCATGCCATCACCCTTTTCATTAACATTCACTCTGACATCCTCATTCTTTTCATTCCCATCCGACTCAACATCATAACTGCCCTCCTGATCACCACCGTTTTCATTAACTTTGACTCCGTCATCCTCATTCTTTTCATTCCCTTCCGACTCAGCATCATCACTTCCCTCATTCTCACCATTGTTTTCATTAACATTGACTCTGCCATCCTCATTGTCAATCTTTACATCATCATTACTTACCTTTTCATCTTGCATATCGCCAACATCATGTTCTAGCCTACTATATGGAACAATATGCTCCACATACAATCGCATAACCCTAGATGATGCTACACAACTTCTGACTGCATTTATACAACTCACTCTCTGTCTGAATTTGCACAAACTTATCTTATATACGTGTGTAAAACTTCTTTAAACCAAATACTCTAGCTTCTTTGCACATTTCATCCAAGTACATTAAGGACATCTCATCAGCACCCACATAATCATATATGCAGGTGTCTCCTTCTAGGTAAATTGCATTACCAGCCTTAAGTAATAATCCACCATAATGAAAAACAACAGCTATCTCATCACTTGCGGGATCTGTATATAAACACAAAACAAAGAACACATCAACAAAATCGTACTTCACATCAAATACTACTCTATCATTCTGGACATACACTATACTCAACAAAGCACACCTTTAAACCTAGTTACTAGTCATGCTCATCAACAATAACAGTAATATACTCAAAAACAAAACGACATCCATGCCATTTCAGCCACCAATCTGGACATGCAACTTCGTTTTTTCTTCAATCAAACACAAAATAATGAACACAGCAACAAAATCAAAAATTATACTATATATCAAAAATAAAAATTGTCCTTTTTCTTACTGTACAGAGGATTCACGTCCTTTGGTTTTCCTGTAAGCCTTAAAGTCATTTCCGCCTCTTTTTTCTTTGCTGCTACAACTCCACAAACATAGAAAATGCTTCGAAATCCACACCGATCAACTTCGACTGTTCCAACAACTACTCAGATTGTATGATTCTTCAAGAAATTTTGCACAAATTCGTCACTTTTGGCCTGGGCTCTTTTCGCGGTTTTAGAAGATTAATGAGAAAATGCAGGGGGGCCTTTTTGATTTATTGAAAGTATCGAAACTCAACCTTGGTTAAAGTCGGATTAAAAGTGGGGTTAAGTCCGGTCAATGGTCGATTTGAGCAGTCAACGGTAAACCAGCGGGTCATCCGTATACCAGTTGTACATTTCCCCAATAAGTATGGCTGCTGAGCGAATTAGATGAAAGTATGGATGTCACTTAAAACTTTGTGGAAAAATATGGATACCAGGTGCAATTAATCCTGTTTTTGAGCATAGGCGGTGCATTCAAGGCTAATGTTGTTTCTACCAAGTCTATGATTTCAATCTCTTGGGTTCCTTTATTTGGTGAAATCCACTATTCTTAGCAAAAGTGCATCCATGTGGACACACCAGTTTTGCCTTGGGCCAACTTGGATTTTTCCCTATCAAAGTTGCATTAATAAATAAATAAATAAATTGTGTCCACCATATCCAAGTTCCCGATGCAGTAGTCTCCCACGTTTGGCATGGTTCGAGAAGATGCCGGATCGCTTTGAGATCTGATATACGCAGTCTTACCTTACACTTTGTACAAAAGGCTGTTTCAGTGTCTCGAATCCATAACCTCGATGTCACAAAACATCAACTTTATCAGTTGCTCCAAGACCCGTCCTCTAAAAGAACATAACGTAAATATTTAAGGAAAAACTAAGTTAATGGCATGTATCTAACAACACCACCACAAACAGAGAGAGACAGCAATCCTCTATGAAATCAAAAATATTGATAAGTTTACAAAACTCGACTTCAAATCTTTAATAAAAAAGATCGTTACAAGCATAAAGCAAGAAGACGACGACAACAACAACCTTACTCAATATATCCCAACGACATCAAAAGCTACCACTAGGGTCTGGGAAGGGTGAAAGACAGGCAAACAATACCTCCATCCTAAGGAATAGAGAGCTTGCTTCCAATGAGATCACCGACTCTATATATACCTGCATAAAGAGTACAATAATAGAAATATGCACTAATGATGGGATTTTGTCAAATATAAATAGAAAGCTTCCTATATTACAATAGTAATAACAATTGATATGTACCAATACTTGAAAGACAAAGACCAAAAACAAAAAAATCAAAAGCCAAAAACCAAAAATGCAAGCCAACCTAAGGTGTAGGGAGTATCTACTCCTCTAAGGATGCCACTATATCCTACATACACCTCCTTAACCTTAATCTTCTGCGTTCATGAACTCCTATCCTGGACCATGTCCTCAGAGAAGTGCAACTCTAGTAAGTCGTGTCTAATCTGCTCATCTCAAGTCAGTTTGGGGCTGCCTTTACTCCTCTTCCCTTTTACAGTGAGGCTTTCAACTGCTCTGACAGAAGCCGTTGTCTTCTTGACATGCCCAAGTCATCTCAGTCTCCCCTCTCTTATCTTATCTGCTATATTAGTCACCTCTAATATTTTCCTGTATACCTCATTTCTTATCTTGTCTAGCCTTGTATGTCCACACATCCACCTCAGCATCCTCACTTCTACCACTTCCATCTTCTACGACTGTGTCCTCTTGATGGCCCAGCAGTCTGTTCCATATAACATTGTCGGTCGCACTGCCACCCTATAAAAGTTTCTCTTTAATTTAGTTGGAAAATTCTTGTCACACATCACTCCTAAGGCCGCCCTCCACCTACACCAACCTGCATGAACTCGGTGAGCTACGTCACTATCTATGTCCCCATCTTGTTGTACAAATGATCCTAGGTACTTGAACTTACTTACTTTTGGGACCGCTTGATCTCGATGGTGAATTGGTTATTCTCATCGTCGGTTGTGCCGCTGAAGTCGCACTGTAGATACTCGGTTTTAGAATAACTAATCTATTAACTTGTATATTTTACGCAATATGTAATTTATTAAATATTAACTATGGCTATTTAAAGAAAATATATCTAATGTATGAATAGCATACATATATATATATACACACATATATACATACATACATGTGTGTGTGTGTGTGTGTGTGTGTGTGTCTATATATATATATATATATATATAGACACACATGTATGTTAGACCGAGCTTTAAAAGATATGAGCTTGGTAGAGTCTAAACTCCACTCACATCAAAATCGAGCACAAATTAGGCCCAAAGCAGGTAGGCTCATCCCAAGGGACCAATCAAGTCAAGCTTGGTAAACTATACTATTTGTCGTGCCCAACGGGATGCTTTCGAGGGCAGCCCAACCTGATTGGAATTACTACTTTTCAGCATATAAAAGAAGTAAATTTCCTATAATATAACGGGACTATTTGGAAACCTATCGAATATTTTATATATTCTATATTTATAGTTCATTGTACCAAAAACTTTTAGTCATTAAATGATTTCAATTAAATGAAATCAAACATGATTTAAATCTAATATGACTCATCATCATCATCGTTACTCTATTTCTTTTGAGGCTCCCGTCTATGACAAGGTAAGAGAGAGTCGGGTGTACGCAACCTTACCTATGTGCAGAAACACACAGAGGTTGTTTCCAGATGACCCATAATGAAAAAATGCGTCAAGTATTGTATTGGCCGGCTGCTACTTCACAACGCAAGAAGCGCAACAAAATTTATTGAGACATTTTGCTTATTCCATCATATCAGAGTCAAAAAGAGTGTCGTTGTCTCTATTGGAAATATGAGACTTAAATCTAACATGACTATAACCATGAAACTATGACTATAATCTCCAAAGCAAATACATTACTGAAACTGGAAAAAAAAAATCATTTAAAATACAAAAAAAAAAAAAGTAAAATTTCCATGGGAATCTGGTGTATGAGTACCCCCAAGAAATGGACCTACGATCCGTGGAAAATAGGCGCCCCAACTTGATCTGTAAGAGAATTTTACATCTCCCTTCCTAATCCTTTGTACATTTGAGCAAAAAACCATATCCTGGCATGAACATTTGTAACCAAAAAGCATTGTGGAAGATACAAATCAGAAGTTTAACAACCTTCTAAATTGAGTGAAAATTTACGTAGTGACCTATACAAGGTGTTCCCACGCAAACAAGGCATTCGACCTAGCAGCAATGGAACACCCTCACTATGCGTATCCCTCAAATCGAACTATTGACCTTTTGAATCAAATCACAATCCGAGCACCAACTTAACTATGCCATGTGGGCCTAATCCTTTGTACATTGATAAACTTTTTAATGCCACTCACCTTGCCACGTTAGTTCATACGGTTAGGGGTGTTAACGAACCGAGCCGAACTGAATACTAAGTTTTCGAACTCGAATTCGTTTAGCTAAACGAATAGTTTGGCTCGGTTCGTTTAGCTAAACGAACTTTAAAATTGGTTCGAGTTCGGCTCGATAACCTTCCGAACTGTTCGCGAACAGTTCGACTCGTTTAACTAAACGAACTCGAATACCTATTCGAATTCGGCTCGTTAACAAATAATTAACAAACGAATACGAACCGAACACGAACCGAACACGAACCGAACTCGAATAGTTCGCGAACGGCTCGGTTTGTTTAACACCCCTACATACGGTATTCATAAGATTATTAAAACTCAACGTGAAATTATAAAAAAATAAGTGTGTGAAAGATATCGATCGATGGGATAAAAATGACATGTAAAGATATTTTGTTAGATCCAACGGTACTGAATAAGCACAGAATTAATTACCAAATAAATAGGAAAAAAATTTCCACATCCGACTATATGCCCAGGTCTTTCTTGAGAATAATCATTGATTCATACACGTCATAGATAATATTATGCCTTGAAATGATCTCAAGATAAATAAGAATAAAATTTAAAATTCAGAATTAATTACCAAATAAAAAAGAATAAAATTTAAAATTGTTCAGAATTAAAATTGTTAGAGCTTAACGTTAATACTAGTTTTGGTTACAAATAACTACAAGTGCAGATTTTTTTTTTCTTATCTTCCAATGGTTCCATAACATAGGGGTTGTTTACTTCATGTATTATACGTATGTCATGTATCTCGTATATCATATTCTAGTTTGATTGAGTTATACTTGCCAAATAACTGTCACGTTGGGTATCCCATATACATATATACTTTGGCTTTTTATTCTTGCTGGTATTTGGATATTGATATACCGGTTATAAGAAGAAAGGGCATTCCCGGTGCATTTGACTCTTGCGTTTGCCTAGTGAGGGACCGGAACGTTTCGAGATCTGATGTACGCAGCCTTATCCTACATTTTATACCAGAGGTTGTTTCCGCGGTTCGAACTCGTGACCTCAAAGTTGCAAAACAACAGTTGCTCCCATGCTCGCCCTCGATCATGAGAAGAAAAAAGATCCATTATCTATATGGCTGACCCATCATTAAAGTTAATACATAACTACCCTAATGAAAACCTATAGTTAAGTGTTCCCACGACATAGCCCAACTGGTTCCGGACAGAAGTTTTCGAAAGGGAGGTCAGGGGTTCAATTCTTGTCAAAGGCAAGAGAGCCCCTTTTCAGCAAGTGCATAGTGTGGGAGCTCTTGGCCTGGTTCCGGACAGGAGTTTTCGAAAGGGAGGTCAGGGGTTCAATTCTTGTCAAAGGCAAGAGAGCCCCTTTCCAGCAAGTGCATAGTGGAGGTCAGGGGTTCAATTCTTGTCAAAGGCAAGAGAGCCCCTTTCCAGCAAGTGTCTTGTCAAAGGCAAGAGAGCCCCTTTCCAGCAAGTGCATAGTGTGGGAGCTCCTTGGTATGTAGGCTTGCCTGCAGTGTTGGGGGCTCCTTATGCAGACTACTGTGTATATGACCAAGCTCCTGCTAGCAGGCCGTTGGGTACTTGATTTACATCCCTATGCTACCTTTGGGACTGGATGTGGCAAGGACCTTTATTGGTTGGGGTTGAACCTATAGTCAAGCTTTTAATATGATGTTGGTTGGGGTTGAACCTATAGTCAAGCTTTTAATATGATGAGGTAATGAGAAGTTAATATGATGAGGTAATGAGAAGTTAATATGATGAAGATAATGATAAATGTTCCCATCCTATCTTAGGGTGTAGGTGCACAGTCAATAACACTTCAAGGACACATGATGATCATGATGGACTCATCGTACAAGGCAGTAAAATGTTAACCAATAATTAAAAATGGGGGAAAAGAAAGTATTTGGTTATGATTATATAATCATTTATTATAATCATGCTTTTAGATACGCATTTGGTAACATAACTTTTGACTCAATTTCTTTTGATCTTATATTCTTTACCGTAAGGGAGGATGTGTCTTGGAGCAACTGATAAGGTTGATGCTTTGTGACATTGATGTCACGGATTCGAGCCGTAGAAACAGTCTCTTTCACAAAAGTGTAGGATAAGGCTGCGTATATCACATCGGGAAGCGATCCGGTCCCTCTCCAAACCCTGTGTAAATGCGGAAACCTAGTGCACCGAAAAACGTCCTTTATTCTTTATCATAAGAAAGCAATAAGTTTTTTTTTACTAAATAATGATATCATTTGTAGAAACTAATTATTTTTATTAAAGAACGTGTTATAATGATTAAAATGAATATGATATTATATATTTATATTATATATATTAATAATTCTTTTATCGGATTTATTTGATTGTATGCTTTAAATGAAGAGAACCAAATATGATTTAAATTAAAAAGTCAAATGCATAATTATAGTCACAACACTGTTATTAAAGACCAGAGGTCTTAGATGTAATTCCTGACACGTATAGGTAATATCCACTTCCATGATGGCATATATCAAGAAAAATAACTTATTTCTGCCTTCATCAAACCTTGTCTTTTATAGGCCCTTTTGTTGATCCTAATTTTCAGCATTGAAATAAATCTTTAGGTATGAACTTTTTTTAAGGTTGAACCTTAACCAATAAGGGTTTATGCCATATTCAGTCTCAAAGGTAGTGTAGAGATGTAAATCAGGTACCCAACGGCCCGTTAGCAGGAGCTTGGTTATTTACACAGTAGTCTGCATAAGGAGCCCCCAGCACTGCAGGCAAGCCTACAGGCTAGGGAGCTCCCACACTATGCACTTGCTGGGAAGGGGCTCTCTTGCCATTGGCAAGAATTGAACCCCTGACATCTCTTTCGAGAACTCGTGTCTGGAACCAGTTGGGCTATGTCCCGTGCAATAGGTATGACCTTTTTTGCTAGAGTTTTGTTGCGCGGATTTGGTACATCATAATCTACGGTGTATCTATGAGCACCAGCAGTCAGGAAATAGTCAACATCATATGCTATTGACGAAACCAAGTCCGGGATGAGATCTTCTCATCTCTTTTTTCCTCACCTCACTGCTCATCACTCGACACGTGGCAGCAGGGGAGGGTGGTGAGGCTAGATGTGGGTGACCCTCATCTAGCCTCATCACCCCCTCCTATTGCCACGTGTCGGGTGATGGGCAGTGGGGTGAGGGAAAAAAGGGTGAGGAGATCTGGTCTTAGTCCCTCCATGACGAATCACGTGATTTTCCTTTGTATGATAATTTATCAATTACGGTGTTCAGCAAATCGATTTGTTTGCAAACAGTTTGAGTTTGATTCATAATCGATTCGAGTTTGTTAGTTAACTTTACTTAAACAAGCCAAGTTTGAACACCTAGTCGGATTCGTTTACTAAAACGAGCTGAAATGCTTTTGAACTATTCCGCTCGTTTAAAGAGTTATAGCGTTTTCGAGCCGATTTTGAACAAATATTGAAGCTCGTTAAAGCAAATGAGTCAATCCAAACTAGAAAAATCATTATTCCACTCAGTTCGGCTCGTTTCTATCCCTATTTATCGATTGCTCATAGTGACATGACGATGTATCTATGATGTAGATCCCACTTGATAGCCAGTTTTGTTGTGTTTTTATACAGTTGAACTCATATAAATTTTGCTATTATGTGTAATACAAATGATCTATTTTCTCCCAAAAAAATTAAATAAAGTAGCTTCTAACTTGTCTTCTGACCTTGACAGACAACAACTTTTTTCTTTTCCTTTTTTGAATTATGATTTTTATAAAATGTATTAACCTACTGCTATAAGATAGTTTTTGATTATACGATAGTTTTTGATGTCGTTAGGATATACTGGGTAGATGTTGTTGTTGTACTAATCTACCGCTTAGGGCTGTTAAGCGAATCGAACAGTTCGTGAACTGTTCGAGTTCGATTCGATTTCGTTCGTCAATTTTACTTTAACGAGCCAAATTTGAACACCTATTCAGGTTTGTTTAGTTTAACGAGCCAAACTGTTCGCGAACTATTCAGCTCGTTTAAACAGTTATATGTCATCGAGCCGAACTCGAACTAATTTCAAAACTCGTTTAGCTAAACGAACCAAACCGAACAGTTCATTTAACTAAATAAATCCGAATTCGAAAACCTAGTATTCGGCTCAGCTTGGTTCGTTAACATCCCTAGTACCGCTATAACAAAAGTAGCAAAAATAGGGTGGATATGGGATAGAGCTTAGAAGTGCGAATAAGAAATGTAAGATGACACGGAATCAAGGAATATCCTTCTCTTTTCTGAAGGAAGATGCATTTTTTGTCAAATCGATATGCTTTGTCTTAGTTGGCTAATTGAATTGACTTCTTGTGTTCTTTGATGAGGGAGTGGGTCTCCTCCACCTTTACCAGAGGCCCCTTAGCCAGGTGGGATGTAAATCGAGGGATGTGCTCCACCGGCAACCCTGCAAAGGGAGAGGACACTCGAGACTCAGACAGCCCAGAGGCAACCCTTGCAATATTTCAACAAGGATTGTCTCCACACGGACTCAAACTCGGGACGTCGGGGTTCTAGCTCCAATCACCTTTGCCACTTATCACTGGACTATGCCCCTGGGGCAGACTTCTTGTGTTCTTGTTTCACAAGTTTAAGCCAAAAGCCAAAAGGAGACGTTACAAGAATTCATAGAGATATAATTTGTAATTTGAAAGATTTAATATAGCAAATATTTGCCAATTTTACATTATTCCAATAGTAATGATGAGGCCCATGACTAAAAAGTAATTACGTCTCAAGCAATATCTAGTCATATGATCATATGAGGCAAGACTCACATAATGTAACATGATTCAGAAAAAAGTTGTAATCCTCACTTGGGCACTTATTCAACAAGTGTGGCATGATCAAAAAATATAACTGATATATTTTGATCATTGTAACATGTGTTCTAATATAAGGTAATTAGGTAGTACAAATAATGTCACTATTTTATATAAAACTTACTTTTTTGAATGCTAAAAAGTTTAAAATGAAAGCGGTGCATTGAAGAACGGCCATGGTTAGAAATAAAAGAGGGAAAACACATTAAGGGTGTTAAAATGATTTAAGAGCAATTAATAGACATTTTTAGATTTGCAATTTTCTGAGACATATATGAGGATATGAGTTTATGGAAGCAGATGATTAAAGTTAAGGAGATTTAGGCAAAATATAAGACACCTTAGAGTATACTTATGGGCTTAGATACTCTCTACAATTTAGGTTGACTTGACACTTTTTTGTTTTTGTCTTTGTCTCATGGTCATCTATGCATGTACATATAGAGCCAGAGGTCTCATTGGAAGCAAACTCTCTATCTTTTGGGTTGGAGGTATTATTTGCATGTCTTTCACCCTCCCCAGAACCTAGCGATAGTTTTTGTTATCGTTAGTATATATCAGGTATGATTGTTGTTGTCATATTAGACATTTTTATAACTAGAATAAGGTATTCAGCCATGAACTCATACATGTAGAGCAAAGTCAGATCTAATGAGAAATTAGCAAACTAAATGGGCTATGTTATTTCCTAAACACCTCCCCATCACTTAACTAAAAAAGATACATAAATTAATGTGATTTTACTTATTTCAAACATAACCATGACCTTGACATGTCTTTACCTTTTATTTGCACATATCTTATCAACTAAGAGAAAAATATTAAGATTAATAGTACTTATTAAATTTTAAACTTGATCTTATTATTTGAATGCTAAAAAGTTTAAAAATGAAAACGGTGTATTAAAGAACGGCCATAGTTAGAAATAGAAGAGGGAAAACACATTAAGGGTATTAAAATGATTCAAGAGCAATTATTAGACATTTTTAGATTTACATTTCTATGAAGACATGGTTTAGGATAGGAGTTCATGGAGACAATTGATTAATATTAAGAAGGTTTAGGCAAGATATAAAGGCACCTTAGAGTATACTTAGAGATTTAGATACTCACTACACTTTAGGTTCACTATGCATTTTTTGTTTTTGTCTTTGTCTTTTATTATTTGTGCATATACACGGTCATCTATGCAGGTATATACAGAGTCAGGGGTCTCACTAGAAGCAAACTCTCTATCCCAGTGGGATAGAGGTATTGTTTGTCTGACTCTCATCCTCTCCATATTCTGTTAATAGTTTTTGATATTGTTGGTATATAGTGGGTAATGTTGTTGTTGTATTAGACATTTTTAAATTTAGTTTTTTTTAGAAAAAAAGAAAAGAAAAAGATTTCATTCATGACGAAAAGTCTGCGTTAACAAGAATAACAGGGGTTGGGATCTCCTCACCCCATTTTCTTCATCCCTTTTGTGACCGCGCGACACGTGGCAGCAATGGGGTGGTGAGGCTAGATGAAGGTCACCTACCCCCTTTGCTGCCACGTGTCGCGCGGTCACGCGTCACCGCACCCTCCTGCGGTGAGGGGATCCTATTCCGAATAACAGCGGCTATATGAGGGTGGGGGTATTCAGCCATGAACTCATACATGTAGTGCAAAGTCAAATCTAAGGAGAAATTAGCAAACTAAATGGGCTACGTCATTTCCTAAACAGCTCCATATCACTTAACTAAAAAAAGATACATAAATTAATTTACTTATTTCAAAAAAATAAAGTTTTATGACCCGAAACTCCAACCAAACCCCTATCAGCTTGTCCCACGGCGCTGTAGGGATGAAAATCGGGTGTCCAAGGCCCACTACAGCACAGAGTGGAATGTTCAGGCAGCCACACAAAGAGTCCACTGCAAGCAGTGGAGCTCCAATACAATGCGCTTACATGAAAAAGGAGCCAAAATCTTGATTGAGACAAGAAACGAACTCTCGCCACTCTTTCGAGTCTCCGTCACCGGAACTATTGGGCCATGTCCTGGACACGAGTTTAATTATTTCAAACATAACCATGTTCTTGATTTCTCTCGTACGAAAAGATTAATTTTTGTTGACATTTAGTAGTTGAGAGACACATATATCATATATCATGCAACAGTTTTTCTTCTTTTGAATGTGAGATTTTTTGAGGTCTTTGCATTTAATTACCCTTAATGGGTGAGTGTCCTCGCTGAAACTCACTAAGGAATCATAATCACCCTAACATTTGGGACTTGAGTTTGTACGTTTCACCTCCTTATTGGGCCAACGTTCTTGATGGACCTCATTAAGGGACCAGAACTGCTCGGACGTCCTGTATCTAGCCCTTTCGTCTCATTGATACTAGTCGGCTCTGATTTCATAATTGCAACTGTCTGAATTTTCTTGGCTGGTTTCATTTATGGCGTTTGTTCGGGTTCATTGACTTCAATATGACCAAGCATTACTAAATGCCAACGAAATTGGATTTCTAGTCCTCGCTGGCCCGAAAATAATTAATCCTTGTTGACATAACACTAGACATACTTATATATCATACCATCATCTTATTTTTTTTTCCAATATGGAATTTTTCGGTCTTTACCATATAAGCGGTAAAAGATGTGTGTGTCTGCGTATTGGTGTATGTATATACATTGCGGACATATATTCTTATCCTAATTGTACACAGAATGTATGGAATAATTATAATCTAAAATATAATTAAATTAATCATTTGGCAGTGTGTAATACACCTACACTATACATAGTATAGTATATTACAAATAGTATATGATAGTATACTATTTGCATATGATATCTATTTAAATTCTTATAACAACAACATTACTCCATTGACTTAGAGGCTCCCGTCTATGATGGGGTATGGGGGTCGGATGTACGCAACCATACCCATTTGTTAGAAACACACAGAAATTGTTTTCCGATGACCCATAATGATGTGTCAAGTTGTGTCGATCAACTGCTACTTCACAATATAAGAAGCGTAACCAATTTAGTGAGGCATTTGATATATTACATCATATTCCAAAATCAAGGAAGAGTGTGTCCTTGACTCAATTGGAAAGGGAAACTTTTTAAATTCTTATAACCCTATCTTTTAATATGATATAATATATATTGACGAAGCGAAAGTCTAATTCTCTCTCTGTATATGTTGTATGGTCGTTTTGTTTATTATTTGTATCTTTCTTAATTATAGTGTTTATCTATATGTTTGCTATTTTGTCATATAACTGCAACATTTAACGAAATAATCAGCCATAAGTTATCTAATTTATTGATATACGTCGTGATTTTGTAATAAAATCATGAACATATGAATAAACATTGTGAAGGAAGAAGATATATATAATTTTCGCAATGACCATGTAGTAGATACAGGGGTGCGAGCGATCTAAGTTGAATCAAATATTTTTTTTACCAAGACAATCATTTTGACGTTTCTCAAACTCGAACTGAAACATAACCTTTATATGTCATTCGATCTTAAGTTCAAGCGTTTTCTAATTGGGGTTGTACTTGAACAGGATTCGAACATGATTCGAGCAAACTTATAGTTTCTGAAAATCGTATGTACAAGAATTTACATTCTTGTTTAACGAAAATTATCAAATCAGTATTTGCTTTTTTTAGATAAAAAACATATTATCGTTTCAATAATTGTCGATTTTCTTCTTACTTCATTATGTATGTCAAACAAATATACTAGTTTAATATCAAATCATATGTAATTTGTACATATATTTTAAGTTTAACATTGTCATGAGTTAATAAATCAAGCATCAACATATTCAAAATCGATTAGTTAAGTATTCGAATTAAACTGCGTTGGATCATAATCTTCACCGAACTGAAATATTCAAACAAAAATCGAACCCGAACTCAATCAATATACAAACCACTCGAGTCATTTACACTTTTAAATGTAAATATGAAATGTGATTATGGTTACAAATAATGTAATTCTCTTGTACGAAAGCGGTAATATAATTCTCTTGTACAAAAGTTAGTTTGTCTCACATGGTGAAAAATAAAAAAAAAGAATAACATTAATATACTTTATTTAGATTTTTCAATTGATTAATATCGTCATTGTACTACCATACCAAAAATCATCATTGTACTACCATGCTAAATAGGATAGGTAATAAAATTGAACACATCACGTATCTCAGCTGGTACTCGAACAGCAGATTGCATTATAAAAGGTTGCCAGTTTGATTTTGGTAGACGCAGTATGGGTGTTAGAGTTCTACCGTCAGTTCTGTATACTATGTGCTTGACTTTTTGTGGACACAAACTAAGGATCTTCCATCTAGGAAGCCGGTCATGAGACTTGATTTACATTCTCTATAAAAATGACCTTCTAACAATGAAACCAATGAGTAAACCTAATTTACATCTCCACAAATCTACTTTTGATGAGGGGAGTGCCCGCTTTAGAAACGAGGATATGACTTTTTCACAAGAAAAGGGGTTCAGATCCCCTCAACCACAATCCCCTCACTCCCTTCCCCACCGTGCGACACGTGTCTTCCACCCTCTTCATACACCCATTGCTGCTATCCTTTCATTTAAGTTCACCACCCTCTGCTGTCATGCGTCATGCAGTGGAAAAGGGGTGAAGAGATGGTAGGTGAGGGGATCCCAACCCGAAGAAAAGGTGATAAAAGCTTTGAGTATGTGTACGAGTGTACGTATATACAAATTATACGATAATATATATATAATTCCCTCTTACATATCTCGAGTGAAATAGAAAAGATTACAAAACCCTCCCCCTTTTCTTTCTCAGACCCTCGTCTTCTATTTTTTTTTTTTCTCGTACAAGAAAAAGCACCTCTTTCGCTACCGCCGGTTCTCCGCCTCTGCTTTCCACCTTCTCCGGCGATTACCCTTCTGAATATATTCACTCTGTACTGGCTTAACTTTTGGATGTTCGAAGCATCCGCCTTTTCCGTTTCGGCATATGCGTAACGCCCTGACTTTTTGCTATGTGTTAATTTTTTGTTGTTTGAATCCCTGATTGTTTGTTTCTGACTGATAGTAGAAAGTTTTGATATAATATAGGGCATGAAAAAATGATTTTCTTTTGTTGATTTTTTTTTGTTGTTTTGAATGCTGTAGATAGGAGCAGAAGGTAGATGTTTGGCTATGGCGAGCGCAAGATCGAGCTTACCTTCGAGGCTGCGGCAATTGCTTTCTACTGAAGGGGCTATTGGTCCCTCAATTAAACTGGACTCTGAGCCGGTAATGTCTTTATGTTCATGATTATGTGCTTGCTGTACTGTATAATATGTGTTTAAGGCTTGTCTTTATAGTTTTATTTTAGTGGTTTTTAGGGTTATTTTTCTTTTCTTTCTTCTGCTTGATTTCTAGGGATTTGGGTGACTTGTACTAGGATTAAATTGGTTATAATTATGTACACATTGTAAAAATGGAGCTGTCTAGTCGCTAAACGATGCTCTAAATAGATGCTATGTTTTTAATTCTGGCTTGCAGTACCTCGCTGCATTTGTATTGCTAAACTGGTTTTCCCAGTACTTCTCTAATGTCTTATGACTACTGGGTTAAGGTTTCTTTTGATGTAAAAATGCTTTGTTCTCTGTGGCTTGCTTGGGATAGAGGTTCCAGTTTCTGGACTTAATATTTCCTGGATGTCTGATGCAAACTATACTGATGGTTTCTCAACCTTTTTGCAAATACTGCAGATAATAGTGTTTCCACTCATGCAGAAATTGAACCATGCAAATCAGTGAAGAGAATTTGGGAGTGTCTGAAATTCTATGTTCATTAGTTTCGTCATTTTCTCCTTGTGGATTCTGGTTTATATAGTTAGAAGTTTATGGTACTCTATTATACTCTATTTATTTTTACCTGATATTCCAAGTTGTATGGAATTATGCATTCACATAAAGAATTGTTAGTGGGATGTTTTGTGTCTGACATGGATGGTTATAAAGTTATACTTTGCTTGATTCAATGAGATGGGACAGTACCCGACTATTTTTTTTATGAGGACTAACGTAGTTATGTGTTATTTTGGGAAGTGTTTGTCATCATTTTGTATCCTTGCACCACGTCTATGTAGCTGAATTCCATTACAAGGCTGGTTTGGCAAGCAAAAATATTTGTGTTTGCGTAGGAGTTGGGGACCTATTGATGCATTTTCATTTTTGACGAGTAACTGAATGGTCGAAAGCAAAATGCTTCATGTTCATCTTTTACTCAATGTCTGTGGTTTTTGGCTTCTTGAATTAATATTGTGAATGATAGAGAGCCTTTTACTCTTGCACATACTGTGATGTGCTGTCTATACATTTCCTTATACATGTCTGTTTTATGGGGGTATTGCTGGTGGAAGTGGCCATATGAATAGGTAAATCTTGTCCAAACACAATTTTGCACAGGAAAACCCTATTTGAATGTTTACGACACTCTTCATGTTTGAGGTTTGACTTGCTTGCTCATTAGCAAAAAAAAATGGTGTTTGTATTTAATTTGTGATGTTGCCACAAAATAAGTGAACATGATGTATTTTTCTCTCTCTATAAAATCATTAATTTCTTCTGAGGAGGGGGGATTGTGCCGGATAGGTTGGTTGCTCTTTCCAGTAATCTCATCATATTTTCAAGTCCGACTGATTAAGATAGTTTTCTTGGTGGAGGGTCTTTTTTGGGATTTTTTTTTTGTTGGTTGGGGGGGGCGGGGGCGGGGGGCGGGGGGAGGAGTTTCCTTCAATGACTCTGTTTCTTGTTTTTGACCCTTTCTCGCTTTTATCTTGCTTATGACTCTCTCTCTCTCTCTCTCTCTCTCTCTCTCTCTCTCTCTCTCTCTCTCTCTCTCTCTTATATGGATACCTCTTGGATAGCTTTGCAAACTTCATTTGCCCTTCTGGTGTTGTCTGATTTTTTTCATCTCTTGTGCAGGCTCCAACAGTAAAGGCATTTATAGATAAGGTCATTCAGTGCCCATTGCAAGATATAGCTATACCTCTTTCTGGCTTTCACTGGGAGTATGGCAAGGTTTGTTACAACTATTCTCACTAATCTCTGTGATTTGTCTGTTGTAGTCTAACAAGGCATGCTTATGTTTCAGGGAAATTTTCATCACTGGAGGCCATTATTTCTTCACTTTGATACATACTTCAAGACGTATATATCCTGTAGGAATGATCTCCTCTTGTCCAATAACATTTTAGATGATATTCCATTTCCAAAGCAAGCTGTCTTGCAGATATTGCGGGTGATGCAAATGATTTTAGAAAACTGCCACAATAAGAGTTCCTTTAGCGGCTTAGAGGTGTGTTGGGCTCTGAAATTTCAATAGTGTTGTACTACTTTAATGAAAAATTTTGTTTGATTTTTATAATGTTATTGTTTACCTGTCCTTTTTTAATGTTAATGTTGTTTCCGCAGCATTTCAAGCTTTTGTTGGCTTCAACTGATCCTGAAATACTTATATCAACTTTGGAGGCGCTCTCTGCACTTGTGAAAATCAATCCTTCCAAGCTGCATGCCAGTGGTAAATTGATCGGATGTGGTTCTGTGAACAGCTGCCTTCTTTCACTGGCACAGGGTTGGGGAAGCAAGGAAGAGGGATTGGGTTTGTTCTCTTGTGTCACATCCAATGAAAGAACACAGGAGGAAGGGCTAAGCTTGTTTCCTCCTGAAGCACAGGATGTATCTGACAAAGCTCAGTATCTTTTGGGTTCAACCCTTTATTATGAATTTCATGGCGCAAGCGCTGAAGATGTTGGCAGTTCCTCATTATGTTCTAGTGCAAATGTGATTCACATCCCTGATCTACATTTGCGGAAAGAGGATGATTTATCCATTATGAAGTGGTGTATTGATCGGTATAATGTGCCTGTTGAGCACAGGTTTTCGTTGTTGACAAGGATCAGATATGCCCATGCCTTCCGTTCTCCCAGGTTTTGTAGGCTGTACAGCAAAATTTGCCTTCTTTCCTTCATTGTGCTTGTTCAATCGAGTGATTCTCATGATGAACTTGTTTCATTTTTTGCTAATGAACCGGAATATACAAATGAATTGATAAGGATTGTGAGGTCTGAAGAAACCATTTCTGGTGCTATTAGAACGCTTGCGATGAATGCCTTGGGAGCACAATTAGCTGCATATTCATCATCTCATGAACGGGCCAGGATTTTGACTGGATCTAGCATCAGTTTCGTTGGGGGAAACCGCATGATTCTTTTGAATGTGTTGCAAAGAGCAATTTTATTGTTAAATGGTTCCAATGATCCCTCATGTGTTGCTTTTGTTGAATCCCTTGTGCAGTTTTACTTGCTACATGTCATATCATCTTCTAGTTCTGGAAGTGTAATTAGAGGTTCAGGAATGGTACCTTCCTTTCTACCTCTCCTGGAGGACTCAGATCAGGCACATCTGCACCTTGTTTGTTTAGCTGTAAAAACTTTACAGAAGTTGATGGACTACAGCAATGCGGCTGTGACACTTTTCAAGGATTTGGGAGGGATAGAGCTTTTGGCTCACAGGTTGGAGATAGAAGTGCATAGGGTGATTGACTTGGCAGGAGCGGATGACAATTCAATGGTAGTGGGTGAATGCTCCAAGCGTAATACTGATCAATTGTGCTCTCAGAAAAGACTGATTAGGGCCTTGTTGAAGGCGCTTGGTTCTGCTACTTATGCACCTGCAAGCTCAGGAAGGTCACAGAACGCATATGATCTCTCTTTACCAACCACCCTGTCACTGATGTTTGGAAATGTAGATAAATTTGGAGGTGACATTTATTCGTCCTGTGTGACAGTAATGAGTGAGATTATTCATAAAGACCCCACATGTTTTCCTGCTTTACATGAATTGGGTCTCCCTAATGCGTTTCTATCTTCTGTTGTGGCTGGTGTTGTTCCCTCTTCAAAGGCTCTTGCCTGTGTTCCGAATGGACTTGGTGCGATTTGTCTTAATGCCAAGGGTTTAGAGGCAGTGAGGGAAACTTCGGCCTTGAGATTTCTTGTTGACATTTTCACTGACAAAAAGTATGTGGTGGCCCTGCATGGTGGTATTGTACCTCTAGCAAATGCTGTGGAAGAGCTATTGCGACATGTTTCGTCACTCAGAGGTACGGGTGTTGAACTGATTATTGAAGTTATCAATAAGATTGCATCTATGGGAGATACAAAAATTGAGCCTCTGGGAAAGATCAATGGAAGTACTCAGATGGATATGGACCCTGAAGTTAAGAAAAGCGTGGGTGCTTGCAATCTGGTTGATGCAGCTGGATCAACATCAGAAGGAATCACTGACGAGCAATTTATCCAGCTAAGCATCTTTCATGTGATGGTTCTTGTTCACAGGACAATAGAGAATACCGAGACATGCCGGTTATTTGTGGAAAAGTCTGGAATTGAAGCACTGCTGAGACTTTTGCTGAGACCAAGTATTGCACAATCATCTGAAGGGATGTCTATAGCCTTGCACAGCACTATGGTTTTCAAGAGTTTTACTCAACATCATTCAACATCTTTAGCTCGTGCTTTCTGTTCCGCTCTCAAGGATTACCTGAAAAAGGCTCTAACTGCATTGGGTTCTGTGCCTGGATCATTTATATTGGATCCTAGCGAGACTCCTGATTCTGAAATTTTTTCGTCACTCTATGTTGTGGAGTTCCTTCTGTTTCTGGCGGCATCAAAGGATAATCGTTGGGTTAGTGCATTGCTTGCGGAATTTGGAAACGAGAGCAAGGATGTTTTGTTAGATATTGGGAATGTACACCGTGAAGTCCTATGGCAGGTTGCTCTACTCGAAGATGCTAAAGTTGGTATAGAGGATGATGATACTGGGTCTGCTGATGAATCACAGCCATTAGAGTTGGATGCGACCGATAATGAAGAGCAGAGACTCAACTCCTTCAGACATTTGCTTGATCCTTTGCTCAGAAGAAGGATGTCAGGGTGGAGCTTTGAGTCACAGTTCTTTGATTTGATTAACCTTTACCGTGACCTTACTCGTGCATCGGGTCTTCAGCAACGACAGTTTGATGGTGCTTCAAATCTTCGACCAGGAGTTAGAGATCAATCACAGCAACCTGGATCTTCTATTGGCCCTGGATCAAGTGGTAGGAAGGACGAAGAAAAACGGAGATCCTATTACCATTCATGTCGTGATATGGTGAGATCATTGTCAGTGCACATCGCCCATTTGTTTCAAGAGCTTGGAAAAGTGATGCTTCTTCCTTCTCGTCGGCGGGATGATATGCTAAATGTATCACCTGCTTCAAAGTCGGTTGCTTCTACCTTTGCCACTATATCTCTAGAGCATATGAATTTTGGGGGCCATGCAAATCCTTCCATGCCCGATGTATCTATTTCTTCTAAGTGTCGCTATTTTGGGAAGGTTATTGATTTTATTGACGGTATCCTACTCGACAAGCTTGATTCATGTAACCCTGTCTTGCTTAATTGTATGTATGGCCGTGGGGTAATTCAGTCAATCTTGACCACATTTGAGGCTACTAGCCAATTGCTTGCGGTAAACATCGCTCCATCTTCTCCCATGGAGACTGATGATGGGAGTGTAAGACAAGATCGGTCAGAAGGAGCAGATCGTTCATGGATATATGGTCCCTTAGCTAGCTATGGTAAACTCATGGACCACCTTGCTACTTCGTCATTTATTTTATCTCCCTTCACAAAGCACCTGCTTACTCAGCCATTGATAAGTGGGGATCGCGCTTTTCCGCGTGATGCTGAGACATTTGTTAAGGTCCTACAATCCATGATACTGAAGGCTGTTCTTCCTGTCTGGACTCATCAGCAGTTTACTGAGTGTAATTATGAGTTGATTGCATCAGTTATTAGTATCATCAGGCATATATATTCTGGTATAGAAGTGAAAAACTTGCCCAGTAACGCAACTCGTACTTCTGGGCCGCCTCCTAATGAGACGACAATTTCGACAATTGTAGAAATGGGATTTTCCAGATCACGAGCAGAAGCAGCTCTTAGGCAGGTTGGTTCGAATAGCGTGGAGTTGGCAATGGAATGGTTATTCTCACACCCGGAGGAAGCTCAAGAAGACGATGAACTGGCCCGTGCACTTGCTATGTCCCTTGGCAACTCTGGGTCAGCCACAAATGTAGATGTTCCAATTGAATCGAGTCAGACTATTGAGGAGGAAGAAATGCTGCTTCCCCCTGTTGATGAGTTGTTATCTACTTGCAGGAAGCTGCTGCAAATGAAAGACTCCTTGGCTTTCCCTGTTAGATCTCTTTTGGTGATGTTATGCTCCCAAAATGAGGGCCAGCATAGATCCCATGTCATCTCTTTCCTTGTCGATCAAGTGAAGATTTGTGCTAAGACACTTGACAGTTCGAAGGGCAATTTCCTTTATTCCCTCTTTCACGTTCTTGCTCTGATTTTGAATGAGGATGCTTCTGCTCGTGAAGTTGCTGCCAAGAATGATTTACCTAGTGTTGCATCAGGTCTCCTTTCACAGTGGAGTGCTAATTCTGGACAAGAAACAGCTCAGATACCTAAATGGGTGACAGCAGCTTTTGTTGCCATTGATCGCCTCGCTCAGGTGGATCAGAAATCAAACATTGATGTTTCTGAACTCTTAAAGAAGGATGAGGCTGGCAACCAGACATCTCTTGTTATAAATGAAAACCAACATAGCAAGTTGCAGGAATCATTGGGTTCTTCTCCGAAGCACTTGGATGTGCAGGAGCAAAAACGACTTGTTGAAATAGCGTGTGGTTGTATCAGGAGACAACTTCCTTCTGAGACCATGCACGCTGTATTGCAACTGTGTTCTACTCTTACCAGAAATCATTCTGTTGCTGTTAGTTTTCTTGATGCAGGGGGTTTGCATTCTCTCTTATCGTTACCGACAAGTAGCCTTTTGTTGGATTTGATAATCTTGCTGCCAGTATAGTTCGGCATATACTTGAAGATGCACAAACTCTCCAGAACGCAATGGAAGCTGAAATTCGTCACAGTGTTGCTACTGCAGCCAACCGGCAGTCCAGTGGGAGGCTTACTCCTCGTAATTTTTTGTCGAACTTAACTTCTGTAGTTCAACGTGACCCAGTAATTTTCTTGAAGGCTGCACACTCAGTATGCCAAATTGAGATGGTTGGTGAACGACCTTACATAGTTTTACTCAAAGACCGTGACAAGGAAAAGAGTAAAGAGAGAGAAAAGGATAAAGAGAAATTAGAGGATAAGTCGCAGAGCATGGATAAAGTTGGTTCAGGTCATATCAGCTCAACCACTCATGGGACAGCGCAAGGGAAGCTCTTGGATGCAAGTTCAAAGAGTAGTAAAGTCCATCGGAAACCTCCTCACAGCTTCACAAATGTTATTGAACTATTGTTGGATTCAGTTTTAAATTTTGACCCACCTTCCAAAGATGAGTACGCTGGGAAAGATCGGTCATCACCAGCAGACATGGACATAGATATTGCCACATCTAAAGGGAAAGGAAAAGCTGTTGTTTGTTCATCTGATAAAATGGAAACCACTGACCAGGAATTGTCTGCATCTATGGCAAAGATTGTATTTATTATGAAAATTTTGACTGAGATTCTCTTGATGTATGCCTCCTCCATTCATGTGCTACTTAGGAGAGATGCTGAAGTTGGAAATTCTAGGTTTGCTTCCCAACAAGGTCTCACTGGATGCTATAATGGAGGTATGTTTCACCATATTCTTCACAAGTTTTTACCATACTCCAAAAGTTCGAAAAAGGAGAAGAAGTCAGATGTAGACTGGAGGCACAAACTTTCAAGTAGAGCAAACCAGTTTCTGGTAGCTGCATGTGTTCGCTCTCCAGAGGCTAGAAAGAGAATTTTTGCTGAGATAGGCTTTGTTTTAAAGGATTTTGTTGAGTCGTCTAAAGGGTTTAGGGCTCCAGCAGTTGAAGTTCAAGCAGTGGTTGATCTGCTTAACGATGTATTGGCTGCTCGAACTCCAACGGGCTCATACATATCTTCTGAGGCTTCTGTGACTTTTGTTGATGCTGGTCTTGTTCGTGCTCTCTGTCGGGTTCTTCATGTGTTAGACCTAGATAATGTTGATGCACATAAAGTAGCTACAGGAATTGTCAAAGTTCTGGAATCGGTGACAAAGGAACATGTCCATGCTGGTGAGTCCAATGTTGGGAGGGAGGACAATCTGGCTAAACCTCCTAATAACCAGTCTAGAGAAACAGAGGCGGGCGATAGTATATCACAGGCTGCGGAATCAATTTCCCAAGCAAACCCAAATTCGTCGTCTGTGAATAACATCGAGTCTTTTGGCGCAGCTCAGAACTATGATGGTTCTGAACTTGCACCAGATGATATGGACCACGACCAAGATACTGACGGCGGTTTTGATGCTCCCGAGGACGATTATATGCACGAAACATCTGAGGAAGCCCGGGGTGACGAGTTTGGACTTGAATCTGTATCATTAGAATTTGAAATCCAACCAATCCTCAAGAAAACCTTGACAGAAGGAGAGGACGAGGATGACGATGATGAGGACGAGGATGATCAGATGTCTGGGGATGAAGGGGATGATGTTGATGAAGATGGGGATGAACGCAACATTCTTGGAGAAGATGAAGGGCATCACTTGCCCATGCTGATACTGATCAAGATGACCACGAAATTGACGAAGATGAGTTTGATGAGGAGGTTATGGATGAAGAAGAAGACGATGAAGATGACGAGGATGTGTTATACTTAGGCTAGGAGGTGGGATGAATGGCATCAATGTGTTGACCATATTGAAGTCCTTGGAAGAGGAAAATAGCTTTTCAGGAGAAACTCTTCGTGTAATGCCCGTTGAAGTATTTGGTTCCAGACGTCAGGGACGTACTACCTCCATCTACAACCTATTGGGTAGGAATGGTGAAAGTTCTGCCCCTTCTCAGCATCCATTTCTTGTGGAATCTTCTTCCTCATCACAAACAGGTTCTCTATGACAAGAACTTCTTCAAATGTTCTGAATATTATCGCAATTTGCAATACATAGCATATAACCCCTGCGACAATAGACCTAGCTTATTCTGCTGCCGCTTTGTTTATTTCTTTTCATATATGCTATTATGGAGTTACTTTATCTGTCTTGTCTTTGTTTCTGCAGAGAATGGGCGGGATGTTTATCTTGACAGAAACTCAGAGGGATCATCATCTCTTCTGGATTCTTTTTTTCAGACCTTACGAACTGGACGTCATGGACATAGGTTCAATTTGTGGGCCACTGATAATCAGCAAATTGGTGGATCGAGTACTACATCACTTCCCCCAGGCCTTGAAGATTTGCTCGTGTCCCACCTGAGGCGCCCAGCTCCTGAGAAGCCTGCTGATCATAGCAATGTGTTGGCATCTCAAGATAAAGAACAGGTTAGCCCAGCTGCTGGATTATCTGGGGTGGTGACTGAAACTCCTGCTGAGAACAATGCTGCCAATGACAGTGTTGATGCCACTGTTCCCGCTTCCACCGTGTTGAATACCACTGAAATTGCTGATATTTCTACTGCTGCAAATGAATCTGCACCTGGATTAGACTCATCTAATAGACCACCGCAGTCAGTGGAGATGCAATTTGAGCATAGTGATGTTGTTGGCCGTGATGTGGAAGCTGTGAGTCAAGAGAGTAGTGGTAGTGGTGCAACCTTAGGAGAGAGCCTACGAAGTTTAGATGTTGAAATTGGGAGTGCTGATGGTCATGATGACGGTGGAGACAGACAAGGTGCTGGGGATAGTCGAACAAGAAGGGGCAGCTTATTGTTTGGAAATGGTACTGCTGCAAGTGCAAGAGATGCATCCCTCCACAGTGTAACTGAGGTTTCTGAGAATCCAAGTCAAGAATCAGAACGAGGTGCCGCAACTGAGCAGCAACCTGCTAATGATGCTGATTCTGGATCAATTGATCCTGCTTTTCTTGATGCCCTTCCTGAGGAGTTGCGCGCTGAGGTCCTTTCAGCCCAACAGGGTCAAGCAGCTCAGCCTCAAAATGCAGAAGCACATAACACTGGAGATATAGATCCAGAATTTCTTGCTGCACTACCCCCGGATATAAGAGAAGAGGTTTTGGCTCAGCAACGAGCTCAAATAGTGCATCAGTCGCACGAGTTGGAAGGTCAACCTGTGGAAATGGACACTGTATCCATTATAGCGACGTTTCCTTCTGAGTTAAGAGAAGAGGTATGACTTTTCTTGTTGGTCTCTTTCATTTGGAAGTGTTTTCTTGTTATGTCTTTATTTGTTTTTTTTTTGTGTGTGTGTGTGTGTGTGTGTGTGTGTGTTGTGTTGTGTTCTGTTGTATAATTTGTTGTGGTCCTCAGGTCCTCTTGACATCCTCTGATGCTATTCTTGCAAACCTGACACCTGCACTGGTTGCTGAAGCGAACATGTTGCGGGAAAGGTTGCTCGTAGATACAATAGGACGCTCTTTGGGATGTACCCAAGAAACCGTAGGGGTGAGTCTTCCAGACGAGGTGATGGTGTTGACAGAACTAATGGAATCCTTGCCCGTAGATCAATTGGGAATAAACCGGTTGAAGCCGATGGTGCACCTTTGGTTGAAACTGAAGATCTGAGAGCAATGATCAGGCTGCTTCGCATAGTTCAGGTACTCGATTGGTGCAGTTGAATATCCCCTTGATGGGTTCTGAGTTCATTGCATGTCTTCACTTTTTGTTTAACTTTTCTGTGATCTGATTCTGTTGCAGCCACTTTATAAAAACCAGCTACAAAGGCTTCTGTTAAATCTCTGTGCCCACGGAGAGACAAGAATGGCTTTGGTCAAAATTCTTATTGACTTTTTATTGCTTGACATAAGGAAGCCTGGTCAGCTGTTGCATTGTGCCGATCCCATTTATAGACTCTACGCCTGTCAAAGTAATGTGACGTACTCTCGTCCGCAGTACGTCGATGTAAGACGGCCAAATTTGCCAATGTCTTGCTCTGGAAGATGCTTCACACTAGAGCTTTTTTATTTTCTAATTTTAGTTTTCAAAATTTGTTAGCATTCTTTGTTTTAAGCTAAGTGAATTTTGTTGTTGACAGTACATTACATCATCCAAAACTGCTAAAACAGTGCATACAATTGTAGGCTGACCAGCTACATAACTTTGAAGAAAATACAAACTGGAAATAGGGCAAGCCAACCATCCTGTTAAAGAAGTCTATTTTTTCTTTTTAATTGGGGTGGGATGGTTAAATTCACTGAGAACGTAACTGGTTAGTTGCTTTGTTCTATGACGAATCAGAATCAAATATTATGTTATCTTGGGATACCGCCATTCAATGGTTATGGCAGGTTTCCTTTTACAGTAATAATGGTCCAGTGAATTGTGACATTTCCTTAATTAGTGTTAATCTGTTCTTCCCTCCCTCCCTCCCTCCCTCCCTCCCTCCCTCCCTCCCTCTCTCTCTCTCTCTCTCTCTCTCTCTCTCTCTATATATATATATATATATATATATATATATATATATACAAATCTATCCAATTCAAGGCTTTTCTCTATTATCTGTCTCCATATTGTATGTGATGTTAATTTTTCTGGCCCTTTTTTTTGGCTCTCTGGGTGTTTCTGGTGACTAAAGTGGGAGAATTGTGCATGATCTGTGTGATTGTTTCTGGTTTAATGCGAAGTAGCACTTCGTATGCAGGCTTTTAGTCCAATCTTTGTTTTGATATTCTGCATCTTCATGTAGGGGTTCCTCTCTCTCTCTCTCTCTCTCTCTCTCTTCTCTCTCTCTCTCTCTCTCTCCTCTCTCTCTCTCTCTCTCTCTCTCTCTCTCTATCTCTCTCTCCTCTCTCTCTCTCTCTCTCTCTCTCTCTCTCAAATCTATCCAATTCAAGGCTTTTCTCTATTATCTGTCTCCATATTGATGTGATGTTAATTTTTCTGGCCCTTTTTCTTGGCTCTTTGGGTGTTTCTGGTGACTAAAGTGGGAGAATTGTGCATGATCTGTGTGATTGTTTCTGGTTTAATGCGAAGTAGCACTTCGTATGCCAGGCTTTTAATCCAATCTTTGTTTTGATATTCTGCATCTTCATGTAGGGGTTCCTCCGTTGGTCTCTCGACGTGTTCTAGAAATTCTCACTTATTTGGCACGAAATCATCCTTTTGTTGCAAAGATTTTGCTTGAGCGTAGCCTTCCTCAGTCAGTAGCTCAGGAGGTTGCTACCCCAGACCCCAAAGGCAAGACCATTATGCTTGTCGAACAGGAAGAGAAAAACCTGAGCCTATAGAAGAAGGGCATGTTTCGCTTGATTTACTTTTGTCTCTTTTGAATCAGCCTCTTTATTTGAGGAGCATAGCACATCTGGAAAGGTTAGAGCTGTATTATAGTGTTTTCCCTGAGAAGTAATTTTTTTTGGGAATCTAACATAGATTTGGTCTTGTTGCTTCAGCTGCTGAACTTATTAGACGTGATCGTTGACAATGCTGAGAGTAAATCTAATTCCTTTGGTGATCGTGGGTCATCTCGGGCAGACAGACTATCTGTCCCAGACCAACAAAGCGTCCCCCAGATTTCCCCGGCACATGATGAATTGACTACTGCTTCTGGTGCTCCTTTGTCCGAGGCCAATGGTTCCTCGAAACCCTCATCCTCAGCTGATGACCAAAAGATGTTGCTCTAAATGTTCTGCTTAATCTACCCCAAGCAGAGCTTCGACTTCTGTGTTCATTGCTTGCAAAAGACGGGTACATATGCTTTCTTGAACTGCTTCTGTTTTTCATCATGTTTTAGGCTCAGCCGAGGATTAGTTGCTTTTCTCACAGTAGCTTGCTTGCTATTCAATTTGGGGAACTGGAGGGATGTTTATTGCTTGTGTTAGATTATGCCAATTTTTGTACCCTTTTTGTACCCTTTTTTATGTTATGAGAATCCAATAAGTAGTGATTCAAAAATTACCTTACTTTCAAATTAGTTGGAGTTGGGTAGACTAATATTTGTGTATTTGTTCTTCATGAGTATTCTATGAGGGAGACCGAAGAACATATAGAGAGGAACAATAAGGAATGATATGACTTACATGACAATTGAGGAGCATATGGTCAATGTTAGATCACAATGAAGACAATTGATTTATGTAGCCGATGTTATCTCGGTTATAAGATTTAAGTAAGACTTTTAGGTAGTTAGGTTGAAATCACGATTGAGACGATATGATATTCTAAAGGCGCATATTATGCATTAGGTAGTATGAGACACAAAAAGTAGGTAGGATTTAGGCTACGACTCAAAAATAAAAATAAATAAATATAAAATAAATAAAGCACAAGAGAAATCATTCATCCATATAACCAACCCCATACAGTGGAAAAAGGCTTGAGTATTGTTCTTCTTCTTCATGAGAATTATATCTACTTAGATACTTAGGGAGATATTGCCTGATTTATTTCTTTTAATCAACTTGATATTAGTGGATCTTTAGCTGGTCTCTTTAAATTCAGTGTAACTGCTGAATATGACATGACTTGTTTTATTTTAGTCATGGGCTTCAAAGATGATTATAAATCCTTAAAGGCCTTAATGCATGGAACTTTATACACACACGCTCATACACATACATACATATATACACATACATACATACATATATATACACACACATACATACATACATATATACACACACATACATACATACATATATACACATTACATACATACATATATATACATACATACTATATATATATGTGTGTGTGTGTGTGTGTGTGTAATATCTGTCATGAACTTTTGGAGCTTGTATGAACTTTTGTTACGGTATCAGATATGACAAATTTTGTTGGTATTGGGCTGTGGTTGTAATGAAGCGTAATGGAGATAAATGATTTATGTAGTTGACATCACCTGGTGAATAAGGCATGAGTATTGTTGTTTGGTATTAGGCTGTGGTTCTAATGAGGCGTAATGGAGATAAATTATTTATATAGTTGACAGTAGGTGAATAAGGCATGAGTATTGTTGTTTGGTAGTGGGCTGTGGTTGTAAAGAGGCATAATGGAGATAAATTATTTATATAGTTGACAGCGCCTGGTGAACAAGGCATGAGTATTGTTATTCTGGTACTGAATTTCGATATTTTAGATGTCCATCTAAAGGATAACCAGGGCTATTGAGAATGTTTGCGTTATAATTTGTTTTTGTGTGTGAATTCTTGGAAGCTTTGGAACTTGAAGTAACCCTCGGGTCAATTCCCTGTTTATTGGCTCGTTCAGAAACCAAAATTTACAGTGTCGAATATCTAATATTTGTCGTTATGACAAGCATAGCAGTTCAGGTTCTTGTTTCTTGAAATTAGTACGGACAAACAGGAACATTCATCTCGATAGTTCGCTTAAACTTCTTTGAGAGCTCAAAGATTCAGTTGCATTTCTTTGCTAGTAAATCATTTTTTGCTCAAGTGCAATCATTCTTTTTTGTGCTTATGCAAAATTTTGTTTCTTTTCAGTTTGTCAGACAATGCATACACTCTTATAGCTGAGGTGATGAAGAAACTGGTGGCAATTGCTCCTATCCATTGTCACCTTTTCATCACTGAGTTAGCTAATGCTGTGCAAACCCTAACAAATTCCGCAATGAACGAGTTGCACATTTTTGGTGAAGTGGAGAAAGCCCTTCTCAGTACTGCTTCCTCTGATGGAGCTGCAGTTTTAAGGGTTTTGCAGGCATTGAGCTCATTTGTTGCTGCACTTAATGAGAAGGACCGGCATAATCTTCCAGAGAAGGAGTATTCTATGGCTGTCTCTCTGGTATGGGATATCAATTTAGCTTTAGAACCCCTGTGGTTGGAGCTGAGCTCTTGCATAAGCAAAATGGAAAGTTACTCCGAGTTGACTCCTGATTTGCGTCCTTCTTCGTCCAATAAGCCATCCAGTGTGACTCCTCTTCCCGCTGGCAGTCAGAATATATTGCCATACATCGAGTCATTTTTTGTAATGTGTGAAAAATTGCACCCTGGAGAATCGATTTCAGTGAATGACCTTGGTGTTTGTGCAGTTTCTGATGTTGAGGTGGCTTCTCCATCTTCTAGCCAGCTGAGAACAGTTGGACCTTTGGCTAAAACTGATGAAAAGCAAATGGCGTTTTTGAAGTTCTCAGAGAAACACAAGAAACTTTTGAATGCTTTCATTCGACAAAATCCTGGTCTACTCGAGAAGTCGTTTTCACTTATGTTGAAGGTTCCTCGCTTTATTGACTTTGACAACAAGCGAGCTCACTTTAGATCTAAGATCAAACACCAGCATGATCATCATCATAATCCTTTAAGGATTTCTGTCAGAAGAGCCTATATCCTTGAAGACTCATATAATCAGTTGCGCATGCGGACATCTCAAGAATTGAAGGGTAGGTTGACTGTTCACTTCCAAGGAGAGGAAGGTATTGATGCTGGCGGGTTAACAAGGGAATGGTATCAGTTACTGTCAAGGGTGATCTTTGATAAGGGAGCCCTATTGTTTACTACAGTTGGCAATGAATCAACATTCCAGCCAAACCCTAATTCTGTGTACCAAACAGAACACCTTTCGTACTTTAAATTTGTTGGACGTGTGGTGAGTATTTTGATGTTTTATTTTCAGCAGTTGAATTATATACAATGTTCAAGGCTGATCCCTGCTCCTGTTGTAGGTTGGAAAAGCTCTGTTTGATGGGCAACTTCTTGATGTCCATTTCACTCGATCATTTTACAAGCATATCCTTGGGGCTAAAGTTACATATCATGACATCGAAGCTATTGACCCCGACTACTTCAAGAATCTGAAATGGTTGCTTGAGGTCTGATCATGCATAAGATTTTTTTCTTGGTGTATGGTTGTTGCATGCACACACGTGCAGAATTAGTCTTATTGCCTTTCTCCTCAGATGGATGACAATTTAAAGTGACCTAATGTTTTCGTCTGCAGAATGATATCAGTGACATTCTTGATCTTACATTCAGCATTGATGCTGATGAAGAAAAGTTGATACTTTACGAAAAAAATGAGGTACGGTTCTGCAGTACTTTGAATTGGTATTTACCCATTTGGTTGGATTCCCAATTTTGAATATTGTTCTTTTCTATAGGTGACCGACTATGAACTGATTCCTGGTGGTCGAAACATCCGAGTCACCGAGGAAAATAAGCACCAATATGTTGATCTAGTTGCTGAGCATCGATTGACTACAGCAATTCGTCCACAGATAAATGCATTTTTGGAAGGATTCAGTGAATTGATTCCCCGGGATCTGATATCTATTTTCAATGATAAGGAGCTGGAATTATTGATAAGTGGTCTGCCAGACATCGACTGTAAGTTGATCTTCCACTCTACTTTTTCTTCATTGCCAGAACGTCTTGTATGTAATCCAAAAAAAAGGCAAAGAAAAAAGAACGTCTTGTAATTTCTGGACCTGCCCCAGATAGGATAGGCCCCTTAGAAAGTAGGCATATGCTACTGTTGCAACGAGCCATATGGTCATGTCAGGTTGGCCCTAGCTCCTTCTGTCTTTGGGTCATGGAAGGAGAAAGCAAGGCTCCATGTTAATACATGGATGGGTCCGGACATTATGAGCAGGGAAATTTTGGAGAATATCTGGCTACTTGTGGCATCTTGGAGGGGTGCGAGTACAAACAAGATCAATTGGGAGACTGAATTGGGACCTGGATCAAATTACTTCTTCAAAGGATGAATATGATTTGATCCAGTTGGGGGTTCAATGATCTTCTGAGGATTTTACTTTATGCCTTTTTTGCTTTACGTGTACAACTGTTCGTTCACGCACATTCCTATGCTATACCTTCTAATTAGATGATATATGGAAGGTCGCTTAGCCAAAAAAAAAAATAAGAAGGGAATCATGTATAAGCACATTTTTCGAGGAAGTGTCGATAATGCTTTGACGATGATAAATAATTTGTTTAAATTGCTTTCAGTGGATGACTTGAGAGCAAACACGGAATACTCAGGATACAGTGCCGTATCTCCAGTTATTCAATGGTTTTGGGAGGTGGTTCAAGGTCTAAGCAAAGAAGACAAGGCTCGTCTTTTACAATTTGTAACCGGGACATCAAAGGTAATCTGCCTCTTACACTTTCTTCTCGTGCAACTGTTTTATCCTTTTAGGTGATCCTAAACGGTATCCCTTAAACGTGCTGGCTTTTGCTTCTGTGTATTTGTTATGTTATTTTGAAGAATTATGTTTCTTTAAGTACATAATTTTCAGCTGTAGACAGTCTTTTTTTACAAACATACATAGCAGTTGTAATAGGCTTTTACTGTTGCCATTTGGCCATCTGGATGCCCATGGAACTACGGTATTCCCTTTGGAGTGATTTGGTAAACAAGAATACCGGTGCAGTATTCAAAGAAATAACTAGTCAGTTGACAATGCAGTAGCATTCTCTTCATAAGTTGCGCACTAAAAATAAGTCTTTTTTCACTCCGCATGTGGGGTTTTGGTGGTTGAAGCTTGAGGGAAAATGTTAAAAAGCTTAGCTAAGTGACCTAGTGAATTTCATTAGGCAATTTGTGACTAGGGTTCGCGAACTGTTCGAGTTTGATTCGTATTTGGTTAGAGTTCGTTTGTTAATTTTACTTAAACGAACCGAATTCGAACACCTATTTGGGTTTGTTTAGTTAAACGAGCTGAACAGTTCACAAACAGTTCGACTTGTTTGAATAGTTATAGTGTTCGTTTAGCTAAATGAATCTGAATTCAAAAACTTAATATTCGGTTCGGCTCGGTTCATTAACAACCCTATTTGTGACAAATAATAATTTTGATGATCGCTCCCGAAGCACTTGTAATCATATCATTTTTCATCCAGCAGTTGATGTATCTTTCCGGTTTCAACAGGTTCCCTTGGAAGGATTTAGCGCACTACAAGGAATCTCAGGATCACAGAAATTCCAAATTCACAAAGCTTATGGTAGTGCTGGTCATTTGCCTTCAGCACATACATGGTAAATTTTTTTCATTTTCCAAAATCAACCAGTTATCCAAACCCATTGTTATCGTTCTATTTCAGTTTTAGATTCAGCTCAAATGTTGGTTTTGATGACTAAAAAATGATTCCCCACCCCACCCCACCCCCCTCCCACTTGATGCAGTTTCAACCAGCTAGATTTACCGGAGTATCCCTCAAAAGAGCAGCTAGAAGAAAGATTACTGCTTGCCATTCATGAAGCTAACGAAGGGTTTGGATTCGGTTGAGTTATCTGTATAATCAGTGTGCTGATTGTAGATATTTAATGTCTTGAAAGATTATCAGTGAGATAGTTGTTGATCCATGTTGATATCTTTGTACAGTAATTTTATTATGACAAAACCTTTCCGGCAGTTTTTGTTTCCAAATTTTTCCCAATTTTCTGCCGTGGATCTTATCATGAAATCTCAAGCATTAGTAGTCAGTTGGTATTGAACTCTTTCATGATCTTTATCTTTTTTTGGTTGGTTTTTTTAGAAAATGCATGATTGAGTGGCTTGTTAGTCTGGCTGGATATTGTCTCGACTAGCAACATGATTAACCCATTGCCTTAGAGCTTCCACCTATAACGGGTTTAAAGTGGTCAGATATACGCAAACATACTCATGTATTAAAACACTGTGGTGGTTTTTCGATAATCCATAATGAAAATTTCGTTAACCTGTGTCGATCAACTGGTACTTCACAGCGCATCTTATTGGGTATGGTCTCATTAGGGTTGTTAAGCGAATCGAACAGTTTGTGAATTGTTCGAGTTCGATTTGAGTTTGTTCTTTATTTCAACGAGGCGAAAGCTAGTTACAGTGAACGAATCGGGCCAAAAAGTTCGTTTAGCTAAACGAATCCGAATTCAAAAACTTAATATTTGATTCGGTTTGGTTCGTTAACATCCTTAGTCTGAAGCAGGTTGGCTTATCATGAAAATAAATATGAAAATCGAAATGAGAGAAGTAGGAACCGTACAAGCATCATGGCAAAATCCTCTGGTACATTTTAATGGCGATATATTTTTCGAGAGAGGCTAATTTGGTACTGGCGAAACCAAATCAAACATGGTGGCATCTTTCAGTTGCCAATACCAGCATACGTTCACGACAATATATTAAGACGAGTCGGTCTGTTAGATCATGTACATACTTGTAGAAATGATAATGTAGAGAAAGTTAGTTAGCTTATTGTTAGCGAGACAACAGCTGTACATTTGAACTTTCTTTTGCTCAATAAAGATCCTCTTTCCATTTTAAGTAGGAACCATACAAGGTGGTTGTTCGTATAGTCTTTCATTTGTGTTCGGTAGTTTGTTTTTCAAGGTTGAACCCCAATCAGTAAGGGTTCCTGTCATACTTAGTCTCAAAAGTAGTGTATGGAGGTAAATCAGGTATCCAACAGACTAAAGTAGTGTATGGAGGTAAATCAGGTATCCAACAGTCTGTTAGCAGGAGCTTGGTCATTTACATGGTAGTTTGTTTTACATGTTTACCTTTCCACGACTGTGTCCTTGTCTGATTTCCTTTCTGTATTTGTTTCTTTTCTTCACTCCTACCGACACACTAATTGGTACAAATTTTGGATTTTGTACACAAATTTTGGATTAGGCTGGTGGAAACAAAAATTGGGCAGTGAAATTTGATTGGTGTTCATAAAAAGTCGCAAACATGTCTTTGATGAGGGAATGAGTTCTCCCCCACCTGTACCAGAGGTCCCTTAGCCAGATGGGATGTAAATCGAGGGATGTGCTCCACCGGCAGCCCTACAAAGGGAGAGGACACTCGAGACTCAGCCAGCCCAGAAGCAACCCTTGTAATATTTCAACAAAGATTGTCTCCACACGGATTCAAACTCGGGACATCGGGGTTCTAGCCCCAGTCACCTTTACCGACTATGCCCCTGGGGCGTCGCAAACATGTCTTAAACATATATAAAGTTGCAAAGAAGTTTAATTCGATAAAAACACGTTTTTTTATGCTATTTATTTCATTTGAAGACTGATCAAATATGAAGGTATCAAATAAAGATGGGTATTTATCATTTACTCTTAAGATTAAATATAAACTAAAGATAAACGGTTGAGGTGTAGACTTTATGTTTAAGTGCAAAGTATAAATATTCTTTTTATAGTTAGATGACGTAATTTGGGAAGATTTCATAAAATATTATAGTTTATTTAAAAAAAGCATAAATGTGTTACCTGACAAATTCTATAAACAATCAGGGCATCATTTAGAATGGTTTTTTAGCATGTAATGCGCTATTTAGAATGACGCTTTATTTTTTTTTATTTGTTGTTCCTTATTTCAGATAACAAACCATATCAGCTACCACAGTCGGAAAATGCTCGGCCGCATCCGAAAAAAAAAAATCATTTTTAGACCCCCAAAAGGCAATATACCACATTTCAATATAATTAAATATACAGTTGAGAAAAACTCACAACTACTATTAAAGGTATTTAAGTATGATTCAAATCATAATTAGTATCAATTCCTGAATACTATATTTAAGAACAGTCATCAATTATCACATGTATCTTTTGTTTAAAGCTTTAGAATATTTTTTAAATACGATTAATTATGTTAAATTGATCAAAATTATTAATAGAAAAGATTTGGCAGTCATGATAGCATGACTTAAGGATGAAATATCTCATACAAATTTTGTGAATGAGGTTCTCATAGAAGATGCGCTATATTATCAATAAACTGGGGTTGGAATCGCTTGACCCCCTTTAAGGGGTATTAAAAGACCATGTGACATGTGGCATATAGGGGGGGTGATGAGCTGGGTGCGAGTCACCCGTACCCATCCTCATCACCCCTCCTGTATGCCACGTGGCAGGCGGTCTGAAGGGGGGTGAGGGGCTGGGGGGTTAGGGGATCTCCATCGATAAAACTGAGGAATGAAACAGTCAATCAATCATATCCCGTATATCTTAACGGCAACAAAATCTATCGTTGGGTCAATAAAGGAAACAAGACACTAAACAAATGGGTTGAGATTTTATATTGCATTTCTATATCAATACTTTATCCAATCAGATTATACAATTTATAGTAGTTTGATAAAATTTAAAACACGCATGCGTATCTTATTAGGTCGTGGACAAGATGTGCTATATTATCAAATAAAACTGAATTATTTGGTAATCCAGTAAATCCGGGGCCATTTTCAAATAAAACTGAATTAAAACCAAAGGAGCAGCCTTTTACCAGAAACTACCATAGATAGGATTATTTCCATTTTTAATAGAGTCAATGACACAATATTCTTTGACTTTAGAATATGATAAAATAAAACAAAATGACTCACAAAATTGGTTACGCTTTGTTAAATAGCAGTTGATCGGCACAGCTTGACGCAATTTTTATTATAGGTTATCGAGAAACAAACTCTGTGTGTTTCTAACACATGAGTATGATTACATACATCTGATCCCTCCATATCTTGTCATAGACAGAAGCCTCTTACATTGTGAAGTAGCAGTTGATCGGCACAGGTTGACGCAATTTCATTATAGGTTATCGGAAAATAACCTCTGTGTGTTTCTAACACATGAGTATGGTTACGTACATCTGATTCTTCCATACCCTGTCATAGACAAAAGCTTCTAAGTCAATGAGGTAATGTTGTTGTACCATAGATAGCATACTCATTATCCTTGAAGCACAGAAAATCCAGGCGATAGACGCACAGGGCACTTCCCTGTGTGTGTTTGTAACAGTGTTTTTTAACAAAACTACACACACGACACTTCCTGCTGTGTGTTTTCAACAAAACTACAAGTTTTAGGGACTTGCGAATCCACTAGGACTGGAAAGGATTCCCTCTAAAAGGACATACAACCAGGTGAAATGCCCAAAAAGACAACTCCAAGCAGATGATTTTTTTTTTTTTTTTTTTTTT
>AP025070.1:30381286-30466070 GCA_036186865.1 Eustoma russellianum | reverse complement strand
TTTTTTTTTTTTTTTTTTTTTGTAAATTCAATTTTATACATAGCCAAGGGAGGCAAATTTACAAAAGATTGTTGCTTGAAGAGACAACTGCAAGTCTGGCTTGCTCAAAATATATAGGAGGCTTACATATAACTATGTGAATTACTGTAAACCTGCACAAAATAGGAGCCTTAAAGCAACAACTTGCCTAACCATAGAGGACCATAATGGATACTCCAGGCAGATTTAACTTATGGTTACCATCATAATTTAGTTGCTAGATTAGACATTTCAACAAAAAACCATCCAATAAGAAATGAATAAAGATGTTGGAGAAGATTACATTAAACTGATTTGCTAAACCAACACTAAAGGAACCACCATGGTATTGAATGTCATAAAGTAATGCCACCTTTCATGACAATACAACACTGTAAATTAGCTTCGGAACTCTCCGATCAAAGCTAACTGTAGAAGGCTAACTGTCCTGCGTTTTTCACCACAAGAGGTCAGGGAGGGGTGGGAGACAGGGGGTTGGTGGTGTTTGAAGAGGGAATTACTGCAGAATATTACTACTTTCAGTAGGAAAACACTGATCCACATTTGCTTACTGATCCACGCTTGCTCCTTGTAATCGCGGCGGAGACATGACTCTGCTCGTTCCATCTATACCATCCAGGTTAAGCAGTCCAAAACCAGACATCAATTTTCCGCTAATGGTTTCTCTGCAAATAAACACAAAGAATCAACTACTTTAGAGGGACATTAGACACATGAAAACAATGTCATGGACACAATGAAAATGAAATACAAACTAAGTTTTCCGAGAAGGCTGGCTTAAACCTTTTAACTATTAAAAAAAAAAAAAATTTGTCTCTGGGTTTATGCGTACGCAAGAAGTAAATGAAACCTTTTTGAGTTTCTGAAAGGCCAGGTTCTGACCATGGGAGGATAGGAAGGTTAGATCAAAGAAAGTCTCTATTCAAGACATTAATGTGTGGCCCTGTTTCCTCTCCTCATGTTCTCAAATACATGTCATATTATAGGTAGCAAGGTGCCATTGGAATATCTTTGTAACAGATTTTCTGAGGGCGCAAAGTCTCTAAGGAACCTACCTTCTCCATCTTCCGTTTCATACAATTTTGGCAATGGCCGTTTCCTATGAAGATAACTCTTCAAGCTATTAGCAAAATTGAAACCACTTCCCACCATCGTGTCAAAATGTAGTATGATTATGCAAATCAGAGAGATACTATGATCCATGCAGAGACTTGTAGGTATAAATTGAAGAGAAACTATCATCTGTGCAGAGCTTTGCAATCAGATAAATAACTAAACACCACAGTAAAAGTCAACTTACCCTGTGTCTTTTGAATTTCTTTCCCTTACTGCTGCCACTTCCGATACTTGTTGAAACCTCAGAAGGCCCAGCTTCGGTTGGTAAACTTCTTATCTCGTCATAGAAGCTCTCTGTCAAGTCGAGCAGTCTAGCACAAATAACCGAAAAGGTAATTGCCAACCCATTGAAGTCCTCGATTTCGCACAAGAAACAAATGAACCCTTAAACTACACACACACACACGTGTGTGTGTAGATTTGGTAGGAAATGAAACCTTGAACTGTCACACACTATACTGAATAACAAACCAAAAGACTGCACGAGAGATCTGAATGTAGATACCCATAGCGTGGCAACTAAAAAGGTTGTAAAGCTTACCCATTTCTGGACTTCTTCAATTGTGTTAACTGTTTTTTCTCAGCTTTGGTAAGAGGGGCACGAGTGAAGACTTCTTCTTCTTCACGCGCTCGCTTCTCCAACCTTGCCACAAATCTTCTGTGCTCTCTACTTTCACCTCCAATGACTTCCCTTACCTAAATGGCCATGAACCCAACAGAATAAGCACATCTCGGAATTAATGCCCCCACCCCACCCCAAAACCAAAAAACAAAAAAAAAAAAAAAAAGAAAAAGAGAAAACAATTGTCTATATACTTCCTCAGGTTTTCCCTCTATATCGTCTATCAATTCTCTGATGTAATCGCTCTCCCTGGATTGCCGGATATTTTTTTCTTCCATTCTCTTAGCATTTCTTTCCCGCCGAGATATCTTATCTTCTCCCATACTGGCAGGAGCAAACTTTGGAGGACGATAGGCTCCAACTGCACCCTGGAATTACCAAGCAAACATCAGAATGTGAAAAGTTGTATATTGCTTTTCCTGAAATTCTTGCCTAAAATTGACCCATCAGGCGCCATAGGTCCGTAAGCATTATTCCCCAAAATAGTCTCCAGATCACTATCCAGGGTGCTTCCCAAATGCAAAAGAATTAGACACTGAAGGCTCTACACTTGGAAATAGTAATTTACCTCATGAGGTACATCAGTTTTGCCGATAAGCAACTCTGGATTTGGACGATATTTCAGTAAGTCCTTATTTTTCGTGTCAGATTCTTTCTCAACCGAATCTGGGTTCTCTACAAGATTCCTTGTTACACTAACACCTGTCAGCTTCTTTATCTGATATTCCAGTTTTTTGTCAATTGGACGAATCTGCAAGAAGATAAAAATGGCAAAGAAAAATGTTAAGTCAGAAATAAGCTAACAATTAAGATGCATCATTAACTGATTATTGATTAAAGCTAAATATAGATAGCAAAGGACTAGGGAATATATGTACGACATTCCAAAAGAAGTCGCAGTACCTTCTCCAGAAACAATCTGATCTCCACAAGGCTCTTTACAACTGGATGCCCTTCTATTGACAAACCCTTTGCCTTACGAAGCAGATAGTATACCAGTGACTGACAATAATTCAAAAGCAATAAGTGCTTCGCCTCGAGATAGCTTATTCCTTCCTTTCTCGGAAAGAGACCTGCCTTCACCTAATGGTAATTGGAAAAGAAAAAAAGAAGAAGAAAGTCTCAATTCTAAAAGCAAAACACCAGCAGTAATTTCTGACATCTAAATCCTTTGTATATCATAGTGGAGCCTATTCTACTAAATTCTCATTACAGAGGAAAAACTGCATGCGAAAACCAATGGTCCAACCAATCATCTATTCCAATACTATTCATCAGAAGCTTTAAGCATAACTCTATTCTTCGATGATTGCAACATTGTTGGTAAGATGAAAGCAGTATTTTTCATTGGAAATAAACGATCTGCCATCAATCCAAAAAGCAACATGCACTGAAACAAATTATGAAAATCCTTTTTAATACCAGACAGTCCTCACCACTATATTTGCACAAATAAAAATGGGCCATGAAGAAATCAAAATATATCCTATTACTCTGGTGCAAAAATTAGCTAGTTCATAACCAAAAGTCACCAATCACATGCATAAAATCCCTGACTAGTTTGTTAGAAGAAGAAACAATGATGAAGCTTCTTCCCTCCCATGAGTATGCAGATGAATTTTGTCAGTGACTAATTTCCAATAACCAAATGAATATTTCAAGTGCCTCTTGATCCCACAAACAATTTTCCATATCAAACTTGAGAACCATATTTGATTGCATAGGCCTTTTTTCAATATTAGAGACCAACTTCAGAGTCAAGAGGGGGCATTATTCGTGATTCCTCTGTCTAGGATGAAGCCGGTCCAATAGCAAAAAAATCAAAGGAACTTAAGCCTAGAAGTAATACTTTAGTAACGATCTTTGAACTAACATTAAAAATAGAGTTATGACCGGTTTGGAGCCAGAGGACTACAAGAAGTCCAGACCTAAATCTTCACACTAGCTTCTCTTCTTTGAAACAATAAGGAAAACAGAAAGAACTGATGCAGGCAGTGGTTATCGGTGAAGATACATCAATTATCTTGAGCTACCTACCCACTTCTAAGATCCACCAACAAGTACAAGCTGAGTAACAAGGCATTCAACGCTTGAGAATTACTTGTTTAGTCTTTTGCTTTCTCCATATTGTGGATTCATAATCATATTGAGCTGCAACTTAAGGAAAATCACACCAGCTAACTCCACGGCCGGGAACTATTCAACAAGATACCATGATATACGCTCAAATTTCATGAAATCTTTTGTTGTTCGCATTAAAAGAAACAATTGAGAAAGTACCACAGCTAGCATGCATTCAAAATAAACTCATTTTTCCTCTTGCAAACTTTATTCATGACTTTTAATATTCCAAATCTGCTTGTGTTGTTGGCAAATGAGTAATTACTTCACAAGTATTAAACTTTATGCAAGAATATCAATCATAAACTGTTGGAAAGCAAACAAAAAAGAGAAGTTCCTTACTCTGTCAGTAAGAGCATCAACCTTTGTCCTAACGTTGTCTAATCCATCTGTCATTTCCTTCAATACTGCAACCAACTGCGGCGCTTCTCTGAACAAATAAGCCCAATAAAATAGATCATCAGAAAAATACTCAGAAATCTGCAAAAGCTGCTCGAAATATCAAGAAATTTCGATTTCAGCTTATTGATAATCACCTTTTTATAATCTCCTTTTTCCCATTCTCCTCTACCATGGCTGTGTTACTTGAGACCGCGGCGCAGCTCAGAGTTTGGAGACGGCGGCGCAGCGCTGATATCTTACCACAGTCGGCACTCAGCGATGAAACGGGATAGAACTAGGAAATAGGAACAATTTCAGTTCTTTTATTTTATTTTATTGTTCAATTTTCAATAAATCCCTATCTTAAATACCTCACTCAAAAATATTTTTTTAGTTACATTTTAACATATAAAATTATATTATTTGAAACCTTTTAAGACAATATTTTTGTAAACACAAAAATATAATATAGGTAATAGTTTTCGAGTGGATGAATAAGATTTGTTTTATCACTGGAAAACTCGAACTTGAAAGGTAAGGAATATGTACTATAGTGGTTAAGAATTACGAGAGCCACCATGGTGACAATTAAGCTGCTGCTTTGTGATCTTGAGATTACAAGTTCGAACCTATTTCTTGCACAAAGTGTCGGATAAGACTACATACATAATATCGCAAAGCGATCTGACTCATTTCCGGTCTATGCACAAAAACAAAAACTTAGTACAACGGAAACACTATTTTAATGGTTAAGAATTATGAGTTTTTGACAGGTGTTCTTTTGATTGGTAAATTATCATAGATTTACCTTCAAACTTAGCTTGTATAGCTAAACAACAACAATCATACTCAGAATATCCAAACGACAGCAAACACTATCGTTAGGGTCTGAAGAGAATGAGAGTTAGCCAAACGATACATTCATCCCAAGAGATAGAGAGTTTGTTTACAGTGAGATCTCAGCTATGTACATACCTGCATAGATAACATATTAATAGGCTAGTGTGCTAGTGAAGAAAGTTAATAAACACAAACAAAAAGCTATTAAAATACATAACCAAAATTCATAGGAACGTGTTATGTTTGTTAACAATGGTTTCCAAAACTCATTATATTATATGGATGTGGGTATATCGTTATGCATCACTTCATATGTTTTTTATAATCATAAGTATACTTAACTTAACCCAAATAATTCGATAAGGTTTTTCAATATTTGTGGCTTGATGGTCTCTTGGTATAAGTAAACAATTTCATATTTAGTTATTAAACATCCATCAAATATGTATATATACCAACAATTTATATGATAATTATCAAATAAGTCACACAATATTTGAATAGGTTTATCTAATAACCATCAAACTTCTTTGAACAATTTATACAATAGTTATTGACACCTTTATCCAAATTTTTTTTAAAATTAGCATAAAATTATACATTTTTATCCAAGTTTGAGAAAATACATGCTCTATTAATCGGAAACTTACTTTCTGCAACATGTATTAAATGTTAAATTGTGCAAAGACAAAAATAGGCTTCTCCCTCATCTTCTCTCATCCTCCTTTATTCCCACCGGACATCGGATGAGATTCTCTCACCCCTTTCTTCCTCAATTCTTACTCTCAATTCTTACTTACCGTCGTCTGACACGTGTCTTACACACAACCTCATACACTCCTTACTATCATACTTCATTTAGCATCATCAATCCCCTACTAATACCACGTGCCAAGTGATGAAAAGAGAGGAGTTACTATCATACTTCATTTAGCATCACCAATCCCCTACTAATACCACGCGCCAGGTGATGAAAAGAGAGGAGGGATAGGGTGATGTGATCCCATCCCCGGCCATCCTCCTCCCTATTCCTCCTTTTTGTTTGGACAACCAAAACATACCACTACCCATCCCAGAAACCTTAAGCCGTTGCCAACCATGTTCTCCTCCATCCATCTTTGAGGTGCCCAGAAGTGCGTGCAGTAGCTGCTGCGTTACGCGCCGTCGTTGACTTTCTCCATGGCTTCCTCATCACCTCCTATTAGATTGGCTTGCGTTTTTCTTTGGGTTTCAGGCTTCGAGTGTGAAGGATCAGCGGGAACATCTTGTTCTCCACCTCTCAGATGCTCAGATGCGGCTTTCTCCGCCTCCAGATAATATTGATTCCATTGACCTTATGTTCTTCGTCGTTTTCGCCGACATCTTTTGAGGAATTACTCCAATTCATGCTCTTTTTTGCGCCTTAACCCAATGTGTGGCTCTCGGATTCCTCCAGGTATTTCTCTGACCACCGGAGGTAGCTTCTGTTGGTGTCTTTGTACTTGCTGATAAGTGAGCCTGCAAATTTATTGTTATATTTTCCATGATATGGCTATGGAGTTGAACAATATTCTGGAGGATTATATTGATGAGAATACTGGGAGGCCTTTTCTGCCTTCGGTATCCGGGAGAATGCGTTTTAAATCGTGCTATGACGCCCATTTATTAGATTGTGTGCACCAAAACAACCATTTGGTGCAAGCACCAAACTCAACAACTAATAGGTGAAAATGAATAGTACTGCACCAAATAGGTGCAACACTATTCATTGCACCAAATGAATATTCATCCGTCACATCATCATTTTAATTATCTTAAGAAAATTTTAATTTCGTTAATTTTGTTAATTTCGTTATAATAATTTTAATTTAATTTAATTTTTTTTATTTTTAATTTTTAAATTTATAGGAACACGTTAAGAAATAATCAACCTCAGTTAAATCAATGAATAATGAATTAATAAATACTTACATTAAATTTATATGAATCTTAAATTTGTGTTAAATTATTTATAATAATGAATTAAAAATAGAATGATAGAAGAATCTTTAAGAAATAGTCTTATTTGGTGCTGGATTTGGTGTTTGTGGTTGGAGTAGTCTTTACTGTTTACTGCACAAAATAGATGATTTGATGCAAAATTTGGTGTTTTGGGTTGGAGATGCTCTTAGATCTGAAGTGGAGAACAGTAAGAATGGGACCGCCCGCATTTTGCTTGGCGGAATTATGATGATATAAATGAGTACTTCTGGAGCAGGAGATGTTTGAAAAGGTTGAAGTGGCCTATGGATTTGGGAAGTACACTTTTCGTGACCACGAGTGGGGAGAAGAAGTTCAGAAAGACTGGGTTTGTGGAGCAGAGATTGCTTTGAAATTTGTTCGGATGCTTTGATAAGCTATGGATAATGTTAGAAAAGGAAGTTGTTCAATCAAATCTTTGTAATTATTATAATCAAATTGTGTGTAATTACTCTGTAATTAGTAGGATGATTTTGTTACCATAGTTAGATATACACAAGTGTTATAAAATGATACCCGATGTATAATTGAGAGATGAATGAAAAAGAATATTTTTTCCTTCCGTCGAACATGGTATCAAAGCCATAGGAAAAAAAATTCCGTGGGACTCAGAAATTTCTTCATCATAGTCCACTATACACATTCGACGGTTTCAGTATGTCAGAAGCTGAACCCAGCCGACCAAAAACAATTGCCGATGATTTGACCATGCAGATTGCAAATCTGCTCAAAACCGGACTAGGCAATTTGCCTACTACTGAACCAAATCCAGAGATTCTGTCCATTAGCTTCAAATTAGACAGTGACAACTACCCCTTATGGTCGAGTCATATGAAAAAGGCTATAGGAGGCGTGGAAGAACAAACCACTTGATCAATGAACCTCCGTGCAATCACTGATCCGGCCTACCCACGGCGGGAACAAACGGATCAGACTGTCTTTACATGGATCGTACAGAACATCGAGCCCTCACTGGTTAACAGTGTTGCCCAATATCCGACGGCTCGAACTCTCTGGAATGGGTTGGCCATCACATATGGCAGCGGTGCTGACTCATTCCAGGCTTATGAATTGCATCGGCGGGCATTTACCATCCGGCAAGGGGGAGAGACCCTTGAAAATATGTGGAATCGACTACAAGGAATATGGATGGCCATTGACTGCAGGACCCCAAACCCGATGAGGGTTGAAGAAGACATAGCTATCTTCAACCGCATCACAGAAGAACATAGGATGTTTCAATTTTTAACAGCTTTAGACGACAAGTACGAAGGGATAAGGAGAGACATTTTGAAACAAGAATCATTACCCTCAGTTGAGTCTGCTTATGTGTTGACAACAAGGGAGGCTACCTGGCTCTAGATTCTTGGGGCGGCAACCACCCTTCCTCCGCCAACAACTCCATCACAGGGTGATATAGGGACAGGCCTTGCAGCCAGAACAAATCCGAGTGACAGGCTACCAGCAGCGGAGCACCGGAGACCAGCCCACTCAGAATCCACTAAGAAGCAGTGGAAATCATCACCGCGAGAGGATAAATCCAACTTATTTTGTACTCATTGCAGGAAGAACAAGCACAGCAAAGAGAAGTGCTTTAAGTTGATCGGATATCCGGCTTGGTGGGACGCAAAGAGTAAAGGCCATGGCAGTAGCGGAAATCCCGGAACAGTGGAGGAAACCCACGGCGCCATGGCAGCCATAACCAGCCCTCCTGACAGACAAGGTAAGACCCATGTAAGTGTGAGAGAAGAAAAAGGAAGAAGAGAAATTGAGGGAGAAGCTACTGGAGGATGGATGAAGATTGGAGAGAGATGATTAAATAAAAGAGAGAAGAGTGTAGAGAAAGAGAGTATAGTGCAACAGATAATTATGGAGGAAAGAGAGAGTAATGATGAGGGATTGAAAAAGGAGGAAAGAAAGGATAGAAGGCATGCAGGGGAGAAAAAAATATGGAGGAGAGAGAGGGTAATAATGAGGGATTGAAAAAGGAGAGAGAGAATCGGGAAAGAGCGAGTGCGGGGGGGAGATAGGCTGGAGAGAAGGAGTAATAATGGGAGGTTACAAAAAGGGGAAATAGGAAATGTGAAAAAAGAAAGTTCTGAGGTAGTGTTGAGAACGACAGCACCAAGTTCAAAAAATCTTATTTTAAATAATACCTGAAATAACATGTGGATATTTGATTGCGGTGCTACAGACACAATGACCTACGATATTTCTAATATCGTCTGCCCAGTTCGACCGACAAAAACATACATTCAAACAGCCAATGGCGAGTTTGTGCCCGTACAAGGCGCTGGCGATGTTGCCATCTCATCACACTTAAAACTGCATAACTGTCTTTATGTGTCTTCATTGTCTTGCAAACTACTATCTTTAAGCCACGTCACTCGAGAACTCACTGCGTCGTACTTATGTATCCTCGTTTTTGTCTTTTGCAGGACATTCAACAAAGGCGATCATTGGACGTGGTACTGAACGCAGAAGCCTCTATTATGTGGATGACGTGGCACAAAAGGGTGCGGCGTTCCTTTCCCATAGGGCACCCGATTGACAAATCTGGCTTTGACATCGACGACTTGGGCATCCCTCCATAAGTTATCTTCGTCATCTCTTTTCCTCTTTATTCCATAAGACCGATATTCAATTGACATGCGAGACATGTATATTGGCAAAAAAACCATCGTACTACTTTTCATCCTAGCAATACTCGTGTTAAAAGCATGTTTTTTTTATTCACTCAGATATATGGGGTCCCTCTCCCTATTCGACCCATGATGTTTTAATTATTTTGTGTTGTTTGTTGATGAATTTTCTCGTATGATGTGGGTGTATTTCTTCAAACATAAAACCAAGGTGCATGCCAGGTTCGTGGACTTCTACCGAATGATTCAAACCCAATATAATACCAGAATACAGATCCTCCGCTCTAACAATGGTGGCGAACATGGCCCATGACCTCAAAACTTTTTTCTTAGATAATGGTCTAGTCCACCAAACATCTTGCCCACATACACCACAGCAGAATGGAGTTGTGGAACAGAAAAACCGGATTCTCCTCGAAATGACACGCGCACTTATGTTCGAATCCCATGTCCTAAAATATTTTTGGCCGGAGGTTGTGGCTATTGCTACTTACCTTATAAATCGCTTACCCACAAAAATACTCGATTACCAAACGCCTCTTCAGGTCCTTGAAACACAAACCAACATTCCACCCACATTAACCTTGCCTCCACGAATCTTTAGCTGCACTGTTTTTGTTTATGTACCTAAGAACACCCAAACAAAATTCGATCCATGTGCTATTAAATGCGTGTTTGTGGGATATGCTCCTCATCAGAAAGGTTATCATTGTTACGACTCAATTCATTGTCGCATCCATGCCACTATGGATTGCGACTTTCTCGAGACAGATTTCTATTATTCCACCCAACCACGTGTTCAGAGGAGACTTCATCTGGTTCACTTGGTTGGTTATACATCCCATATTTCTCAGAACCAGTTCATAACGCTCTCCCTATAGTGCCTCCCTCCTCTACCATCGAGGCCAATGCTTCTGTACCTCCTCCAGGACCACCTTCGGATAATGTCCAGTAAGAGGTAAGTGAACCTATCCTCAATAGTGATGTTATGATTCATAATAATACTGATACTGCTAATCCCGAGGAACGTAGAGGAAGTATATATGTCCTTCTTAACAGGAGCACTCGAGGCATCCTTCCAGCAAGATATTCTCCAGAACACGTATCCCGAACCAACAGGTACCCAATCAGAAACGTGGCCAGAAGGAATATGTCAGAACCAGTAAAGGAGTTTACCAAGATTATACAAACAAGAAATTCCGAAAACAGCACAGGAGGCGAAGCAAATAAAAGAGTGGAAACTAGCGATGGATACAGAAATAAAGGCACTCTATAAGAACCATACGTGGGAAAATGCAGGCTCCCAAAAGGAAAATGACTAGTAGGATACAGGTGGGTATTCATGATCAAACACAATGCAGATGGGTTTGTAGAGAGATATAAAGCCCGACTGGTAGCAAAAGGATACACCCAGACAAGTGGAATTGACTATGATGAAACCTTCTTTCCCGTAGCGAAGATAGACACTATTTGGGTGTTGTTTTCAATAGCAGCAAGCAAAGAATGGCTGCTCCACCAATATGATGTGAAAAATGTCTTTCTCCATGGTGATCTGAAGAATAAGTGTACATGGAAGCTCCACCAGAATTCACAGATAAGTTTCGTGATGGAGAAGTATGTCGACTGAAAAAGGTACTATATGGACTCAAGCAGTCACCACGAGTATGGTTTGGATGGTTTAATATGGCCATGAAAAAATACAGGTATAAACAGAGTAATACAGACCACACGTTGTTCATAAAATGACGAGGAGATCTAGTGACCTGCTTGATTATCTATGTTGATAACATGATACTAACTGGAAGTGATCACGAAGAAATGAATAAGCTAAAGGACTATATGTTTGCAGAGTTTGAAATGAAGGACTTGGGAGGACTGAAATACTTTCTTGGGATTGAGGTACTAAGGTCCAAATATGGGCTATTTATTGCACACTGAAAATATATACTGGACTTGCTCACTGAGACCGGGATGGTAGACTGCAAGCCTGTTGAGACACCAATATAAGTAAATCATGGACTCAAGATTGAACTTGGAGGAGTACCCACAGATAAAGGTCGGTATCAGAGGTTGGTTGGAAAACTGAACTACTTGGGTCATAACATGCCAGACATAGCATATGCTGTTGGAGTTGTGAGCCAGTTTATGCATCAACCACAAGAGGGACATATGGATGTTGTGGTAAGAATTTTGCGGTACTTGAAAGGTACAACCAGACACGGTCTTATGTTCAGAAAGAGTGGTCACCTTGATATTGAGGCATACACAGACGCAGACTGGGCTGGCAACCCAAATGATCGACGATCTACTTCAGGATATTTTACACTTGTCAGAGGAAACTTAGTCACGTGGAGAAGCAAGAAACAAAAAGTGGTAGCACTGTCAAGCACGGAGGCAGAATTTTGAGGTATCGCCAAGGGAATAGCGGAAGTACTGTGGCTGAGAAGGTGTTAATCGATCTTGGTTTTCCGCCGAGATGTTCGACCCGATTAAAGTGTGATAATAAGGCGGCAATAAGAATTTCTGAAACCCCCGTACAACATGATAGAATTAAGCATTTGGAAGTTGATTTTCACTTTGTAAAGGAGAAAATTGAGGATGGCACAATAGAGATCCCATTTATAAAATCTGAAGATCAGTTGACAGATATACTTACGAAGGCTGTGACTGGAAGGGTATTCACTGAAGTACTGAGCAAGTTGAGCATTGACAACCCTACTGCTCAACTTGAGGGGAGTGTTAGAAAAGGAAGTTGTTCAATCAAATCTTTGTAATTAGTATAATCAAATTGTGTGTAATTACTCTGTAATTAGTAAGATGATTTTGTTACCATAGTTAGATATACACAAGTGTTATAAAAGGATACCCGATGTATAATTGAGAGATGAAAAAAAGAGTATTTTTTCCTTCCATATAACAGATAATGTTAATATTGTTTATGCAAGCTGCTATCGTTGCGGCTTGGGAGGAGAGGGCCCTTGGTAGGCACTGAAGAGTAGGGACGTACAGGTGCGGGCACTGATTATGTTTTTTACCTGGAGTGGGTTGAGGTTCTTACAGTCTTTGCTGGATGCTGGGATGTAGTATAGTTTGGTATCAGGGGAGACTGAGATGCTTGGGGTGAGGCTCGCGTTAAATACTTACTGTTGGATATAGTTGAACCTTTCCAATTCGAATTAAGTCAAAGTCACAGTCTTCCTAGAATTTGGAATATGATGGAATAAAGCAAAATGATTCACTAAATTGGCTGCGCTTCTTGTATTGTGAAGTACCATTTAATCGAAACAGTTCGACGCTCATTACGGGTCATAGAGAAACAACCTCTGTATGTTTCTAACAAATGGATATGGTTGCGTACATCCGATCCCCCATACCCCTCTAAGTCAATGATGTAATGTTGTTGTTGTTGGTGGATATTAGTAAAACAGAATACAAAGGAGCATTCAAGTCTTACGACCTTTTTCTATGAGATTGAACAGTGGATTCAGATAGAGAAATTCACTAAACACTACAATATGACTGCTTTTATATCTGATACTCAATCCAAAGAAGGATGTTGACAAGATTGTCAATGCTATGCAGTCACTTTATGAGACTTCCATTAGGGATATTCTCAAAGAGCAGGGGAACCCTGATCAGCTGAGAGAGGATGGTTTGGCACCAAGGAGGCCGAGTTCCAGCTCTCGTCTGCTTTTTTAGAACGCAGTTGAGCTGCCAAACCCATAAAACAGGTGGTGGGTCTGAGGCTTTGGTGGGAGCTTTAGGTGAAGAGTGGTGATCTGATGATGGTGGAGTTGGTGGCGGGCGGCAGGGGAATAGTGGAGCGGGGGTGGGCGGTGGAGACGAGGGGGTTGGTTGGGCCATTGGGAAGGGAGGCAACCTGCAAGAGAGAATGGGTGAGAAGGGTTAGGATCTCCTCATCGCAAAAGCCTCACCGTACTTTTCACCGCGCGGTACTTGACAGCAGGTGTGGTGGTGAAGCTAGATGAGGGTCACCAGCATCTAGACTCACCAACCCTCTGCTGCCACGTGTCACGCGGTATATAGTGGAGTGAAGGAAAAATAGGATGGGATGACCCTCATCTAGCTTCACCACCACACCTGATGCCACGTGTCACGCGGTAGACAGTGGAGTGAAGGAAAAATAGGATAGGAGATCTCATCTCGGATGAGAAAGGGGTGAGAAGAAGATGACGGAAATGGTCATTCCTAAAGATAGGGGTATTCTTATTATTTACCACATTTACTGAAATTATATATTTCATTCAAATTGTGTAAAAACTTTGACTATTAACATCTAATAACCTTTTGTAGAATGTAAGTTTTATTATAGTTTCCGATAATAAGTGCCAAATTTTTTCTAGAAGTATATAAAATATGTAATTTCATGATCTATATGTTTGTTGCAAATCTAAAAAAAAATCTAAACAATAGATATCAATTACTTATTTACACAAGATTTGAGAAACTTATGTAATGATCGTCGAATTCTTCACCCAAATCATAAATATAACTGATGTATAAAAAGCCTACATAGTAGTCTAGATATACAAAATCTACACCGTACTTACATTCGTTGTCTTACACGATCACATAATGTATAATTTTTCTGTTTTCTTTGCGTATTTATGACAAATCTGTTATCTAGTTTTTACCAATTTAGGACAAATCGGGGCTTTTACTAATTTATGATAAATCCGTTACTCGGCTTTTTACCAATTAAGGACAAATCGGGTAGGACTATTAACGAGCCGAGCCGAACCAAATATTTAGTTTTCAAATTTGGATTCGTTTAGCTAAATTCGTTTAGCTAAACGAACTTTAAAATTGGTTCGGGTTTGCTCGATAACCTTATAACTGTTTAAACGAACCGAAAAGTTCGTGAATAGTTCGACTTGTTTAACTAAACGAAACCCGAATACTTGTTCAAATTCGGTCCGTTAACAAATAATTACCGAACGAATACGAACCAAACACGAACCAAAACTCGAACAGTTCACGAACAATTCGGTTCTTCAACCGTCCTAAAATCAGGTACATCCTTTGACATGGAAATGACAAATCTAGACTCTAAGTTATGATTCACTTGGTATTCAAAATAGTACATTACACCAGAATAGCAACGGATTGAACCTCCAGTGTGAATGTTACAATATTGATTTTAAGTTATAATATATGATCCAACTGAGAGTAAAGGTTAATGATTTAGTTTACGGTAAACGACTTGTATAGAATCCGTTAAAAAACCTTACTGGTCTAAAAAACCGCACAACCAATTTGGCCTTCTCAACTAAGAAATGACGAATCCAGACACCTGATACGGCTCGTCAGATCCCAGGTCCGAACCGGGTGAGATCACAGCAGACGAAAAAGGAGGCCAAAAATGAGGCCCCTATCATAACCCGCCACGTGTTAAAAAAAGCCATTTACTAAATTTTTTTTCCGATCCCTTACTAATTTTAACACGTAGCAGGTTATGATAGGGGGCCTCATTTTTGGCCTCATTTTTTGCCTGCTCTGATCTCATCACGTGGCGGGTTATGATAGGATCCTCATTTTTTGCCTCCTTTTTTTGTCTGCTGTGATCTCACCCGGGTCCGAACGGCCCACCTAGAGCGACCCTCCGCAGTGTCCTATCTTCTACTTCTACGTCCTACTTCCTCTCTCCTCCCTCGCAGTCGCACTTGCTCCTAAATCCTGCAAATAAACCGTCTCTCTGTTGTATTTACACACAGATATTTGGGCAATATGAAGCAATTTGCACCTAATAACAGCAAAATTTGTATTATTTTTATGCTGATGGAATTAGAGTTTATTATACGGCAATAGATAGGATTCCCGTGTGGAAAATGTATGTTGGAGAGGAAATGAAGTTGAATGCTCATGCCGTTGCTGGAATTGGCGATTCGATTGAGAATAGCAGAATTGTAGGGTTTGAGGAAGACGGCAGCACACTTGGTGGATTGGGCAGTGAAGATGTACATGTTCCTCTCGTCGGAGCGTATGGCAGCGATGGCGACGCGGTTGTTTGTCATGACGGAGTCGGATTGCAGCAAGGGGAGGATGCTCCGAACCAGCTTACGCTGTCGTTTGGGGGGCAGGTCTATGTTTTCGACTCTGTGACAGCTGAGAAGGTATTGAAAACTTTGTTAAGTTATTTCCTTGGTCTTTTATTAAGGAGCAGTTTCAAGTTCTGTTTCGGATTCTTACGAATGCGATTGCATTCTACAGTCTAATATATCTTTGAGTAGAAATACACTTCAGTTATAACACACACACACATATATGCTGGAGTCAACAAACGTTATTGAGGCCATTAAATGTCCATTATTGAGGAATGGCCGGTTGGGTCAATGGCCATTAAGGCCTATTGACTAGCTTTGTTATAATAGCCATATTGATGAGGAGCTTCATCCTTGGAGTCAAAGCATTTACCACATTTGTAAATACATTGCTTGATTGTAGAGGCGTGATTATAGGAGTATTGTTAGCATTGTAATATTGAGGTTTTATGGTGTATATTTCGGTTATAGGGCAGCCGGTCAAGGGTGTGTTTAGTGCACTTAATGGTGCTTTATTTTTGTAGTAATGAGGGTATCTTGTATTTAGTATAGAGGTTTGACCAATGTTGTATAAGTATACCTTGTAAAGCACATTCTCAAGAGTGATGAAAAAGTGACATTTTTCCTTCATTCTTTTCTCGGCCAATTGTTTCATGGTATCAGAGCATTCACCTTAAACACAAGTCCAAATATTCTTCTCATCCTTACCGAGATGAGTTCACCATCACTCTCATCTTCAAATGCCGCCACAATGGCGGCTGCCACCCCTACCGCCGCCCCACTGGCGGCAGCCACCTCTTCCGCCGCCCCACTGGTGGCACCTTCTACTGATTCTAGCTTACACCAAACTCTAAATGAAAGCTCTTCCCTTCAAATTACCAATCACAGATTGAATGGAAGAAATTTTCTCTTATGGTCACAGTCTGTTCTAATGGTCCTACGGGGCAAAGGGAAACTGGCCTTCATATCCGGCCAGGCAGTGAAGCCGGAGACTAATGATCCGCGCTATCCAGTCTGAGAGCTCAACAACTCCCTTGTGATATCATGGCTCATCAACTCAATGGAGCCTCATATTAGCCATACCTACTTGTTTCTACGAACTGCCAAAGCTATTTGGGATGCTGTTCATGAACACTACTCTGATCTCGAAAATGCTTCCCAAGTTTTCGAGATCAATAACAAACTTAAAGAAATACGCCAGGAGAATATGAGTATTACTGAATACTACAACACGTTGCAATCTTTGTGGCAGGAACTTGACCTGCACTATGAGGCTGACTGGGGAGACCTGGAAGGGAATGTAAAGTTCAAGGACCATCTTGAAAAAGAACGTCTATATGATTTCCTTGCTGGACTCAACAAGGAACTCGATGAAGTACGAGGCCGGATACTGGGAAGACGACCACTTCCCTCACTAAGTGAAGCATTTGCTGAAGTCCGGAGAGAGGAGAGTAGACGGCGTGTTATGCTCGGAGAAAGGAGGGACACACCATCTTTTGTCCCTTCAGAGCGGCCAGGCGATGCATCCGCATTCGCCATCAGAAACACTGGACCTCGTACAGGTAACCGTCCTCGATGCTCCCATTGCAATAAACTGGGACACACTCAAGATAGGTGCTGGAACCTGCATGGTAAGCCATCAGATTCAAAAGGTAAGAAAACACAGATTCATGGCCGTGGCCTGGCGGCAGTTGCAGAAGGGGAGCCCTCCAACGGTGCCGACCAAGTTGTGCTACACAAGACACAACTTGAACAATTGCTTTCGCTCCTCCAAGTCAAAGGTGAAGGTGGCGCCCCAACCAATACCAACACTCATCAAGGTACGGTTAATTTTGTGGAAGCCTCACCCTGGATCCTAAATACCGGGGCTACTGATCACATGACAGGTACTCTATCTTTGTTTACGACATATGTTCCGAGTTCTCAAATTCTGAGGGTGAAAGCAGTAGATGGGACCTTTGCACTTGTTGTGGGAAAAGGATCTGTAAAAGTGTCTTCTGCACTTACTCTCCAATTAGTACTCTATGTTCCCAAGTTGACTTGTAATTTGATTGCTATCAGCAAACTTACTAAGGATACTAGTTGTGTTGCTAAATTCTCTGCCCAATGGTGTGTTTTGTAGGAGCAGGGATCGGGGAGGACGATTGGCATTGCTAGAGAAAGAGGTGGCCTTTATCATTTTGAGGATGACAGCAGCATATATACAAAGAAATTTGTACTTCACACCTCTACCCCTACAACCCCTCTTAGTGTCGAAAATAATTCTAGAACAATGGATGTACTCTTACTTCATCAAAGACTGGGACATCCCAGTCTTCGTTATCTTAAACAATTATTTCCTTTGAATAAACATTTGTCCACTCTGCATTGTGATGCATGTGTCTTTGCTAAACAAGTCAGACATAACTACCCTTCAAAACAGCATGTCAAATCTGCTCCTTTTCATCTTGTGCATAGTGATCTTTGGGGACCCTCTCGCATAAAAAACATCTCGGGGGCCAGATGATTTGTTACATTCATTGATGATCATACAAGTGTTTGTTGGGTGTACCTTCTTAAAGAAAAAACTGAAGTCACAACTGCGTTTCAAAATTTCCACTCTATGATAAAGACTCAGTTCCAAACCACTATTAAAGTTCTCCGAACAGATAATGGTACCGAGTACTTCAACAAAACTCTGAATATCTACTTAGCCTCCGAGGGTATTATTCATCAAAGCTCTTGTCCAGATACACCGCAACAGAATTGTGTAGCTGAACGGAAAAACCGTCATCTTCTAGAAGTTGCCCGTGCCCTAATGTTTACTATGCATGTTCTGACCTACTTATGGGGAGAGGCCGTTCTTACTGCGTGTCACTTAATCAATCGACTTCCTTCTAAAAATCTTCAGTTTAAAACTCCTATCTCTATTCTCTATGAAACATATCCTCTATTCCGGGGCAGTGCATCTCTTCCCCTCAAAGTGTTTGGTTGTGTCGTCTTTGTTCACCATCGTGGCTCGCCTATCTCTAAACTAGAACCTCGATCTCACAAATGTGTGTTTGTTAGCTATTCATCCACTCAACGCGGCTATAAATGTTATTCTCATACACACCGACGTTTCTTTGTCACCATGGATGTGTTTTTCCGGGAAACTGAATCTTACTTTTCCTCACCACAAACAACTTTAACAAATTCTGATTCACATCTTCTTCTTGAACACTCCACCTCTATGAATACAAATGAACCACTACTAGGTCCACTTTTACCCGACAGTGGTTCAGGGGGAGATACTTCCAGCCCGCCATCTTCATCTTCGGCCAGCCCACAGCTACCGCCGACGGCGGCTAGTCCACAGCCAGACTCACAATCTTCGTCTCCTAGTCCAATACGCCGACCTACACCACCAAATATAATCATATACTCACGAAAAAAACAAACTCAAATTGATAAAGACACTGATATTTTTCCAGGATGCCAATCTCTGGAGCCGGTTCCTGCCCCTTGCAGTGAGGGGGATATTTTTGAGGCTTCAACTGATTTGGATCTGCCAATTGCTTTGAGAAAATGGAAAAGAGTATGTACCCAGCACCCCATTTCTAATTTTGTTTCGAACAGTAAGTTATCAACCAAATTTTCGGCGTTTAATGCAAGAGTTAATTGCACCTGGTATCCATTCTTTTCCACAAAGTTTTAAGTAGCATCCAATCTTTCATGAAACACACTTGCCATCCAGACTTATAGGGTAAATAGACACCTGGCATCCGGCAACCGGGAAATCACCTACTATAGGCGGTTTTTAGCAATACATGAGGTTTCTTGCCTATAACATTGGGAATGTTTCCTATGATGGGCCATTGAAATGGACCAGGCGGAAGATTTTTGTGCTTTGATGAAGATGAATTTAAGAATTTGACAATGAAAATAATCAGAGATAAAAGTAGAAGAAGATAAGTAGGAAGAGTGAAGGAAGAAGAAGGAGAAGATAAGTAGGAAGAGTGATGGATGTGGGATCAGGAGACTTGGGTTTGGTAATGTGGGGAAGAAATGAGGGAATTTGGGTTTCTGCTGACATTGTTGGAGAAAGAAGAGGGTAGGAGAAAGGAAGATGGATTGGTAGAGGAGGGAGGTGGATGGCAGGAGTGGGGGGTGGGGTGGGGTTTTTATTTTTTATTTTTGAATTATTTTTTCTTAAACTTTTAATTTTTTTTGAATTTATTATTTTATTGATCCTAAACCTTGGTTAAAGTCAGGTTAAAAGTAGGGTTAAGTCCGGTCAAAAGTCGATTTCAGCGGTCAACGGTCGACCAGCAGGTCATCTGGATGCCAGGTGTCTATTTACCCTATAAGACTGGATGGCAAGTGTGTTTCATGAAAAATTGGATGCTGCTTAAAACTTTGTGGAAAAGAATGGATACCAGGTGCAATTAACTCTTTAATGCAAAGGTATCTAACATACAAATTCCTAAGAATATTGATGAGGCACTCGCAGATAAGGATTGGAAGGCTGCGGTACAGGAGGAGTTGAGGGCGTTAGAGGAAAACCATACTTGGAATGTCGTGAAACTACCTCCAGGAAAGAGGCCAGTGGGGTGCAAATGGGTGTTCTCAGTCAAATTCAATGCAGATGGAAGTGTCAGTAGATACAAGGCTCGACTGGTTGCTAAGGGCTTCACCCAGGTATCTGGTATAGATTACAATGAAACATTTGCTCCCGTGGCCAAGTTAAACACTGTAAGAATTCTTCTCTCCTTAGCAGCATGTCTTGACTGACCACTCCAACAATTAGATGTTAAAAATGCGTTTTTAAACGGTGATCTTCATGAGGAAGTATATATGGACTTACCACCCGGATATACTAAAGAAAGAAATGTGGTATGTAGATTGAAAAAATCATTGTACGGACTAAAACAGTCACCACGAGAATGGTTTGGAAAGTTCACTCAGGCTGTTAAAACCCAAGGATTCGAACAGTCTCAGGCTGATCAAAATGTTTTATAAGCATACTTTGAAAGGGACTCGTGCTATTCTGATTGTTTATGTTGATGATATTATACTGACAGGAGATGCATATGATGAGATTGACTCACTAAAGAAGTATCTAAACAGCAGGTTTGAAATGAAGGATCTGGGTTCATTAAGATACTTCCTGGGCATGGAAGTTGCGCGCAACTCCTCAGGTATATCTATTTCTCAAAGAAAGTATGTGTTGGACTTGTTGCATGAAACAGGAATGTTAGGATGCCGACCAGCGGCCACTCCTACAAAGCCGAGCTTGAAATTGGATCTTAATGGAGGTGAAGAGGTGAACCGGGAAAGGTATCAACGTCTTGTTGGTAAACTAATTTACCTATCACACACTCGTCCAGACATTGCTTTTGCTGTGAGTATGGTAAGTCAATTTATGCATTCTCCAAGAACCCAACATTATGAAGCTGTGATTCGAATCCTAAGGTACCTAAAGGGGACTCCTGGTAAGGATTTGTTCTTTGGAAAATGTGAGAAAGGAGCCTTAAAGTGTACACAGACGCGGACTGGACAGGTTCATTGATTGACAGACGGTCTACCTCTGGATATTGCACATATGTCGGGGGGAATTTAGTCACTTGGCGGAGCAAAAAGCAAGCAGTGGTAGCCCGAGGTAGCGCGGAGGCCGAATTCCGAGCACTTGCGCATGGTATATGTGAAGGGTTATGGATTAAAAAGGTATTGAAAGAATTACATGTTATGTTTAATGGCTCAATAAATCTCTATTGTAATAACAAAGCAGCGGTGAGCATCGCCCACAATCCAGTGCATCATGATCGCACTAAGCATGTTGAAGTGGATCGTCATTTTATTCGAGAAAAAATTGATGATGGAAGTTTTAGCATGATTTACATTCCCACCAAGCAACAAGTGGCGGACGTCTTGACTAAAGGGTTGCATAGGCCGGCCTTTGAGGAGTTAATCATCAAGCTTGGCATGAACAATATCTACATTCCAGCTTGAGGGGGAGTGTTGGAGTCAACAACCATTATTGAGGCCATTAAATGTCCATTATTGAGGAATGACCGGTTGGGTCAATGGCCATTAAGGCCTATTGACTAGCTTTGTTATAATAGCCATATTGATGAGGAGCTTCATTCTTGGAGTCAAAGCATTTACCACATTTGTAAATACATTGCTTGATTGTAGATACGCGATTATAGGAGTATTGTTAGCATTGTAATATTGAGCTTTTATGGTGTATATTTCGGTTATAGGGCAGCCGGTCAAGGGTGTGTTTAGTGCACTTAATGGTGCTTTATTTTTGTAGTAATGAGGGTATCTTGTATTTAGTATGAGGTTTGACCAATGTTGTATAAGTATACCTTGTAAAGCACATTCTCAAGAGTAATGAAAAAGTGACCTTTTTCCTTCATTCTTTGCTCGGCCAATTGTTTCAATATATATATATCTCTGTGTGTGTGTGTAAGTTTATACTTTCTGTGCTTGTGGCAATTTTCCAGTAGAATTGATCTCATACTGCTTTATCCAGTGTGTATTATTTGGGCGTCAAAGGTACTTTACATGTGCTTCTATAAAATACGCTAATTTTAGTTTAGGTTTCCAACTATTTTTATGTGGATAGTTCCACTGTTGTGCATGAAGTTGGGGGGGGGGGGGGGGGGTGAATTTTGGATTTCTGGTCGATTTATCTTGCTGCCAAAAGTTGGAAAATGAATTTTGTTTTCTTTACCATTTCCTGCTGACAAGGTGATACCGGGATTTTCTGCTGTATTCTAATTTCAGGTGCAAGCAGTGCTTTTGCTTTTGGGTGGATGTGAATACACTCCAGCTGCACAAGGTCCTGAAATGGCATACCAAAGCCCAAGGGTAGGCGATCATCATGCAGAAGAAATATTTGAGCTTTTCATTTTTGGAGATGTTGTTTCATCCAGCATTTCTTCTCAACTTGCCTTAGGGTTTCATGGACCATATTGGGCGCTCTAATAATCCAAAGAGGCTTGAATCTTTGAATAGGTTCCGGCAAAAGCGGAAAGAACGCTGTTTTGAAAAGAAAATCAGATATAATGTGCGTCAAGAAGTTGCATTGAGGTATGGTTATTTTTTGAACGTTTATACTTCCCACAGGGATGGTTAAGGACATTTATTTAAATGGAATTATCCAGTTTGTATGCTTCTGGGTTCTCCTGCTGAAGGAACTTATTTGAGATTACTACTTAGCCGTAAATCACTATTGTCACCTTACTTTTTCTTTTTCTTTTTTTGGGCGTGAGAACGAGATTTGAACTATGGAACTTAATTCTTGCATCTTCACCCGTTCCTGAATTCTGAGTAGCAATGGAGGTTAATGTGTTGGCTTACCAAATTTTCGCTAAGCATCATTCATTAGCTCTATCTTTTCTTGACAGAAAATTAGGTTCATGTATGTCTTCTAAGTTTGATCTTGTGTTGCAAAATGCTTTCATGCTGTTTTAGCAATAAACCATCTTCATGAAATCATCATTTTCCCAAGCAATGTGCTTCACTCTCAGCCACCAGAACCCATCTTGTTTTTGCTTTTAAGGCACTAGTGTCCCAGTTTTTACTGCAAGGGTCTCTACTATCAGGAATGTTGCCTTGCCCGTTGTCACCAAACTCTATGGATAAAAGTTAGTCGTGGACTGAGGATTTGTTCCAAAGTGTTGTGATCGTAGGAGCACCGACTTCACGTTTTATACAAGTTTTATTACCCTACAAGATGTTCCAGCTGTGCTAGGTTCTTAATGATTCTGTTTGTAAAAGAACTATAGATTCTTGATGGCAGTCAATCGCTCTGGTAGCATGCTTTCTTCCCGACAATCTTTAACTTTGTTGCTTATATTCACAGAGACAAAGAAATAAACTTTGTTGCTCATGAATGCGAGAATTTTGTTGATGTGTATTTCAGTTATTGTTTTCTTGTTGCTATGGCATAAGATTGTTTTCAGTGACTTAAAATCTCAAAAAAATTTGTTATGTTTCAGGATGCAGCGTAAAAAGGGTCAGTTTGCCCCCAGAAATGCTGAGGATTCTGCTGGTTGTGATGGTTCAGATGAGCCTGGGCAGAATGATAATGGATCAGAAACTATGTATGTAGCCTCAAGGAAAGAAAAATCTAAGTGAAATAAGGCTGTGCATGATCTAGTTTTGGAAGTTTTGGCAGATTGCACCATGCCTGACGTGGTGGCTGTGTGGATGCTTCATGTTGACATTCTATCAAAAAGTGTTATTTTCTGATTTCCTCACAAAAAAATATTTTCACTATTTTGGTAAATTTTCTATATATGTAGGTGTACACATTGTCACACAACCTCAAAATGCACTCCAATGATGCGCCGTGGTCCAGCAGGCCCTAGGACATTATGCAATGCATGTGGTCTCTTTTGGGCCACCAAGGTATTCCAGTTCTTCACCTTCTCATGTGCTGGATGTTAGCTCCCATTTGTATTGTCCACTCTGAGGTTATGGTTCATGACATCGTGATATGGACACAAAATCAAACGTGTTGTTTTTTATTTATTGGATACGTTGAACATATGATATCCATAATTGCGCTCTATAACCAAGAGTGTGATGTTCTCTACTAGTATTTGAATGTTGTGTTGTTTATGATAAAAGACGTCGTACTCAGGCAGGCAATGTTTGCCATGTGGTGATTACTACATAAACTCAAATCTGACTGAGGCAGGCAATATTTGCCATGTACTGATTACTTGAATTACTCAACTCGACTGGCACATGCAATTTTTGCTATGTGGAGATTGCTAAATAACTACCTGGGAAAAGCTTAAAGACCTTTTTTACTTTCCAAGCTCACAAGTTTGTACCTAACGTGCAAATTTTGTGACTTTCAGGGCGCAATGAGAGATCTTGGTAGGAGGTTTCAACCTATTGTTGAAAAAGTACGTTAATTTTTCTTTTCTTTCTTAGTATATCAGAAAGGACCATTGCTTTCTCTCACTTGTTTTCTTCGCTGCTATTAAACATCGGCAAATCATGTGTCGTTTCCTTTTGATGTCTTTTCAGCAGGGTGACGGCGACTCTGATTATAGGAACACGATTGGTTCGCATGCTCATGTTTCTGTCTCCTCTGAACAATGACTTCCACTTCATGAAGTGTTGTAACCAACCCATGATTATATCTAGAGAGAGGATCTTCTACACCAGCTTGAGCAGGTCGATGTACAGATACCTTAGTAGATGCACGGCTGAATTTTCTGGTTTCTCAGAGTGAGCTCAATGTCCTTAGAATGGTTGTGTGCCTTTGAGTAGAATTTCACACACTGATTTGCAGCTAGGTAGATATAGTTGGTATAACACTTGTTTCTGGCATTCAGATAGTTTAGCTACTGATTGTGCGCTTGATAGACCACCTTCTTGACAGAGTTCTGAAAGTGAAATTAGATATCTTTAATGATTTCACCTTGAATTCTTCAAGCTTTTCGCAAAATGTGGATGATTTGGCTGCCTGTTCTAATGACTGATGGGTAAAACATAGTTGGGGCTGGCCTTCCTGTTCAGTATCAGGGAAAAAGCATTTCATATGAGGTGTTTGGTTGCGGATGGGATCCCCTGACCCCCCGACCCCCTCCCAGACCGCCCGACACGTGTCTCTTTAAAAAAAAATTTATTTTTTTGATTTTTCACCCCAGGAGTCAAAAACGTGCCCACTAAAACCCAAAACAATCTTATTCTCTCTCCTACAATCTTCTCCATCTTCTCTCTTTGATGTGTGGCGCTTCGTCTCCGGATGGGATCAAGTGAGATTTGGGATTGTATTTCCAGCAACCTTTTGCAATGATCTTTTAGGTGTGGGTATGTACAGATAGTACAGAGAGAGAAGAAATTCAGAAAATACACAGCACTGCAGATAGACCTGCATCAAGAAGAAAAGCCAGAGCCAATATCTCTTTTTTCCATTAATTTTCTTTTGTCTCATCCCATGTTTTTCCCCATAAAGCTATCAAAACAAACCAGTAGAAGACAACCTCATAAAGGGATCTAAAGCAACAGGTCTGGGAGAAATCAAGAAACTTTTGGGATTGTTACCATGGTTTTGGGATGGAGAAAGGCGTTTTGTACATCAATCAAAAAGGAAAAAGATCGAGATTCAAGTTCAACCCCAAAGCAAGAGAAAAGCAATCCAACTACTCCAAAATTGTCCAAATTTGGGTTCTTTTCTTCCAGTTCTTCCACGCCGTCGACACCAAGATTGCAGTCTCAAACAGAAGAACAGAGAAGAAAAGTGAGGGAAGGTTTTTCTGCCTGAGAAGATTGCTCCGGTGGGATGGCCAGGGTTAGGCGTAAATTTTATTCCCGTGAGATTTGAGAATAAAGCAAGGAGAGAAGATGGAGAAGATTGTAGGAGAGAGAATAATATTGTTTTGGGTTTTAGTGGGCACGTTTTTGACTCCCGGGTGAAAAATCAAAAAAAATAATTTTTTTTAAAGGGACACGTGTCGGGCGGTCTGGGAAGGGGTCAGGGAGGGGGGGGTCAGGGGATCCCATCCGGTTTGGTTGGGGGTTTTCCATTAAGGGAATGAGTTTGGAGGAATCTAAACCTATAAAAGATGTTTGTTTGGGAAAATGGAGAGAGTGTGTTTCGGTTTGATATCCAAGTATTTGGTAATGAATATAATTTTTTGATATATTAGTCCCCTTGTCTATCAATATGGGGGAACGAGTGGAGAACGAGGGGTATGGCCGGTCAACTTCGCAGCCACCGCCGTCCGGTCAAATTTTTCCATCCATTTTCTCGGCCGCCCACATTTAATATTTATTTCAATTCCGATACGTTTCAAACACCACCAATGTCTATCATATTCATTCCCATTTTAATACGAAACAACTATCATTTTTAGGTCCAAAATCCATATACTTCAAACTCATATTATGTCATATCAATTCCGATTCTGATCTGATAGCCAAGTGACGTGATTCTGATCCGATAGCCATGTGCGAATCAAACGCCAGCTGAGGAAGACTCGTTCAAGCTTTCTATCGAGAGGAGGAACTGTTAAAGAGGGAGGGAAAAAAAAAAGGAAGAAAAGAGTTGAATCCTTAACTTCATGGGAGGGCCTTCGGTGTACCGCATCTAGGTTTTACAGAAGATGTCAAGAAAGGAATTTGTTTAAATGTAATAGGGGCGTCGGCGCAGCTATTTAAACAAGGGATAATTGTGTTTACCGGGGTAATATTCAATGTTTTTGTTCATAGTTAGAAATACGAGAAAATTATTTTGCAGTTTTAATTAAACAACTTAAAATATGGTACGATTTTAAAAAATTATTTAAATAATCAACGTATTTGTCACTGCTGTTTTATAAGTTCTTGACGTATTTGCAAACGTCATCAGTCACCTTTGGACAGTACTGACAAGTAAGTTTAAGAGGTAAGCTGTTTTCGGACCAAAAAGGCTCTTCTCAGAGGTGCAAAACCACCCAGACTTGGATGGCCTTGGCAGGTGCATCCCATAGACATGACGGTATTGTCAGGCGCGTCCATCGTCTTAGACGGCTTTGCCAGGTTCGTCTCAAGACCTGGACACCAGAAATGTTTATTTATAAAACTCTATTTAATCGTGATGATAGTGTAATGAAGAAACTAACTAGAAATTCTTTTTGAAGTATCACGCATCGAAAACGAAAAATCCTAATCGGTTTGTATTACGGAGGTGAAACGGTGTTTTCACACAATGGGTATGAGTCATCTGGAAACAACCTCTGTGTGTTTCTAACACATGGGGTATGGTTGCGTATATCCGATCCCCATACTCCATCATAGGTGGGAGACTCTAAAGCAATGAAGTAATGTTGTTGAATATCATATAGAAGTGGCGCCATGAAAATGATAAGGGTGTCAAGCGATGTATATAGAGAGTTCAAAAAGCGAGTTAATTCATAACTGGGGCTAGACGCAGATGCTGAAACAATCAAGTTGGTCTGTCGGTACCTCTTCGAGTCTTATGTGGCTGATTATGTTTACAACTTGGCTAACGTTTCTAGCCATAAAGAATTAAAAACTGCTCTAGAAATACCAATACGTTGTCCAACTCTTCCAGTTGTAGAGATATATATGGCCGTGAGTCGTGTTTCACTACCCGTCGTAACTCTTGCTGGTGGTACTGTGGCCAGAGATGTTGTCGGATGTATGAATGTTGTGGTTGGAAGTTGCTCATCATATGCAAATATAAAATATCAAAAAATTAAAAGGTGGAAAGAAAAGATGATGGCGACGACGATGGTGATAAAGAAGAATCCTATGATGATGAAGATGATGATGAGGACCATAAGAATGAAAAAGATTATTTGGAGGACGAAGAAAAGATTTCATGCCCAAAGGTACCTCACTTTGACTAAAATGTTGCCCTTTTGGAAGACGACATATGTTTAAAAGACACGCTTATTTATAGTCGCGGTGGACTTTGACACGTATATTAGTATTATTTCTTCGAGGGCATCTATCTTAAAAATAATGACTAAGACTTTTCGATACATAGAGTTTTTTATTCAAAAAGTTTTTGTATCTAATCACGAAATGTTCTTCTATTTTTATAGACAGAATGGAACTTCTTAAATGATCATAAATAAAAAAATAGGATGAGCTAACCACCATACCACATCTTATAATTACACGTATAAACTTCCATTTATACCATTAAGCTCTATCTCAAATACTTAGAGCCCAGGTTTCAATACCAATTGGTATCAGTTACAAATCTTTTTAAGTACATTGTTTTTGTATTTGCCACTTTATGATAGTTGTTTATTTTGCATATTGTGTATGCATTGTATATATATATAACATGCATTAGTGATTTATTTAATGCATTAAACATGTATTTTCGTGCATCTACATCATATATGGCACACATTATATCATGTGAACAAGGGAAAAAATAGTTTTCTCTTCATCAGGGTAGATTTCAAGTATTCTTCGAACCATGCATCCTACGGTTCTAGAACCAAAACTGTCGCTGATTAGGAGACACAATGTATTTTTCCAAAATAATTTGATCGTTTTCTATATAAAACTTGTAGATTTTTTCCGATCGTCAAGGTAAGTCGTCTTCTATCTAATCATTAATCTCAATGGATAATATGAAGGAGTCATCTGTTATGGAACCACATGTGAATTTGCTCATGTTACGTTATTTATAAAAAGAATTAACTCAAACATAATGCAAACGCAAAATTTTCATTCAGTGAGACGGGAGATCGGCTCATGAGACATTATTCCAGTGGTAATGTTGGATTTTATGACTAAGAGGTCATGGTTTCAATCCCCGTCTGGACAATATATCTTCATATGAAGAAGAACTCCACAGAATGTGGCATGATTCAGAAAAAAATTGTAATATTAACTTAGAACACTTATCCACGATGTGTGTCATGATCCAAAAAAAAGTAAAACGGGAGATCTAGCATGATCATATCAAGTTACAATTAGAAATTACAGTTAGAAGTTACAAAGAAACGTAGCAAAGCCGAATGGGGGTATCGGGACAGAATTCGAAGGTTTTGTTTAGCCTCGTTGGTTAAAGGGACAACACACGAGATGAAATTTGGTGCGTCCATCTTTTGTATGCGAGACAAGATCCCGAAGGTTTTGTCCTTTTGTTGTTGGCTTTCGACGTGCACCAGACATCCTGACTTGTCGTGTCGATTTTCCTCATGTAAAAGAAGCGTCCCTCCTAGTTTTTTTGTGAAAGACGATAGGTTCTCAATAAATTGGAACTCATTTTTCAGTTCTCGTTTGTTGTAGTAGAACCAACTTTCAGAGGACTTATATGTAAAAAAGCCCCTGAAAATTTCTATTTCAAAGCCAACTTGAATGGCTCGAAGAAAATGAGGCAAATTAGCAATTGTTCTAAGGCCGTTAGGCACTATTTATGGGAGCTTGAGCTGATAATATATCAGGATCATATTTAAGGAGTTGGAGATACGCAAGCTAAAGCCTACTCTAACCCTTGAGGTGGGTCATAGGTTGTCCTACTAGTTAGGGGCAAAATTGGGCCAAAACTGACATAATCTACTTGGCAAACCTTACAGACGCGCACCACGTCAACATTGTTCAAGGCGTAGAAAATCTGCTAAACTAACCTAGAACTTGCACCTCTACCTACAGCGTCGAAGAAAAGGATAGAAGAGTCTATAACGCGGGAAACAAAGAAGACACTAGTTGCTGCCCAGAGGAAGTCCCTTTGGACACCGCTAGCGGCACAGCTGCTGAAGCAGTGCCAGTAGACCCAACAATGTTACTAGGCTCAACAACAGCAACCACTGCCATTCTTTGCTTCTTAGGAGGGTGAAATTCACCATCAAAGTCAGTTATCTCCGATGAGAATGTTGATTCACACATCTACCTTATGCCACCAGCTTAGGAGACCTCCTCGCAGAAATTTTGAGAATTAGATAAAGATGAAGATATGATTAAAGATGATGACATATTGGAAAAAAGAGAGAGAGACTTACATGATGGAGATGGACGGGAGATTAGAAGGTTGCATGCTAACTAAAGACGAAGAAAGAGATGAATATGCACTAGAGATTGACTTGCAACAGAGTATAAGGGAAAAGGAGTAGGAAATTGTAGAAAACAAAAGTGAAGACAAAAAGGAAATAGGAGGCATGTATTCTAATCCAAATGTTTAGGATAAAATTTGATCTCAGTTGGAATTCCCGCTCCTCATAATTTAAAAAGCACATTAAACAAACATGCGTCGGCAGCTAAAATTCTACAGTTATAATCGCTCTAAAAACGTAGAATGGGCTTTAATGATTACCGACTGATACACCTCCAATCAAGTATTGGCACGTTAAAGACACGTGCCAATGGAACAGCCAGAAGAGTTTCGCCAATTAATAAGATATCATCTTTTCTCCTATAATGAAGGAGGCTAATATGCTGGAATCTGATGAGGACAAGATTATCACCCCAAAAGACGATAAATGTAACCAATTCGGTCCATTACAGTTACTCTCACGGAGACGCAGGTCATCTAGGATTAACGTCATCTACTCGGGGTCCAAATATACAATCATGTCAGCGTAGCCAAGAAACGCAGAATGCCCCCTCGACATCGATCAGGATCTCAGGTAGGCATCAATCAGTCTTAGATGCATCAAAGTTTGGTCATTCAGCTATAGCTGTCGCTTCAGACTTGGCTGTCACCTCGGCAATAGCATACACTTCGGTCGTGCACACTAGGTCAGCCATTGGCTTAGTACCAAAAGCCTCTCCGTTCAGCTCGGCACAAGATGCTCAAGCAGACCCTTCCACACAAGCATCTTAGCTATGCAACTCAACACGTGACGGCACATAACAATCATGCACAAACTGGACAGGGCACATGACATTCTCTCATAACTCCTTAACATGCATTACCTGCCAAAGCCATACAAAAGGAAAAAAACGTCCAACAAAGACTAAGTTCAATACAAAGAGAAAATGCATTACTCAAATGCCACAAAGACATGTTTCTCTTAAATAAAAAGTGTGTTCCCGGTGCACTAGCCTCTCGCGTTTGCGCAGGGTCCAGAGAGGGGCAGGATCGCTTCGCTATCTGATATACGTAGCCTTACGCTACAAATTTGTGCAAGAGGCTGTTCTGCGTCTCGAACCGTGACCTCAAAGTCACAAAGAAACTGGAAACAACTGCCCGCCCTCACATGTTTCTCTTAAATAATCCAGTTAAACACTCCTAAATACATAAACATCCCTAACTGACTTGATCGTCAGATAATTTTTTCTAGAGTTAAACTTCGGGCCTCTAACGTTATTGATTGTGCAAGAATTTCTCAAATAACTATATTTTGCATATTATTTTTGGTCTAGATAAATATCCCACTTTGCCACTACATAAACAATTGTCCATCCTAGTGTGCAATGGGCAAATGATTACCAACACGTTTGAAAGGTGTGAGCTCAGCCGACGACAAACAGTCAAAGTCGTTGACAGTTAAAACTCGGTTCGGTCTCCAATCGAAGCCAATAAACAAACCATAAAATAGAAACCTTTACTGCTCGCCACGTCATTTTCCTTATCCCGAAAACTTCTGCAATTTTAGATCACGGAACCGGTGGGCTCCGCTTGCCGGCTCCTCCTCCCCGGCACAAATATCATTCACACATTCCGCCGTCGCCGTCTTTGACTTCCCCTCGACCGCAATTTCTAGTTTCAGCATTACGTTTAGATTAAGAATCTGACTTTGTTCTCCCGAGGATAATTCAAGGTAAAGAGTTAGTCCCGAGGATAATTCAAGGTTAGCTAAGTTAACTGTCATCATGATTTCTTTTTTTTTTTCTTTCTGGATTATTTTTTGATTTCTGTAGCTTTTGCCGACATTTTCACTTGGTATTTACTTCTTGTTTACAGACTTCTTTTTTCTTGGATTTCTTTTTCTAGTTTTGTGATGGACAACTGTGTTTTCAAGTGCTTGGAAGCATTCTGAGAGGGTTTAGAACCGTCGGAAGAGTTGGTAGAAAATCTAGAGGAAAAGCGTTCTAGAGTTACTTGTCAAAGTGTACAAGGGTTAGCTCGAAAGTTATAAACCGTCATTTTTGTTAATCTTAAGTTTCGCTATAAATGGCTGTTCACTTTTTTTTTTTTTTACTTTTTTCTTAAAATAGTTTTTTCCACATTATGGATCTGTCTGTCTCTCTATCTCCCTCGGAGGAAGACCAGAAGGAAGTTTTTGTTGGAAGAGGAGGGGGGTGGATTGGAGCTGTGTTAACTTTGTTGCCTTTTGGATGTTAGGTTCTATATATGTTTTTCTCTTGAGTATGTAGAATTTAAGTTAGATACTAATCTTTTTGGTCTCCAGATTGCGCTGCTCGTGGCAACCTTTGCCTTACTTGAGAATAATGGCAGGAACAAGTTCTTTACTATTGCCTATTGAGTTAAGAATTCGTCGAAATGTTGGACGCAGTGTCCATTTTAAGGTATATGGCTTGTTCTATTATGTTCTAGGACTCTGCTGATGTTTATTTGTATTGTCTGTCTAATTGCTGGATTAATTATGCTATTTGTTGTTTGTCTGACAGTTTTTTCTCTCTTTTTCAAAAATTTGTCTTTGATTTTATTTATTTATTGTTTTTTATGCTTATGATACTGTTTCTTATTTGCTGTGGCATTTTCTGCATTTATACAATGCAACCAGCATTAACTTTATTGTTCTTTCTCGTACTTCAGTCTATCATGGCCGTCTATTGCTTTGTACAAGTTCTTTTCTGGTAAACTATCATCTTCTTCCTCTTTCTTCTAAGTGCATTTTGTTGGTCAAGTTCAGAAAGATTCTGTTTGATGAAGTTTGAACTTTCTAAATTTGCTCTGGTTATGGTCACACGTAGCTGTTAGAGGATTAAATTTCATATGCTGCGTTCAGCTTTGGAGATATCACTACGAACTTGCGTTTTGCGGACTCTCGATATTTTGCTTGTGCCAGGGGCTTTATTTTGTGAACCTCTTAAATATGCACTGAAAATGGTCAAGCAATAAGCTAGCAGAAGAATAAGCCGTGCTGCTGACCTCAGCTCTGGCCGATATGCGGATATAATAAACTCTGTGTACTCTGTCCTTCTGTTGCTTGTTACGCTGAGTATTTTCATACTAAATTCTTGAATATGCAGGCTCAAGATGCATGGAGTCTCCACCTTCATAACATAGCTCATGGAACACCTCATCCCGTGTCCCGTAGATTCAATGTTTTTGTTTGCCGCTCTCAATTAAAGCCGGGGGGAACACATGAGTTTACTGTTCTGAAAGCTGCTGCAAAAATAATTTCCAGGTTCGTAAGCATCTTACTTTCAATGCTTTTTTTTTTGTTTTTTGTTTTTTTTTTTTTGGTTTTTGCATGGATAACTGGTGCCTGTTCACCTTCTTGCATGACTTTTCTTGAATGGCCTATAAGCCTGATGCGTTATTTCAGGTAGATGTCTCCCCTTATCCTATGGGGAAAAGTACTAAAATTCCTGATGGGTTATCTTTCTGTTGTCAGATCATACAATGCTTTCCATGGAGGCCCCATTGTAATTCAATTTACTCAAGCTGTTGGAATTATTGCTTTTGCTGCATGGGGCCTTAAGCCTCTAATCCAATTTGGACGGTTGCTTTTCCTCCATGTACGTGCTTACCTCTTTCCATTTCTATAATTTTAAAATTTCTTACTTGCGGTCCCAAGCCCGGGTAAAAGATGAGAGTTGCATTAGGTTGACAGCCGGTGTAAAATTTTGTCACTAAACGTACTTATGGATCAAACAAGAAATTGCGCTAATGCTAGGATGTTTCCCATATGGAACGCACCATATGGTCCGAATACAATGTCTCGATAAAGACGCTGCATCTAGGGGCCTGGATGTAGTGTCAAATACACAAGGATCCCCGTCGTATGGTGTGAATGCGGTGACAATTAAGTAGGACCGCTGCATCTCGTAGAGAACTCGAATGCAATTAAAAATAAGCAAAAGTTCTTAGGTTGTAAGCTAGATACTAATAGAGAAAACTAGGTTAAGTAAGAGTATTAGACTAGGAATATGAAATATCAGAACTCTAACGAGGAAGACAATGGAGATAGTGGGCACGATGGTAAACAAAAAAGAAAATATTTTATGTTTGCAAGAAACAAAGTGGATATGTGAGAAAGTTATGATGTTGGATAAGTCAAGATTTAAACTCTGGCATACAGAAAAGAATAAGACAAATAGAGTTTCAGTTATTATAGTGCCTCATTAAGAGACGAAGTGGTAGGTTTTATTAAGAAATGTAATATAATTATAGCCTTTAAGTTGGTATTTGGAAAGGCAACAATCAATAATATTTGCGTGTATGCTCCTCAAGTAGGTTTAGAAGAGGATATAAAAGTTCAATTTTAGGATGATTTCTAAGACGTATTTTGTGAAATTCTAAATGCGAGAAGATCATTACAGCAGGAGATCTAAATGGACATGTAGGTAAAGAGAATAAGGATTACAATGAGGTACACGGTAGATTTGGCTTTGAAAACAGGAATTGATGAAAAAAAATCAATTTTGGATTTTGTAACAGCATATGACGTTATAGTGACTAATACATTTTTTCAAAAAAAAAAAAAAAAGAGATGAACACTTGATTACATTCTAAAGTAGATTAAACAAGTCGCAGATAGACTATTTCATTACTCGTAAGAGAGATAGAAAAGCTTGTAAGGACTGTAAGGTGATCCCAAGAGAAAATTTAACAATGCAACATCGTCTTCTTTACAAGTTATGCAATTAACACAAAGCTTCTCTATGCTGCACGCATTTTTAGGCCAAAAGAATGTTCTTTAAAATTTTCAACATTATGTACTCCAAAACGACTCATTGTACACAACCTTGAGCTTCTTTAACGAGCAATTCACGCATAAAACAAATAGGTATACACAAACAATGCTCATGGAATAAGTAACCTTCAAGTTGATAGAACTTACCAAATGAAGATCCTTCACATGCCAAATAGATAGAAGTAAAGTTATGATCATTAGCATGTGTCTCTTTAATAGACTCAAAACCCAGTAATTTAGAAGACAAAGTAGTGATCAAAATGCACCTCATAAACAAGGCATCTGTAACTACATTATCTTTTCATGTTTATACTTAATCACATAAGAAAATGACTAAATGTATTCAACCCAGTTAGCATGTCTCTTGTTTAAATTACTCTGAACTTTCAAGGACTTGAGGAACTCATGATCAGTATGAATGACAAATTTCTTAGGTTGCAAATAACTGTGTCATGTTTGCAACGCTCTGACTAATGCATACGAATCTTTATCATAAGTAGAATAGTTTAATTGATCACCTTTGAGTTTCTCACTAAAGCAATTGGTTGTCTCCCCTGAAGCGATACAACATCTCACTTACTCCTGATGTATCACATTCGTTTTTGAAAGTCTTATAAAAATTAGGCAATTTCAGGATAGTTGCAATAGTTAATTTCTCTTTCAGTGGATCAAAGATATGTTTTTGTTTTCTCTCTCCAATGGAAACCGACTTCTTTTTTCACTATCTCATTTAAAGGAGCAGCAATGGTAGAGAGAACTTTCACAAATCGTCTATAACAACTTTCCAAATCATGTAAACTACGAACCTCATCAATTGTTTTAGGTGTAGGCCTATCTAAAATAGACTTCACTTTTTCTTGATCAATCTCAATCCGATGTTGACTCACAAAATAACCTAAGAAGACAATTTGTTTCATGCAAAAAGAACACTTCTTAAGATTAGCATACAAAGATCCTTATTGTAACTTTTTTTAAAATAAGACGCATGCAAAGCCCAAATTTCGCAATTAAGCTTCAATTGTCGAAACTGGTCCATTTCAGAATGAGGACATTTTAGTCCAGTCCACCCAGCTTTCATGCTCTTTTTGGGCTTCTTTGGAATCTACTAATGTTAACTTAATGTGGGCCTCCATGATTTTGCAAAGGTTCAGTCGATTTTACCTTGAATTCTGCTAAATCATCCCAATTGACATTTTGATCTCCTTGACTCTTGCACGAGCGATTCGGCCATCATATGAAACCATTTGTGACACTCTTTGAACATCAAAATCGTGCTCCACATTAGCCTCCATGGTTGGACTTGATTTAGCTCCATTTGGATCAACTTCAACGATCCTTGATGGCGCTTCACTCAAAGATAGTAAGATTTAGGCTACGACTAAAAAAATAAAAAATATAAAAATTAATTTAAAAAAAATAAAGCGCAAGAGAAATGAGTGATCCATATAGCCGATCCTACATAGTGGGAAAAAGGCTTGAATGTTGTTGTTTATCTGCATATTCCTTTAATGGCTTAAGCTTTTTTGCTTATGTGATAATTTAACATGATCTGTGAGCATGAGGGTGAAGGTGGATTTGTTTCAAGTCATCATATAGCTGATATTTTTGCAGAAGGGTGAAAGTAGTTGGAAAAGAAGTGATTTACATCATGTTGTGACTTCCTATATTCAACCTGTGCTGCTGTGGACTGGGTCAATCCTCTTGTGCAGGTTCAATTGGTGCATTTTTTAGTTGCCAAGTATGGTTCTTATTGTTTGGTCACTGACTATTCTTGTAGCTCTGTCTTACAATTTTTCATGGTAACTATTGCAGGGCACTTGAACCTATGGTTCTACCTTCAATAGCAAGTCAACTTGTCAAGCAGCGACTTCTAACCTTTGTGCGATCATTGTCTACTGTTCTTGCCTTTGCCTATTGTTTGTCGAGGTACTCATTTTCTAGAGAGTGTGGTTGAAAGGTATCTGTTTGCACTGGTGATGTTTAACCATTCATATGATATCCTTGGCATGCTTGCGTTTCTTCTGATCAATTCAATTGTTGAGTCTCCTAGACAGTAGTCCCATAACATGTTTCTGATGTCACTTTAAGTTGATTTCATGCCGTTGACCTATGCTTTATGTATTTTTATTTGATGCGGAATTTTTTTTATGTCTCTGTATTTATCTCCTGCATATAACAAGATATATCAGTTATGTATAGTCTGATGTGCTTACTGGTCATTTTGTTTCTGCAAGACTATGCAACTGACAATTTTAGGGTTTAAACAGCCATGTTTCCTTTTGGCAGCTTGATTCGGCAAACTCATAAGTTCTTTGCAGAGACAAAAGATTCCAGTGATGCAAGAAACGTATGCTCCTCACTAAGATCTGTTATTTCTTTCCGTTTCTTATAGGTTTATAAGTACGCAAATTATTTTAGAAAATAAATGTCAGCTCAGTGAGGACCTACAAAGAGGGCAAAACCATTGTTGCTTTGGTAAACGGGTGAAGAATCAATTGCTCGTATATACTGGGAACAGTGGAACTTCTAGTTTTCACATTTCAGCTCATTTTTTCCTTGTTGCCTTACATGCTTCTTTGTCCATCATATAAATGCCGTCTTCTTTTAATGTTGGTACAGAAGTTCACTTGACTTCAGATGGATGTTTGGTTGCAAAAGATAATGTTCTAGTTATGACGGTGGAGGTTTCTGATATTTTCTTTTTTCTTTTCCACTGCTTTCTGGGTTCTTTCTTAACCTTTGTGTGCTTTTATGAAGTATGTATACGTATGACTACTACAAATATTAGAACTCTCTTGTTGGTTGATTCATATTTTGTTATAACACCCAAACTTTGTCAATATCGACATCAATGGCCTTATTGTCTAATGTTCGTGTTGAATCCTTAGATGGGTGTTGAATTTGCTGGAAAAGCTGTCTATACTGCTGTCTGGGTAGCAGCCATTTCCTTGTTCATGGAGTTGCTTGGGTTTTCAACCCAGAAGTGGCTGACAGCAGGTGGTCTGGGTACGGTGTTGATCACCCTGGCTGGTCGCGAGGCAAGTAGCATGAGCAATCACTTGTGTGTATTTTACAGTGGTTTTATTTGGTCCTTTTCCTCTGAAGTCGAAAGTTTTATTTCACAATTCTTGCAGATTTTGACGAATTTTCTTTCAAGTATAATGATCCACACGACCCGTCCGTTTGTTCTAAATGATTGGATTCAGACAAAAATTGAGGGCTACGAAGTTTCTGGTACTGTTGAGGTTCGTCTTTTCTTTTCGGACTTCAGAGTCCTGAAATTTGTTGGAATTTGTCAGCTTGTCTGCTTCTTTGACTAGATGTAACCACACGAATATTGGTGAAAATGCCAGAAATTAGAACCCTAGTACTCCAGGGAAAATTGCTTTATTATGAAAGCTATGTCTGCAGGCTTAATTAAACTTTATTTTCTTCAGCATGTAGGGTGGTGGTCTCCAACAGTTATACGAGGTGATGATCGTGAAGCTGTTCACATTCCAAATCACAAATTCTCAGTGAATATTATTAGGAATCTTAGCCAAAAAACGCATTGGCGTATTAAAACCCACATTGCAATCAGTCACTTGGACGTGAAGAAAATCTCTGTAAGAAAGAGTTTATTCCCTCAAACATCTATGGATGGAAACTTTAAAGATTATACATTGTGCCATCTCTGATTTATGTTTAACAGACTATTGTAGCTGATATGCGCAAGGTTTTGGCCAAAAACCCTCAAATAGAGCAGCAAAGATTGCATAGACGAATTTTTCTAGATAACGTTGATACGGAGAGTCAGGCACTCTTGGTATATCTTTTTGTCTCTGAACTGTTTTATTTTTCGTGTCACCCCCCCCCCCCCCCTTCTTCCTCTCTTCTCAAATAAGAAGAATTTTTATCATGTGCTATATGTAAGAGGTGGCCCTGGTGGTTTTTAGGAGCCTCGGTCCATGAGGGTTTTCTTGACTTTTAGTTGTTTCTTGCCTTATAAATTTCTTGGATGCCAAGGATATAATGATTTTTGAGATTGAAATATCTGCTTCATGAATATACAGATTATGGTATCTTGCTTTGTGAAGACCTCACATTTTGAAGAGTACCTCTGCGTCAAAGTAAGGGACAGTTCTCTTTTTCTGAACTACAAAGTTCAACTGCAATATTGCTGTTGATACACTAGCAAGTGATCTTGTTTTGGTGTCATTGATGTAATATCATTATGGGTCATCGGGAAACCACCTCTGTGTGTTTCTAACACATGAGTATGGTTGCGTACATCCGACCCTCCATACCCAGCCATAGGCGGGAGCCTCTATGGCAATAGGGTAATGTTGTTGTTGTTGATGTGATTCAATGTACTTCTGATAATGAAGAGCTTATGTGTAATATATTCTGTTGTCATAGGAAGCTGTGGTGCTGGATCTCCTTAGAGTAATCAGTCATCATCGGGCTCGCCTTGCTACCCCCATGCGTACAGTTCAGAAGATATATGGTGATGCTGATGTGGATGCCGCGTCTTTTGTTGAGACCATTTTTTCTCGTGCTACAGAAGCAACTAAACGTCCTGTCCTGCTTCTTGAACCACAGTACAAAGTCGAGAATGATGATAAAGCCAGCAATTTATCTAGTCCGGTACAAAATAATGAAGGTAAAAATGACATCTCTGATGCAACTCCATCAGACACGAAAATGGATCCAAAGGCCAACAAGGACAATAGCAAGGTTGAGGCTGCTAGCAGCACAAATGCTAAAGTTTCAGATAAATCAACATCTGATGACTTAAATCAACGGGATTATGCAACCGAGATATCTGATAAAGCTGTATCTATGGAGCATCCCAGTAGGCAGAATGTTGAGGAGACTGCATCCAAGAAACTTGTTACAGAAAAAGAGCTTTCGTTGAAGGAATCCAGCCCCGGTGATAAGCAAGACATTGCTGAAAGACACTCACCTTCAACACCAAAAACTATATTGGAAGAGAATATTGTTCTTGGGGTAGCATTAGAAGGTTCAAAGAGGATGCTGCAGATTGAGGAAGAAACTGCTCCACCTCCTGCCATCTCTCCAGAGGGAAAAAATTTGGCAGTTGCAAGTAAAGATAGACAAAATGAGAATGCTCAAGCACCGATTGCAGTATCAACCGGTCAGCACGACACAGACAGGTGATTACTGTGTGTGAAAATCAAGCTCTTTGGTAGTTTACCATTGTATGCAAAATGCTTTAAGCTATGTTTTTTGAGCTAGCATTTCTGCACTGGAAACATATTGCCACAAGTAAAACTGGTTGTTGGAACTTGGACTTGGAAGCATAATATGGAAGGCAAAGCATATTGGTACCAAATCTTTTTTGCTGGTATTCTGCATTCTCTGCCTAATGGTCAAATTTCTATCTTTTTTTTTTTTTTTTTTTTGGGGGGGGGGGGGGGGAGGAGGGATCTGTTGTTTTCTGGTGCAACAATTCCTTAAATCCATGATTTTGCGTTTACAAAAAGCAAAAGATTGAAAGATTTTTGTGAATGTTCATAGTTATATTTGTTCAAGGTTGAAAAGTTTTTGTGAATGTTGATAATTATATTTGTTCTCCAGTGGATTTCTAGAGGTAATAAAGTAAGTAAAGTTTTATGGTATGCACGCGGTAGGAGGCGGGTTGCGTACATCCGACCCCCATATCCTATCATAGTCGGGTGCCTTCAAAACAATGAGGTAATGTTGTTGTATTATGTACGGAGATCATAATAGTTGCCATAGTTGAGAGCCTTCTAAGACAATGAGGTAATGTTGTTGTATTATGTATGGAGTATCATAATAGTTGTTCATTATCTAATTTGTATGTATACAACTAGAAAGAATCGGCATGTGACGGTGATGAGTGTAGAAAAATAAAGAGACTGCCTGTATTAGAACCTATGCGTTGACGCAACGGGATTCAGTGGCGCGGAAAAAGGGGCGACGCGGTGGCGTCCTCAATGGGTGGATGACACATGGCTTCCCGTGAAAAGCAAAAGAAAAAAGAAAAAAGAAAAAAGGTGCACAGTTGGACACATATCTCCCTCCTCCTTATTGGCGGCGTCACCGCGTCCTCCCCTTCCCGCGCGTCATCGAAACTGTACACTGCGTTGACCATGTTCATATATAACATATTCACAGAGTTCTGAAAACCGTTATAAGAGAGATATTGGCCTAATGAATCATAGTTTGAGTTAATACATGTTATTTGATTACTTTGAAAGCGTATACTTTGATATAATCACTACATAGTAGCATGTTATGCCGTTCTTTATACGATTATATTGAAAGATACGTACTTTTGATATGAATATAAAGTAACATGTCATGTTTGAGACGAGTTTAAGTCTAACTCGACTCGAAATCAGATTTAGTATGTAAAGTTGACTCGTTTTATCTCAAGACTAGGGCTGTAAATGAATCAAGCCGTTCGGTTGTTCGGCTCGTTTGGCTCGAGCTCGAGTTCGAGCTCGGCTCGGATAAAAGGTTAATGAACAGAGTTTGAACACCTTTTTTCTGTTCGAACTCGGTAAGTGGCACCGTTTGTTTAAGGTGTTCGACTCGTTAATGTTGTTTGTGAGTTAAACGAACCAAGCTTGAACAATTAAATATGTTCGTTTAAATAAACGAACAAGCTCGGCTCGTTCGCTAAGTTAAATGAACCAAGTTTGAACAACACAATGCTCGGCTCGTTGGGCTCGTTTACCGCCCTACTCAAGACAAATGGGGAGAGGTCGAACAGATATCGCCGAATTAATAGTCCTAATTGAGCATGATGTATATAATCTATTGACTCATTTTATTCAAAGTTTTGATAGTCCGAAAGTGAGCCTTTCTGCATAGTGTATGTCAAATATTAAGCATGTGTTTAGAATGTGGTTATATTTATGATTTCTCAGTTTGATTACTATGATGCTTGAAACCATTTGAGTTTCTGACTTAATAATTTGGTATAACAAATTATCATGATGTATGGAATATTCAATATGTTACTTATTTTACTCCTTGTAACGTCTTTTTATTATAAGATAATCTATCTAATCAGATGTCATTATTTTGATAAAAATTACTGTTATTAGCATGGTGCAACAACATAAAAATAAATCATAAGATTTAAAAACTTATTGAGAATTATTTATGTAAGAATAAGAGGACGAATCTTGGATTAACTGATAAGGTTGCTGCCGCGGAAGTAGCCTCTAACATAAAGTGTAGAGTAAGACTGTGTACATCAGATCGCGAAGCGATTCGACCCCTCCCTGAACCCTATCGCAAACGCGGGAAGCTAGTGCACCAGAAAATCCATTTTAAATGCCTACAAGGATAGTTGCCTTGTGTACTGTCTCGATGTCTAGTCAAAACCTTTACAAACAATCAACTTCTCATTTATTAAAAATACCTATCGATATAAAAATATATATGAAAGCCTTTTCGGAATATAATCTCGAAAATATTAAGCACAACAAAGAGGATGAAATAACACCCCCGAGCAACATAGAACTCGTAAACCAGTGTACTTATAAGTACAAATAGCGCAAACTAAAAACGTCCGGTTCACAAAATCTTTGAATCATTTGAGAGGACTTGTGAACCAGACGCTTTTAGTTTATACTTATGAGGACACTGGTTTACGAGCTCTAGGCTGTCCGAGGGTGTTATTTCATCCTTTTTTGTGCTTAATACTTATTCCGAAAGGATTTCATATATATTTTCATATCGATTGGTATTTTTAATCAATGAGAAGCTGATTGTTCGTAAAGGTTCTGGCTAGAAAAGCACAAAATGACAACTATCCTTATAGGCATTTAAAAGAACATTCCCAGTCTACTGGGATCTATGTTTGCACAAGATCCAGAAAAGGCTGGATCGCTTCGTGATCTGATATACACAGTCTTACTCTATACTTTGTGCAAGAGGTTGTTTCTGCGATTCAAACCCACCTCAAAGTCACAAAGCAGCAACTTTATCAGTCGACCCATCGTTAAACGCCCACCCTCTCTTATAGGTATTTAAAAATGAGTTAATTTATTTACTGATAAGAACCGCTTATCATCATTAACTCTACTCGGAAGTACCAATATACAACTGCTCCCTGAACCTCTCTACCTGACTAAAATTAATAAGATCACAGCTCAACTTCAGAACCCCAGTACAATGAGCTTCATGTGCACCTTTCCTGTAAAGATTGTCTCAAGTGTACACTAGATTTGAAGTCTTCTAAAGAGTTAACATATCCTAATTTGCTGCAGCCAATTCCCCTACAACAAGTACCCCCACCACCTAACATTCTAAGAGGTTTACTCAAATCAGAGCACAAAATTTGGGGTCTTCCAATACCTTCACCTGCCATGACATTAGATTTATTAGCATCAGGATGAGAGACCCTTGTTTCAGAGAATCTAGATGTGTAGTGCTTCAAGTCATTACGCGGCGAATGCTTCGCGGGTTCTGAGGATAGAGATGTGGATGAGGATGAAGTTTCAGAATCCGAGTTCCTTTGAGGGCTAATTAGGCAAGCACCAATGTCTCTGTATATTTGATCATGGTAGTCGTTTGTTCTAACTGAATCCCCACTACTGCTGTCTGTACTGCAAGTATGGACCTCAGAGAACAAGGAGGATATGTTGTCGCTCAGATAGTCCCATTCTAGGGTTGTCTGATATGGGTGGAGACTTGCATTTGAGCTGAAGCATTGTTTGCTTGAAAAATCACTTCTTGAAGCATCGTGTTCTTCTCTTGAGGTGTTTCTTGGGTTATTACACTCTGAGTCTTTTGCTTTTCTTAGATCATTAGGGTTTACTGAAGTCCTTAATGATCTTGGAGCTCGTGGCGAACACCTACAATGGTACAGTTTTAGAAACCCAGCCAAAGAGACTGGCAACTCTAAACTAAACTAAAAAAAAGGTTAGAACCCCAATCAGTAAGGGTCCCTGCCACACCCAGTCACAAAGGTAGTGTAGGGATATAAATCAGGTACCCAACGGCCCGCTAGCAGGAGCTTGGTCATATACACAGTAATCTGCATAAGGAGCCTCCCAGTAAATCAGGTACCCAACGGCCCGCTAGCAGGAGCTTGGTCATATACACAGTAATCTGCATAAGGAGCCTCCCAGCACTGCAGGCAAGCCTACAGGCCAAGGAAGCTCCCACCCTATGCACTTGCTGGAAAAGGGCTCTCTTGCCTTTGGCAGAATTGAATCCCTGACCTCCCTTTCGAAAACTCCTACCCGGAACCAGTTGGGCTATGTCTTGGGGAATCTAAACTAAACTAATATACAGCAAACATGAAAACAAAAGGATGATTTTCACCTTGCATAAAGAAGCATATAAGCCCCCTCCCTAAAGGCCGTGTCCATATCAACTGCTGTTACCTGCACAACCATGCAATAAAAAGTAAAAATCTTTGAACATACTACATATGCATACATACTCCTGTTTCTAAGATTAAAAAACAATTGGTAAGGCAACTGGAGAGATGATGGTTGAAACTAATGATACTGAAATGTCTTACTTTTATCCATCTATTAGGTTCATGGACTCAGATTCGAAATGGACACGAATATGGAAAACCCTCTGTTGGAAGGGAAAAATGACTTGCAGCGTGTATGATTGACTTCCATAACTTGAAAAGTGTACATGAAGCTTTGTATCACATGAGTATACAAGAGAACACAGAAAAAGGTATAAATCTGCAGGGGTCGTGCAAATACATAGGCCCCTTCTTTTTTGTCATAACACAGTAATGAGCTACGGCGGGAACTAGAACTAGTCAGTGAAGGAGAACAATAGGGATGAATTCTGCTGGATTTGGTAATTGCTCTAACTTAGTCTCTTGGGATTCGATTCGGGATTCTTTCCGTAACCCATAGGAAGAGTGAATCACTAATAACAACCCGTGATGGTTGATATACATATGACATCTGAAAGTGAGTGAGGGGGCTAAACATACTAATAGGTACCTGGCTGTCATCAATCTTGAACCACCTGTTTTGAGAAGTCTTCACATAGCAAATGTAATGCCCAGAATATGCAGCATTCATGATATCCAAGTGAACAACGATGCCATATAACCGATAAACCGGTGACTTGTCACTTGTCCCGCTCATATAAGGTGCCATATTTAAAATCTCCGGGAAATTAATTGTCTTGTTCAGCTTTCCGAATTTACCAGACTGCAAAAATAAACAGAATCCTGAAACAGCACAAGAGTAACTAACACGATTGAAGGAGAATGTTTAGGTGTCAAAGATACCTGAAATCTCTTTAGTGCAATAGTTAAAATATTAGGGGCCTCAAGAACTCTTAATTTCTTCCTTGCTTTCTCATAGGATTTGCATCTGACAAAAAGGAGCAAGTGAAGAATCAACATAAATCGAAGTAGAGTGAGCTAGATGAGAAAGGAGCAAGTGGTCGGTTACCAACATCCGTCATTGACGATTATACAATGAGTTTCGAACTCACCTCAAAAAAATAACATACATGACTTTAATTTAATACATTTTTTTTGTTCTGATATTAAGACATAAATAACAAAATAACAGAAACAATCAGTTGTTATTAACGGTAATAATTAATAAAATGCACTAGGAGAAGCAAAAACAGAGAAAGCCCCACATAAACTAAGGATAAAATAATCAGAACTGTCCAGAAAACAGTATTCAATTTCACTAACTAAAAACATATGACAATATTCTTAAAATCATGTGGCAAAGTATAATTTAATTCAGAATGAGTCTTAATCATTGAACAGTAAAATAAGGTGCGCTTTCAAGTCCTTCCAAATACAAGAAGATTTCAAGAATTCGCATCGCAAACTCAAAATCACCAACTAAATAATTGAAAAAACCATTGTGTTGAATCAAACCAAGCAAAGAATTTATCAACAAACATGTCAGCTCCATCTAAGATAAAAAAACAATGCACATGATTCCCAACAAGCTTCAAAAAGGTCATCCAACATTCAATTTCACTAGCTAAAAACATATGACAATATTATTAAAATCATATGGCAAAGTATAATTTAATTCAGAATATGAGTCTTAATCATTGAACAGTAAAATAAGGTGCGCTTTCAAGTCCTTCCAAATACAAGACGGGGAAATAACAGTAAAAGATTTCAAGAATTCACATCGCAAACTTAAAATCACCAACTAAGTAATTGAAAAAACCATTGTGTTGAATCAAACCAAGCAAAGAATTAATCAACAAACATGTCAGCTCCATCTAAGATGAAAAACAATGCACATGATTCACAACAAGCTTCAAAAAGGTCATCCAGTATTCAATTTCACTAGCTAAAAACATATGACAATATTATTAAAATCATGTGGCAAAGTATAATTTAATTCAGAATATGAGTCTTAATCATTGATTAGTAAAATAAGATGTACTTTCAAGTCTTTCCAAATACAAGACGGGGAAATAACAGTAAAAGATAAGAATTCACATTGCAAACTCAAAATCACCAACTAAATAAGTGACAAAACCATTGTGTTGAATCAAAGCAAGCAAAGAATTTATCGACAAACATGTAAGCTCCATCTAAGATGAAAAACAATGCATATGATTCCCAACAAGCTTCAAAAAGGTTATACATATGTTTTAATTTTATTTTTATTCTTTTGTAAGTGAAGAAAAAAGGGCACACATGTGAAAATAAAGAGATGCAATTTAGTATTGTAGAGGGAAGTTTCACAGCACAAAAAATAAAGCAGTCATTTCAGGCTCAGAGAATAAGAAAATATCACATCATAATTAGAGGTTAATCGAGGACTTTGAGACTACACCAGGCCATATCATTGATTTGAAGATATGGTGAAATGAGATGATTTAGTATATGCCCTTTTAGACCATGGGAAAAACAAAGTACAGTAAGTGGAGAATGATTGAAAGAACCCAAAGGAAAAGGAACATGCACATTCACACACCTAGACACCGCTGAATTTGAATGCAACCTCTGAGGAACATGAAACCAAGCCCTTAACTAATATTTTTCCCTAAATAAAAAAAGATCTAAACCTGAACCCAAAAGCACCATAATGCCCTGGCAATGTAGTAGCCCTGAAAAATCCTTAATGCAGTAGGTTGGAAGAGAAAAACGAAAAATACATTAATAACTGATGGACACTATAATTGCACGTTAATACTGATAAACCAATAAATTAATGAGAAACAGAGCCCTCATCAAACAAGCTAAGAGGGTCAACCTTGCACATTTGTACTTATTTTCACCATCTAAAATCTCGGTGCGGGTGAAGTGTCCAAGAGCTTCTTCTAATGTCTGAATGTTCCCTTCTATCTCAACATTTAGATCCATAATCTTCTCCTGACATTCAGATTTCCCCCCACACCTCATACATTCTATCTGCAATTACACATTGAAATTACCACTGATGAGTGATAGTGGTCTTTTCCAGAGCAACATATCAACCAATCTTCTCATATTTGAAAACCATAAAAATTACCTTAGACCGCAAATAACCCCCAAAGGTAAGTCCTAACAGGGTTGTTTCCTCCAAAGAGTTTGAAGCACCAACACCAGCTGCCTTCAGGCAAACAGATTGCATGGCATCTATGGAATACCTTTGGGTTTAAACACAAGTTAGCTGAATGGAAATCTAGACAGTAAGCCTGATCATCTAAAAAAATCTCTGGGTTCATGAAAGCCACTCAACCTGAGAAACTCATGGGCATCTTCTTCTCTTCCATTACCAAGATGACTTCCTACTTTTTGTATTTGGGATATTATTCGACTTGGTGAGAGAGGAGAATCGCCTTCCTTTGCCTTCAGAACTAGCCATTCAAGTTCACAAGTGAAGCACCAGTCTCTCTTTGGGCCTAACATAGGAGAAGATCAGACCAAAACAGGAAAGTTCACTCATCCAGAAAAAAGAGTAAATCAGAAGCAACGTACATGCTTGAGAGTGGAGCCTTTGTAGAAAGTAAGCAGTTAGGGGTGGAGTAAACGCCAAGCACTGAAGGACCACATTAGCATAACAACTGCAGATGATGAGAAAGGTAAAAGAAAAAGAGCAGTTTGTTGGTAAAAAAAACCAGACTCAACGGTGGTCGCATAAGCATAAAAAACTATGCAGACATAAGATAAATGACACCATAAAGATAACAAGACACAGTTGCAGTCTAACTCATGGGAACTACCATCACCTTGTGTCGCAGAATAAGTGGTAGCAGCCATTTATTAACCAAAATGTAGGCAGCTATTAAAACTCTGCAGAAGCTTATGGTAGCTGAATGTCCCAATCCATCGAGTTAGGAACCATACGTTCCCTCTCAGGGAGCAATAAGACATTCTAATTTATAAACAAGATAACTTCCATGATCCCAATAAGCTCACAATTGACTACCTAAGATTAATCACCTAATAATGAATGCCAGGATCCTCGGGGGAAAAAAAATTTTACCTGTTCCCACAGTTCATGAGCCCACAGGGGCGAAGATCTAGCTTGTTCCAGTTATAAAGCTTTACGAACAACTCATATTGAAACTGTCCCTGTATATACAGAAATTTTAGTACAGCATTCCACATACCATAATATACACAACAAAGACGGTTCAAAATACCACCTTTCTGTTGTATCTTCCAACACACTCATTTTCAGTTAAGTTATCCACTTGTTCTGGTTTAGAAGATTTGACTTGACCAATCACTTTCCATGTGGAAGCTTCCGAGCTATTCTGGGAATTCTGCAGAGGACCAAGAAAATCTGAGGGACATGCTGAGGTAGCATGATCCGCATTTGTTTTTGAAGATCTTACATCTTCACCTTTCTGATTTCTAGTACCACCAGACAGCTGCACATTAGAAACTTCCGGTGATGAAGGTTTAAGCTCCAGAATTGTTTTCTCTTGAAAGAAACTATTTGTAAGTGAATCCTGACGCTTAGACAATTCGGGTGTTGGGCCTTTTTTGATTTCATCATTGATGTCGCCATCATCACCAAGTTCAGGATTGACACCACTAGGTGACAGCCTTTGAGGTCTCAAATCTTCTGTATAGATTTCTGCTGATGGACCAAGTTCATTAGTTGCCTTCCTGATCTCCGGAATAGATGGTTGAAGGTCATCTGGTAACATCTTCTTCAATAATTGACCCTCACTAGAAACTTTTCCAGTCAGTTTCAAGGATGGAAAGCGCAAATCAGGATCCAAGTCATCAACATCAGCTGCCTCAGTAGCATTCACAGAAGAAATTCTGGCCTTCCTACGATCAATCACTCCTTGAAATCCAGGGAAGGGTGCTGAAGGCACCGAAAAAGATTCATTGCATTCATCCACACCTGAGCCAGGAAATAACAAACTTGATGATCCTCTATGAGAATCAAAATTAACAGAACTGGGCTTCACACCATCATCATTAGAAGAAAGAGCATAATTATCTAGGCTTGATGAACAAGAGTCTTCTGAAAAAGCCGACTTAGTTTCATCAACAAATGGACGTTTATAAGACAAGTTGGACTTGTTTAAATTAGTGGCGAATCCACTGACTGCCGATTTACGTCTAGTCATTTTTGCGGGTTCGGACGGAGCTCCAAGATCCTTGTTCAAAATCGAAATTTTTCCACCTTCAAAATGGGCCACTTCATTATCATCCTTCTCATCTGCTGTTGTTGGATGAGTGGAGTCTGTAAATACATTTCCTCTTTGAGATTCTGCAATAGCATTGCTCTGATAACTAAGAGTAAAAGGACGGCACTCATCCTTGTGTCCTTGTCTCCAATGAGTAATTTGGCATTTAGCGGAGCTGCAAAACACAACAGGATATTAATCAATCCCCATCCTAAGAAATCAAAGAAAAAGAAATGTCTTAAACTTAGCCATCATGACAATAGGTATTGCTGGCAATCAACACATGGGTTGATATTTATCAAATATCAACATATGAGAAGCAAATTAATCTTCTGGGAGGACACATGCCTGTATGCACTCTCTGTATGCAAAAACGATGAATACGTGTAGAATGTTGCTGTGGGCAGCATAAATCAAATACGTGCATTAAATCAAATAAGGGATTCTACAGCAAAGAAAAGACAAGTACCAGTGTGTACAACCATCCGATCCCATTCATATCAGCAAACAAAGTCAGTTTTTTGACATTAAAAGATTGATACAATCTGACAATCATTATTTTCTGACATTGAAAGATTGGTATACTCTGACTGATGAAGTAAGCCCCTTGCTTTACCATGCTAGGATGCCGGTAAACGCTAATCCCCTCAGAAGAAAGAAAAGACACTCCTCACATATTCAGTTATGTAACAGATCCAGGTAATTAATTAGACCCAAACATCCTAAGGCCAGGTTAATAAAGGTATTGTCTTGAGCAACATTTGGACATTCGAGTATAGATAACAAAGAGACCTCTTACATTTACAATTTATGCTCATGGAAATAAAAAATGACTGCAACACTACCTGTATTATGACTGATTTCTTCCACATTTCTGCATGGAAACAAGATAAGAACATACAGTACATGTTGAAATTCAATCCCAAAAGTACAACTGCACACATAGTGCTCCTTATACCGTCACATCAAGCATCCTCATTCTCCCACTTAGAAGATCCTAAAAGAGACACTCTTTTGGTTCAGTTATATGTGAAACGCAAAGCAACTTTCCCCGGTAATCCCATTTTCCGTGCGCAACTAACCCACCCAGAGATTTGTTTCCAGTGTACAAGCTCCAGAAGATAATTTAGGATGATAAACTTAGTGTACTCTAAAAAAAATAATCTTTAGACATTAAGAAATAGTCAAACCTCCAAACTTACAACTAATGACTAGTCTAAGCGCCCCCCAAGTTTCTGAGTACCCTAGGCCATTCTTCTGCAGACCCATTTTATTTTCTTCCTCAACACTTAAATTTTGCAGAAGATCAAAATCATATGGTGCAGTATTGGCAGCAAGTGCAGTCTATGGCATCATCACGCCCATAATATAAATAATAAGAAGATTAAACCCATCAAGAACCAATTCGATAGGTTCTTTTGCCAAAATGAAAAGATAAAAGCATAAACATGCCCACTAAACATAAAAAACTGAAAGAGTTGTTGAATCAAACGTACCAGTAGTAAAGCGCTTTACACTGAGAACATCGAGTTTTTGTTGGAAAAAGGCATAATTGACACTGATACTGCAGTTTCCAATGACCCTTCGAAGCTTCAGGCGACGTTATCTCAGTCTCCATCCTTCCCTCTTCCTCCTTCTCAAAAACCTCCGTCTCCTTTTCCACCACAGAACCATAGCTAAACCCACTATACTCAGAACTAGCCTCCACCTCAGCTCTAGCAGCCTCCTCAGAAGCCAAAACCATAAGCCTCTCAACCTCCTTCCTCCTTGCCGCCAATCGCCGCCATTGCCAGTGGCACAAAAAACCCACAAGCGGCAAAGACAACACCGCAATCCATGTAAACACTACACTAACTAGCGACAAAAATTCCTTTATCAGTAGCATTTACACAAATATTACCCCTAATCTCCTCTCAATCACACTCATCAACTAACAATTCAGCCCCAAGATCACACCTTTCCGATCAATTTAAGGAACCCAAAAGTCACATAATATGGCTGTTCCAGAAGACATCAATGCACATCACCTCCCATCACAACGGCGAAACTGAGAATAACAAGCATGTACCTTTATGCAGACCACATGTTTGATAAATGTACGTAGAGAAACAGAGAAACAACAACAAAGGCATGCAAAAAGTTGCCTGGAAGAGAAAAGGCAGAAAGAGGAATGCCAAAAATGCGTGAGAATCATTCGGAACGCGTTAAATTTCCAGGTCGAGGTTTCAGGGAAGAAATATGGAGATTTAGAGAGAGAGAAAAAAGCGCGCAAAGGAAATTATTGTGAACTATTTATGGAAACTCTTTCTCGTGAAATTTCTTACCATGGGGAGTTTAAAATGAAACCGGAAAGATTGCGAAGGTCAGGTTCACTAATTAATAAATATTTTAAAAACTAATCATAGTAAATTTGAGGGTATAACTTCACATTTAGATCACTAGTACACCATATTTTTATTATTGTGTCATTTATTCAGCTACATACAGAGATGAGTTTCACTAGAATCAAACTCTCTATTCCTTGAGATGGAGGTATTGTTTGCTTGACTTTCATCATCCCCAAACTCTGTCAAGAGATGGATATATTGTTTGCTTTAACTTTCACCATTCCCAGACTCTATCGAATAGCTTTTACTGTCGTTGAGATATATTGGATATGGTTGTTGTTGGTTTAAAAAACAAACGTTGTAGGAAACAATAACGATAACACTGGATTGGAAGCCCTTGAGATGGAGGTATTGTTTGCTTGACTTTCACCATCTTCAGGCTCTATCAATAGTTTTTACTCGTTGAAATATATTGGATATGGTTGTTGGTTTAAAAAACAACAATAACGATAACACCGGATTGGAAGCAATTTTGGCTGCATAATATGTAGTGAAGAACAATTATTCCTAAATTTATAAACATACGGTTTCAGTTAAAGTTCAAAAAATCTAATCAAAACACTGGCTTGTATTTAGATTATTATCGATGATGTACTATAAAGTCGATGAGCAATTAATACGTAATCAATTTACGTTATTAATAAAGAAAATAATGATAAATATTGCCTTCTTTCGATAAAATGTTTAATTAAACAACCATTATCAAACGCATTTGAATTCAATTTTAAGGAATGACTAAAAGAACAACATTCTTCATATATAGATTCGAGTGTCTCAACGAAAGTAAACTTTATATCACTTAGAATAGATGTATTGATTGCCCGTCTTTCACCTTTCCCAGAACCTAGAAGTAGCTTTGAATGTCGTCGGGATATTTTGGATATGGTGGTTGTTGTTGTTTATGTCGGATAAAAGTATCTTAATCAACTCTATAACATAGATTATAATTATACGATCTTCATCCTTTTATTCACTTAAGCCCCCAAAATGTCTTTAAAGAATCAATTTCCGTCGGTTCTAATTTGTTTAAAGAACCTAAGTATGTACTACTTTGAGTAAATTTTATACAATAAACTAGTAAATATATAGAATAATAATGTTATCAAATGATAGTTTTGGAAGGAAAGAATATTGATGCCACTTATTTATTTCCCATTATTATATTATTATTATTACTATTATTTATTTATTCAACTATTTACTGCTTCCTTTCTACCAACCTTTTGCACGGGGCATTCAAATCAAGCAAATTTTCAACAAGGAAAAGTACATCTGGATGTCCTTTTCAGTAGTATTAAAGATAAGATCTGACTCATCCACCTCATAGTAAAATCTTTTTATTTTTTCTTCCTTTTTATGATTACTCTTAAGATATGTTTATAGTGTGCATCTATATATATATATATATATATATATATATATATATATATATATATATATTATATACTATATAGTGTGTATCTCCATATATATTATATATTGTGGAGAATAAGTTAAGCGACCAATCCTGTTAGTTTTTACGAATTATGTCAGTATGAGTCTTTGATAAACATACACCTCTCACCCAACACAAGCAAGAGTGGTACATTTAACCAACTTATCCCTCTTATATGTTATAAGAGGGCGGGTCTTGGAGCAACTGATAATATTGTTTCTTTGTGACTTTGAAGTCACGGATTCGAGCCGCGAAACAGCCTCTTGTAAAAAAGGGACAGGATAAGGCTGCGAACATCAGATCACGAAGCGATCCGACCTCTCTTTGGATCATGTGCAAATGCGGAAGACTAATACACCAGAACATTCTTTATCCCTTTTATATGATATATTATGTAAAACTACATTTTATTCGTATAAGAAGTAAAACTATTGCTTAGTATAACAAATAAAAACTTAGAGTCAAGCATATTTTTGAATCAAATGTTACTAGCTAATAGGGCTGTTCAACGAATCGAATAGTTCGTGAACTGTTCGAGTTCAATTTGTATTCGGTTCGTATTCGTTCGGTTATGGTCAATAAACGAACCGAATTTGAACAGTTGCTTGTGTTCTTTTACTAAAACAAAACGAACTATTCGCGAATTGTTAGGCTCGTTTAAACAGTTAAAGTGTTATCAAGCCGAACTCGAACCAATTTTAAAGTTCGTTTAGCTAAACGAATTGAGCCAAACAGTTTGTTTAGCTAAACGAATCCGAATTCAAAAACCCAGTATTCGGTTCGGCTCAGTTTGTTAACACCCCTACTAGCTAACATCGACTGATTACCGTATCGAGATATAACTCTTCGCAAGTAGACTTATAATATAGATGTCACACTATCAAATGATCAATTTTTTTTGTACACTGTCTATTTCCCAAAAAAATCAATTTAAATTAACTTTTACATACTTAGACGCGTATTTGTACGTCATACCAATTTCTTCTATATATTTTTACTAATATAGAAGAAGTCTTTACATAAGATGTCAAAAAAACAACCACCAAGAATGAGGTTCGTGTGAGTTTGACGGGTTGAGATCTTCTCACCCCCACTTTCCTCACCTCTTTTGTGACCACGCGACACGTGGCAGCAAGAGGGGATGGTAAAGCTAGATGAGGGTCACTTGCATCTAGCTTCACCATCCCCTCTTGCTACCACGTGTCGTGCGATCACGCGTTACCGCACCCTCTTGCGGTGAGGGGATCCTATCCCGAGTTTGACCACCTATCTATCCATCATGAAAAGGCCTATAATTATAAATTTAAAAAAAATAAATAATTTGTATTTTTTAAAAGAATTGTATACACAAGGGAGGACCTTTGACCAACTGATAAGGTTGCTGCTTTGTAACCTTCAGGTTACGGGTTCGAATAGCAGAAACAGCCTCTTGCACAAAGTCTAGGGTAAGACTTCGCACATCAGACGCGAAGCGATCTAGTCATTCTCTAGATCCTGCACAGACACGGGAGCCTAATAACACCGGGAACACCAAATTGTATACACAGTCACATGGCAAGGAATAAGGTTAGAATCTCGTTCTCATAAAAAAAAAATAAGATAACATTCACACTAGATTCTTATAAAATGTTTGTATAGTGATAATTCAACCATAATTATCCGTCTAAATTCGTCTTTGTATCTTGTATTGGAACCTGAATTGGTGCCCATGCTTACATTAACAAAATTCGATACAATTTAAGATTGTCACATCACTTTTAATGCATCAATAATCTTGAAGCAACTCATAAAATCTCTCATCCCGGGACTTCCATTATTTCAGCCCCAATGAGCATATATGGAGGATGCAAATCAGGAGCCCAGCAGCCTCCTAGATTGTGTGAGATCTTACACAGTGACCACACAATGTGTCACACCGCAAACCAGACCGAAAGGTGAAATCTCTCATCTCGGGACTCCTATCGTTCCAGCCCCAAGGAGCATATGCAGAGGATGCAAATCCGGAGCCCAGCGGCCTCTTGGATTGTGTGAGATCTTACACAGTGACCCACACAAGGTGTCCCACCGCAAACCAGGCCTTTGGCCTAGCAGCAGAGGAACACCACACTTTGTATGTCACTGGAATCAAACTCTTAACCTCTTAGAGCAAATCCTACTGCTTCCTTTTAGCTTATATATATATATATATATATATATATATATATATATATATATATATATATATATATATCGACGAAAGGAAAAATGTTTGACACTTGTAGGGCAAAGCTATCCCTTAGTTGCCTTTGATCCTTTTCTGCAAATGTTGGTTGGAGAGGTAAGTGTCCGGATTCTCTTACCGCCTTCTCTCTCACCTTCCTTGTAACCGTCCGACACGAAACAGCAGGGGGTGGTGAGGCTGAGTGAGAGTGACCCCATCCAGCCTCACCACTCCCAAGACTGCCACGTGGCGTGCGATCCTTTGTTACCGTTCCATATGGGGTCAGGAGATCCCAATCGCATTTATAATCCATGTCAAAAGCTAAAAGGCAAACTTTTGATTTGTCTATAATAAAAAATGAAGTGGTTAGACCTATAGATTACCTAAACAAGAAAAGGGAAGTTTTACCTTACCTTAAGTTGTTATTTTAGGAAACTAAATATGGACCGGTGTTAAATAATTAATCTACTTCATCAACTTCAATCGAAGTAGAGTGGGCTAAATGAGAAAGGAAAAAGTGATTTAACTGAATTTATTGAATCAACAGAAAGATACGTAGCTTTAAGATAGTAAGAAAGGTTTAGTCTAATCTACTTTATCAATATAAATCGAAGCAGAGTGAGCTAGATGAAAAAGGAGCATAGTGCTTGCTGTCACCCACAAGCACCGGGGAGACTAGAAGAGTCCGTCGACTCTTTTTCTTTTTATAAGGTTTAAATAAGTGTCTGTAGACGCAAAGTAATGTGTTTATAAAGGGTTTGTATGACGTCTTTATAGTCTCTCGCAAAATAATGTAAATATAATTTCGAAAAAACTCTCTAAAGTCATATTTCATAATACTCTTGATACACATGAGTAATACTTTAAATGTCAACTTTTTGATAATCTATTGTCAACAAATAATTAACTCTATTTAATTTTAGATATTCAACCCTATTCGTACATATTTTGAGATTTCCCATCAGAGTTATATACAAATGACAGGATATAACATTATAGTTATCATTATCACCATGAATTGGTCCAAGTTGTAAATATTTTTATCTCTTAAGCAATAGATTTTGATATTAAAACCAAAATTTTAGGATGCAGCCAGTTAGCGAATCGTTATTTTAATACCAATCATAAGTTTTCGGTTATACGTAATATTCATACTGGGAATATGATGAAGGATTACTTTATCAACCTCATATACTTCTACTTCAGAGATATATTTCTCAGTCGATTTAATATATTTTCTACTTGCTCATTTTTCATCTAATTCACTCTATAAAAATTGAATAAGATAAAATAAATTTGTTCCGAGAGGTCAACATGTATTTCACGATCTCAATATCTCTATCTATTTAGTAAAGTACACTCCAAAAACACCCGGAGAAAAGGAAAAAGAAAAAGAAAAAAGAAACATAATATTACAGTTGGGTTGCCATTTTCCCCTCTCTTTTCGGGTTGGGATCTCCTCACCCCAACTTTCCTCACCTCCTTTGTAACCACGCGACACGTGGCAGCAAGAGGGGGTGATGAGGCTAGATCAGGGTGACCCTCATCTAGCTTCACCATCCCCTCTAGCTGTCACATATCGTGCGGTCACGCGTCACAAAGGTGATCCTATCCTCTCTTTCCAATTCCTCTTTTAAGAGGAAGAAATTACGTTCCTTCTTTGAATAAAACAGTAAATTAAATGTGAGAAGAAAAGCAGTCTCACCTAACGGAGTAAGCAAAGTGCAAGTTGTCCATGTTCCTCTCATCCAGAAAGAGCAGTTGTTGAGTTTGATACCTTTTTAAGACTAAAATTACAACAATAACAACATTACTCTATTGTTTTAGAGGCTCTCGTCTATAGTGTAGTATGAGAAGATCGGATGTACGCAACTATACTCATGTGTTAAAAACACATAGACGTTGTTTTCCGATGACTCATAATGGAAATTGCGTCAAGCTATGTCGATCAACTGTTACTTCACAATATAAGAAGCGCAACCAATGCATTGTGGGTGACTTATCTTCAGACTTCAATGTGGGTCTTGAGGGTGCGCCCTTAGTGTGGGTCTGCGTGCTCTGTGTCTCCCCCTTAGCGGGCCGCTGAGTATCTGATTTACATCCTCTCAGCTGCCTCGTCGGACCGAGGTGTGGGGGGCCTTGGGGTTAGAGTTCAACCTTTTGTTAGGAAGAAGCGCAACCAACTTAATGAGTAATTTTACTTTATTTCATCAATTTTTCAAGCTAAAATTGATTCATATAATCCTACTTTTTATCTACTTTTATGCAATTTCTATATTAAACTTTATTACAAGATCGAGACGAAATATATTAACTAAAATATATTAGCATCCACATTTATTTGATCAACAACAATATTATCTTATTACCTTATAGTCTCCCGCCTATGACGAAGTATGGAGGTCGGATGTACGCAACCATACTCATGTGTTAGAAACAGACAGAGGTTGTTTTCTGATGACCCATAATGAAAATACGTCAAGATGTGTCGATAAACTGCTACTTCACAATATAAAAATCAAACGCATCCAATTTAGTAGCCATTTTGCTTTATTTCATAATATTCCAAAATCAATTAATAATGTGTTATTAATTCCATTGAAAATGTAAAACAAAAGAAATACACTTTTCATTCCGAATTAGTAATTTTCATCATCAAATGTGTCTTTTTATTACTTTCCAGGCAGTCATTCAAGATCTCATTGTACTATAAGATATGATAACAAAATATTTTCATGTATTGTATGTTATTTGAAAGCAGATATTTATTTTGTACTTTTGATCCATTTTCTGGCAAAAGGTTGAAGGAGATGACCACATGCGTTTTTGTACCTGATAGAAAAGTCCACAAAATAGTACAAATAGTATTGTCATTGGTCAATGTACGACATAGCCACAACCACATGTCTCAGGTCTTTTTTTGCTACTACTTTTCTTGTGTGGGGTTTGATTGATCATGTAATCTCAACTTGAACGACTCTCAATTATATAGATTTATTAAACTATTCTCGTTACCTATAGATCCGGGATCAATTGGAATCAAACTCTATATCCCTTTAGATAGAGTTATTGTTTACCTACCGCTTACTCTCTTCAGACCCTAGCGATAGCTTTTGCTTTCATTGGATATGATGATGAAACTATTCATGTTACAATCTATAGCAATAACGACGCATACACACGCACGTATATATATATATATATATATATATATATATATATATATATATATATATAATGTATATATATGTGTACATAACAACAACAACTATTATATCCACTATATCCCAACGACATCAAAAGTTATCGCTAGGTAGGGCTGTTCAACGAACCGAATAATTTGCGAACTGTTCGAGCTCGGTTCGTGTTTGGTTCGTATTCGTTGGGTAATTGTCTGTAAATGGGCCAAATTCGAACATCTATTTGGGTTCGTTTACTTAAACGAGCCAAACTATTTGCGAACTGTTCGGCTCGTTTAAACAGTTATAGTGTTATCGAACTGAACTCGAACCAATTTTAAAAATGGTTTAGCTAAACGAACCGAGTCAAACAGTTTGTTTAGCTAAACGAAGCTAGATTCGAAAACCTGGTATTAGGTTCGACTCGGTTCTTTAACATCCCTATCGCTAGGGCCTGAGGAGAGTAAGAGACAGGCAAACAATACCTCCATCTCAAGGGATAGAGATTTTGCTTAAAGTGAGATCCCCGTCTATATATGTACCTGCATAGATGACACATATATGTGTACATACATAGATGTATATATGCTACACACACATTAGTACACATTTACATATGTGTGTATGTATATACACCTGTGTCTATGTATGTGTGTGACTAGCATACACCAAGCCTTGGACCTTTTATTTAGGAAATCGGTGAATGACATGATTTACATCATTCACAAATATTTTTGATACTGAAATTATGGAGGCGTTCAGAATCAGGGTATGACTTTTTTTAATCCAAGAAATAACAGTCTCATTGTCACGCCTGCAATATGCATGGAAATATAGCGTAAAAAGTCGGCAATTCTAACACTACACCTAAATTATAATGATGATGACGACAAATATAATAATAACTTTGTCACGTTTTCATTTGCCTGTTAATAAAATTTTGTGAGTACAATAATTTTTTAGATCACATTTATCGATTTGACTCTTAGTTATAAAAAAAACATTTATATAGTCTGGCGGGTTTTTATTTATCAGAATAAAAATCCACGACTTTTTCGTCAATGGCGGATGTATATGGGATAGGATCCCCTCACCGCAAATAGGATGCGGTGACGCGTGACCGCACGACACGTGGCAGCAAGGAGGGGTGGTGAGGCTAGATGACGGTCACCCGCATCTAGCCTCACCATCCTCCTTTGCTGTCATGTGTCGCGTGGTCACAAAAGGGGTGAGTAAAGTGGGGTTAGGAGATCCTAACCCGATGTATATAGATCAAACAGTATGTATGTGACTATGTGCGAGGAATTTTCAGTTACGATTTTTTTTTATTTTTTTTTTGATACTTTTCAACTTGTAATTTAAGTTGGAAGAACACTAAAATAATCTATCACGACATGAATACAAAAACAACAACACATACTCAGCATATCACAACAACAGCAAAATCGATCAATAGGGTCTGAGAGAGTGAGAGACAGTCAAACAGTACCTTCATCCTAAAGGATAGAAAGTTCGGTTCTAGCAAGATCTCTAGCTATATATGTACATGTATAGACACACAATGAATGACAAATAATGAAAAATTAAGACAAATACAAAAAGTGTAAAGTCAACCTAACGATGAGAGAGTATCTAAGCCTATATATATACTCTGAGATGTCCATATATCCTGGCTAAACCTCGCTAACATTAATGCTCCGTCTCCATGAGCTTCTATCTTGAACCATGTCTTCATCTTCAGAGATGTGCAAATCTAGTAGGTCATGTCTAGAGTCGTAATTTTGTATTTGAAATATGTTTTTGAATTATAGCTAGTTGTAAAACCCAAAAACTTTAACGTAAACCATTTATAATTTTGTTTGTATTTCCCATACTTTAGATATTATCGTTGAATGTTCTTAAACAATATATTTTATAAGTTTTTTTTCTCTCTCTCTCTCTTAGACTTTAATTGCGCATATCCGTCACTCTTTCCCGTTATAAAATTAAGTTTGGGGGTATGAGCCCCAGAACATAGTCTAGTTGGTATTCGGGTTGAGATTTGCTTCAAGAGGTCAAGAATTCGATTTCAGGGGCGCGCACAGTGTGTGTTCCTCTGCTTCGGCCTGGTTTGCGGGAGGACACCTTGTGTAGGTCACTGCAAAAGATCTCATCCAACCTAGGAGACCGCTGGACTACTGATTTACATCCTCCACATATGCTTTTTGGGGCTGGGACGGTGGGTCCTCGAGGTGGGTGTTTTCACTTTTGCTCCAAGTTTGGGAGGTATGACCTTTGAGTCAAGTCCACGCAATAATTGATACACAAGTTATTCCTCTATCTTATACTCATATACTTAATTATTGAGCTTCTATATAAAATAAATAAATTATAGAGGTATATATGTTTTAGCTCACTAAATGGTATGTGATTCTTATATTGTGAAGTATCAGTTGATCGACATAGTTTCACGCATCATTATGGGTTATCAGGAAACAACCTCTGTGTGTTTCTAACATATAGGTATGGTTACGTATATCCGACTCTCTCATATCCCGCAATAGGCGGGAGCCTCTAAGACAATAAGGTAATGTTGTTGTTGTGTATTTAGCTTATATACTAATACTTTTATGTAACCACACTTCCAATTTTGATAAATTTTTATACTCATGCGGACTTCGTCGATCAACCATCATCTGTATAATCTGTCATAGTCCTATAGCCACCATTCATTTTAATAATAAAAAAACATATAATTCTTGCCTCAACTGACATGTCGACATGCATAGCTATTTCTGTACACATAAACCATGTAACAACCTTGTTACTAGTTTGAAATATTATCCGTAGAAGCATATATAGTTAAGTGCAAAAATACGAGTGATATAGTAGCAGCTATGCAGCTACATAGACAATTCACAGTGCGAGTTTTTGAATACAGTCAGTCATATAGATTTGCATTTCATGTAAATTTGTTTAGTAAACAAACTCTAAAGTCAGGTGTTCGAGCTTTAGAGCAACTTGTAAGATTGTTGCTTTGTGACTTTGGAGTTACGGGTTTGAGCTGCAAAAACAGCCTCTAAGTGTAGAGTAAAACCGCGTCACATAGATTATTTCTTGTACATTTGTTAATAAACAAATTCTGATAAACGACTCACTATGATACATTTTTCCATTTATATCGTATAACTAAGCATTTAGGACCATGTGGTAAAGTCTATTAACAACTTTTACTAATTCGAGATATTGAATAAATTACAGATCACTATACCAAAAACAATATATCAACTCTGGTCGTGGTTGCCATCTGAAACTTCTGTTTGCATGACATGTCAGCAGTCTATATATCCTAGTATTAGTTGGAAAAAAAAAATGTTCGAAGACATATCACAGTGATTCCAGTTAAGTGGTTTCGAAAGGAACATCAGGGATTCGAACTTTGCCGAAGGCAAGAATGTTTGAACCCCCTCCAGACTAGCTGCATGGTGTGGGATGACTTGACATACTGACAGGCCAGCCCGTCAGTTGTTCCTTCGGTGCCAATGGGCTCCTTGTGTTGTCCCGTGCTATGACAAACTTCTACTAATGGGCCCTGAGAACATAATTTACATCCCTGCTATGACAAACTTCTACTAGTGGGTCATGTAAACCTACTTTACATCCTTACAAGCTGTGAGACCGGAAGTGGCAGAGACCCTTGTTGATTGGAGTTCAAACTTTATTATTAGTTGAAAAATCACACAGACGACAAGTCCATGATATTCCTTGTCAAGCATCATGCGTGTTTGGTACTCCTTTTTCTTCTTTGGAATAATTTTCCAACCAAAATACCAACTGAGCTATGTTATGGAAGTTTGATACTCCCTTTTCATAGAATGAACTTATAAAAGAAGTCTCCACATTCTCAGTAATTAATGTCATAAATCAGGTCTTACAACAAACAAAAGAGAATAAATAGTGTCCTATCACTGGCCTCGAATGAAATGCTTGCAAAATATTAACTTATACATACATTTTTTTAATGCAGCAGTCCAAGCATGAAAGATATATATGTTATATAACACGCACAAATATATCACACATATAACACACACATGTATGTGTATGTGTACTATGTGTGTTCAAAATTACAATGGCATGTATGGGATTAAAATTTGAAAAGTCAAAATGTACATGTTACTAAATGTACGTCTGTAATAAATGTTTAAGAACGAAAGTTTACATAATTAAACACTTTTCCCGTAATTTCAGACTGCACGAACGTACTTGGCTAACAAAATTAAAAATACGTCACACAACCATATTCAGTATATCCAACAATAGCAAAAGCTATTGATAGGTACTGGAGATGGTGAGAGTCAGCCAAACCATACATCATCCCAAGAGATAGAGAGCTTGCTTCCAACGAGACCTCCGGCTTGATATGTATCCACATAGATGACACAATAATAGGAATATAGTGTGCTAGTATACTAGTTAATGGATTTAGCCAATACAAATATAAAACTTCCGATAGTAAAATAGTCAACCGTGTATATGCACAAATGATGAAAGACATATTAGAGCAAAAAAAAGATAATTAATAAAACAACAATTTTGTGCATCATGTATCAAGATTAGAAGAGAACTAACTTGTCAAGCAGGCCAAAAATTGTTTAATTTTTCTCAAAACTGGGTAACGATCAAATATTTAACTACTACTACAACAACAACGTATACCCAGCATATTCCAATAATAGGAAAAGTTATCGCTAGGATCTGGGGAGGATGAGAGACAGGCGAACAATACATCCATTCCAAAGGATAGAGAGTTCGCTTCCAGCGAGACCTTCGACTTTATATGTAACTGCATATACACATAATGAACGAACAAATAATGAAAGACAAAAGACAGCCACAAAAAAATGCAAAGTCGACCTAATATTGAGAAAGTGCCTAAGTCCCTTTATATCCTCTAGGATGTCTCTATATCATACCTAAACCTCGGTAACCTTAATCCTCCATCTCAATGAACTCCTATCCTGAACCATGTTCTCAGAGAGGTGCATATCTAGTAGGTCATGTCTAATCCGTTCCTCCGAAATCAGTTTAGACCTGCCTATACTTCTTTTCCCCTCTACAATGAGGATTTCAACTGCTCTAACGGACGTCATCGCATCAGTTGTTCAAAACATCCTTATTTACATGCAAACGAAATGCAACATTGTATTCGTATATAACATAACAGAGGATCCTCAAAACTTCACAAATCGTTACACTGTAAAGGGAATTAAAAATAATTGGAGAAAAACAAGGTAAAGTTCAATAGTATAAGAATATAGTTTTTCAGCTAAAAATAGAAAATGCATGACTTAATAACTTTAATAAGAAAACCTATATATGTAAATATTATGCAGGAACCATATGTTTAAGAGAGAAAAAAAGTTGATTACCTTTAACGTTAGTGTTAACATAAAAATTTCAAATTTACTCTAAAAAAAAATTCAAATTGATAAGACAGTATACGAATATTTACCGTGGCGTTGTAAAACAAAAACCATATCGGATAATCGGATTACAAGGAAATCACTCAATTTAGATTTTACACGATTTAGATGCCCGAAAATTTTCACATATATGTATACAGATAAATAAATGTGTGTGTGTGTGTATATATATATATATATATATATTAACTTCTGGGGAAAAGAAAAAATATAATAGTTTTATTAAGAAAATTTACTTTTATCACATGTTCAGAAGTAAACACAAAACTATGCACAATGGTTCTGTCAAAACAGCCATGTGAAATGGATGGCGATTTTCACAGAACTGTCATGTGTCATTCTGAGTTTTGGCATACGTCAGTTCTGTCAAAACTACGAGCACATGACGATTTTGACAAAACTGCCAAATGCACCGTGTTTCAGTCAAAACTGCGAGGTGTCGTCCATGTTTTTCTTATAAAACTGTATCTATTTCTCAAACATAATACATACACCTCGTATTATTATAACGAAGCTGGGATTATTCTTCATTAGGAGAGCGAACGAAGCTGGGATTATTGCTTATGAACATGCGCTAGCATACAATCGGAGACATGTAAGATGTATGCTTGATTTTGGACCAATGCACTGGTCTTCAAGCAGTGATTCAATCAAATCATACGTGACAACCATCTTATATGTATCATAGATACTCTCTCCGTCATATCAGAGGGAACTTTTCACGCAAGGTTTTAGACAATCAATATATATATTTGATAGATAGTATGATCATATATATTGTTGAATTCATATGCAATTAATTTTTACAGATAAATATGGTAAGGCGTTGAGGATTATTCTATGTTCTGCAGAATCAGAATACAAAGTGCACAAGTTCGCAGTGCACTTCTATGAAAACAACGGTGTGTTGGGTTGTTCCGTCAAAACTCCCATGTATACGACAATTTTGACAGAACCATCGTATGCTAAACTCAGAATGACACACAACGTTCTATCCAAAATGTCGTCCGTATCACATGACGGTTTTGACAAAACCGCTATACATAATTTTAGATTTTTCTCAAACATGTGATAAAAGCAGTTTATCTTAATAAAACTATTATATTTTTTTCCCTTTATTCCATTACTAGAAAGGGCCTTTTTTATTTTATTTTTTTGCGTGCTTTTTAAATAAAGATGGTCCAACATGAGAGTTCATATGTTGAATCAATAGAGATGTGGGGACAATGCTAGATATTTATTGGTACGGATCGTGGAGTTGGCTGCCTTCTAAATTTGGGTAACTTTCAGTAGCGACTTACCCTATTTATTGATGCGTCACTTGTTCAGGTTAGGTCGTGTTCATATGTATGTCCAGAGAAAAAGGTCATGCTCATGTGTAGCTAAGATTTCTAACTCCGAACCTTCCATGACATAGTCCAGTTGGTACTCGGGTTGAGATTTGCTCTAAGAGGTCAAGAGTTCGATTCCAGAGATACGCACGATGTGGGTGTTCCTCTGCTGCTAGACCGAAAACCTAGTTTGCAGGGGACACCTTGTGTGAGTCACTGCGTATGATCCCACCCAATCTAGGAGGTCGTTGGACTCCTGATTTGCATACTACACACATGTTCCTAGGGGCTTGGGTGGTAGGAACCCTCGGGGTTAGGGCTATAAAAGAGCGGAACGAACTGAGCCTCGCGTTGTTCAAGCTTTTTTCTACTAAGCTATGCCCATGCAAATGTGGTAAATATACATACGTAAGTATATGTGTACATATATAGATTTATATATACATCTATTGAGATTAATGTCACCTTCCCAGTCTAATGTCAGAGGTGTGACCAACAATACCAAAGAAGTATGCATACAAAGGGCGTTTAGTCTCATAACAAAGTGAGTGAACATCACCAGAAGCAATACAAACTTGAAGCTTAATAAAGATCTCGTAGAATCGGCCTCCAGCGTATAGTCCAGTTGATACTCAGGTTGAGATTTGTTTCGAGAGGTTAAGAATTCGATTCCTGAGACGCGTACAGTGTAAGTGTTCCTCTGCTGCTAGGTCGAAGGTTGAGATTTGCTTCGAGAGTTCAAGAATTCGATTCCTGGGACGCGTACAGTGTGAGTGTTCATCTGCTGTTAGGTCGAATGCCTGGTTTGTAGGGGGACACCGTGGGTAACTGCGTAAGATCTCACCCAACCTAAGAAACCGTTAGTCTCCTGATTTACATCTCCACACATGCTCTTTAGAACTGGAACGAGGAACGATGATAGCGTGACGAAGGTTTGCTCCAAAAGATCTCGTAGAATCGTCACATCATTCTTCATCTCAATAAAATATATTTCCCAACAAAAGCAATAATCCCAAGAATATATCCTTTTGTTAGACTTTCCATATATATTGTGGTAATCAGCATTGATTTAGTGCAATCGGTACAATTATATGATTTATGGAACATTCTAATTACATATTAAAAAATTCGATTCTGTTTCAAAAGCTTTTTAGTTTTAGTGGTTGAATATGATTTCTTCCTTCATCATTTGAGTTCGATTCTCTTTATTTATACCAGGAAAAAAAGGAAAACAAGAAAAAAAAAAGAATGTTAAGGTGACAAAGTGTTTTTTTTTTCCCAATCAAAAGCGAAAATTATATTAAACCAGATTTGTTAAAGTCACCTATAGAACATGGTCGGGCAGGGAACAACAACAACATTACTCATTGTCTTAAAGGCTCTCGCATATAGCAAGGTATATAAGGACGGATGTACGCAAATATACCATGTGTTATAAACACACATAGGTTGTTTTCTGATAACTCATAATAAAAATTACGTCAAGATATGTCGATCAACTGATACTTCACTATATAAGAAGGCATCCAATTTAATGAGTCATTTAAAGGAAATTAGAAAACCATCCTAATTTAGCGAGGTGGTGGTCATGGTGATCTCCTACGCGGCTCACAAAGACAATTTTGCTTCGGTAAATCAGGTATTCAACCGCCTGCTAGAGCTTGTTCATATACACAATAATCTGCATTAGGAGCCTCCAGCACTACAGGCCAAGAAGCTCCCACACAATGCACTTGCTGGAAAGGGACTCTCTTGCCTTTGGCAAGAATTGAACCCCTGACCTCCCTTTCGAGAACTCCTGCCCGAAACCCCTGACCTCTCTTTCGAGAACTCCTGCCCGAAACCCCTGACCTCTCTTTCGAGAACTCCTGTCCGGAACCAGTTGAGCTATGTCATGGGACGCAAAATGATTTTTCTGGTTGTTTGCAAACTTCCATCATGTAAGAGTATTTATAGTGCAATCCTTTTGGAGGTTACCAAATAGGTCGGGGTGCAAGAAATGGGCTTTCTGAGAGCACTAGGGGGGCGGGTTGGGCTTCACAGCAGTGGCCCGGAGAAAAATAAAAAGCCAGCAAATAGAATAAATAATACTAGTTTTCAAATTCGGATTCGTTTAGCTAAATGAACAATTTGGTTCGGTTTGTTTAGCTAAATGAGCTTTAAAATTAGTTTGATATCAGTTCGATAACCCTATAACTATTTAAACGAGCCGAACAGTTCGGTTCGTTTAACTAAACGAACCCAAATAGATGCTCGAATTCGGTTAGTTTAAGTAAAATTAACAAAAAAAACTCGAACCAAATACTAATTGAATTCGAACAGTTTGTGAACCGTTTGGTTCGTTTAACACCTCTATGTAAGAATATTTATAGTGCAATTCTTTGGAGGTTGCCAAATAGGGCGGGGTGCAAGAAATGGGCTTTCTGAGAGCACTAGAGGCGCGAGTTGGGCTTCACAACAGTGGCCCGGAGAAAAATAAAAGCCAGCAAATAGAATAATAATACTCCAGACGAGCTGGGTTTCTCACTTGGGCCTCATGAATTTATAAAGGCTAGTATTCCTCTTCTATTTACATAACTCAAGACTTCTATTTCGAATATTAATTTTTCATTCATCCGATATTAAGAGGGCGGGTTTTGGAGCAACTAGTAAGGTTACTGCTTTATGATCTTGAAATCACGGGTTCGAATCGCGGAAATAGCTTCTTGCACAAAGTGTACGATAAAGCTGCATACTATTTATATCATATTGCGAAGCGATTCGACCACTCCTTGGACCCAAGTGTAGGATAAGGTTGGCTACTGAGTACATCATATTGCGAAACGATCCGACCCCTCACTGGACCCTACACAAAAACAGGAGCTTAGTGCATCGAGAATACACATTCATCCGATATCATAATCAACAGAATTGATGCATATAAAAGTTGCCCATACCAAAAGATAGTTTGGAATAACAAAAGGTGGGCCTTGGAGTAACTGGTAAGGTTGCTGCTTTATGATCTTGAGGTCACGGGTTCGAATCGCGAAAACAGCCTCTTGCACAAAGTGTAGGATAAAGCTGCGTACATCAGATCGCGAATCGATCCAGCCTCTCTCTGGACCCTGCACAAACGTGAAAGCGTAGTGCACCAAAAACGCTCATTCATCCAATATCAGAATCAAAAGACTTGATGCAGATAAAAGTTGCCCATATCACAAAATACAGTTTGGAACATTTATGAGAATAAGGAATATCCGAGTACATAAGAGTCATCTTTATAGGCATGTCTATGTGGGTTATTAGAATCAACCTTTTGGCCCATGAAAACCAAAAAATATTCTAAGCAACAAAAGACATCTTTATTCCATATAACTCATGTTGTAAAATAGCTAAAAATAACTTTTTTTTAGCTATTTTACAATCATATATAAAAATAACTCATATATATGACATAATTTTATGAAGAATATTATGAAGTAGGTTAAACACGTTATAAAATATTAAATCAATCAAACATGAGTCCAACTTGTCTTAATATTATTTTTTTGTATTTTATTCACAAAGACAACAACAACAACATCATCATCATCCGGACCCAGTATATCCCAACGACAGCAAAAGCTATCGTTAGGGTATGGGGAGGATAAGTGTAGGCAGACAATACCTCTATCCCAAGGGATAGAGAGTCTGCTTCCAGTGAGACCCCCGGCTCTATATGTACCTACATAAATGACATAGTAATAGAGATATGTTGTGCTAGTGTGTTAGTGAAGAAATTCAAAAAATACAAAGAAAAGACTTTCAATATTAAAATATACATCATGTGTATATATAAATGTAATGTAAAACAACGTTATAACATACGCAACCAAATGGAAAGTCAACCTAAAGCGTAGATAGTGTCTACGCCTATCTATGTCCCTAAATATACTCTAAAGTGTCCCTATATATGACATATACCTCGTTAACCTTAATCTTATGTCTCCATGAACTCATATCCTGAACCATGTCCTCAGAGAGGTGCAAATCTAGTAGGTCGTGCCTAATCTACTCATCCCAAGTCAGTTTGGGCCTGCCTTTACTCATGTTTCCCTCTACAATGAAGCTTTCAATTGCTCTGACCGACGTCGTTGTCGGTCTCCGTTTGACATGCCCAAACCATCTCATTCTTCCCTCCCTTATCTTATATGTTATACTAGCCATGTCTAACCTTTCTCGAAACACCTCGTTTCTGATCCGGTCTAGCCTTGTATGCCCACACATCCACCTCAACATCTTCATCTCTGCCACTTCCATCTTCTGTAATTGTAGCCTCTTGATGGCCCAACAGTCTGTCCCATATAGCATTGCCGGTCGCACTGTCACCCTATAAAATTTTTTCCTTTAATTTAGTTGGGAAATTTTTGTCACACAGCACTCCTGAGGCCGCCCTCCATCTACACTAGCCTGCTTGGACTCGATGTGCTACATCATTATCTATGTCGCCATTCTGCTGCATAAATGATCCTAGGTACTTAAACTTACTTACCTGTGGTACCACTTGACCATCGATGGTGAGCTGGCTATCCTCACTGTCTGCTATGCCGCTGAAGTCGCAGTGCATATACTCGGTCTTAGAACGGCTAATCTTTAAGCATTTTCTCTCTAAAACACCCCTCCATTGCTCTAGTCTCATACTCATGGTATGTCTACTTTCTGCGACTAATACAATATCGTCAGCAAAAAGCATAAACCACGGAACTGCCTCATGTATCGGCTTTGACAACTCGTCAAGGACAACTGTAAAAAAAATGGGCTCAACACAGACCCTTGATGGAGACCGATCTCCATCGGAAAGAAGTCCGTATTTCCCATGGGTGTACGAACGGTTGTTTTAACAACAAAAACAAAAACATACTCAGTATATTCCAACGTCAGCAATAGCTACTGCTAGGGCCTGAAGAGTGTGAGGAACAAACAAACGATATCTCCATCCCAAGAGATAGAGAGTTTGCTTCCATTGAGACTCCCAGTTTCTATTCACAAAGCTTGAACCTAAAATCTTCTTGAAAAGACTTGTAAGTTTCTTACAACAAAACCAAACGTATCGAAATTCCAAAAAAGAGGTCTTCCCACAAAGCAATTGCATTACCCAACTCAAAAGGCAAAAGGTCCTAAGACGTCGCCCACCCGAAACTAAACCCATTTAAACAACGAAACTCAACCTGCTCACGCCACCCACAAACCCTATCTAACCACAATCATACCCAGTATATTTCAACAACGACAAAAGGTATCGCTAGGGTCTGGAGAGGGTGAGAGGAAGGTAAACAATACCTCCAACACAAAGAATAGAGAGTTTGCTTCTAGTGAGACCCTCATCTCTATATATACCTCCAGCATAGATATCACAATAATAGGAATATGCACTAGTGATAGGATTTTATCAAACATAAATCGAAAGCTTCAGATATTAAAATAGTAATAACACTGCACATGCACAAATAATTGAAAGACAAAGACCAAAGATGCAAGTCAACCTAAAACGTATGGAGTATCTAATACTCTAAGTATATTCTAAGATGTCCCTATATCCTACCTACATCTTCCTTAACCTTAACCTTAACATTTACTTTTAAGTTTGTTTATCTTAAATAAGTTGTTTATTCTAAAAGGATGCTCTCGGTGCGTTAAGCTTCTGCGTCTGTGCATGGTCTAAAGAGTGATCGGATCGTTTCGCGATCTAATATATGCAGTCTTAGCATACACTTTGTGTAAGAGGCTGTTTCCGCGATTCAAGCCCGTGACCTCAAGGTCACAAGGCATCAGCTTTACTAGTTGCATTTAATGAGGTCAAGTATATTAAAGCGTGTATTTTCTTTTACCATTTATAAGAAATAGACTTACATTTTGAAATATACCAAGATAGAAATATAGATATATAAAATGAGATATCAATGTGTGTTTTTATAAAATATCTTGTCATATTATGTAGATGAAAATTTTAGGGAAAAGTACACTTAGACCCTTTGTGGTTTGGCTTAATTCCAAAAACCTTCTATCTCGTTTGGAATTTTACATTTACCTCCCCTATAGTTTGGGTTAGAAAGGCACCGGCCAATTTTCGGCAAAACCACAGGGGGTAAACATGCCGGAAATTAGTCGGCGTCTTTTTAACCAAAACCATAGGGGAGGTAAATGTATAATTCCAAAAACCTCCCATCTCCTTTGGAATTATACATTTACCTCCCCTATGGTTTGAGTTAAAAAGTCACCGGCTAATTTCCGGCATGTTTACCCCCTGTGGTTTTGCCGGAAATTGGCCGATGTCTTTTTAACCCAAACTATAGGGGAAGTAAATGTATAATTCCAAATGAAATGAGAGGTTTTTAGAATTAAACCAAACCAAATATGATTTAGTATAATTTTCCCAAAATTTTATATAACCAGCTTAAGCATATACTTTCATAAATTACCAGCAATGAAAATAAAACATCAATATAAGCAAATGACGAATTATTGTTGCATGTGACAATAGTTTGACAATACGCCACAGAGTCGTAAAATTTTCCAAGCACAAGAAAGTGTATACAGATAAACTATATGCAAAGGTTAAAATAGTGAAAGAATACCTGATATAAATTTTTTAGTTGATCTTGGACCAACCGGTAAGGTTGTTGTTTTGTGATTTGAGGTCACGGGTTCGAGCTGTACAAAAAGCCTCTTGCACAAAGTATAAGATAATACTGCACACATCAAATCGCGAAGCGATGCGACATATCCCCGGACCTAGGAGTCTAATGCACCGGGAACGCCTTATAGTTGTTTAGGCAAACAAATTGCCATACCTCATTCCAGCTTGTGTAGATCACTGCGTAAGATTTCATCCAATCTAAAACAGTGTTGGGCTCCTGATTTGCATCTTCTATACATGTTTTTTGGGGCTGGAACAGTGGAGGTCCTCGGGGCGAGGAATTTCAACTTTTCTTCAAATATCCTTCCACTATCTATTAGCTTTAGTCGAGTTTAACACAAAAAAAAGAAAAAAAAAAAGAAAATTGCTGAGGTACACAACTCCAATCATTGCCTTCCGCACGCCCCAGCCGCCGCCCCGCCCCGACCCGACCCGCACATCCCACAACCTCGTCTCCGTTCGTCGTCAAAGACTCGATCCAAAGTAACTCTCTGGTAACAATAAAATAAGGAAACAAACAGTAATTTATTTGCTAACAAATATCCAACTATGTGGCAAATTTTAAACTAAGTAAAATTTTATTAACTACTTATTAATGAAAGTTTTACCTACACTTTATGCAAGAGGCTGTTTCTGCGATTCGAACAGTAAAGAGCTGGATCGGTTCGTGATCTGTGCAAGAGTTTGTTTTCGTGACTTGAACCGGGAGATTCCGGATCGCTTCGCGATCTGATGTACTTAGCCTTACTCTATACTTTGACCAATAGACTGTTTCTGCGGCTAGAATTTGTGAATTCAAGGTTACAAAGTATTAAACTTACTAGTTGGTCCAAGTTCCGCCCTCTAGCTGCCAATGGAAACAGCATAATAATAAATGTTAATATTTGTTTTACATAATCATCAATAAATGTGTTAAAATTTAACCGCGTAAAATTTGCCCTTACCATCTACATATTTTACACGTTTTTCTATACCTTTGTTTTAGCCCTCATACTTTATCAGCAAAAACCAGGAGCTAATAAAAATGGACGTGGATGAAGCGGCCGCCGCCCGAGAAGAGGCGATGCGATTGGAAAGCGTGAAGTCGGACGGCGATCGGAATCGACTTCGTGTGAAGCGGAAAACTCTGGAAGTCGTGCTTGAACAGTGCCAACGAGCACTGGAGCTCCTCAATGAAACTGGATTTATCGATGAAGAAGAGGAGGATGACGACGGAAATTGCAAGGACGAAGTTGGAGACAGCTGTTCCGCTTCGCCGAGGGGAGATGTAGAGACTGATGAGGTAATAATTGACTCAATAGGCTATAATGTTGCTTTTTCTTTGAGTTTTTCTTAGGTATTTGCGTGACTTTCGTTGTTATGTTGGTTTTAGAAGCTTTTCTTATTTATCTTTTAGTTCTTTGAGCCGTACGAGCTGTGAATTTTTCAATTTTCTCAGATTTTAGGCTTTTATATTGACTTTTATCCATGTTGCCTTTTATCGAAATAAAAAGATCTGTGCCTGGTGGAATTTCGGATTAACCTTAGAAGCTGTGGTGGAGCCATGGTTTTAATAATGGGCGGCCATGTCTGAATAATTGTGTGTAACATGTATGCTATCTACAGAAATTTCAAAACCTTTGATGACTTTGCTTCAAGGGACTTTATGAGATTTAATGGGCATCAACGATTAACGGAACCTGCGTAATCAGTGAGCAGAAAATTTGAGTTAATGCATGTGCCCGTGCTCAAACAGACTACTATATGCATGTATGCGTTATTTGTCTGCTGGTTAATCATTTCATATTATAACCGAGTCAGTCTTTTACCTGTTACCTAAATGAGGCGTGGAGCCTGTTGCTGCCAACCTTATGTGCTAAAGACTCAGAAGATCTACAGGATCTTGCTCCAAAGCAGTGGGCACAGTAGTTAAGGTGGCTGCTGGAGAAGTAGGAAAAGTACCAGCGTTTCCCAAAAAGAGTTTATTCTGGTTGATGGACCTATTGCTTTGTGTCAATGGGTGCGGCCATAAAGTCATCTCATTTTATTTGAATTGATAGCTCAATCTTCCCCTATTCTTTGGACCTCAGACCAGATCTTACAATACATACTTGTAGCTTTAATTCTTTACCTGTTGCAACTCATTAGCATCTGCCACTCTCTAACCATGCCATTTAGTTTGGAATATATTAAAATGTCATCCTTAGATTTTGATAGAATGAAATGACAAGTGTGCTAACTTAGCTATTAGTCCATCCTTGCTTTCGTATTACATGAAATGAACTATATTGCAGTTGCAAAATCATATGAAAGGGAAAATGTTGTGCATATATTCACTTTATACATTGTTGATCTGTATTTACCTATACTTGGGCAACAAACTATCCTTGTGATCTTAAATGTTTGACAAGTATATCGGGTCTTGTCCAACATATCATGAGTTGTGAGGGTAACATTACTTCTCTCAAGTTGACCCATTGCTCCTATGCTTTGACTTCTATTTCATCTTTAATTCCATGTTTCCAACCCCTGAGTGCACACAAGCCTTCATAACTTATTCAACTCAACTAATTTTCTTATGCAGTATTAATTTAACTAGTTGAATGGAAGATGAAATAAAGAACATAATGGAAGAACATCAAGATGATGGAGCATACGGGTTATTACTGTTTAATTTGGCTACATAATGTAGCACACATTCTTTCCGAATGCTATATTATTATTAACTGTGCCCAGTAATGGTCCAATGTCCTTCTGTGTGTATACTTTTTCCTCTCTATTGTTTATTCAGCACTATTTTGTGAACTAATACAAACTTGGCACATCTTTTTTTTTCTTTTTTATTTGCAGTTGTGTGATCTACTGAAGTCTAGGGTTGAATGCCCAGATTTCCTTGAAAAGCTAGAAACTGCCCAGGCATCAATTTCACAAAACATGGCTGGTATGGTTTCTGAAACTTCTTTTGCAAAGCTTATCGGAAGTGTCAGATATATTGGTTATATTTGAGGGGAGAATGTTGGAAACTACTGCAATTGAGGCACTGGTTGATGGGTCACGTTTTACAAATAGGCTTGTATGTGTTTTGTTTATTGTTTGTTTCTTTTCAATCAAGGAATGAATGCCCATACATGCAGACTGAATCAACCCAATTTGGTGTAGCATGTTTTGTTAGAAACACAATGATTTCATATCACGATCTGCAAGCTTTCCCTTTATCTTATATTCTGTTAGGAATTTCAATGGGTGTGGTTTCTTATATATTCCTCTTTGATTTTGAAGAAGGTAGCTCATGGGATGTTGTGAACGAAAAGGATCTCTGGGAAGGTGGGAATTCTGAGTTGGACAAAGAAGACTTCGTATTAGTGAGGCGAGAAGATATAGTAGATGGAATGGCATGTTTCATGGCGGCATACTTGATGTCAATCAAGCAGACTAAGGTATAGAGAATCTTTTTGGGCTTGGGTTCTAACTACTTCCCACACTGAATTTTCTTTGCATCTGACTCAAATCTGTCCATGAGACTTATACTCTTACTTTCTGCGTCCAGGATTTGTCACCAACCCAACTTCAGGAGGGTGAGTTGACCCACATTTCAAAAGAATCAGGAACCACACCTTGATATTTGCACATTTTGACTTAAGTTTTTCGAGGCCTTAGACTTTTTTAATATATTCTCAGCACTTGGCAAGACGTTTTCTGTTAAAAAGAAGAAAGGGAAGCTACAAAAGGCATGGGATGGAAGCAGAGTTGTTTACAATGTGGCATCTTGGGGTGCTACAGCTGTAGGGTTAGTACTCTTCGTTTCTTTGAGGAATGTGAAAATCTGGGATGTGGTCTCTCCAATTTACACATCCAATGAGGAATTGACTTGTTGTAGAAATAGACGTAAAACTCTGCGCCGTGTATGTTCCTGATTGGAGGTGTACATCGGAGAGCCATTGTCCTAGATTTTGCTTTTTTTTTAAGGCCGTTCCTTATATTGCTTAATGCAGTACATTGCCTGCAGAAATTGAACAATATCTGTCACTTGCCTCAATGCATGCAGCAGTTCTAATTGATCTGAACTTAAACTCCTCTTGACTTCTAGCTTGTACTAGGTGGTTCTTGTCTCAGCCGTTTAATGCCATTGACAGTGAAAAATGCTGCAATTTTATTGTTCCTCCCTCTCTTCACGACTTTAATTGATCCGGGTGGTTTTTTTCCTTTACTTTACCAGCATATACCAGAACCCAGCTATTCTGAAGGCCGCCTCAGCGGCATTCTGGACATCCTGCCATGTGATATCAAAGCTGTTCTGAACCAGGAGATGCAGAGAAGGCAAAGTCGTCCATGTGTCTCTGAAGAAGTTGTTTGATATCCTTTCAGATAATGTAGCCTGACTTAATGCTTGTGCTACACTTGATTAGTCTGCTACTATTTGATCCTGTAAATATGCTTCCCATTCATGTTCTTATATATATATGTATAGCTCATTACTCCCGTAGTCGTTTTGTGTGCGAGGCTGTACCTGTACTAGAACTGTGTTCTCTGTAAAATCTACAAGTAATGGTACTGGCCATGTTTGAAGAATTCTTTTTGCTGCTTCTCCTATATATTATTGCCTCAGTTCCAAAATTGGTCTAGTTGACTTTTCATTATAGTGTAATTTTTATACTATGGGGCTCGGATTCCCTGGCGGTTTACCCGGTGATACGTGTCCAGGCAGGAGGAGGTGGTGAGGTCGGGGGCGGTGAGGGGATCTTGGTTGATATTTGTGTGTGTTTTCTTGAACAATAGTCTGTCATCTTGTGTACATTTGTTTTGGTCACAAAGAGGAGGCCATATCCTCAAAACCGTAGCAAACTAATAGCCTTCATATCATCTACTGCATTGTGTAAGAGTCGGTACATCAAATGAAGATTTTGCAGCATTTATAGCCCTCCTAAAGGTTGGAGCTTCATCGGGTCGCCCTTTCTTGTGGCAAAGAAAGTTCAATGGCTGTTTTTTGCATTGTGATTCTTTATCATTCTTTCTAAATGCGTGAGCCCTGACTCCTAGCCTTGGACACACTTTTTAAGCCTTCAAGTCCTTGGTCTAGAAATTGGTTGGTCTAGAAATTGGGTCGACTACAGACTGAGCATTAGGGCTGTTGAACGAATCGAACAGTTTACAAATTCGAGTTCAGTTTGTGTTTGGTTCGTATTCGTTTGGTAATTATTTGTTAACGAGCCGGATTTGAACATGTATTTGGGTTCGTTTAGTTAAAAGAGCTGAATTGTTTGCTAGCTGTTCGGCTTGTTTAACTAAACGAACCTAAATACCTGTTCAAATTCGGCTCGGCAACCGAACGAATTGAACTGTTTGCGAGCTGTTCGGCTCGTTTAAAGAGTTATAAAGTTATCGAGCCGAATTCAAACTAATTTTAAAGTTTGTTTAGCTAAACGAACTGAGTTGAACAGTTTGTTTAGCTAAATGAATCCGAATTCAAAATCCTAGTATTTCTTTCGGTTCGGTTCGTTACCACCCCTACTGGGCATGGATGATTCAGAATGGGTATTGAAAAGCTGAACAAATAAAGTTGAATGTCTCAATTGCACTATATAGTCTGGACGTATTATAGCTTAACATGTGACATTAATGTTGTCTATAATCATTTTTAATCAACATGCTATTGGCTGATTAGCCAAGTGTGTTTAAATAAGGCATGAATTTTCCCTTATCTTTGTCATTGGGAGGTTTTGACTGCCCTTTTATGTGTTGTTTGTTAGTAGCTGCTATCCATTTTAGAAGTTACGATATAAGGCACGAACACAAATAAATGCGAATGTCACACGAATAGGGTGGTTTGGAAACAGATCAGAGCGAATGTCACACTAATAGTTGTGCTTAGAGGAGAGGTATTTGTAGGTAAATTTTAAAATGGCCATGGATGAAGTATGATTAGTTGTTATTCCATTGCTTTGCATCTAGATAAATCTTATGTGACATCATTCTATCATTTTATATCTAGATAAATCTTATGTGACATCATTCTACTGTGCCGACTAATATAAAATTTTTGGTATTTGTATATATTCCATTCGCATATATAGAATGGAATGCATATATGTTCGGATGTTGTCTGTGTTTTTTATATTGTGAGATAGCAGTTGATCGACACATGTTGATGTAATTTTCATTATGGGTCATCGAAAAACAACCTCCGTGTGTTTCTAACACATGGATATACGCAACCATACTCATGTGTTACAAACACACAGATGTTGTTTCCTGATGACCATAATGATACGTCAAGCTATGTCAATCAACTGTTACTTCACAATTTAAGAAGCGCAACCAATTTAGTGATTTTTCATATATAAATCACATTATCACACTATATCCCTATTATTGTGTCATCTATGCAGGTACATATAGAACCGGAGGTCTAGCTGGAAGCAAACTCTCTATCTTTTGAGATGGAGGTATTGTTTTCTGCCTCTCACACCCTCCAGATCCTAGCGACAACTTTTGTTGTAGTTGATATACATTGAGTATGTGTTTGTTGTATATATAAATCACAAATGAATGTCGACCATGTAAAAAGTAAGCATAAAGAGACACCATTAATCTAAATTCAACTTAGTCATAGGCATTTCAAATGCTTTTTATTACAAAAATCTCCTTACCTTGCGTGTTTACAGCTACAAGAACAACAAAAATACCCAAAACTTGACATTCTTTGGCACATATTTGAAAGCTACAAAATCAATAAGGATTATGCTGTCAAAATTACATGGTTTTACACCAAAATCTGTACTTTTTTGGGGCCTCAAACCCTAAAAAAAAGGAATTCAATCCAATCTTAACACAAATCGATAAACTTTATCTACAGAAGACGCTCTTTTTGGAAAGGATTTTGAATCCATCGTTGAACTTACAGTTTGTTTTTTTGGTTCTTGCTTTTGGGTTCTTTTCATTTCAAATAGAGTAAAGGACACAATCTTTTTGGCTTTGGAATATAATGAAATAAAACAAAATGACTCACTATATTGGCTGCGCTTCTTATATTGTGAAGTAGCAGCATATCGCAATTATGAGGACATCCACCGCCCCAGCCTCTTAAACTGAATAAAGACTTAAGTTGTACCGACACAAGATGTCCCTGCAAACCAGACCTTTTCGAAACAAAAATATCTTAGCACATTTGGATGTGCATTGTGTGGGGCACACAATATACACCAACACCATAGAATGTATTATTTCAAGAGTATATCTGTGTAAGATAAAGGTTTAGGAGATGACCTCAGACCAATTATCTCCAAGATTTTCATACTTTTCTAGGAATGACTCGTATAAGAAAATGTCACTATTTGTAAATACGTATTATATTAAACAATGTGTTATAAGCATAAAAAAATGACAATTATTCGTTATTTCGTAATATTTATAAAGTAGATTTCTCGTATATCATAATATTTGATTCACATAATTCTCCACTCAACTTTTAATCTCACGGTAACTACAAGGTTGAAAAACTTTTTTTTTTAATTTTTTAATTAACTTAAATAAACAAATACATAACTATACAACAACACTAACCGATCGTCTTAGAATCTCCTGTCTATGGAGGGTTGTGTAGAGCTGGATGTATGCAACCATAACCTGCGTTAGAAACACACAAAGTTTGTTTTCCGATAACACATAATGAAAATTGCGTCAAACTATATTGATCAACTACTAATTCACAATATAAGAAACGCATTCAATTTAGTGAGTCATTTTGCTTTATTCCACTATATTCTAAAGTTAAGAAAATATGTGTCATTAACTCAATTAAAAATGAAAAGAAAACAAATAAATAACTATACAACAACAACACATATCCTATATATTTCAATGACATAAAAAGCTATCGTTAGAGTCTGTGAGAGTGAGAGACAGACAAACAATACCTCCAGCTATCGTTAGAGTCTGTGAGAGTGAGAGGCAGACAAACAATACCTTTATTCCACATGATAGAGAATTTACTTTTAGTAAGACCTTTGAATCTAATTGTACCTACATGAATACATAGTGTGTGATCAAACATACATAGAAACAAATACATAACTATCTCAGTCCAAATTAAGACTCTATCCAACAGCGATAACTGCTAAGTGCAAGCTGTAAAGTAAAAGGCTCGTCAATTTTCTTTCGCGTCAAATTCCTCTCTCTTTTTCGCTCCTCAAAACTCCCAAAAGTAAACAAAACCGCCATGGCAATTTCGGCCACCGCCGTCCCCGCCGATCTGTCGCGTGAGCAGTACGTCTACATGGCGAAGCTCGCCGAGCAAGCCGAGCGCTACGAAGAGATGGTACAGTTCATGGACAAGCTCGTTCTCAGCGCCACCCCCGCCGGCGAGCTCACCGTCGAGGAGCGCAACCTCCTGTCTGTTGCTTACAAGAACGTGATCGGCTCTCTTAGAGCGGCGTGGAGAATCGTATCTTCGATCGAGCAGAAAGAGGAGTCTAGGAAGAATGAAGATCACGTTGTGCTTGTTAAGGAGTACAGATCTAAGATCGAGAATGAGTTGAGTGAGGTCTGCGCTGGGATTCTGAAGCTTCTAGAATCTAATCTCGTGCCTTCGGCGTCTACTAGTGAATCGAAGGTGTTTTATTTGAAGATGAAGGGGGATTATCATAGGTATTTGGCTGAGTTTAAGTCAGGAGACGAACGTAAGGAGGCTGCTGATGATACTATGAACTCTTACAAAGCTGCTCAGGTACATACTTCAATTAGTATTATAATTATTTATTATTTCAGCTATTAAGCATAATTTTAGGGGTTTGAGGAGAAAAAATGTTCCTGCTGTCAAAGTAGCTTTAACAGGCGAAGTACAATGTCAGCTTAGGTTAAGGTTAAGTTAGCATTGTTGATTATACTTGTCGTTTAGATCATATGATGTAGATCATGTTTGGATGCATTTCATTTAAATAATCACTTCATAAATTTGATACGATAAACCTAGTTTGTAGATGATGTAAAATATTTATCATGGTACTAATTTTAATTCGTATAATGAGCTCTTTACTATAAGGTACTGTAATTTTACAAATAGTGTAGGCATGCTTTTCTTTCATATGATGGAAAAATCTGAGAGAAAAATTTGAGTTTAAAGTCAAAACTTTTACTGGAATTGTGGATTTATTATAATTGTGATTATTATGGGGTGCTTTAATGTTCACTTGGATGTTATTTTGTTAATGTAAGAATTGAGGAGCTTTTAATTGTTCTGCTTTCAATGTGTCTTTATTATGTGGAAGTTCAGTTGAATATCAGATCAAGTGAAAGATATTAGTTTCTGATATATTAGCCGGTTTAATGTCTAAAGCAATTGGTGTTCTGAGGAAAGGTTGTTTGTTCGGCAGTTAAATTCTATGGAACGAACTCTGGGCAAGTTCATGTGATTTTGTAATATGCTACGTCAAGTCACCAAAGCAAACAAAATTTTGGAAATTCTATCTCTTCTTATGTTTCTTTGATACTTGTCTTCCTAAGATTTGATTGTTCCCATCCTCTTTCCAGATTTTCCTCATGCTTTTCATGTGATTTCCGGAATTGTGAATTAGCATTTGCCATGATGTGGTCGTTAAGGAACAAATTTGAAACCAGTGACCCCTGACCACTCCTGAAAACCCTGGTCTAGGATAGCGATGAATGTGGAAAAATGAGCATAGTTGATATGTTGGGATGGGATTGGCTGTTTACAGTTGTTTGTGCTTTTAAGTCATTCTGCATGAGTTCTGGTATATAGCATAGTTATAAATGAGAATTTCTTGATCATAAAAACATAACTCACCTGCATTATTTAGTAAAGAAGTTGCGTAAAAGTCAGTGCCTATGCCTGAAGTTGTTGAGGAACTATAGATACGCAAGAGATTTCTGACCTGCTTGGGTTGCACGCATGCATATATATGTATCACTCTCTCTCTGCGTGTATTTTTTTATATTTTATTTTTTTGCGGGAGTGGGGTGACACTACTGGCTATCTTGAAGTAAACACCAAATTCAATTTTTGCACATATGATAGTTTGATTTGCTGCATGTTATAACTAATTAGCTTTATTGTCTAAATGACTGTGTCAAAGTTGTCGAGATCTTTGAGAATTTGGGATCTCTGCAACTATCTGTTTTATGAATCCCTAGTAAGAGTAATAGACTTGAAATCTTGAACGAAATTATTTTTTTTGCATTAATCGGAAGCAGAAGGGTTGCTTTACTTCGGTCAATTTTGTTTTGATACAATGTTTTAGTTTCAGTCCCATTGCAAAAGTATAGCAAATTGTTGATCCACTTGAGCTCATAATTTTACGTTATATTGTTGAAGGATATAGCTCTTGTAGATCTTCCACCAACACATCCTATAAGGCTGGGGCTGGCTCTCAACTTCTCTGTCTTCTACTATGAGATTCTCAACTCATCTGAGAAGGCCTGTAGTATGGCTAAGCAGGTAACCCTGGATCTGTCTTTTGCAACCACTGTTGTGTAATAATTATTTGTCAGATTTGGTGGTGTGTGTTATTTTCTGCCATTTCTTTAAAATTCTGTTTGCTGCATCTTTTTGCTCGAAATTATCATCTGACTATTATCTATGTTAATTTTGAAAATGGATTTGCTTGCTTATGTGAGATCATTCTCTGACTTGCAGCCAGGCCTCTGTATTGCATATCCCCCTTGTCAAGAGTATTTTGATGTAAATATTTCTGGCAGAAGGAAAGGAATCTTTTCAGTAGTTGCGAGCTTGTTTAAATCGAACTAAATAACGGCCTGGCTTCTTGTTTCCGGAATTCGCTTTAGTTTTCGTGAAATGTGTTGTGTAGAAATCTGTACTCTTAAAACAAATGGGCAAAAGTGGTCACAAACCTAAATTAGTGTGCTTTCGTTGCTACAAAATCTCTTTGTTTGGATGCTTAGTTAGCTAACCATGAATCTTCCCATGGTTATTTAGTTTAAGCTCCTGTACAATTAGCGATCAAAAGGGATGACGTGTTCTTTGTATAAACATGACATGGAATTATTACTTTTGCGCTGCTATCCCCTTTTGTGCAGGCATTTGAGGAAGCTATTGCTGAACTGGACACTTTGGGTGAAGAATCATACAAAGACAGCACCCTCATCATGCAACTCTTGAGGGACAATCTCACCCTATGGACTTCAGACACTCAGGTACGCACTATAATCCATCCCCTGTTTTATTGTTTTGATTTCCCATTAGCATTTAGATCCAGAGCAAACTAGGTTGCCCTCCCGATAGCTTAATGTAAGCCACCTATATTTTGCTATGGTCAACAACATCTTTTGTAAATCCGCCATTTTGGCTCATATATGAAATTTTAATTACAAAAGAAAAAAAAGGGTTGCCCTTCCGATTGTTGTCCGAGAACCTTACACAAGTCTATGACTTCATGCAGGATCAGTTAGACGAGTCTTGAGTATGCAAGAAGGCTTTCTCTTTGGGGTGACTGCTAGAATTGGGGCATCAACTGTAATTTATGTGGCCTAATGATGTTGTCATTTATGAAACAACGTAGAGTTGTTTGATAATAGCATGGAACCAATTGAAGTGTTTCTAACTATGCTGCATGTTTTATATTTTGTTCTTAATGACGTGTTTCTCATTTCGGATTCTTGCATGGTTTTTTCACCAATCTTTGCTTCGAAATTGATCCCTTGTAATTTCAGTTTTACAAGAACTTTGAAGTTGCTTTTCTAGGATTTCTTTATATTTTGTCAACCGGTAAGATTTGTGACCTTGAGATCACGGATTCGAGCTACTAAAATGCATTTTTGCACAAAGTGTAAGGTAAGACTATGTATATTCGCGATCCGGCTCTTTCTCGAACTCTGCAAACACGAGAGCCTAGTGTACTGTTCTTGTCAATAATATGTTGTACATGTTCGCCTGCACAGGTGACTGTTGCAGTTTAGTTTTAGATCATTGTAACCCTTCGGGAAATTATCACGGTATTGTAAATGATAGAGATCAATAAAAAAGTGAATGTGTAAAGGTACTTTATATCTTTTTTAACGGTATTGAATGATATAGATCAATGAAAAAAAAAGAATGTGTAAAGATAATTTGTATCTTTTTAATTATTGGTTTATATAATTTTTGTTGCTATTTTCATGTTATATTTTCAATTAAGAAGCACCATTCTTGGTTTTGTTATACACTGATGCAAGAAATAAAAATAAGAAGGCAGAGAGGGATTTTGTTTGTTTGCGGACAAAGATTTTATTTATCGGAGTACACAAAACATATAAGAACCACACAGCAGCACGAAAGTTGAGTGATATTATGTTATGACTTGAAATCTTAAATTAATTTTTCATAAAACCACGTCAACACAACTTACTGTGTTGATAAATCACAAATTTAAAAGCAACATTCTCTGTACCAGCGGTTATTTGTTTTCATTTCCTTTTTTTTTTGTGTCATCGTTGTTTTTTTTTTTTTTTT
>AP025070.1:30283765-30381276 GCA_036186865.1 Eustoma russellianum | reverse complement strand
TTTTTTTTTTTTTTTTTGAGGTTAAAAAGGCGTTTCATTCATAGACAATCAGCCTCGGAGGCGATTAGTACATTAGAGGACAGGTTTTCGCTCCACTCCATAAGAGAATCTAAGTCTAGTCCAGCTTGTGCAAGACGGTGAGCTGGAATATTACCCTCACGGTAAATATGTGAAAAACGTACATTGGAAAAACATTCCGCTAGAGAGCGAATAGTAGCTACAATTGATCCCTGTAAAGAGAGGTCTTCCTCTGTGGACATGATGCGATGGTAGGCTTGTAAACAGTCAGTTTCTATTTCAATCAGATCAAAACCGCGGTTAAAGGCGTAAGTGAGACCCTCGTTGATAGCCAAAAGCTCCAAAAGTTCGACATCTTGAGCATGGTGTGAAGGCTTTGAGAAGGCACACACATTAGTTCCTCGGCGATCGCGAAAGATGGCTCCAATCGCAGCTTTACCATTACAAACTGAAGCGTCTACGTTGACTTTCACATATCCAACATCCGGAGGCTTCCACTTTACATCCTTGGCCCTCGTCACTCTATCAACTTTTTTCTCTGCGTAGTTTGCGAAATACTCAATGGCCTGACTTTCCGCAAGTGCAACCAGGGTGGAGGAACGAGGATACTGGCCTTCAAATATGGAAGAGCATCTCGCTTTCCAAATGTGCCACAGAAGATAGCAGAATCTGGAGAAGCCAAGGTCTCCTTGCAAGTCAATGATGGATTTGAGCAGAGTCACCAGTGAAGGGGCTGGGACTTTGAGCCAATTAGCGGTTTCATTAGGCACAGTTGCGATAGCAGAGGGTATAATACAGTGGTGAAATAGGTGGTTGATCGTTTCTTGCTCTTTCCCACAAATCAAGCAGTTATCTTCCGCAAGACCTCGGCGTTGGAGGTCGACTCCAGTAGGTAATGTGTCATGCAATAATCGCCACATAAAATGTTTGATTCTTGGAAGCATAGGGGCAGACCATACACTTGTTAAAATCATCTGGAAGATAGAGGTTGAGGTGGATGAACTCGATGGCGAGGAGATGACGTTTTTGGAAGTCATCGCTAGATGGTAGCCTGTTTTTACCGTGTATGTTCCTTTTGGATGGTAGAGCCAGACTAGTTGATCGAAATCTCCACGCCCCAACAGTGGGAAGCTAAGAATTTTTTCGCGTTCAAAGTCATAGAAGTGAAGCTTCAGAATCTGTTCATTCCAACTGTTGGTACCTGGTATGATTAAATCTGACACTCGTGCTTCATGGGCCAAGCTGTTGGCATGGTAAATGGGTTGAAGCTTTGAGGAGTTATGAAGCCATGAATCATGATAAATTCTAATGTGGTTACCATTCCCAACTCTCCATATAAGACCATCAAGAAGGAGCTGCTTCCCCTTGTTCAAGCTTCGCCATAGATAAGAGGACCGCTGATTTAATTCCGCCGAGGTTAGGTCTGTGTGTGGGTAGTACTTTGCTCGCAGTATTTGTTCGGTGAAAGAGCCCTGTTGTCGCATCAGACACCATATTTGTTTGGCAAGCATTGCCTGGTTGAAAGCCTCCAAGTTCCGAAATCCCAATCCACCACATTTTTTTGGTAGGCAGCAATACTTCCATGCCTTCCAGTTGATCTTCTTATCATGCTGATTAGAGCCCCAGTAGAATTGCCGGATCATTCTTTCCACCTCAGAGATTAGATTTTTAGGGAGTTCAAAACAGTGCATCACGTCAGCAGGGATGGCTTGTATCACTGCTTTAATGAGAATCTCTTTCCCTGCTGGAGAGAGATACTTCTCCTTCCACCCACTCATCTTTTTCCAAACTCTATCTTGCACATAAGAGAAGATTTCTTTCTTGGAACGGCCGGTCATGTATGGTAAACCCAAATACTTGCCTTTACCATCACCTCTTGGTATGCCCATCATTTCTGAGATTAAGTTTTGTTGCACACTGGACACCCCATTGCTGAAATGCAATGAGGATTTTGTCATGTTGATGCGTTGTCCTGAGTGCTTCTCGTAAGTTGACAGAATTCCCATAAAAGAAGTGCAGCTAGCTAAAGATGCCTCCAGAAAAATTAGGCTGTCGTCCGCAAAGAATAAATGCGTGAGGGTGGGGCCAGAGACATCGAATTGAAGCCCTCTCAGGTTCCCAGATGCAGTAGTTTGTTGGATCAAAGCTGACAGTCCTTCGGCACTGATAATAAACAAGAAAGGGGATAGTGGATCGCCTTGACGAATTCCACAAGTGGGGCGAAAAGAAACAGTGGGCGTGCCATTAACTAAAACCTGAAAAGATACCGTGGACACACAGCGCATGATTAAGGAAATCACCGTCTCCGGGAAGTCCATCCGTCTCATAATTAAACTTAGAAAGGACCATTCGACGCGGTCGAAGGCTTTTGCCATGTCTAATTTCAGTGCCAAATGTTTATTGCAGCCAGTTTGATTTGTCTTCATGGAATGAAAAGCCTCGAAAGCTGCTATAGCATTATCTGTGATTAAGCGACCGCTTACAAAAGCACTTTGATGAGGAGATATCACATTGTTCATCTAATTTTAATCGATTAGTGATCACCCTTGACATGATCTTATATACATAATTACAGAGGCTAATGGGCCGAAATTCTGTAATGAGGGTAGGAGACTTACATTTTGGGATAAGTGAGATAAAAGTACGATTGAGGTCATCCATTGGGTGGCCATGGTTGAGGCAGCCAAGGAGCACGCGCGTGATGTCTGGACCAAAAATTCCCCAGTGTCTTTGTATGAAAATGGTATGTAGCCCGTCTGGCCCTGGTGCTTTGCGCCCCGGTATTTGTTTGAGAGCTAACTGTATTTCCTTCTCAGTGTAGGGGCGTTGTAGGTTTTGCTGTTGTGTGATTGTTAGTTTGCGGAAAGTGAGGCATTCTAAAGAATCATCTGTCGTATGAGATGTGCTGTGGATATTTTGGAAGTAGTCCAGGACAATTTGGGTAATACCTTCTGGGGTGGAGATCCTCGATCCCTGACTGTCGATCAGAGAGGATATAGTATTTCGTTCCTTGCGGGAGGAGGCTTTGTGGTGAAAAAAAGAAGTGTTTCTGTCCATATTTGTCAGCCAGTCAGCTCTACCACGCTGTCGCCAATATTCCTCTTCCATGTTGAGCAGTCTGTCGAGCTTGGCCATTAGGGAACGTTCTTCATGTGGGGAATAATTGGGGCTGCCTTGTAGTTTAAGGAGAGTGTCTTGTACTTCTTTTATGCTTTTTGGCAGAGTACCGTGTTTCTTGCTGCTCCACTCTCGCAGTCTCACTTTGGTGATTGTTATAGCCCTGGTTAGACTGTCTGCATCATCTATGTTAGGTTGTCCCCTCCAACATGCTGTCGAGTTCATCATCGTTCAACCAAAAAGGTTCAAATCGCTTAATGCGTCCCCAACGTACACTTTCATTATGCTTATTCCAGTCTTCTGAGATAAGAATAGGTAGGTGATCAGAATGAGAAGCTGAAAGGTGATGTACTTTATGATGCTGGAAAATCTCAGCCCATTCAGTAGTTGCAACTGCCCTATCGAGACGAAGCCTAACAAGCCCTTCATTTCTGCCATTACGCCAAGTGAAAACTGGCCCATTGAATCCGAGATCAATTAGTTTGCAATCAGACAACGCATCCTGAAAAGCCGCCATGGCATTTCTATTACGTTCCAGCTGCCCGTCTTTTTCATGCTGAAAGAGAATTTCGTTGAAGTCTCCGAAAACATTCCATGGCAGCAGTGATATGCTCGCCAGGCGTCTTAATAACGTCCATGAGTGGTGGCGATCTTCTTTTGCCGGGTTTCCATAGAAACCAGTTAACCGCCATGGAGGCTTGGACGACATGTTGATTTGGACGTCAATGTGCCCTTTGGAATAACTTAATAGAGTAACTTGAGCTTCCTCATTCCAGAAAAGTGCTAGCCCACCACTCTGTCCTAAAGCATCAACCACAAATCCATTCTGAAAACCTAAACGAAAACGGACTGACTCAAGATATTTTTTTTTTTTTTTTGTTTCGGAAAGGAAAACTACACAAGGCCTGGTAGCCCTAATCAAGCTACCAAGTGCACGGACCGCCGAGGGTTGGCCAATCCCCCGGCAGTTCCACGCTAGGAGATTCATTGGACCTGGCGGGGCTGCTCATCAGCAGCCACCGCCAAAACTTGGAGTGTAGGCAGCGTTCCGTCACTTTTCGGCTTCTTGTTGGAATCAACATTGTCCGCATATAGCAAGTTTCTTTTGAGGCCTATGGAGGGGGATGTGTTGGTGATATCCTTTAGAGCCATACTTGTATGTGGCTGCCGCTTGTAGGTACCTTATTATGTTGTCTGCGACTAAGTCGGTAGGGAGTACAAATTGGAAAGTGTTACCTTCGAGTTTAATGATACTGAAGGAATTGCACTTCCATGATTTCTGAAGTGCCATCTTCATCCCTTTGGTAGAGATTTCTCGATTAGCGATGATTTTCCCAGCAAACTTCTTTTATTTTCCTCTAATCCCGCAGCTACTTCATCCACACTTATCGTTGTTGAAATGGATTCGAAGTCCGTCAGTTTCAGATTGTTTAGTAAGTGATTGAGAGCCTCCTTCTCCATTTGCGAACGGAAAATGGAAAGGAGAGAAAACCCTAAGATTAGAGAGAAAGCTCCTACGGAGGAGAGGCCACCTTGCTGAAGAATGTATACGTTGATGTCATCGTTGTTATTATTTGTGTTTTCCGTCGTCAACTCACTCTTGGATTTCTTTCACAACACTGGCCGGCAACTTTTGCGACACACGCAATATTATCTTCATTAATCATTCCGGATTCTTTCATTTCTCATGTAAAGAACTTTTCTTTCACGAGTACGTTTATCCACTCTGCTAAATACCGATACGCCCCATGAGCTTTGGCATTGTTAATCAATTCCACAATAAGTATTGTTTTCCTCACTCCAGTTCTCCCGAAGAGTCTTATTTTTCTTACAAAGTCTTTTAGGGTATGGTTATCTTGACGTAGGTATGTCTATGCACTAAATTAACCTAAGTTAAATGAAGTCTCAATCTGCCAATACAACACGAAACGAATGTGTTTTTTGAGATTTCACATCAAAATCATGTCTAGCATGTATGCTCCTACCAGCGTCTAACAAATCCAAAAAATGATCGTCAACCACTCAAACTTATCACGAACCCAATTCACTAAACTAGAAGCAAAACTATATACATCAAACCAAAAATGACATGTCAATCTGTCAACCAACATGTAAAATCTGCCAAAATTACAGAAATCAGGTTGGTGGATTAACCTGATTCCAATCTGACATGTTATGTTTAAATTTACCTTTTGAAACCTATAACTAGGGCTGTAAATGAACCAAGCCGTTCGGTTGTTTGGCTCGTTTGGCTCAAGCTCGAGCTCAAGCTCGGCTCAGATAAAATGTTAATGAACAGAGCTTGAACACCTTTTTTCTGTTCGAACTCGGCAAGTGACACCGTTCGTTTAAGGTGTTCGGCTCGTTAATGTTGTTCGTGAGTTAAACGAACCAAGCTTGAACAATTAAATATGTTCGTTTAAATAAACGAACAAGCTCGGATTATTCGCTAAGTTAAATGAACCGAGCTTGAACAACGCAATGCTCGGCTCGTTCGGCTCGTTTACAGCCTTGCCTATAACCTATCAACCTGTGTTAACTCGAACCAGACATCTTTGTCACTCCTAATCACACTCTGAAAGCGACCTGGCTATCAAATTGAGCTCCAAATCATCAATTTAAGATCCAGCAGATGTTATGTTATTCCACAAACAAAACCAGAAAAAAAAAAGTAAAGGAAAATAAAAAAAAAGGAGGATGTTAGGGGTTTTCCATAATTTCCACAAAAGATACATTATTATACATGGGATTTGAAAATATTGTACTCCTTTAATCACAATATGCAGGTTTATCCATGGGGATAGGATCACCTCGCCGCAAGGGAGGTGCGGTGACGCGTGACCGCACGATACATGGCAACAAGGGAGGGTGGCCTCATCACCCCTTGCTGCCATGTGTCGCGTGGTCACAAAGGGGGTGAGGAAAATTGGGGTGAGGAGATCCCAACCTTTATTCATGAGTGGTGTAAACATGTTACAAACTTAAACTGAGACCCATTTTGCCACACGAAACAATAATTCTTCATTGGGGTGATATATTAGAGAGCCTCCATATAAAAATATTGTTTAATAGGAACTTCATCGCATTCAAATAAATGTTTCTTCACTCTAGCATGTTCATGTTTAGCGGATGAGATCCTAGGAGGCTAAAAGTGAGGTGAAAATCGAGGCCTCCGATCACGCGTCGCCACGTGTACAAAAGCAAGGAGGTGCTGCAATTTTTTTTAAAAAAATGCTTTTGTACACGTGGCAACGCGTGATTGGAGGCCTCACTTTTAGCCTCTTAGAATCTCATCCGCCAGTTTAGACTCGATAAATTGTATATAACTCTCTCTTTTTTCAATGTTTGGTCAAGCGTTTTTCTTTGTTAAGGGAGTGGGTTCTTTCCCACCTCTACCAGAGGCCCCTTAGCCAGGTAGGATATAAATCGAGGGATGTGCTCTACTAGCAGCCCTACAAGGGAGATGACACACGAGATTCAGGAGCTCAGAAGCAACCTTTGTAATATTTCAACAAAGTATTGCCTCTACACGGGTTCAAACTCGGGACGTCGGGGTTCTTTAGCCCCAATCACCTTGTCACTTACCAGTAGACAATGCCCCTGGGGCGGTCAAACGTTTTTCTTGGTTTGCTTTTTCTTCCCAAAAACAACCAAATACAACATGCAAGAAAATCATTAAAGCGTACAAGAAGAACAACAGAACGCATAAAAAATCAAGAATTAAACAGCACCCACAACAACAACATTATCCATTACTTTAGAAACGGCTGCCTATAACGGAGTATGGAAGAGTCAGATGTACGTAACTATACTCATGTGTTAAAAACACACGGATGTTGTTTCTCGATGAACCATAATGAAAATTGCGTCAAGCTATGTCGATAAACTACTACTTCACAATATAAGAAGCGCAGACAATTTAGTGAGTCATTTTGCTTTATTACATCATATTCCAGAGTCAATTGCTTTTGCTGTCTGGAATATACTGGGTATGATTATTGTTATTCTTGTGTGTTATTCCAGAGTCAAAGAAAAGCGTGTCCTTGACTCCACAAGGTTGATAAACTACAGTATCAGAAAATGAAGAAACTCCTAGTATTATAGTTTCAGCCAGCTGCTACACTGAAAAAGCATCAGGTAGTATTAGGGCTGTTGAATAAACTGAACAGTTCGCCAACTATTTGAGTTCGGTTCGTATTCGGTTTGTATTTGTTCGGTAATTATTTGTTAACGAGCCAAATTCGAACAGGTATTTGGGTTCGTTTAGTTAAACGAGTCGAACTGTTCGGATCATTTAAACAGTTATAAGGTTCTCGAGCCGAACTCGAATCAAGCCAAACAGTCCGTTTAGATAAACGAATCCGAATTCAAAAACTTAGTATTCGGTTCGGCTCGGTTTGTTCACACTCCTAGGTATCATCAAAAATTTCTAAACATGGCAGTTCCAAGGGATAGCTATAGATCGTCTTTTAAACAAGCAAGTCATTTCAGCTTGCTTTTCCAAAAACAAATCAAAGTAACATAAAAAATAAACTAAAAAAAGGTCTCAGAGCTTAGGGCGGTAAATGAACCAAGCCATTTAGTTGTTCGGCTCGTTTGTTCGAGCTCGAGCTCGAGCTCGGCTCGGATAAAAGATTAATGAACAGAGCTTCAACACCTTTTTCTGTTCGAGCTTGGTAAGTGGCACCGTTCGTTTAAGGTGTTCGGCTCGTTAATGTTGTTCGTGAGTTAAACGAACCAAGCTTGAACAAGTAAATATGTTCGTTTAAATAAACGAACAAGCTCGGCTCGTTCGCTAAGTTAAATGAACAGAGCTTGAACAATACAATACTCGCTCGTTCGGCTCGTTTACACAGAGCTCGGATAATCGTGGGCTTCTGCTTCTTTTATAAATGTTTTTACAAGTTCTAAAATCGTGGGTCCGAAGAGATTCGGAACGATTTGCGATCTGATGTACGCAGCCTTACTTTACATTTTTTTTATTCAAGAAATTGTTTCCGCGGTTCAAAGTCAAAAAAACAACAACATGCCCCCTCACAATTGTCATTACAGATCCACCAATATTCTAGATTTTCTACCAACTTTTGTGAAACAGCTCATCTATGCTTGATATTTTTCTTTTCTTTCTTATTATTTGATTGTTGGCATTTTGAGATTAATTAAGAGACAATTTGATCAAGCGTGGAGAACCTTAAGATTCTAAACTCACGTGTGCACATATCCCAAATTCTTATTTCATACAAAGTATATAAAGATAGTCTCTGCAAAACAGCAAAAGCCAAATCATCCTTATACTTAAATACTTTCATACTTTTTAGACAATGAGAGTGCATTTGACTATTCAAAATTGCTCTTAGTGTTGGGCATCTACCTCATATTTATTATTCACTATAATACTTATCACTTTACTTTTTATCAATCCAACATGGCGGATCTTCACCTTTATTTCCGACGAGAAGGGTCATTTTATTGCAAATATAAACTGTATAAACAAGAACTCTACAACATATTTAGCTACTCAACGTGTAAAGTAATGACTAAGAGCTATCTGCTACATCACCTCTAACCCAAGCTATCCGAATATTCTTCACCTGCTCATAAATTATATGAATTGTAGACATAACATTTCTCGTGAAGGATCTTATTTCGTGTAGTCCAAATGACATGTAATGCCTCTCGAAACAAGTATGACCATGCATCTCCCATTTGCTCTCCAACACCATTGGGTACAAGATTTCCATCTATCCATTTGCATATGTCGCCTTCGTCCCTGAACCTGTTTTGTGCATGAAAATTAGCCACCATACTATTCCAAATGCGTGACTACCACGTACAATCCCGAAGTGAATGTAATCCGATATCTTCTCCTTGCATACACAGGTCACATATTGGTGATTCACTAAGGTGCCTCCGGTAAAATAAAGATTTCGTAGGTAGTCTGTCCAACCGAGCTTGTCACAAGAGGAAATTTACCCTTTGCGGACCTTTTAACTTCCAAATATTTCTCCACAATGCCGAGTCCCCAGGCTCAATCTCACCCAATTGTTTTCTATAGGCTGACGCCATGTAAACTTACCATTAGAATCATCCTTCCACTTGGGATTCGTTGCTTCTTGTGCTTCCGTCCCACCCTGGTCTTCATAGTGCACTAGTCCGTCCAGTACCATCGGTAAGGTTGTTAGCATACTTCTCCACGTATGTGTGATGGCTTTCCGAAACACCCCTTCCGACAAATGATTTCCACATTTTGCTTTTAGCACTTTTACCCACAATACATTCTCCTCTAGTATTACGCACCATAGCAGCTTCGCGAGCAGAGCACAATTCATCTGACGAAGTCTCTTAAAATTGTACCTCCTAAAATCTTAGGTCTGCATATAGTCGACCATGCCACCGTATGTATTTTTCGTTGCTCTCCGTACTCCCCCCAAAAGAAACATCTATTCAACCTTTCCATCTCTTCCAATATTGCAACGGGCATGTGATGGCCATGTCAAGGATGTAAACTACAAAACGATTTTGTCATATAATCAATTAGAAGTTCACATATTTAAACCGAGACACATGTAGCGTGGGTGTAATACTGTAATCTAGTTCAGTAATAATTTAGATCATGGTATTCGGCACAATTAGTTAAAAGGTTGCTGGACCAGTTTGTAATGAGTACATTGTGTGTGTTCCTAGATACGCCTTACCGATTTAGGAGGTAGTTGAGTTTCCGATTTACATTTGATATATATATATATATATATATATATATATATATAGAACACCCGATTCTTCACTATGTAAGGCTTATTCGTTTGATTTTGTTTTTTTGGTATCAAACCCATGTAAGAAAAACAATGAAAATATAAGATAATGAACTACATGTCGCTATTGATCAACTTTATGTCTCTTATTTCATTTGTGTTCTTGTTGTTGAGGTCCAAATTGACGTGATATGAGCAAATTATGCATGACTTACTAGAGTTGCACCTCTTTAAGTACATGATTCATGGAGGTAGAAAATTAAGGTTAAGGAGGGGTAGACATGATATAGGGATACCTTAGAGCATACTTAGAGAATTAGAGAGTCTTTACACTTTAGGTTGATTTGCACTTTTTTGTTTTGGTCTTTGCATTTCAACTATTTGTGTATATCCATTGTTGATTATTTTAATATCGTAAGGTTTTGATTTATATTTAATAAAATCCATTCGGTAGTACATATTCCCATTATTGTACTATTTATACCGGTACATATATAGCCGAGGGTCTCACTGGAAGCAAACTCTCTATCCCTTGGGATGGAGGTATTGTTTGACTGTCTTTTACCCTCCTCAGACCATATCGATAGCTTTTGATGTTGTTGTGATATACTGGATATGATTGTTGTTATTGTTGTTTTTGTGGTTGAGACACTCCATTCTTAATTTTGAATTTAAAACTATTCTTTCTTGACAAACATTGTATAATTTCATGTTGAATCCATATACGTGATGCGTTCAACGTCAAGTTTACATAATAAGATAAATGGGGAAAAAAATTCCATAATCATAGTAGAAAGCAGTAATAGATTACGTTGGACATGTAAAATGCGTTTTCGGTGCACTAGGCTCATACGTTTGCGCATGATCTAGAGAGGAGTCGTATTGTTTTGTGATCTGATGCATGTAGTCTTACTCTACATTTTGTGCAAGAGGCTGTTTTCATAGCTCGAACCCATGATTTCAGAATAAAAAAGATGCAAACTTACCAATTGATTGAAGATGCGTACTCATGTAAGATTGGGTGAAATAAAAAGGTAAAATGAAAAAATAAAAGTAAAAGCCAAAATATAATAGCAACAATAAATAATGGGATTTATTGAGATAGGTCTGGTCTAACCAATCCGAATGGGATATGAATGACACCCCTGCAAAGCTCGGATCTCAAACACTGACCATGAGGGGATAGAATCAACTCACCGTAAGGGAATGCGATGACGCGTGACCGTGCGACACGTAGCAGCAAGGGGGTGGTGAGGCTAGATGAGGGTCACCCTCATCTAGTCTCACCACCCCCTTGTTGCCATGTGTCACGTGGTCACAAAAGAGGTAAGGAAAGTTGGGATGGGGGAGATCCTAACCCGACCATCAGGGGCATCAATCCTTTTACATCAAAGAAAGAAAATTAAGTCCTGTTTCTAATAAAAATATCATAGAAATAAAATAAAATGGCGTTTCCGATTCACCGGGCTCCTACGTTGGCACATGATTCGAAGAGAGGCCATATCGTTTCGTGATTCGATATATACAGCCTTACCTACACTTTGTAAAGAAGCTGATTCCGGAGCTCGAATCCGTGACATCGAAGTCATAAAACAGTAACCTTATTAGTGTTTTAAAATCCGGCTTCAAAATAAAAATAAAATAATGAAAAAGAAATAGGGAACTGTTTTGATACAAAAAAGATCGTATTTACATATTTAACATAAAAATGATAAATACACACCTTAATTTGTATTGGTAAAAGAACACTTTTTCTTGTTTGTGTAGCGGTCAAAAATGAAACATTAAGTAATTAATAATATAAAAATACATCTTTATCAAATTAGGATGTGTATTTATAAAAAATTTAATTAACATCATTTTTGGTGATATTGATTGTCGACAAATCACAAAAAGGCAGTTATGAATTGATCAAGGATATGACAAGATCTTTGAACGTAACTGAAATCAACGGTTGATGACAAAATATGATTTTGTCGGGAAAAATATACTATTGATTAAAAAGAAATAGCTAGCAAAAATAAAATTATTCACGATAATATCTGCCTTTAAGATCTCTTGAGATGGAGATCAGTGTTTAACGGTAGTTATTGCTGTGATTAAGATATACTGAGTATGTTTGTTGTTATAGTACTATCTGCCTTTAAGAGATATGCATAGAATCTGGCATACTTTTTCGTTCAATATACAGTCATTTTATACTGAATTTCAGTATTCAGAGTTTTAAGTATCTGTCCTGTTAAAGGTGATAATTCTAAAATTAACTTAGATAATTATTGCCCTTTATAACAGATTTTTTAATCAGTTTTCCAGTTTTTTTCAACATTAGTCTGGTTTCCAGTCACACACATATACACACTATATATATAAATATATGCATATATATATATATATATATATATATATATATATTTGTATATATGTATATGTGTATTTATGTATGTGTCTATATATATGTATGTGTGTATATGTATACATACGTGTCTGTGTAGATATACGTGTATGTGTAATGTATGTGTGTAAATATATGTATATGTCAAAACACCAGCTATATCAACTATCCAGACTGGTCAACAGTTGAACAACAACGACTATTCTCATATATACTTGGCACATGGTATATCTTGGATGAAAAGGTGAAATCCCTCATCTTGAGGGTCTCCACCGCCCTAGTCCTAACAAGCATGTGTGAAGGATGTAAATCAGAAGCCTAACGGTTTTCTAGATTGGGTGAGATCTTACACAGTTTCTCACACAAGGTGTCCTTCTGCAAATCATGCATTGGGCCTATTGGCCCATGGTATATCTACCTTGGACATAGGTGGATTGGGGGGAGGGGAGGGAGGAGGTTGGTGAGAAGGGGATAAGATCTCCTCACCCCACTTTTCCTCACCCCACTCATGACCGCGCGACACGTGGCATCAGGGTGGGGTGGTGAGGCTAGATGCGGGTGACCCTCATCTAGCCTCACCACCCACTTTTACTGCCACGTGTCGTGCGATGACGCGTGCGGTGAGAAAAAGTGGGTGAGATGATCCTATCCCGTTAGAAGGATGATTTGGAGTGGCCGGAAGAAAACAAAGCAAATCGCACATGATGTATATGGTCTAAAGGGGTTCAAATCTCCTCACCCCCACTCCCTCACCGCACGCGTCACCGCGTGACACGTGGCAACAGGGGAGGGTGGTGAGGCTAGATGAGGGTTACCCTCATCCAGCCTCACCGCCCCCACCTGATGCCACGTGTCGTGCTGTGGACCGCGCGGTGACTCACCGCGCGGTGAGGAAATCCCAACCCGGTATAAAGCTGTGTTCAAAGACGAATTTGGTAAGTGAAAACTGCAAAAGGGCATGAAAAAGAGGAAGGTAAAGAACTTGAGGAAAAAAAGGGCTTGGAATTTGTGTCCTTAAAGTCTCTTTAGGAACTTGTAGAAAGCATGTTTCTTGCAACAACGTACAACTATGTATAAGAAGGATATAATCCGATAATTTGGTCCGAACAAAATACCACGATTTATATCATCATCATCATCCGTACTTAGTATTTCCAACGACAGCAAAAGCTATCGTCCACGATTTATATCATATGACTATTAAAATATCTCATTTACATTTCCTATAGATTTAATGACACGTTCTTGATTTTGGAATATGATGGAATAAAGCAAAATGACTCACTAAATTGGCTGCGTTTTTTATATTGTGAAGTAGCATTTGATCGACACAGCTTGACGCAATTTTCATTATGGGCCATCAGAAACAACCTCTGCGTGTGTCTAATACATGAGTATGGTTGCGTACATCCGACTCCTCGTATCCCGTCATAGATGAGAGCCTCTAAGGTAATGTGACAATGTTGTTGTTGTTGCCTATTAAGATATCTATGTTGAGAAACACGAATTTCATCTGCGCTTAACCTTGGGATCTCTTGTGTTATTACCAAAAAGAGTGTTTCCGGAGCACTAAAATTCCGTGTTTGCACAGGGTCTGGGGAGAGGACTGATCGCTTCGCGATCTGATGTATGCAGCCTTACCTTATATGTTGTTCAAGATGTTATTTCCGCGACTCGAATCCGTGACCTCAAAGCCACAAAACATTAACTTTATCAGTTGCTCCAAGTTTCATCCTCTGTTACAGCCAAAAGATGTAATCCAATAATTTAGTCAAATCAGATTAATTCTCCAATTGATTTAGTTGGTAAATATTTTGTTGCAAAAATTCATTGAGATGATAGGTCATGCATGCATTCGAGCGCTACGAAATTCAACACGAGCCTAGTGATGGAATTAAGTAAAACCGAAGGCTGTCGAGTTGTATGTGTATATGTGTGTATATATATATAAAAGTGTTCTTGACATTGTGGGAACATAAATTTGTTACGAGAATAATATGGCATATGTACATCACCATTTGCTAACAGTGGATATCATTGCATTCGTTTTCATGTTGTTCTTGAGACACATCATTTGTATTTATTCAATCTCATGTGGAGAATCTGCATCAGTCAGTCATACCAAGTATATTCAATCGACAACAAAAGTTTGAAAGTTCTACATATATCTTTATGATGTTTATGATCTCATAAGACTACATGTTAGAACATGTTAAATTTTGATGATTTGCACAATTTAATACTTGGAACGACGGATTAGGCGCCTCATGTGAAGTGGTTGGAAGTTAGTACACTTCGAACGCTTACATTAGGCGCTTCATGTGCCTTGGTGGAATCCAGTACACTTCGAACGCCTACATTAGGCGCTTCATGTGAAGTGTATGGATGCCCGAACACTTTGAACGCCTACATTAGGCGCTTCATGTGTTTTGGAAAAAAGGCAATACACTTTGAACGCCTATATTAGGCGCTTCATGTGTACCACCAAGTCAAAAGTACTTTTCTCCCCAAATGGGCATGTACATCAAGTTCTTTCTGATAAAAGTCAGAACTAGTTCGAACAAGTATGAAGGCTGACATTAGGCGCTTCATGTAACTTCGAACGCCTTCAATTGCCCACATAAGACGCTTTATGTGACTTCGAACGCCTGTTCAATTTCACATAAAGCGCTCCATGTCACATTGAACTCCTGTTCATTAAGCACATTAGGCGCTTCATGTGGCTAAAGAATGTTGCTACAAGCCAAGAGTAGATCTCCAATGAAGAGGACATACCATCACAAGATGCCAAAGCCCATTATTGGCTCTGCAGAGGGTTTCAAACGGGAAGAATTTCAAGAGTGATAAAACAAGGGTTTCACCCCATTCTTCAATAACTTTCTACAATCTTTCAAGCTCTCAAGTTTTCTCTCAAAGTTCAAGCTCTCAAAATAGTTGTAAACATTGTACATTTTACTTTATTGTTGAGAGTGATTATTGTAAGAAGAAGAAGAGTCTTCTTCTTGGTGAGTAAAGATTCTGAGAGGTGAAGTAGATTGTTGGTCAAGGAGCAAGGGTGCTTCTTGTTTGAGAAATCTAGACCTTGGAGGGTTAGTTGATAGTGTTGTGGTGCACTATATTCCCTACAAGATTTCTTTGAGGGCAAGGAAGATCTTTGGAGGCTAGACTTCAAGGGGTTAGATTTCTTGGTTGTGGTCTAGGCGTGTGACCTAGTTCTTTGTTGGATTTTTTATTTTTTTTATTGTTGTTTCTCCATTGAAATAACAATCCCCCTTTCAAAATCCTTGTGAAAAACCAAGAAGGTAGAGGAGTAGAGTCATTTGACTTGAACCTCTATACGTCATTGTGTTGTTTACGCTTTCGCAAAGTTTTTATTCTTGTTAAAGAACACACCCAAGTATTGGCTGCACTCAAAAATGAAAAATATCCAAGAAAATATTCATACTTGTTGAACACACTATTCAACCCCCCTTCTAGTGTGTTCTAAGGGACCTAACAATTGGTATCAGAGCGAAATCTTGAGTATTTGAGTTCAAATAGCTAGATTTGATCTTTAGAGTATGGATCCCTTTACTTATGATGATGCTAGTTCCCCAGTGGTGATGCCTCAAGAAGAAGGAGGCAAGAGACACTTCTCCTTTCTATTTCTAATGTCCATGTCAAAGTTCCAATGTTTGACCCTCTCAACTACCCACTATGGAAGTCCAACATGAAAACATATTTACGTTCTTGTGGGTATCGCATTTGGAGAGAAGTATCAAAAGGTTCCACTATTCCTTTTGATGTTGATGATCCTACTCCGGAAGAGGAGTTGCAGTTTGCCATAAATAGCAAAGCTCTTGCTATTTTGAATAGCTCTCTTACTCCAAATGAGAGAGCTCAAATACAAGGTGTCTAATCTGCCTATAAAGCTTGGACAAAGTTGGAGATGAATCATGAAGGAACATCTCAAGTGAGAAAGGCCAAAAGGAGACAACTTATAAAACAGTTTTACAATTTCAATATTCCCAAAGTCGATAAGATAGAGGAATCTATCCAAAGGTATACCAAGCTTGTCAACTTACTCACGACAGTTGGCAAGAAGATGAAACAAGAGGATCTCAACCACTGCTTCCTAAATAGTTTAGGAAGAGAATGGAACGCGAAAGTAATGGTCATTGAGGAGTCCAAGGACTTGGAGACCATCACCTTGGATGAGCTATACGGGAATCTCATCACTTATGAGATTCACCTTGATGCACAAGAAAAGAATAACCCCATCCGCAACTCATCTAAAGCTCTTGCGTGCGAGTCGGAGGACTCGGACGATGAATTCGGACTTCTTGTTAGAAGATTCTGACGTTTTGCTAGAAAGAATGAAGATGAAGCTAAAAGATTCATCAAAGAAAAATTCTCTAAAGACAAGGTGAAGGACCAAGGCAACAAATGCTACAAGTGTGGGAAGTTTGATCACTTCATGAAAGATTGTCGGGTGAAGGAGCTGCAACTCAAGGACAAGAAGGCCATCTACCAAAGGAAGAAGGCCTTACAAGCGGAAGTAGCCCATTGGGAGAGCATTCTTTCCAGGTCTGAGAGCGACAACGGCGACAATGATGATCTCGCTCTCACGAGTGTTGTTCATGATGATCTTGACAAGGAGTTCTTTGCACTCATGGATATTAATGATGACATGGAGGTATGCAATATCTCATCTCACTATAGATTAATTGATGAAAGAGATGATTTAGTGCAAGAAAATGATTTTTTAGATTTAAAATATAAACGTGTCAAAAAGTAGTTTAGAGCATGTTTAAATGAGTACAATGACACATTAGAAAATCACATTGCATTACAACTTGAGCATGATATATTTTTGACCATGCATGTGATTGCACTTCAAGAGAAACATGATTTGATGAAATCATGTGCTCAAGCCCTTGATGAAAAGAAAATTGATTCAAGGGTAAGTGCTACAAAAGTAGACATTGTTAAGAATGCATCTAGGCCAAATATGAAAGCTAAAATCAAACCTAGTGCCATTTATGCATCCAAGAAGGGAAAACAAAGAGAACAAGCACAAGTCGTCAAGGAGTCTAAAACCTCATTGAAGAAAAACCGGCACATGCCTAAAGCAAAGGCTAACACACCAAAGGTATCACAACCTTTGGTTCAAATCGTGAAACAAAAACCTTCTTTGATTCCAAAGAAGGTTGTTCCTAAAAAGGAACCACGAAATTTGCCAACACACAAGCATACACATTCTCACAAACATACTCCTACATGTTTTTATTGCAATAGGAAAGGTCATGTAGAAAGAGTATGTAAAGCTAAAAATAATAAGAATCTTGTGTGGGTGCCGAAAGGCGAAATGAAGGTAATTAACCTTCAAGGACCCAAAACAAAAAGGATACCAATATCATTTGGTTCATTTGCAGGCCCTAGCACTCAATAGAGAAAGCGAAGACAAGAAGGTCAAATGGGTCGTGGACAGTGGGTGTTCCAACCATATTACGGGAGACAAAAGTCTCTTCCATAGACTCACTATGCAAGATGGAGGAGTTGTCCACTTTGGAGGTAGCAAAGGCCAAATCAAAGGACATGGTATTGTGGGTAACAATTCCTTCTCTCTTAGTGATATCTTATATGTAGTAGGACTAAAGTTTAACTTGACAAGTGTCAGTCAACTATGTGATGCTAATTATGAGGTAACGTTTTTGAAAACAAAGTGTGTTGTGAAAAAGGGTAATGCTATCTTATTTGAGGCTTTGCGTTTCAAAAATATTTACAAACTTAGCATCAATGATTTGGTTTCTCAAAATGTATCTTGCCTAGTTGCTAAAAATGATTTGACGCAACTATGACATAGACGTCTCGGACATGTGTGTTTCAAAACATTTAAATTTGTTTTCGAAAACAATAAAGTCCGAGGCCTTCCAAAAATGAGTTTCGAAAACCATGACTTATGTGACACTTGTCAAAAGGCAAAGCTTGTGAAAACAAGCTTTAAACCAAAGACAAATATATCCACCTCCAAACCCCTACAATTGCTTCAAATGGATTTGTATGGGGATGTTGGAACAAAAAGTTTGGGTGGTAAACATTATACCTTTATGGTAGTAGATGACTATACTCGTTATACATGTGTGATGTTTCTCGCTAAGAAAAATGATGCATGTAGTGAGTTTATGAATTTAAGTAGACGATTAGAAAGTCACGTGGGTGACACCATTAAAACCATCCGAAGTGATCGTGGTGGTGAGTTTGATGGTGATTTCGAAAGGTTTTGTGAATCCAAAGGATACTCACATGATCTTTCGGCACCTAGAACTCCACAACAAAATGGTGTGGCCGAACGAAAGAATAGAACTCTTCAAGAAATGTGTGGAGCAATGTTAAATGAGTTCGGCTTGCCCAAATACTTTTGGGCCGAAACGGTAAATGTCGCTTGTCATGTGATTAACCGTGTATATTTGAGACCATACCTAAATGTGACACCTTATGAACTTTGGAATGGTAAAGTTCCCAATATTGGGTATTTCAAAGTGTTTGGTTGTAAGTGTTTCATACTTAATACCAAGGACACTTTGGACAAACTTGACCTCAAAGCGGATGAAGGTATCTTTTTAGGTTATGTCTCAAATAGTAAAGCATTTCGTGTTTTCAACAAAAGGAGCCAAAAGGTGGAAGAATCAATCCATGTTAAGTTTAATGAGTCACTAAATGACGAACCTAAACTTAATGAGGATTATGAAGAAAATGAAGATGTGACTCCTCAAGAAGAAATTCTTGAGGATATTCCTATGGTTGCTCATCAACAAGAGGTTGTTGATGATCCTCCAAATGGAAACATCTTCATTGATTTGAGAGTAGAACTTATTGAAGGTACTCCTCCACCTTGTGTGCATAAACTTAGTCAAATAAAAATATTTCTCATACTCATATTGTTGATACACAAAATGTAGAAAATGCATCGCATGTTCCGGAAAATAAGATTCATTTGAATGATGAAGGTTCATCACTTCCGGAAAGTGATCATGAGGAAGTTGGAGGAGATGTCTCCAACCTTCCTAGATCATTTAAGCATAAAAATTCTCACCCGCACGAATTGGTCATAGGTGATTTGAATAGGGGTATCACCACACGAAGGCAATATAGAGAGAATGCATTTGTCTCTCTTATAGAGCCTAAAATGTCAAAGACGCACTTCTTGATGAAAATTGGATCTTGTTTATGCAAGAAGAATTAAACCAATTTGAGAGAAGTAATGTTTGGGAGTTGGTTCCCAAACCACATGATCATCCTATTATTGGTACGAAATAGGTATTTCGTAACAAGATAAATGATCAAGGTAATGTCACTAGAAACAAGACTAGATTAGTTGCTCAAGGATACCGTCAAGAAGAAGGTATCGATTTTGATGAGACATTTGCACCCGTAGCACGGCTTGAGGCCATTAGGATGTTATTAGCTTATGCTTGTTATAGAGATTTTAGGTTTTACCAAATGGATGTTAAATCCGCCTTCTTGAATGATGTTATTCAAGAAGAAGTGTATGTTGCACAACCTTCCGGGTTTGAATGTCATGATTCACCACATCATGTTTTCAAACTTAAAAAGGCTCTTTATGACCTCAAACAAGCTACAAGAGCTTGGTACGAGAGGTTAAGTACTTTTCTTCTTAATAACAGATTCTCAAGGGGTAAAGTTGACACTACTTTGTTCATAAAAGAACAAGGTAGAAATCAATTAATAGTTCAAGTATATGTTGATGATATTATTTTTGGTGCTACTAACAATTGTCTTTGTAAGTAATTTGCTAGTCTTATGCAAGGTGAATTCGAGATGAGCATGATGGGAGAACTAAACTACTTCCTTGGATTACAAATCAAGCAAACCGAAGATGGCGTGTACATTTTCCAAACCAAATACACAAAGGACTTGCTCAAGAAGTACAATTTTAGTGAAGGAAGAGAAGTAAAAACACCAATGAGCACAAGTGCCAAGCTTGACAAGGATGAGAAAGGAAAGCATGTCGAAGTAACCTTGTATCGTGGCATTATAGGTAGTCTAATTTACTTAACTGCGAGTAGACCCGATATTTTACATGTAGTATGTTTATGTGCTAGATTTCAAAGTGATTTTAGAGAAATGCATCTAATTGCGGTAAAACATATTTTTAGATACCTTAGATGTACTTTGAAATTTGGGCTATTTTATCCTAAGAATGCATGTTTTGATTTAAGAGGATATTGTGACTCCGATTATGCGGGGAGTCTTGTTGACAGAAAGAGCACATCCGGAACTTGTCAGTTTCTTGGAGATTGTCTTGTTTCTTGGTTTTCTAAGAAACAAAACAGCGTTTCTCTTTCTACAGCGGAATCCGAATATGTGTCGGCCGCCTCTTGTTGTGCACAATTGTTATGGATGACAAACACTTTAAATGATTATAACATTCACTTCTCCAAAGTGTCTATTTTGTGTGGTAACACGTCTGCTATCAATATTGCACAAAATCCCATCCAACATAGTCGGACTAAGCACATTGAAGTGATATATCATTTCATCCGTGATTGTGTACAAAAGAACTTGGTTAGTGTGGAATTTGTTCCTACACGTGACCAATTAGCAGACATATTCACGAAACCTTTACCTAGTGATGTATTTGCATCTATAAGAAGTAGGTTGGGGTTGCTCAACATGGGTTGATAATAACCCATCTTGAGTTTTGAGCATGAAAATTTTCAAAATTTTCAAGGTCAGTACACATAAGGCGCTTCATCACAGTTAGTTCAGGCGTTCAATATCACATTAAGCGCCTGATGCTAAGGATGTCACTCGTTCGAAGTGACATCAAGCGCTCTATGTTCCTTTTTACATGCGTTCGAAGCTGGTTTGAGCGTTTTATCCTAAGTAGTTCACTTGTTCGAAGTGACATTAAGCGCTCAATCCTCTTTCCCACAACAGTTCAATGTGACATCAGGCGCTTCATCTCAGTTTATGAAGTCGTTCAATGTCACTTTAGACGCCTAAACCCTAATTCTTCACTGTCAATTCCGCCGTCTCTTTAGCTTTTCGCGCCAATCAAGAGTCATCAATTCCTGCTGCCATTCCTTCCTCCCACTTTCTTCCCCACGTCTCCCCACCTTCTCCATTTCCCAACATCTTCATCTTCCTAAACTCTTCATCTTCCTCCACTACTCCAACAATTACTCACACTCTTCCATTATCCTCCCACCATTAACATCCAAGACTCTTCATCTTCCATCCTCTCCTTTAAATTCCATCCTTATTTTCATATCTTCTCACTTAGTCCACTCCATTCACTCAAGTCCTTCTCCTCTCCAACCTTCAATCAAACTCTCTCTAATGGCATCCGCAGGCCCATCTAAACGCCCCCGAAGCTAAAAACGAAAACAAACTGCGGGCGTTGTAGAACCGCAAGAAATCATCTCTATTCGTGAAAAGCTCTCCAAGGAAAATTTTCCTTGGTTAAAGAAGTTCGATTCTGATATCAAGAAACAACCTCGTCATGCGGATAAAGGAGTACATGTGTCAATGTACTCAAATCTGCTCTTTGAAGAATGGGACATAAACAACCGACCTATCATTCCACTCAAATTGCTTTGTCTCAGTGATTTACCTGAGACTAGCAATGTTGTCCAGATCATCTCCTTGCTAGAACATCAAGGATGGACCTCTCTCTGGTCCAGAATTGATACGCAAAAATTTTCTCGAGAATACACCAGGATGTTCTATGCCAACATATGGGTTACCCCACAATCTGAGTCTCAACCATTCTCCCTACACACTGTTGTTGACGGTACTCCTCTCAGTTTTTCTGTACCTGAAATCTGTGAAGTTCTGAGAATCAGAAATGAGGGTCTGAGTGACTTCTTCGTATTTGACTAGAGTAGCAAATACAGCGTCGTGAGCAGGACGTGAAATTCAATCTGAGGTATTTTCCCTCAAGGAAGACTCAGAATATGCCTTTGGTGGACCGCATTTTGCCGGATGTGGTCACTTACTGCGTAAATGGTAAGTCAACTAGAATCCAAGCAATATGGATTTTTATGTTACTTATCGTATCAAACATGAGACCCAGTTGAATCTTGCCTGGATCTTTGTAGAAGTTATGTTTGCTTCTCTCCGAAAAGGGTCCAAAGCATTACCTTTTGCCAATATTATCACGATTCTGTTAAAGTCAAAAGGTATTGCAATTCCTGATGCTGATCTGACCCAAGTTGCCAAGACAGACTTCTACGATAGCTAAAACATTGCTCAAGCCATTGATTCTCAAAAACGGAAGGCCACTACCATTCCTGACATTGCTGATGAGGTCGATGAAGGACCTCAAGAAGATACAAGTGGTAGCAATTTGTCTGAGTTGCTATCACGAATAGCCTCACTTGAACGGACTGTTCAACAGTTGCAGCTTCGTGATGCTGAGCATGAAGCTCGGCATGCGCGAAATGAACTTTGCATGACAGCAGTCAAAAATTCTTTCATGCAGATCAGTCCGTGGGTTCTTCCCCCTAATTTTGATGATTTCGGGGGAGAAAGTGGTGGTGGTGGTGGTGGTGACGCAGCTGGTGGCTCTGGATCTGGCGGTGTTGAAGGATCCCTGGGTGGATTTGCTGAATTTGCAGTCACTGGTGGTTTCGGTTTTGGTGGATTTACACCTCCAAGTGGAGGTGCTGGTGGTGAAAATATGTAATTTCTGCATTTTTTGTTGTTTTGTAAAAATTTCTTAACTTGGGAGATAAATTGACTTGGTATGTTGCAAATTTCTAAATGATGTTTTTCTATGGAAATTGTTATTTGTGTAATCATTTTTGACTTATCAAATTCCAAGTTATTTATATTGCACCAAGTGAGGGGGAGCATAAGTTAAGGGGGAACTAACTTTAAAAGTTATGCATTTTGTGAAATCATCAAAAAGAGGGAGAATGTTAGAACATGATAAGTTTTGATGATTTGCACAATTTAGTACTTGGAAGGACGAATTAGGCGCCTCATGTGAAGTGGTTGGAAATCAGTACACTTCGAACGCTTACGTTAGGCACTTCATGTGCCTTGGTGGAATCCAGTACACTTCGAACGTCTACAGTAGGCGCTTCATGTGAAGTGTATGGACGCCCGAACACTTCGAACGCCTACATTATGCGCTTCATGTGTACCACCAAGTCAAAAGTACTTTTCCCCTCAAAATGGGCACGTACATCAAGTTCTTACTGATAAAAGTCAGAACTAGTTCGAACAAGCATGAATGCTGACATTAGATGCTTCATGTAACTTCGAACGCCTTCAATTGCCCACATAAGGCGCTTTATGTGACTTCGAACGCCTGTTCAATTTCACATAAAGCGCTCCATGTCACATTGAAAGCCTGTTCATTAAGCACATTAGGCGCTTCATGTGGCTAACATTACAAAAGTCTTATGTCTTACTTTCTAACATCATTTGACTCTTTGTACCCTCCTCTTTTAGTGATATTTTCACAGGGTCTCTTTCTGTCTTGAAGAAGTCAGGTTTCCTCTTCTAGCTTTCATTTTTCAAGCTTCTCCAAGAATGTTGCTACAAGCCAAGAGTAGATCTCCAATGAAGAGGACATATCATCACAAGATGCCAAAGCCCATTCTTGGCTCTGCAGAGGGTTTCAAACGGGAAGAATTTCAAGAGTGATAAAACAAGGGTTTCACCCCATTCTTCAATAACTTTCTACAATCTTTCAAGCTCTCAAGTTTTCTCTCAAAGTTCAAGCTCTCAAAATAATTGTAAACATTGTACATTTTATTTTATTGTTGAGAGTGATTATTGTGAGAAGAAGAAGAGTTTTCTTCTTGGTGAGTAAAGATTGTGAGAGGTGAAGTAGATTGTTGGTCAAGGAGCAAGGGTGCTTCTTGTTTGAGAAATCTAGACCTTGGAGGGTTAGTTGATAGTGTTGTGGTGCACTATACTCCCTACAAGATTTCTTTGAGGGCAAAGAAGATCTTTGGAGGCTAGACTTCAAGGGGTTAGATTTCTTGGTTGTGGTCTAGGCGTGTGGCCTAGTTCTTTGTTGGATTTTTTATTTTTTTTATTGTTGTTTCCCCATTGAAATAACAATCCACTTTCAAAATACTTCTTGTGAAAACCCAAGAAGGTATAGGAGTAGAGTCATTTGACTTGAACCTCTATACATCCTTGTGTTCTTTACGCTTTCGCAAAGTTTTTATTCTTGTTAAAGAACACACTCAAGTATTGGCTGCACTCAAAAACGAAAAATATCCAAGAAAATATCCATACTTGGTGAACACACTATTCAACCCCCCTTCTAGTGTGTTCTAAGGGACCTAACACTACATACAACAATAACAACATTATCCCATTACCTTTAAGGCTCCCGCCTATAGCGAGGTATGAGGGGATCGGATGTACGCAATCATATACATGTGTTAGAAACACACAGATGTTGTCTCTCGATGATTCATAATGATGCGTCAAGCTACGTCGATCAACTGCTACTTCACAATATAAGAAGCGCAGTGAATTTAATGAGTCATTTTGATTTATTCCATACTTAAACATATATAGTGGACGTCATTCAAATCTTCTGTGTTAAGGTGGTCTCACGGCTAATCCAACTTAACGGAAAATTGAAATAGAAAAATAATGTCTACCTTTTCGATGTGCCATACATCCTTATTTATATGTATCTGATTAAATTTTTTTAAACTAACTGACCAGCTGAAATATAATAAAATATTCTACCTACAAAAATTATATATTACTTTTTGCACACGTTGACCGAAGTCGGGGGTAGATCATTTATTTGTCAGATTTATCTCCAAGATTTTCGTTTTCTTACAAAAGAAAAATAAACCAACCAGCTAATACGCCATTAATTCATCTCCTTTGATGCTTGCAAGTAATTAGGGGTGTTAACGAGTCGAAACGAATCGAATATTATTATTTTTAGTTTGGATTCGTTTAGTTTTAAGAACGGTTTGGCTCGTCTCCTTTGCTGTAACGAGCTTTAAAATTTGTTCGAATTCGACTCGAAAATGCTAGAACTCTTTAAACGAGCCAAACAATTTGTGAACAGTTTGGCTCGTTTTATTAAACAAATCTAAATAAGTGTTCGAACTCGTCTTGTTTAAATTAAAATTAACAAACGAACTCGAACTGTTCGCAAACAGTTTGGTCCGCTGAACACCCGTACAAGTAATCTTATTCTCATCAGTACGGTAAGAGTTGAAATATAGCCATTGTTCATTATGTCCCGTCAAATATAGGTTTCATTATGGATTATATAGCCAAATCCATGTGCTCATGTCCAATAATGTGCCAGTTAGTTTTTTGCCGGACTCTTTTGACAGGTTGGGACTTAGGCGTACAACTGACTTTAGTACGTATTTGGGTATGCCTTTGATTCATGGACGTAGTGGGAGAAGATTGTATAATTTTATAGTTGATAAAGTCCGCAATAAGCTGGCAGCGTGGAAAGCGAAAACTTTATCCCAAGCAGCAAGGTATGTATTGATTCGTAGTGTGCTATCTTTGATTCCTATGTATGCTATGCAAACGGTGCGGCTTCCTCTTGGCCTTGTGGATGAAATGGATAAAGCTGTGCGGCAATTTTTTTGGAGGGAGACGGCGACAAGCCACTGGTTACATTGGATTGCATGGACAAAACTGTGCCAAGGCAAGTCATGTGGAGGGTTGGGGATCAAGCGTCTTCGGGACATGAATCAAGCTATGTTGGCAAAGCTAGGATGGAAGTTCATTAATAACCCAGATTTACTATCGGTAAGGGTTTTAAGATACAAGTACGGTGATGTTCTTCAACATGGGTCGAAATCTAATACATCTTCTCTCTGGAGGCACATTCGGAGCATCATTCCGTTACTTAGAGCTGGGCTAGAGTCGTGTAATGTCCTGTCGTCGGAGGAGCCGCATCGGCTGAGGTGGCAGCATGCGGCTTCGGGAGTTTTTTCAGTATCCAGTGCGTACCAATTGCTAGGTAACGATACTACCCATTCTACTACCTTGACTTGGGATAATATATGGGCTATGAAAGGACCTTGCCGGCTAAACTTTCTGCTGTGGAAGATATGTCATAATGCGCTCCCAATTGGTAAGAATCTGCAAGATCATCATGTAGTTGCCGTAAGTGCATGTAAAGTGTGTGGCTATATGGAGGAAGATACTATGCACGCATTGCGGGATTGTAATTGGCTGAAACAAATATGGCGCATGCTTGTTCGTCGACAGCATCTTCCACAGTTCTGCAGCTTCACTGATCCCTTCGACTGGACTTCGGCTAACCTGCAGGCCTCGTGGGGAGCATTGGAGGATTCAAATGCATGGCGATATGTCTTTCAGAAAGTTGTGATGAGTATTTGGTATTTGAGAAATCAAAGAGTTCATGGCTGCATAACTCAGTTCCCTCCTCCTATTTGTGTTAGGAATGAAATAGTTTGTCATGTAAATAAGTTATTGTTAGCGCATCGATGTCAAGATAGCGAATTAGTATATGATGTTAATATGTAGTTTACTGATGTAGAACTGGATGTAAACATGAATTTCATTCTCATCAATAAAAAGGATAGGATCACCTCACCGCGAGGGGGGTGCGGTGACGCATGACCAGTCACCACCCCCTTGCTGCCACGTGTCGCGTGGTCACAAAAGAGGTGAGGAAAGTTGGGGTGAGGAGATCTCAACCCGCAATAAAATTCCTTCTTTCCAAAAAAACATCGTACATATTTTTTACCTACCATCCATGTAAGTTATGTTAAAATCACGTACATGTTTCGGAAGAGTCATTCGTACCTCCAAATTATTTTTTCGTATGTTATTATTTTATTTATTTATTTATTTTTGTACAATCTGGGGTGCAGTTAGTATATGCAGGACACTATGTATACCAAAGGACGGTCTGTATACAGCTTTTGCTAAGAGGACGAAGTGATAGTACTCACATTTTGTTGGTATTACACCCAGTAAATCTTTAGGACGTGATTTTAACATGATAATATATATATATATATATATATATATATATATATATATATATATATATATAATATTAAAGCATGCTCCGTTTCTTTGTAAACGTAGTTTTTATATTATTATTATTAAATGGCAAAAAATCTTATCTAATGCTAATTACTTGTGAGCCGAGGAAAGAGGGAACCGGAAAATGAAGAAATATTTTTCTTTATTAGGGAATTGTGATGTTCTTGTTTTCTCATTGCCCCTTCTTTTGGTTAAGCAAAAGTTTTCCAAATTTGCTTTAATTGTCTGATTAGGACAACGTATCACATTTGCCTCTTTTGTGGTTTGCCATCATTTTCACATCAATTCTTTGTGAAATCTAGTCAAAGATCATACTCTCACACAAACATTTTCCTCCTAATTTTAGGAATGTATATACACATCCTCAAAACGCAAACATAAGGAAAATATTAGCAACTACATAAGGTAAGTCCCTCATCCTCTCTAATAACAACAACAACAACAACATTGCTGAACGGGCGAATCATTGGTGGAGTTCATTAGTAAAATTGTAAAAGGACGTCCACGTTGTACTAGACTTTTGCGTTTGCACAGGGTTCGGATCGATTCGCGATCTAATGTATGCAGCCTTACTCTACACTTTGTGCAAGAGACTGTTTCTGCGGCTCAAACCTGTTATCTCAAAATCACAAAACAGCAACCTTACCAGTTGCTCCAAGTTCCGGCATGTATTAGTGAAATCGTGGTTGATGTAAATTATGACAAGATGAATCAGATTTTCGTTAAATTATTTTTAAAATTGGTTTTAACAAATAAGAACAAGGTGTTTCTGTGTAGGTTAGTTGATTTTATATTTTCATAATAAACGGGCCTCGGAATCCGAGTTGACTCGCACATATTGTTCTCTGATAGGACTCGACGAGCGTTTGGAAGGCTATGATTATCGGGTCTGGATCAGAGGGGAGTTTTTGTAAGGTAAAAAAGAACATGACACGTGCCATGTTTCTATTAGTCCGAATTGGCTGACTTATTTTTTTTTACCTCACATAAAGTCTACTCTGATCTAGACCGATGATTATTGACTTCAATGGGTCATCGCCTCGAAAAAAATTTGAGATAACTAAATTTACCTAAATGTAAAACTTGATATTAGAGTATATATTTGCTTAATGTGATATCTTTTACCTATCTAAGCTATATCTTCTCTCCCTTTTTTAATATAATGAACTATAATTTAATTAGAATTATGTTCATTCTCTCCATCGAATCATATCTTAATGAGGATTTATCGTATAAATAAGAGTTTTTTTAATGTTATCATCCAATATCTTATTTACGAGTCTTTAAACAACTTTAGTGAAATCATCTCTTGATCTTAATGGTATACTACATATTTAGCTAAAACTCTTGCTAATTACGGGTTCATCATCATCATCATCCGGACCCAATATATTCCAACGACAGCAAAAGCTATCGTTAGGGTCTGTGGTGGACAGACAATACTCTACCCCGAGAGATAGAGAGTCTGCTTCCAGTGAGAACCCCTTGCTAATTACGGGTTAATCCAATATAATTAGAATAGATGAATCAATAATAAATATGAGATATAGTCAATTTGTTTTTGTATTTTTAATAATAAATTTAATCCTAATCTACTTTAGAAATGTTTTACATGAAAAAGAGAAACTTATTAAGCAAAAAAAAAAAGTTATAGTTAGGTCAAAATTCATGAAATAATATTTATTGATACAAATAATATGAGACATCCTTAAATATTACTGAGGCTTTTTGATTTAAGGTCACTTGTTCAAATCGCAGAAACAGCATTGTGTTGTTTAAGCCGCAAAAATAGTCTTGTGCATAAAGTATAGGGTAAGGTTGCATATATCAGATCGTGACTTCTTCGAATCTTTACGTAAACACGGAAGCTTAGTGCACCGAGAACACCGCCCTTATACTAAATAACGTGGACCGGAATGATTCCTACTACCAAGATTTGGTTTCAATTTCTAACGTATATAACTTTTATTCTTGGAGCAAAGGTCCAGGACCCTGAGGGCTCCCAACCACATCAGTCCCAAGCAGTATTGTCAAGGATGCAAAACAGGAGCTCAGCGATTTCCTAGTTTGAGTGATGACTTACACAGTACCTACACAAGTATTGTCAAGGATGCAAATAAGGAACCCAACGACCTCCTAGTTTGAGTGAGGACTTACGCGGTGACTCACACAAGATGTCTCCCGCAAACCAGGCCAAAGTGGAACACCCACATTGTACGCGTCTCTGGATTCGAACTCTTGAACTCTTGAAACAAATCTAAACTCGAGTACCAAGTAAGCTATGCCGTTAGCATAAACAGCCTCTAGAAAGTAGAAACAGCCTTAAATGAATAATCATGTCAGACTTCATAAAACAATAATTTATATATATATAATGTGAAACGCCACATTCGTCGTTGATCAATTTTAATTCGATAGAAAATTGTAACGCAGAATCGAGAATAATTTAGACGATAATGGATAGATCTCGTAGCAAAGATTTAAGGCTCAATTTATATTTTATTTAACATTTTTATACATCGCCCTTCAATTCTTCATCCTATGCAATTCCCCACAATATATAGCTTAACGAAAAAAAAAAAACTTAACAAGGAATGCATTAATACTTATACTTTTTTTAGTACTTATAATTTAGGTGGCGTTTGGTTCGTACTTGGGTATCAGAATCAATATCGGAATGACTATGTCATGATATGAGTTTGGAGTATATGTGTTTGAGCCTAAAAGTGATAGTTGTTTGGTATTGAAGTGAGAATTGATATGATAGACATTGATGATGTTTAGAACGTATCGGAATTGAAATGGGTATCGAATGTGAGCGGCTGGAAAAATGGCCAGAAATATTTGACCGGCCAGAATAGTGGCCTGCTGGCGGCCGGCGGCCGGCGGCATTGACCGGCGTTGATCGGCCATACCCCTCATTCCTCCACATTGATAGACAAAGGCGGCTAATATATTAAAAAACGATATCCAATATCAAATACTTGGATATCAAACCGGAACTCATACTCTCCATTTCCCCAAACAAACACCTTTAATAGGTTTGGATTCCTCCAAACTCATTCCTTTAATACTAAACCCCCAACCAAACACCTTCAGAGTACATAAATAATTATACACTTGTGGCAAAAGGTGAAATCCCTCACCCCGGAGGCCCCCAATGCCCCAGCCTCAAGGAGCTGCGTGGAGGATGTAAATCAGGAGCCCAGCGACATCCTAGATTGGGTGAGATCTTACGCAGTTACCCACACAAGGTGTCCTCCACAAACCAGGCCTTCGGCCTAGCAGCAGAGGAACACATACACTGTGCGTGTCCCTGGATTCGAACTCGTGACCTCTTGTGGTAATCTTCAACCCGAGTACCAACTAGACTATACCCTGGAATCAAATAATTATATACTAATTGAAAAAAAAGATCTCCCATGATAATATATGTACATATCATATCGGTCAGCACCATGACACGGGTACATCACCCATTCATTCAAGGACAACAATAGCAAGAGGCGATTCAGCAACACCCTCCCCCCCCCCCCCCCCCAACCCGTTACCAGGAGCATCCTGGGACCTCACTCACGCTCTCTGTATCACCTGCTCTCTTCTGCTCTGTCTATATTTCGCAAACCTGATTTTCTTTGCCTTGGTGCCAACCAAGACTCCATCCCCCACCCCCTCCGCCCCCAAAAGAAAACCCCAGTTGGTACTAACCCATGCTCTTCATCACCTATTTACATTGGTCCTTTAGACAGACATTTCAATCAGCCATCTTTTGCGTTTAGGTGACTTTGTGGCAAATAGATTCAAGAATGAGCTACTTCATTTTCCGTTTATTTGATTTTTCTTCATTCTTTTAGGCATTACTCATTTATTTGATTCTTTTTCAGTTAAAAAATCATCCCCTTTTCCGTTAATAGCTGTCTGCACAATCCCAAGATTTGATCTTTTTGCTAAGTAAAGACCAGAAAAAAAAATCAAAATTAGAACTGCATTTAAAGTGATAGTTTTGCTCTGTTGAAAATGGAGTCAGGTTTTGATTGTCCAGTTTCAAGCCTTTTATGTACAGAAGAAGAGAGTCTTGTTCTTGATGATGATTTACTTAGTCCTGAGGTTGTAGAGGAGATTGATGATGGATGGCAAAATGGGAATCCTCAAAAAAGAAATGGGAAAAGAAGCTTCTATGACTCAGAGATGTTGAATGGATTTCCAATGCAGAACGAGGAGTGTTTGGCCTTGATGATTCAAAAGGAAAAGGAACATTTGCCTAGTGATGATTACTTGGAAAGATTGAAAAATGGGGTCATGGATTTAGATGCAAGAAAAGAAGTGATTGATTGGATTCAAAAGGTAAGTTGATCTTTTGATTTTTTTCGTTGACTTAGTTTCCATGTTAGAATTCTTTTCTTGGAGTCACATTGTTTTTTGATCGGTTAGCATAAAAAATTGGTGTTTTCATTTGTATCCTTCATCTTGAACCTGGATGAGAGCTTGTCTTTTCATTGATTTGTTTGAGATGCAGAGTAGATTCATCAACAGCAGGTTGATCCTTTTTTCTGTACTTCATGCTCGATTGATCTTTGAGGATTGATTTTGATGATGGTTCTATTTTTCTTATCCCTTTTGTTTTATTTATCTATGTTCTAGTTTACAAGTGTGAATGATGGTCTTGCCCGTTGGATTAGTCACCCGTAGATCATTCATTGAGTCGATTTTATAGAACTGTGTTACCCTCATTGATTGTATGTCAGATATTAGACATGAATTCATATGTTAAAAGCTCAAAATTTAAGTTGATTTTGAATGTCAACGAATTTTAAAATGCTACATGAGTAAGTACTAAGCTAGTACTCGGTTTAAGATTTGCTCCAAGAGATCAAGAGTTCGATTCTAGGGATACGCAGTGTATGGTGTTTCACTGCTGCTAGGCCGAATGCCTGGTTTGCGGGAGACACCTTGTGTGGGTCAATGCGTAAGTCCTCATCCAACGTGGGAGGCTGCTGGACTTTTGATTTGCATCCTTTACCATGCTCCTTGAGACTGAGACAGTAGAGGCTCTCAGGACCAAAGAATGACCTTTTGCTCCAAGTTACACCTAGCCATTAAGCGATAGCCATGTTAGGGAGGGCCCTATCATTAAGCACAACTGGCACCATGACGAGATTCTTGTTCGTGTTATGGTTGCGTATATTCGACCCTCATATCTCGCCATAGACGAGAGCCTCTAAGACAATGGAGTAACATTGTTGTTTTATGGAAAGGGAGTCTGCTTTTGGTAGTCTCACACAAAACATGAAATTGATTAGGTGGGGTGCGTTGTTTTTGCTTATATGCTTAATGTGGTTGTTTCCATTTATTGAACGTTACTTTTCTCAACACGATTCTTAGCTGTCCGAAGATGGAGTTACAATTTCTTTTGCCTTGTCCTGTTCTGTTCCATTGACATAGATTTTTGTCTGTTATAGTCATGATTTCATGATGTCTGAATGATAGTGATTTCGGTTTCACATTCCTCTTTGCGTGACAGGTTCATGCGCATTTCAATTTCGGACCACTCTGCTTATACCTTTCTATAAACTACTTCGACCGCTTTCTATCTGCCTACAAGTTACCTGTAAGTTTCACGCGTGATCAATTCGATCACGCGTTGCTATCTCCTCTCCTTTGATTGATCTACACAGTTTCACTTGTGTTAATCTCTTCCTGATTGTTCAGTTTTCTTTCAAGCCAAAGGCATGGACAACTCAATTGCTTGCTGTGGCATGCGTATGTCTTGCATCGAAAATGGAAGAGACTTATGTTCCTGCTATCGTGGATTTACAGGTAAGTCCATCTAAGGATTTTTATGCGTTGTGTGAGATTGTTTCTGTTATAAGATGGATACAAGAACAAGAAGAATGAGCAAAGTAGATGGCTAGAGGCGTGTACAAACACTATCAGTAAGGAATATTTGCCCCAATAGTTGCTGCAGGGTTATAAACAAATTTCCTCCTAGGATACAACAATCAAACAATCTCTTATCATCGGTAAATAGGATAGAAATTCAATGAACTTTCACTTGAGAATGCTTCTAAAGTTGGGAGAAGAATTTAGAATACTTGATCTTGAACCAGGAAATAGAAAATCTTGAAATGTGTTAAACATGCCTTTATATGGGCATTTTACCTCCATTTCAGACGTTCAAATCGTCCTTCGGTGGTTGGAAGAAGTTCCATTGTGCAAAATTTGCAACTTTAGATGAAAAGTCATACCTGCTGGCACATCGATCGATAGATGTATCGATCGATGTCCCACAATAGCTTCTAACTTTTCATCCAAACCACTTCGATCAGTCTATCTATCGATCGAAGTCACATCAATCTATATGATCGATCTATGTTGGACAGAAAATTCTAACTTTGCATTCAGGGTACATCGATCTATGTACGGCAGAATACTGAACTTCATTTTCAAGCCACATGGATCGATACATGTCATGAGTCAAGCTATTCTTGATTATTTAAACACCAATCCACATTCATTCTTCATCCTATTGCCTTTACAAACTATTATAACAGTTTCTGAACTACGATGAACATGTTGCTAAGCTTTCATTTAAGATTTTACTTGCATTTGTTTCTGATTTCCATTCCATGCAAATCATATGTGACAGATTGCTGAATCAAAATTTGTTTTTGGGGCCAAAACCATTGGAAGGATGGAACTTCTTGTGCTGAGTACCTTGAAGTGGAGAATGCATGCTGTCACGCCTTTCTCTTATCTTGATTGTTTTCTCAAGAAGATAAACGTTGATCAGATTAGTAGAATGTTATCAATCAATAGGGGAACACAACTTGTATTGAGCGCCCTTAGAGGTACTATTCTTTCCTAAATGTATTCATGCAAGACTACCATAGTTGTCATATAGAGCCGGAGGTTTCGTTAGAAGCAAACTTTCCATCCAAAAGGATGGAGGTATTGTTTACCGTCTCTCACCTCCCCAGACCCTAGCGATAGCTTTTATTGTCGTTGGGTATACTGTGTATGTGTTGTTGTAATAGGTACTTCCTTTTGTGATTTCCAATCTGACCAAAAATCTTTGGTGGGTTCAAATTCAATGCAGGGATTGGTTTCTTGGACTTTCGCCCTTCTGAGATTGCAGCAGCTGTGGCCATTTGTGCTGCTCGAGAATTTCAACCTGTAGACATTGACCAAGCAATAGCTACACTCATTCAGCATGTAGAAAAGGTGAATATGGTTGTCCGAGTATGCATGTACATATAGAGTCCACGGTCTCCCTGGAAGCAAACCCTCTATCCCTTGGGATAGAGATATCGTTTGCTTGCCGCTCACCTTCTCCAGACCCTAACGATAGCTTTTGCTGCCGTTGAGATATACTGGGTATGATTGATTGATTGGTTGTCCTAGTATGGAAAGAAGTGACATTTCTTTTGTTCTACCATTTTAGCTCAATGGCCTTTAGGACTTGTATACTGATGACTTTTTGTTTATATGATCCATGTTCTTATACACAGGATAAGCTTCTCAAGTGCGTGGAATTGATCCACAGCTTGCCATCATCAGGTGGATTTTTAAAGGGTCCAAGTGTGTTGGTTCCATCCGTGCCCCCGAGTCCGATCGGCGTGCTGGATGCTTCATGCTTCAGCTACAAGACTGATAAAACAGCAGCTGGATCATGTGCAAACTCCTCTCATAGTAGTCCAGTAGCCAAGAGGATGAAAGTAGAAGAGCCTTAGGAAATGATGGCTTAAGATGTTCTATTTTCATTGAATTCGGTTTGGCGATTTCGCGTAAAATGTGGTTATAAGTAAGCCAAAACTTGGACCAAAACGGTAAATGAACTAGTTAAAGAAGAGAGGTTGAAGTGCAGGAAGTGTAACTGGGTGTATAGAGCTGGTATTTTGGCAGTGGGAATTGTCAATTCTTGCTGGTAAGGTTTTGGACTTGTTAACAGCTAGGTATATGGTTAGAGGTTTGCTTTAAACAGCTTTGGAGTTTCTCTATGATTATTGGGATTTTGTTACGAGGTAGTAGTAGATCCAGCCATTATTTTGAAGTTTTTTTGTGATTATGGTGATTTTGTTACGAGACAGTAGTAGATCTAGCCATTACTAGCAAAGCTATTAGACATCAATGGTATCGGAGTGCGTCCCTTCACGAGGATAATTTAAGTGCAACGAAACACCTTCAACTTGAATATGGTCTGAGAAGATGCTAAAAGAAAAAAGAAAAGAAAAAAGAAAGGGAAAGGGATATAGGGAGGATGTGGAACATAGGCAAAGGTAATTAAACTATGTTCTTTCCTAATGTGGATATTTGGTTAATAGTTTGCTCCTGATCTCACTCCAGTTTTTTCCTTTCATTTAGAATAATTACCTTTTGTCCTCCTATAATCGTCAATATCTTTTAATGTTTAAAAAATACATCTTTACCCTCCTGATGTTTGAAAAATATACCCTTATTGTTCTTGATTTAATTAAAAAAATGTTATTCGAATATATATAACAAGAATTGTCCCTTTTGTTTCTACTCTCTTCATCTTTTTTCTATCGAACTCTTCTGAATAATACTAACTAGTACCTCTTTTTTACCTTTCTTTTCCGGTGCAACAACCCCCGCAGCTGCACATCTCTATCACACCCTCTGTCTCTCGCCACTAGCTACTCTCTTCATCTTCTTTCTATCGAACTCTTCTGAATAATACTAACTTGTACCTCTTTTTTACCCTTCTTTTCCGGTGCAACAACCCCCGTAGCTGCACATCTCTATCACACTTCTGTCTCTCGCCACTAGCTACTCTCTTCATCTTCTTTCTATCGAACTCTTCTGAATAATACTAACTTGTACCTCTTTTTTACCCTTCTTTTCCAATGCAACAACCCCCGCAGCTGCACATCTCTATCACACCCTCTGTCTCTCGCCACTAGCTCCGACCACATTCTCATCCACTCTCTTCCATCCTTACCTTGCCTCCTCCTTTAACCACCACCGCGAATTCTTCACTAATTTAACTCAACCCCAAGCCTCCATATCTTCCCCTCTTTCTTAACCGATGATTTGGAAAATGCCCAGTTGTTCACACATAAGAAAGAAATCAGAGAGAAACTATCAAGAGGTGGTGGTAGAATCTGATTCTCGGGCTGTTGTTGAATAATTTTGCCCGAGCCCCCCCTCTCCTACCCACCCCACCCCACCAGCCGCCGCTCGAACCCCTCTCCCCTGCCACGCCCCATCAGTTGCCGTCTCCCTTCACCAACCACCACTAGCATAGTATTTCTTCTCTTGCCTTGTCCGCACCAGCCGTCGCCTTCCATCAACCAAAAAAAAATGAATAGTGAAAAGGGAAATTAATGATTTTTTCTTAAAATTTTTTAGTTTTATGTTTTAAAATGCCATTTTACCTTTTAGTTCAAATATCAGGGAGTAAAGATGTATTTTTAAACATTAAGGGGTATTGGCGATTATGTCAAACATTAGGGGCAAAAGGTAATTATTTCTTCATTTAATTATTAGTTACCTAAGCTAGTTATATTTTTTTTTTTGAAGCATCTCTATTCAAGAAGATATACACTCAGTAACCAAGGTGTTAACTAATATCCATTTTATTTTATAAAAAAAACTAATACCCATTAGGAATCCTACTTATGATACTAGTCTCTATTTTGCATACATAATTTGATTTTATGAGTTGAATAGATAATGAAACAGTAATAGTTGTGTTTTTTTTTAAAAAAAAAATAAAAAATCTGATGGACAAGCCATCACATGTGAATGTTCTTTAACCCATCAACCCAAACCTGGTACAATTGTCCAAAGTCCTCTCCCTCCCCATTTCATCCTTTTTCTAGCAACATTTTTCATGATATTCCATGAGCCCCATATGATCAAACTGATTTCTTTTTTCTCTGTCAATTCTCCGGCTGTTAGAGACATTTTTGTAGCAGATTTGCATTACCTATTACCTTAGAGGCTTTTGCCTATAGCGAGGTACGGGGGTTGGATGTACGCAACCATACGTATGTGTTAGAAATACGCATAAGTTGTTTCTCGATGACTCATAATAATGCGTCAAGTTATGTCGATTAACTGCTACTTCTCAGTGTAAGGAGTGCAACCAATTTAGTGAGTCATTTTACTTTATTACATTATATTCCAAAGTCAATAAAGAGTGTGTCATTCTTTACATCTCAAACAGAAATAAATTATTTTCACATATAGTTTATCCGAAAAAGCGAAAATGAGATAGAATTAGGTTCCTTATATTGGCTCTGGATGATTTTCATTTCCAATGAAGTCAAGGTCGCACGCTTCTTTGAATTTGGAATATGATGGAATAAAGCAAAATGACTCACTAAATTGGTTGCGCTTCTTATATTGTGAAATATCAATTGATCGACACAGATTGACGCACTTTTCATTATGTGTCACCAGAAAACAACATCTGTGTATTTCTAACACATGAATATGGTTGCGTACATCCGACCCTCATATCCCGACATAGACGAAAGCTTATAAGACAATGGAATAATGTTGTTGTTGTTATATATTGGCTCGAGAGGAATGCATCGAACACGTGCATCCGCTGATAAATGTTCGTAGCAGACGAAGGAATGCGCAAAGAAAAGGGATTAGGATCCAAATATGAGGCTTGGGAGATGCTGTGAAAAATATTGTAACTAAGGAGTTGCGAATAAGTGAGTGTTTGATAATGAGCAAGGAATATCCATCTTTTTGCTAAACAAATTGTATTAAACTCATAATTCATTAGATATTTTTTATAAATGTCAACTAAGTACCGTAAGTAAATTGCTCCTGGTTGAGGTGTGAAGAGAGACTTAAGACTGTTATGCCATGTTTGGGTCGATGAGTCAAAAATAATGATACCGTCACATGTGTTTCGAACAATGACAAATGATAAGGGATGACTTAAATGTTATGTTTGGAAAAAGATATAATAATTTACTTGGAACATTTGGGTTTTTTTTTAAATGCACATGTGAATGTTCTTTCTTGTTAAACTAAGTGTGTCTAGGAGTCAGAAGTAAGGTATTACGTATTACTAGCATGGGTAAACATATAGTAAAGCTAATATATGTGGATCATTTGTTTTAGACAAAATTGGTTGTGTTGTGTATGTTCTTCATACTATACTACTACTACAATAACATTACCCTATTGTTTAGAAGTTCTTGCCTATGGCGGGGTATGAGAGGATCGGATGTACACAATCATACACATATGTTAGAAACACATAGAGGTTGTTTCTCGATGACCTATAAAAAAAATTGCATCAAGCTGTGTCGATCAACTGCTACTTCATAATATAGGAAGACAGCTAGCTAATTGAGGTACAACGAATTGCTGTAATTTGCACTCTTGTAAAAGGAAGCATTGCATTCATTCTGCTCATATTTTGTGGTTAAGAATTCAGGAAATCATAATTTGCATGAACCCTTCTCATTAGTTAGCTTCTCAAAATGAGATCCCAAAATTTTGTTTAAGGTAATGATAGTCTCTCTATAGTGTTAGGTCCGTAACACACTCTAAAGGGAGGGTGAATAGAGTGTTTGGCAATTTTGTGGATTTTTTTGTGTAACTCAACTCAAATGGAATTCAAAATCAGAGTAAGAATGGGAGGTGAGAAACAATGAATGAGTACATCAGATATAGAGTGGTTCAAATCGTAAATGATTCTACTTCACTACCACTTTGTTGCCAAAGTGGATTTTCAACAACCACTCTTCTTATTTTCAACAAATAAGAACAACCACGGCAGCATTTGCACTAACACCTCAGTGTAAAGAACAACAACAACAACTTCTTGCACAAAATACACTTGTGCAACTACAGCAACTACAGCTCTAGCAAGAACACCTTCTTGCTACCTCACAACTTCAACAAAGTTCCCTCAAGAACTTTCTCACAGTAAGTTGAAGGAAATTGTAAGGTTCACACTTTCTCACTAGTCCAAGCACAAGCAAGAGATCAAATATTTATGATTCCTCTTGTGCTAGACTCTCTATCTCTCAATATACAACAATGAAGAACAAAGAAAAAGGCTTAACAAGCTTTAAGCATTTTTACAAATATGAGAGATCTATACAACAATGAAAATGATGAAGCTTGATGACGGTGAAAGTGTGTATTTGCCTCATCCAAGCTTCTCTCATTTATAAATGAAGTTCACCACGTTTTTGAGCTCTCCACCATGTCTTCTTCAACACAAAATGTCAAGATAATGCCCAAATATTCTTTAGCCACCCTATGGAGTGATTTGATCTTCAATAGCCACCCTAGAGAATCTTAGACATGGTTAAAGGAGTCAACGAAGCATGTAGTATGTTGGGATAAAGTTCACAAGAAATTTGAGCAAGACTGAAAAAAGAAAATACCATGAATCTCCCTTGGATTTTGTTCCAAAGTTCAAAAAATTTTGAATTATGGGGGACATCGATCGATCCAAGTGCCTTGGGTGAAAGATCGATGTCCTCCAGAAACTTTGCAGTTTTTGAAACTGCTGACATCGATCGATCGAAGTCCCCCTAGGAGAGACTGATGTCACTTCGATCGATCAATGTCTCCTGGACTGAGAGATCGATGTTGGACAGAAAGTATTCTGCCTGACATCGATCGATCGAAGTCTCTCTGGGGAGAGACTGAAGTGACATCGATCGATCGATGTCCCTAGGTTGAGAGATCGATGTTGGACAGAAAGGTTTCTGCCTGACATCGATCGATCGAAGCCAGATGCTGAAGTACATCGATCGATCGATGTCCCCAGTCTGAGAGATCGATGTTGGACAGTGAGTTCCAATCTCAACCATTTTTGACATAGTGTAATTTTCTAATCTGGCATCAAGTCTCAAGCATAAATTTAACTTATTTAAAACATCTTTTCATCATCAAAACAATTTATATCTTAACAATCTCTCATTTTTTGATGATTCAAAACCATGATTCAAAAGATGTTTTTACTTGATACATTTACATCTAAATTTGATATTTTACAACTCCCCCTTAGTTCATGCTCCTTCATCATATGAACACATCAAGAAATCCCACTCAACGTGTAATCTACCCAAAATCAATAAATATGATGTCAATACCAAAATACTCCCCCTCAACCCATGCACCAAATTTTCATCTTTTCAATATGTGAGTTAGCATACCAAAGTAATCATTTTACACAAGCATATACCAACATCAATCTTCTTTTCATGCAACATTGTTTATATCCACGCCACTTACTATGCTAGCATGCCAAAATCAAGTACTTTTTACCAAGCAAGTAATGTAAGTCCTCATGCTTCATCAACCCACATCAAGCAACTCATGCTACAAAGCAAGACCAATTTATGCAAACCATGCCATATTATGCAATACACCAAAACTTAAACCATACTATCAACACTAACATATCATGATAACTTAAACCAAAACCATACCATCAACACCAACATATCAAGACAACTAAACCCACAGCAACATATCAAGACAACTAAACCCACCAATATATCAAGACAACTAAACCCAACTTCTCCCCCTTTTTGAAAACATCAAAAAAATGATAACAGATACGAAAATAAAGAAGCAAAATATCATTAAGCAAATAAGAAGTTCATGAGATACATGAGTAATCTCAACTTCTAAGCTATTATTGTAGCTACGGGGGAATTGGGAAACATAGAGTAACTACTCTTCATCGGAAGAGAAGCATAAATCGGAGAGCGCCGCCTTCAGCTTTGTCTTCAATTTTTGGTACTTGGTTTTTTGAACGGTCAGCTCCGTATCTAAAGTCTTGACTCTCTTTGTGAGACTTGCATTTTCCTTCTCCAAGTCATCAATGCGTACAGCTTACTTGGTTAAATCTTCTCCCCATTGACCAAGTGTATGTTAGATTTCGTTAATCTCAGCCTCAACATCGAATTCTTTATCGGAACGACTACCTTCCTTCATTGGGGCTTTGCCTTTGTCCGTTTGGGATGTAGAGCTTGGTTGTGAGGGCGGTTGTGTTTGAGGGTGAGATGAGGGTTCGGTGGGAGGTGCAGTGGGTGATGGGGGAGGAATAGGATCTTCAGGTGGAACATCATCAGCTTCTTCCTCTTCAAGGTCATGTTGACCTCCCCGCTTTTGTGCCTCTTTTCGGGATTTATGTATTTGTTGGATGTTTGCCTTGGTGTAATAATCCTTGTTGGATATCTGTTCAGTGTATTCCTCATCCAACTCTACATTAGACTGCATGAGCAATCTAAAGATGAGATTGCTATATGGAAGCGCTTTGGATTTCTTTGTTACGGCTTCCATCATATTTGCAAATATAATTTCCCCAAAGTTCACACTCCCTTCATATCAATACGGTAAGCAATGTAAAAATCTAATTTGCTCGGGAGTTTAGCCGATTTACCATTGACACAAAACTTGACAATGGCAAGCAACACTCTATATACCAAAGGCATGTCATTTGTGTTTTTGGTGGGGTGAAATCCAAAAAATGTTTTGACCTCATCCTTAGAGATTTGGTACTTATAGGTAACCTACCTCCAGGGGTCAAAGTCTTCCAAACCTTCATCAAGAACTTCAAGCAATTCATTGATGGTCTTAGAACTAAACATCAACAACTGACCATCTATAATCGAGTTTAAATCATAAGGCACTCCATTTCTGTATTCTACCCACATATTAGCATAAAACATTCTAGTGTATCGGGTAGACATATTGGTCATTTGAGAGACCTCCCAAACAGGTCTCCATTTTTGATTATCAAACTAATCAATGATTGGTTTTAATTCCTCATGGCTCGAAATGTCCTCAATTTTGAGCAATTTCAGTGGAATGGTAGACCTCTTCTTGTTCTCTCAGTCAACAAATAGCAGTTGAGCTCTAAGAGAAATGTATGCAAATTTACCTGTGCCCGTAGGCTCTTTTAAAGCATCTTTATATTCTCCATACTTGAGCCATGGAAAATTGTTGAGTGTTAGCCTTCCCCTTGTTTCATTCAACATAGCTTCATGAGAGAAAGTGGCCTTCTTCATCAACCCATGCGTCCTAGACCCTGTTGGCACTTGAGGATGTGATTGTTGTGACTCACTTGCTTCTTCATGAGAGGTTCTTTGTATTTTTGCTGGAATTTTCGTTCTTGGTGCCATTAGATGGTTAGGGTACAAAAATTTTTGCAGAAAATGGAGATGGGAATGATGAGATTTTGGGAATGGAGGTCTGATTTGTGAAAAAAAGTGAGACTTTGGCAATGATTTTGAGCGTAGAAGATGAAATCTATTGTGTCTTGAGCGATAGAGGGTTAGGGATTTCGTTTGAGGAAAGAGGAAAGTGAAAAGGAAGAAAGGAATTCGCAGCTTTTAATTTCCTGTCCCGCTGACATCGATCGATTGATGTCTGAGACTTCGATCGATCGATGTCCTATACTTCGATCGATCGATGTCTGTTATACATCAGTCTCTAAGACTACCACATAGATCGATCGATGCGTTCTGGAAACTGCCTTTTTGACAGTTTTGAGCCTTTAACCATTGTTTATCATCCCTAATCTTGTTCTACTTGATTCGAATGTCTCAGTGGGAAAGGATTTAGTAAAGATATCAGCTAGTTGATCATTGGTTGGAACAAATTCAACGCATACTAATCCTTTTTGAATGCAATCCCTTATGAAGTGATGCCTCACTTCAATATGTTTGGTCCTACTATGGTGAACCGGGTTTTGTGCTATACTTATGGCGGATGTGTTGTCACATAGGATGGAAACTTTATCAAACTTAACATTGTAATTGTTTAAGGTGTTGATCATCCAAAGTAGTTGTGTACAATACGAAGCGGCCGATACATATTCGGATTCCGCCGTTGAAAGTGACACACTATTTTGTTTCTTGGAGAACCAAAAAACTAAGCAATCTTCAAGGAATTGGCATGTCCCAGAGGTGCTTTTTCTATCAACTAGATTTCTGGCATATTCGGAGTCACTATACCCTATTAAATCAAAACAACCATTTTTGGGATAAAACAACCCAAAGTTCAAAGTTCCTTTCAAGTACCTAAAAATACGTTTTATGGCAACTAGGTGCGATTCCTTAGGCATACTTTGAAATCTAGCACATAAACACACATCATGCAAAATATCTGGTCTACTAGCGGTTGAATAAAGTAAACTACCAATCATACCCCTGTATTTGGTTACCCCAACCGGCTTTCCTTTTTCATCTTTGTCAAGCTTTGTACTTGTGCTCATTGGTGTGCTTACACTTCTTCCATCCTCAAACTTGTATTTCTTGAGTAAATCCTTTGTATACTTTGTTTGAGATATGTACACTCCATCTTGAGTTTGCTTGATTTGAAGACCAAGAAAGTAGTTAATTTCACTCATCATGCTCATTTCAAATTCTCCTTCCATCAATTTAGCAAAATGCTCACAAAGAGAATCATTAGTAGCACCAAATATAATATCATCCACATAAATTTGCACAAGCAATTGATGGTTCCTTGTTCTTTAATAAAAAGAGTAGTGTCGACTTTTCCTCTTGAAAACTCGTTCTCAAGTAGGAAGTTACTTAATCTTTCATACCATGCCCTAGGAGCTTGTTTAAGTCCAAAAAGGGACTTTTTGAGTTTAAATACATGATTTGGATAATCATGATTTTCAAATCCCGGAGGTTGAGCTACATACACTTCTTCTTGAATTATTCCATTCAAGAATGCGGATTTCACATCCATTTGATATAGTTTGAAATCCTTATAGCATGCATATGCTAATAGCATCCTAATAGATTCTAACCTAGCTACGGAGGCAAAAGTCTCATCATAGTCTATGCCTTCCTATTGTCTATATCCTTGAGCTACTAACCTAGCCTTGTTTCTGGTGATGTTACCTTTATCATCCATTTGTTTCTAAATACCCATTTAGTGCCAATTACGGGATGATCACTAGGTTTAGCTACTAATTCCCAAACATCACTCCTTTTAAATTGATTTAGTTCTTCTTGCATGGATAATACCCAATCTTCATCATTTATAGCCTCCTTTATATTTTTAGGCTCAACTTGTGAAATAAAGGCATTTTCATTGAATTTCCTCCTAGTCATTATGCCTTGACTAGTTTCATCTAATATTAACTCTATAGGGTGATCTTTCCTATACTTATATCAATCCGGTAAATTTGAGGTATTTCCTCCTACTTCTTCATCTTCAACCTTAGGTTCAAGGGGATCAATCCTAAGGTCAATGACAATATTACCTTTTGGATTCCCAAATTTCTCTATATGGCTTACTTCAATTATTTCATCATCATCATCATCATTAATGTTTGATTTATCCTCATTGAGTTCACTAAACTTGACATGAATTGATTCTTCAACTTTCATGCTTCTTTTATTATATACCCTAAATGCTTTGCTATTTTGATCATATCCCATAAAGTTTCCTTCATCCGCTTTTATCCAAGTTATCTTTGGTGTTAAGTATAAAGCAATTACAACCAAAAACCTTGAAATAACCAATATTTGGAACTCTACCTTTCCAAAGCTCATAAGGAGTCTTTTTGAGAGATGGTCTCAAATAAACTCTATTTACCACATGACAAGCTGTGTTTACCGCTTCGGCGCAAAAATACTTGGGTAGCTCAAATTCATTTAGCATGGCTCTACTCATTTCTTGAAGTGTTCTATTTTTCCTTTTCGTAACACCATTTTGTTGAGGAGTTCTTGGAGCCGAGAAATTCTGTCCATACTCTTTGGATACACAAAATTCTTGAAACTCACCGTCAAACTCACCACCTCTATCACTTCTAATTTCCTTAATTGTGTCTTTTTTTTTATTTTCAAATCTCCTACAAAGTTTTATAAACTCTTGGCATACATCATTCTTTTTGGCTAAAAACATTACCCAAGTGTACCTAGAGAAGTCATCTACCACCACAAAGGTGTAATGTTTTCTACTTAGACTTGCCGTACCAATATCCCCGTACAAATCCATATGAAGTAATTGTAGAGGTTTGGTGGTGGAGATTTTGCTTTTGGGCTTGAAGCTTGTTTTAACAAGTTTTGCCTTTTGACAAGTGTCACATAAGCCATGGTTTTCGAAATTCAATTTTGGAAGACCTTAAACTTTTTTATTTTTGCAAATCTCTTTGAAATTTTTAAAACTAATATGTCCAAGTCCTCTATGCCATAGTTGAGTCAAATCGTTTTTGACAACTAGGCAAGAAACATTTTGTGATATCAAATCATGTATGCTAAATTTGTAAACATCATTTTTCCTTATAGCCTCAAAAACAATCTTATCGTTCTTTTTCGCAATACATTTTCTTTTCACAAATTCAACTTGAAAATCAGCACCACATAGTTGGCTAACACTTATCAAATTATATTTAAGCCCTTCTACATATAATACATTATTAATAGTAAAAGAAGAGTTAACAATTTCTCCATGTCCAAGGATTTTGGCTCTCCCATTGTCAAAATGCACCGTTCCACCATCTTGGAGCTTGAGCTTGGTGAACAACGTTTTGTCTCTGGTCATGTGGGTTGAACATCTGCTGTCCATAAGCCATTTGGTTCCTTCTTCTTTGGCTACTCCATTTATCTTGAGAGCCTACAAAACCAAGAGGTTTATGCATTGGTACCCTTTGATGGTTGGGTCCTTTAGGGTTAGTTTGTCGACCCTTAGGCTTCCAAATATACATACTTTCCAATCTAGCTCTACATGCATTCTTCACATGTCCTACTTTGTTACAATAAAAACAAGTGGATACATGCCTTGGTTTAGAAGATGATGAGTCATGTTGTATTTTTCTCTTGTTTGCCTTTTTCTTTGATGACTTTGGCTTAATGGAAGAATGTGATGAGTTAAATCCTAAACCGGATTTATCATTTCCAATTCTTTGGTTTCCAAGTAGTTTGTCTAAATTATTTTTACTATTTGTTAGTCTTTGTAAGTCAAACCTTAGTTTCTCACATTCTTTCCTAATTTCCACATTTTCAAGAGCTACGGTTTTATGCATGGTGAGTATGATGTCATGATCTTGAAACATCAAAATGTTCTTATCATGCAAGCTCTTATTTTCTCAAATGCACTTCTGGAACTCTTTCTTCAAATGTTTATACATTAAATTCAGTTTTTCAAAATCATCTTGCAATTTCGTCTGGTAAATTAGAAGGATTAGAATTTACCTCAAGGTCATCTTCAATTGCCATGAGACAAGTATGTTGAACCTTTGGATTTTAAACCATTGCAATAAGTCCAATACCTTGATCTTCACTCTCTTCTCCTTCCGATTCGGAAAGGAGATCATCCCACGTGGTTACCTCCGCATTAAGAGCTTTCTTCTTTTGAGGAAAGACCTTATTTTTTTGTTTTTGCGGCTCCTTGACGTGGCAATCGGCAATGAAATGACCGGTTCGACCACATCTAATAGCAATTTTCACTTGCTTCTTTTTCCTTGGGTGGTATTTTGAAAAACTTTCTTGCTTGAGCTTTATTTCTTGTTGCCATTCTTCTAAATTTTCTTACTAGAAGAGCAACTTCCTCATCCGATTCATCGGACTCTACCACCAATCCTTTGTGTGATGCTTGTGTGGGCTTGATAAGATTCATTCTATTTTGTTCTTCAATAAGAATTTCATGAGTAAGAAGATTACCGGATAGCTCATCAAGTGTAAGAGTTTTGAGATTCTTTGACTCGGTGATGGCGGTGACTTTTGGTGTCCATTCTTTTGGCAAAAAGTTGAGAAGTTTTGAGACAAGGTCTTCATTTGAGATTTTCTTGTCCACCATGGAAAGTTGATTCACTATTCATGTGAATCGATCGATTGTCTCCTCAATCTTTTCACCGCTCTTCATCCCGAACATTTCATATTCTTTCATGAGCATAAGTCTTTTGGCCATTCTTACTTGCTCAGTCTCTTCGTGTATCATTTCAAGCCTTTTTCATGCTTCATGAGCTGTTTCAAGACCTTGAAGTCTTATAAGCTCGGTGGTGGTAAGAGCACTTGAAAGGATATCAAATGCTTTGCTATTGATGACGAAGTTTATCTTTTCTTCATCGGTGTAGTCATCCTCATCTTTGAACATGGATTCTACTTTTGAGTTTGTAATCGTAGGAACATCGATTCCTTTGACAACGGCTCTCCATATATCAAATCCACAACCTTTCAAATGATTGATCATTCGAAATTTCCACAAAGAATAGTTTTGGGCATCAAACATATGTGCTTTAGTGTTTGATCCTGAAAATAGTGCAGTAGGCTTGGAAGTTGAGGTGTGAGATGAAGAGGTTGTCATTGCCATGATCTTTAACCTTGCTACTTGCAAAGATAGGCCAAGCAATCAAGGTTAGGCTCTGATACCAATTGTTAGGTCCGTAATACACTCTAGAGGGGATGGATGAATAGAGTGTTTGGCAATTTTGTAGAATTTTCTTGTGTAACTCAACTCAAATGGAATTCAAAATCAAAGTAAGAATGGGAGGTAAGAAACAATGAATGAGTACACCGGATATAGAGTGGTTCGAATCGTAAATGATTCTACTCCACTACCACTTTGTTGCCAAAGTGGATTTTCAACAACTACTCTTCTTATTAAGGATAATAAAAACAACTACAGCAACACTTACACTAACACCTTAGTGTAAGCAACAACAACAACTTCTTGCACAAAATACACTTATGCAACTACAACAACTACAGCTCTAGCAAGAACACCTTCTTGCTACCTCACAACTTCAACAAAGTTCCCTCAAGAACTTTCTCACAGTAAGTTGAAGGAAATTGTAAGGTTCACACTTTTTCACTAGTCTAAGCACAAGCAAGAGATCAAATATTTATGGTTCCTTGTGCTAGACTCTCTATCTCTCAATATACAACAATGAAGAACAAAGAAAAAGGCTTAACAAGCTTTAAGCATTTTTACAAATATGAGAGATCTATACAACAATGAAAATGATGAAGCTTGATGACGGTGAAAGTGTGTATTTGCCTCATCCAAGCTTCTCTCATTTATAGATGAAGTTCACCACGTTTTTGAGCTCTCCACCATGTCTTCTTCAACACAAAATGTCAAGATAATGCCCAAATATTCTTTAGCCACCCTATGGAGTGATTTGATCTTCAATAGCCACCCTAGAGAATCTTAGACATGGATAAAAGAGTCAAGGAAGCATGTAGTATGTTGGGATAAAGTTCACAAGAAATTTGAGCAATGGAAAGAGAAAATACCATGAATCTCACTTGGATTTTGTTCCAACGTTCAAAAAATTTTGAATTCTGGGGGACATCGATCGATCCAAGTGCCTGGAGTGAGAGATTGATGTCCTCCAGAAACTTTGCAGTTTTTGAAACTGCTGACATCGATCGATCGAAGTCCCCCTGGGAGAGACTAATGTCACTTCGATCGATCGATGTCTCCTGGACTGAGAGATCGATGTTGGACAGAAAGTATTCTGCCTGACATCGATCGACCGAAGTCTCTCTGGGGAGAGACTGAAGTGACATCGATCGATCGATGTCCCCAGGTTGAGAGATCGATGTTGGACAGAAAGGTTTTTGCCTGACATCGATCGATCGAAGCCAGAGGCTGAAGTACATCGATCGAACGATGTCCCCAGTCTGAGAGATCGATATTGGACAATGAGTTCCAATCTCAACCATTTTTGACATAGTGTAATTTTCTCATCTTGCATCAAGTATCAAGCATAAATTTAACTTTTTTAAAACATCTTTTCATCATGAAAACAATTTATATCTTAACACATAGTTTCTTACAACACCTTCAATTTGGTTATGGATTTCTTGGCATGAAGGTTTCTAACCTAAGTAAGAATTGTGACATTAGCTATCAAGACTTTGTCAAAAGTTTATAAGCCATTGATGATACAATATGGATATATATTAAGACTTAAAAGAAATTACAAAACTTTAGTGTAAATATATCCTTACACCCGTTGAATTAGGATATAAGCCTAAAGAAGATTAGAATTACCTATCCATGAATAACTTAGGTTATAAAAGTGGTTAGAAAAGTAATTACCTATCTTACACTACTCTTGACAACGATTAAAATTGGTCAATCCACGTATGATTGTACTAATAAACACTTCAAGTTTGTCTGAAGTTGTTAGGTACTCAGAGAGGGCAACAAGTCAAGAAATATGTTTGCCAAGGATAAAGGTGAGCCAAGCAGAAGTCAAGCTTGGTGTATAAAACATATACTCCAAGTTTGAGGGAGAGTATTGAAATAGTCTGCAGAAATATTGTCAAGCTTGGTTGTATAAATACACTAAGTTTGAGGGAGAGTATTGAAGTTTGCATAAATAAAGTACAGATTGAAGTTCCGAGCCGAGGAGAAGTATTGAAATATAGTCTGCAAAAATAGTGCAGAGTGAAGTGCCGAGCCGAGGTGATGATGTGCCGAGCTGAGATGATAAAGTGCCAAGTTGAGGTCATGAAGTGACGAGCCGAGGTGATGAAGTGGCCAAGGTGAAGTCCCTCGATGAGGCAATGAAGTGGTGGCAGCAATGAGAAGATGAGTTGATCCGAGCAAAGCACAAGGACAACCAAACAGAACACAAGGATCTCAGTGAGGCAATAGGGTGGCGGCAACAATGAGCAGATATGCCGAGCCGAGCATAATGACAGCCAAGCAGAACACAAGGATAGTTATGACAAATCAAGATGCTAAGACACAAAAATACTATAGAAGACACACTTACACATACACATATTTATACACATATATTGTATACACATACATCTACTAGCTTACTGGTGTATAGAATCTAGCCATTGTAAGTAGAATATAGCCGTTAAACAGCTGTTGATTTACTATTAGTTGATAGACTGAGACTTATTGCCTCTTATCTCTCAAGATTATAAAAATACAAACAATTATACATTTGATAATCGAGTAATTCTGAATAATACTTTCAGTCAACTTCCAAGGTCTTCAAAATTTCGACATATTGCAAAACCCCAATGATATTATTTGGAGTTGTCGTTATAGCACATATAAATCCCAATCTATTTAAACGTGGAAGAAAAAACGAGCCCAGTCCAGCTGGCATTTTGGTCTGTTTCTAGAGGCTCATGATCCATGGAAAATAGTAACAATTGTCTCAGTTTTTCTTTTTACTATTTATTTTTGGTAAGCATTTCAATGCCAATTTAATATGCTTATACCCATATTATTAGATTGGTGTTAAATAATTTATAAGAAATGAGCAAGTACTAATACATAGTAAAAATATATATTTCTCTGATTAAAGAATCCTTTAACGAATATGCTGTTGTAAAGTTGTAATATTATGTAAATTTGCAGGAATATTTTTCAAAAGAGAATATTCTTTTGTTATCCGATGAATATAATTATGCTTTTTTGGAAAATTTTGGAATGCAGACATAACTGCATAAAGAGCAAATCATCAAACGATTGAAGACCTTAAAAATATCTAATAAACATTGTCTTGAGAGAAGAATATTAAGTTGACAAAATTTTATAAAACATTCAGCAATTTAGTGACAGTTGTTTTGTCCAGTTTAGTTTCTATTTCCAATAAAGTTAAAGACACACTTTTTCTTGACTTTAGAATATGATAGAATAAAGCAAAATGACTTACTAAATGGTTGCGCTTCTTATATTGTGAAGTAGCAGTTGATCGCCATAGCTTGACGCATCATTATGAGTCATCGGGAAACAACCTTTGTGTGTTTCTAACACATACAATGGCAGAGGGAAGGGGGGCCTGGGGGCACGTGCCCCCCCAACGTCGACGAAAAAAATTATATAGATAGGTAGATGTAGTTGTATTTTTGACCATTCAGTTTAAAGTGTGCCCTTCCTTGACACAACACTAACTCTCTGTTACGTGGTCACGTGGTGTTTAGCGTTTGTTAATTCTTTGCTAAGTGACTAAAATGTGTCTAAAACTTACCAAAATACGAAGATGGCGAGAAATCAGATATCCAAAATACTGTGTCGGGTTTGATTGATAAGATGTAGTCTTTTGAGTTTGTATTTGTTGAGAAGTTTATGTTGAAAATTTTTGGAATGACAAATACACTTTCTAAGATTCTACAAGTGAGAGATCAAAAGATAAGGTGTGCTCTTAATATGATCAACAGGGTAAAAAAGAGATTACAAGAATATGGAGAGGTTGTTGGGATAATTTGTTGAAAGAAGTCTTTGAGTTTTGTGAAATACATGAAATTGATGTGCCTAATATGGAGGATTTTGTCATTGGCCGGTCTAAAAAAAGCGTAAAGGTGATGAACCGATGACATACTTTCATCATTTTCGTGCAGAAATATTCATAAAGGTACTTCATTTATTTTTATTGTGTTGATACATATGACATTGATGATTAATTTGTCTATATCGCAATTAAATTTTATTCATATAAATTCTTAGGTGATTGACATTATTGCTATGGAAATGGATGAACATTTCACAGAGGCAAACACGGATTTACTTAGATGTGTAATGTGTCTTGATCCTTCAAATTCTTTTTGGAACTTTAATCGTGGTCAATTGTTGCATCATGCTGAGTTATATCCAGATGACTTCAATTCCTTGGAACGAATGGAGCTTGACCATCAACTTGACAATTACAGTGTCGATATGAAATCAAATGAAGTATTCTCTAATATAAACAATCTTGGAGATCTTACAAAGAAGATGGTGGAGAAAAATTATCACAATTACTTTCCTTTAGTATATCGACTTATCGAGTTAGCATTGATCTTACTTGTTGGAATGACTAGTGTTGAAAGAACTTTTTTTACAATGAATGTCGTCAAGACTGATCTACGCAACTGGTTGGGGACAACGTACTATCGGATTGTTTATTATGTTACTTTGAGCATGAAATTTTTAGAACCATTGAAGATGAAGATATTATGCAACGATTTCAATCAATGTCATCTCGAAGAACCTTTTTGCGTCCCTTGGTAACTCCTTCTCGTCCTACAATAGTCAAATAAGAGGTATGCATTGACGTATATTACTATATTCATTTAATAATTATGATCCGCATATTGTTTGTTATGTAATTGTTTTGTACATTGGTTGGTAGATATGTTTTTTTACGTATTTTATGTTATAATACAAAAATATGTCTAGAAGATTTTGTCGGTTTTCTCGGTCTGAAACAGTGACCGGTGGTATTCCTGTGGCGAAGCCTATGCCCTCCCAAGAAGGGACTTCTGGCTCCGCCACTAAACACATGAGTATAGTTGTGTACATCCGACCCCCAATATTTCTTCATAGGAGAGAGCCTTTATGGCAATGAAGTAACGCGGTTGTTGTTGTTGTTTTGTTCAGTGTAATATTGTTGCTTCTCGATGTAGCGCTCTCCTTTTTTTTTTTTTTTTTTTTTTACAACGTAAAGTTTGTTATTAAAACATTGAAAAGGTATTTTTAAGACATTTTTATGTACTAATAAAAACTATCGTAGTAATCCTTCGTTTCAAATTCATAGACATTTTTAGGACTTTCAACTTGTTTAAGGAACCTCAATTAATATTGATACGTTGTCTCATCATTAAACTTTTGTAGATTCTCGTCCTTTTATTTGATCAGTAGTAAAAAATGAATCACGAAATAGAATCAATGGTGTAAAAATAACAAAGATGTGTCTTAGTAAAGGAGGAGAGACTAAAATTATTTGGGCATGTGAATAGGATACAGAAAATTGTCGCCTGTCAGATTAGTTGAAAGCCTCATTGTAGGGGGAGAGGAGTAAAGCAGACCCAAACTGACTTGGGATGAGCGGATTAGACATGACCTACTAGATTTGCACTTCTCTGATGACATGGTCTAAGATAGGGGTTCATGGAAGCAGAAGATCAAGGTTAAGAAGGTTTAGACATGATATAGGGGCACCTTAGAGTATATTTAGGGGTTTAGATACTCTCTACACTTTATGTTGACTTTGCACTTTTTGTTTTTATTTTTGTCTTTCATTATGTGTGCATATACACGGTTATGACTATTTTAATATCAGAAGCTTTCTATTTGTGTGTACTAAATCTTTTACTACCACACTAGCACACCATAGTGTCATCTATACAGGTACATATAGAGCCAAGAATCTCACCGGAAGCAGACTTTCTATCCTTTATAATGGAGATATTGTTGTAAAATTACAGCATATTTTTATTTTTACCTTTTGTTTTGTTATTTAACATTTAATGCTTTGTTTCATTTTAGCATTAATGAAGATAATGGTGAAAGAATACATATTACACCATTACCATAAAAAAAAGACATATTTCGGGGACATTCAAAAGAAAATATGTCAATTATTTTAAACCCAACAGAATATCATATGTAGCACTAGAAAAAAAGTTATGTCGCCTACAGGGCATAGCTCAGTTGGTACTCGGGTTAAGATTTGTTCTAAGAGATCAAGAGTTCGAATCCAGAGATACGCACAGTGTGGATGTTCCACTGATGCTAGATCAAAAGCTTGGTTGGCGGGGGACACTTTGTGTGGGTCACTGTGTAAGTCCTCACCTAACCTAGGAGACCTCTGGGTTCTTGATTTGTATCTTCCACAATGCTCGTAAGTCCTCACCTAACCTAGGAGACCTCTGAGTTCCTGATTTGTATCTTCCACAATGTTCTTTGGGACTGAGACGGTGAGAACCCTCACTGTCAGTGAATGAACTTTTGCTCCAAGAAAAAGTAATGTCTTGCGTCGATGGTTAAGTTAAATATTTCCGTCCATTGACTTGCACACTGTCTATTAAAAGAAACTACCAGTGACAAAATTTAAACCGAAAGCTTTTATAAAACGAAATAAACAAACTTTATCAAATAAATCAATTAATTGCACAACTACTCATTTTTTGTGTGTATATATTAGACGTGTTGAGTCTTTTGTAGGACAGGATTGAGAGTCAATGGATGGGGCTTGAAGACCTAACTGCCAGCATCGCCGGCACAGCTACTCGCATACGCAGTCAGTCCGGATGAGATTCTAGGAAGTTAAAAATGAGCCTAAAAGTGAGGCCTTCAATCACACGTCGTCACGTGTACAAAATCAATTTTTTTTTTAAAAAAAAATTTGCAGCACCCCCTTGCTTTTGTACACTTGGCGAAGCGTGATTGGAAGTCTCACTTTTAGCTTCACTTTTAGCCTCATAAGATCTCATCCGCAGTCAGTAGTTTCAATCTTGATTATGGTGCAGAACAATCACGTCCAACCTCTGTGTGTTTCTAATATATGAGTATGATTGCGTACATATGATCCCTCTATATCTCACCATAGATAGAAGTCTCTAAGACAAAGTGTCAGCATATCTCCGCCTAAATGGAAAGAAGAAATAAATAGAATTATTGGCATTTTAGTTGATTGAGATTGTATTAATGCATGATTATCCTATTTCACTAAAATGTATCCCTTCTTGTACTATAAATCAATGCATACCGTGTACAATGAAAATTAGAAAGAAAGTATTTTCTACAATCAAACAATTTTCTTCAATAAACATTGTATCAGAGCTAGTATTCCATCCTTACCTGTGATGAAATACAAAAAGCTCATCATCTACCTACATCACTTACCGTCATAACCAGTGTTCCGTAGCCCAACCAACGAAATGGCCGACCATACACCTCAGTCTAGCACTTTCCAGTCTGAGGGGGCAACCAACCCTCTGGCTGAGCCACTAAACCTCACCCAAGTCCTAGAAATTCTGCAAAAATGAGCACCCAAATCTAGTCCAGCAGAAGGATCTTCAAATCAGCAAATCAGTCTGACTGAAAAACTGAATGAACATAATTATTCTATATGGGCCAGAAAAATGAGTCTTGCAATCGATGGAAGGGGGAGGCTCAGACACATCACATCCATCCCCCCAGCAAGGATGATCCGGCATATGAACAATGGAGGCAATCAGACTCCATTATTCTTACATGGATACTTGAGAATATTGAGCCATATATAGTCAATCAATACATTGACTATCCCACATCATGGGACCTTTGGAAGGGAATTGAAGCCACGTACAGTAGTGGTAAAGATCCCTTGCAAATCTATGACTTAATGGTAAAAGCTAATAGCTTAAAACAGGGAACTCAGTCCCTTGAGAGAATTTTCGGTCAGTTACAGGCAGTGTGGAAGGATATCGATCGAAGACTTCCAAACCCAATGTATTGCCCAACAGATATGACTATCTATAATCAGAACCAACAACAGAACAGATTGTTCCAGTTCTTACAAGCCACAAGGAAGAATATGATGGGGAAAAAAGAGCAATTCTTCGGACAGAACCTCTGCCCACTGTGGAGGAGGCATATGCCCAAATCCGACGAGAAGCCCACAGACGAGGTATCATGAAGGAACAGGAGAACTCACCAAGCATCATCAATCAAGGGATTGGGAGTGGCCTGGTCACAAAATCAGGCAGAACAGGAAGGGAGAAGGGGACTGGACGGTCAGATCAGGTGAGATCTGCTCAACCTGCATCATCATCTCGCCGGGAAGATGAGAAAGCTCACCTCAGATGCAGCCATTGTGGTGGAAGCCGACACACTACGGACGGTTGCTTCCATATTATCGGATACCCTGAATGGTGGCCCGATACACGGAAGCAAGGTAAGAGAGGAGGAGTGGCTGCAGCCACATCGGGCAACCAGGAGGCCGCCATCGATGGGGAAGAACCAAAGGCAGGATACGCAGGGGCCATCAGAGGAGTTTTTCTCACGCAAGATAGAAGGAAGGATCCAGAAGAACCTAGCGGTGGCCAGGGTGCAGAAGGAGGGATTTTAAGTAAAGGTAAAGGGCTTGGGGTGAAATTACACCCAAGCCCTTCCAATTCATCTCCCATCTTAAATACAAATAGCCAGCATAATATTTCGGTATTTAAAAATTCCAGATTAAGTAAAAATTCAGTATGGCTATTTGACTGCGGTGCAACGGACACCATGTCATATGATATCCGGGATTTTCACTCTCTGTCTCAACCCACTAAACAGGCCATTTATACCGCGAATGGGGGATATTCTCCGGTCGAAGGGACAGGGAGCATTATCCTTTCACCGACTCTTAAACTCAATAACTGTCTTTACGTTCCCTCATTGTCCCATAAGTTAATATCCGTCAGTCACCTTACTAAAGAGCTTAACTGTACGCTTCTTATGCACCCTTCTTTCTGCCTTTTACAGGATACTCAGACGGGGAAGATAATTGGACGCGGTTCTGAACGTGACGGACTCTACTGTATGGATGAGGTGGACCAACTCGGTGCGGCAACTCTCTCTCATGGAACAACTGATAGGCAGGCCTGGTTGTGGCACCGCCTGCTCGGACATCCTTCCTTTGGGTACTTAAAAAAACCTGTTTCCTCAAGTCTTTAGTCATTTGTCTGAATTGCATTGCGACACCTGTATCGTTGCTAAAAGTCATAAACAGTCTTATCCTCATAATAATACAGTTACTGAAAAACCTTTTTCTCTTATACATTCTGACGTATGGGGCCCTTCACCCAAACCAAGTCCTAATGGATTCTTATATTTTCTGCTTTTTACTGATGACTGTACTCGCATGACATAGGTATACTTTCTTCGAAAAAAATCTGATGTATTAGAAAAATTTTGCACCTTTAATCAAATGGTGGAAACTCAATATCAAACAAAAATTCAAGTTCTCTGCACCGATAATGGAACAGAATATGTTAACAAACAGTTCCATGAGTTCTGTCAACAAAACGGCCTCATCTACCAAACCACCTGTCCAGATACACCCCAACAAAATGGGGTTGCAGAACGAAAAAACAGAATCCTCCTTGAAATTACCCGCGTCATCATGATCGAGTCCAAAGTTCCCTCATACTACTGGCCAGAGGCAATTGCTACGGCCAACTATATCATCAATCGATTACCCACTAGAATCTTAAAATACCAGACTCCACTAACCACTCTCGCCAAATATCATCAGGTACCCATACACCTGTCACTTCCTCCCAGAGTCTTCGGGTGCACAGTTTATGTCCATATTCCCAAAGCTCAACGCACTAAACTCGATCCCTGTGCACGCCGCTGCATATTTGTGGGTTACGACATCAATCAAAAGGGCTATCGGTGCTTTAACCCTGTATCACATCGCCTCTATACTACCATGGATTGTGATTTTTTGGAATCCGAATACTACTTCTCTTCCCAGCCTCAGAGTCAGGGGAGGTCATCCAGGGTGACTCTCTCGGCTGGTTGCATAAACCAGTCCTGCCAGAAGTTGTTCCTCCAAAAGGAAGTAGGCCAAACCACTGGACCATTCTCAGACAAAAAGGGAGAACCGGGCACGACAGAATGCGACCAGCCATCAACCCCTGATGATTATCCAGAGGTAAGTACACCTTATCCTTCTGTTGAAATACCTACAAGTGACCCAATACCTACTATTGAAACCTATGATTATACTCTCCCTGAACAAGAAACGACAGGTCAAAGGTACGTGCTCCCTCCCCGGAAAAACCGAGGAGTTCCTCCAGTCAGGTATGAACCAGAATATACTCCCAGAAATACGAAGTATCCAATTTTGAGCGCAAAGGGGTTCTCAACAGAAGATATGGCATTCCAGACATCTTTATATGCAGTACATATACCAAGGACAGCAGAGGAAGCACAAAACCAACCAGAATGGAGAAAGGCGATGGAGGATGAAATGAATGCACTACAGAAGAATGGAACCTGGGAGAAATGCCGAATAAGCCCAAGAAATAGACCAGTTGGGTGCAGGTGGATATTCACGGTAAAGTACAAAGCAGATGGGACTATTGAGCGGTACAAAGCAAGGTTGGTTGCAAAAGGCTACACGCAAACCTATGATATTGACTACTCGGAAACGTTTTCACCAGCTGCAAAGATAGACACAATCAGAGTACTATTTTCAGTTGCAGCAAATCTTGAGTGCCACTATACCAGATGGATGTCAAGAACGCGTTTCTCCATGGAGACCTACAGGAAGAAATGTATATGGAGCCACCACCCGGATTCACCGAAGAATTCGACGAAGGAGAAGTTTGTAGGCTTCGGAAAGCACTGTATGGAACTGAAACAATCCCCCGGGCTTGGTTCGGCCGATTCACCATGGCCATGAAAAAGTGCGGATATCACCAAAGCAATTCAGACCACACTGTTTCTGAAACGAAGACAACACTTGATCACCTGTCTTGTTATCTACGTTAATGATATGATTATTACTGGAAATGATAATGAGGAGATTGCTAGTCTGAAAAAGCAGTTATCGAAGGATTTTGAGATGAAAGACTTAGGACTTCTACGGTATTTCCTAGGAATAGAAGTGCTCAGATCACAACGAGGAATATTCATATCACAGAGGAAATATGTGCTTGATCTCCTAACTAAAACTGGACTGGTAGATTGTAAACCTGCTGATACGCCAATAGCAGTAAATCATGGGCTCAAACTCACACAAGGGGCGGAATACGCGGATAAAGGGACATATCAAAGGCTAGTGGGGAAACTAATATATCTGTCACATATGAAACCGGACATAGCCTATGCGGTTGGGGTAATAAGTCAATTCATGCACCAACCCCAGAAAGAACACATGGCTGCAGCGATAAGGGTAGTGCGATATCTGAAGGGAACAGTGGGCCGAGGAATAGCATTTCTGAAGCATGGCAATCTGGAGATTAAAGTGTATACTGACGTTGATTGGGCAGGAAATCCGAATGATAGAAGATCTACATCGGGATACTTTGCTCTAGTTGGGGGAAATGTGGTCACATGGAAGAGCAAGAAGCAAAAGGTGGTGGCCTTGTCAAGTGCCGAGGCAGAGTTCCGCGGAATTGCTCGAGGATTGACTGAGGTTCTGTGGATAAAAAAAGTTCTAACTGAAATGGGATATCCGCCGAAAATTGTGCCTAGACTGTTGTGTGATAATAAAGCAGCAATCAAAATTTTGGAAAATCCAGTCCAACATGATCGTACTAAACACGTAGAAATAGACCAACACTTCATCAAGAAAAAGATTGATACTCAAGTAGTGTGCCTTCCTTATGTGAAATCAGAAGATCAACTGGCGGACATACTTACTAAAGGAGTACCGGGGGTGCGGTTTCGAGATATTCTTGGCAAGTTAAGCATCGAAGACTCGCTGACTTAACTTGAGGGAGAGTGTCGGCATAGTGTCAGCATATCTCCGCCTAAATGGAAAGAAGAAATAAATAGAATTATGGGCATTTAAGTTGATTAATATTGTATTAATGCATGATTATCCTATTTCCCTAAAATGTATCCCTTCTTATACTATAAATCAGTGCATACCGTGTACAATGAAAATTAGAAAGAAAGTATTTTCTTCAATCAAACAATTTTCTTCAATCAAACACAAAGGGTAATATTTTTGTTGTTGAATTGAGTTTCTGTTGTGGTTTTAAAATACTTGGATGAGAAGGTCGGGGTTTAAACAAGATGAGATCTAAAGATAATTTCCCTAAAACAAAGGGGATGTTAATTTTTTCTTTTGGTCCGTGTTGACAGTTATTTATTACTATACTTATTAGGGGCGAGCAAAAAAACTGGGAACCGTAAAACCGGACCAAAACCGAACCGAATCGAAAATATGAATTTTAAACCGAACTGGAACCGTTTAAGTTTCACGGTTCGGTTCCAGAACCGTTTTTCTGCTTCACAGTTCTAATTCGGTTCCTAATTTCTCCAAACCGTTAGAACCAGAACCGAATCGTATAAATAATAATATTTTACTTTTTTTAATATAAATAATAAGTAATATTTTTTTTAAAAAAAGAGAAAAACTTGCGTCATTGACTCATTGCGTTGCGTGGAATGAAAACTGACTCATATGACTAAAAAATTTATATATTAGGAAGTTTTAAATCTGCATTTATTGTTGCATCTAATTTTTTTCGAGTATCAAAGATGTAAAGATTTCCTTCCTATTTCTTGTATGCCTGCATCCGAGATAATTTTAAGGATGTAAAATCCACCTAACTTTTTGATGATGGAATTGAATGGGAAACTATGTATCTCTAACTTTTTTATGATGACATGGAACAATGTTTCACTTTCGGTACTTGCTATCATTAGTATTACTTGACAGATTTACAAAAAAAAATAGTATGACTTGACAGGATACGAGCTGGGCATTTAGCCATTTAAGCAACATTCATTTTTTGCGTATTAGTTATTACTTCTGATGCGTTGTTTGCTTCATTCATTTTTTGTTTTGTTCTGTTGAGTGTTGCCAAATGACAAGGGTGAGTTATTGTTAGAGTTGGTTTCCATTTTTTACAAAAAAAACCGTTTTCCTGCTTTTGCGGTTCTGCGGTTCCGAACTAGAACCGAACTGTTTTAAACGGTTCTACGGTTCCACAGGTTTACGGTTCCAGTTCGGTTCTGAAAATAACATGCTAAACGGTTCCCGGTTCCAACGGTTCTGGAACCGTCAGAACCAGAACCGGACCGTTGCTCATCCCTAATACTTATTGATTGAAGGAAGTAATTATGGAAATCATAGTTCTTCTTTTGCAGTTTATTTTTTCATTTATTGGCTATTAACTAATAAAATCAAACTACAATGATAATGTATGCAACATAACCTCTGTATAAAAGGCAGAAAAAGACGCCCATTCACGTTTGACGCCAGATTATAATCATTTGATAACTTCATTTCACAATAACATGTAAGGTTGCTGTTTTTTCAAGACGCGAAAACATATTTTTACACAAAGTATAAGGTAAAATTGCATATACCAGATCTCGAAGCGACGATCCCTCTTTACCTAAACACGGGAAGCTAATGCATCAGAAACATCATTTATTAAAAGTTACCTTAGACAGTTATACTAGTATGAAAATAAACTAGACTACGGTAGCATGCTGCAGATTCTGAAATAATATATACTCTAGTTTATGTCGTCTGAAAATTTTAACTTTTACATATATGTGCTTCCTAGTTTTTGAACTTTTAAAATATAAATATCTAATACGAAGTCGTAAAATCATGAAAATATTTGAACAAGAAACCGGTTGGAAATAAAAGTTGTTTATAGATACGGTGATTTAGTCAGCCACATATAATAAAAAGAAGGGTAAAGATATAATGGTAAAATATAAAAAAAAATAAGTAGGAAAGGTTAAAAAATACAGTAAAAACACGCAGAAACCAGAAAGCTGCTGATGGCTTACTCATACAAAAAAGGTTGAACTCAACCAGTAAGGGTCCTGTCACACCCAGTCCCAAAGATAGTATATGGATGTAAATCAGGTACCCAACGACCCGCTAGCAAGAGCTTGGTCGTATACACAATAGTCTTTGTAAGGAGCCCCCAGCACTGGAGGCAAGCCTACAGTGCCAAGGAGATCCCACACTATGCACTTGCTGGAAAGAAGCTCTCTTGCATTTGGTAAGAATTGAACCTCTGATCTCTCTTTTGAGAACTCCTGTCCGGAACCAGTTGGACTAGTGAAAGAACGTTAAATCACGCCCAAATCCGACAAGATCTATACATGTTTGCTTCCTTCCCATATCCTCGCGTGCATGCCAACAGCTTCCTCTTAAGAAAAAGAAAAAAAAGAAAAACATTTAATCCCCAACTAAAGATTCTCATTGTTCGGACTATTAATAAAAAGAAAAAAGAAATCTAGTTTAATTCATCAATTTCTTTGACGTAAAAACTAATAAGACTAAGCTTAAAAACTAGTGACACTGGAATAGGTGTGGCAATTTCAGACACAACACGAAACACGATCCGAATCTGACACGAATTTTCGCGGGTATGGGTATGACCTTGGCGGGTTTCGTGTACAAATCGGGTAAGACCTGAAAGATACCCGCCAATGGCGGGTCGTATCCGGGTATACCCGCGGGTACCCGTTTATACACGTTTATACACGAAATTAAAAAATGTATTTTAAATAAAATTTATAATTAATAAAATAAAAAAATAAATTTTTCCAAAAAAAAAAAGACTACCGTGCTACTAAGTAAACCCTGTTCGATTCCCCCTTCCTCCATTCTCAAATCCCATTTCTTTAATCTATTACTGCAAAGTCAAGTGATTTGAGTTTAAAGGAGCTCACTTATTTTAACATTTAACATTTGGTTGTGTACTTATTGTTGTTTCATACATTGTATCAATAGTCGTTTAAGTACATGAAACCTGAAAATACCTGAAAAGTACATGAAATGACATGTACATGACTTGAAATATTTGTACTTGTCAAGTTCGTGGGTATACCCGATACACGACACGAAACCTGACATGTACGGGTTTGGGTATCTACATCCATACACGCGAAGCAAACGGGTAAGGTATGGGTATGACATTTTGATACACGAAACCCGAAAAACACGAAACACGAAACACGATACACGACCTGTTTGACACTCCTACACTGGAAACAACTATCATTATATTTTTTAAACATAGAAACATGCATATATATATTTAAAGTTTCTCTTAAAGCGATGTATATTGTGACCTCGAGATCACAAATTCGATCTGTGGAAACAGCCTCTTGTACAAAAATGTGTAGGGTAAGTCTGTGTATATCAGATCGTGAAGCGAACCAGCCCTTCTTCGGATCCTGAACAAACGCGGAGTCTAGTATACCAGAAACGTAATTTAAAGTTCTGGATATCCAGAATCCCTATTTCCCTGCTGCAAATGCAGCAACTTTTATTCTTGTTTTCTTCTTTTTCTACTTTCTAAAGTTGTAATAAGACGGGTTTGAAAATTTGTGTGGGGGGTAACTGTGTTGTCATTGAATTTTTACTGCCATGGGTAGAAATTTGCAGAAGCGTGCGTAGCTGCATGCGGGGGCATCAACGATCATTTTGAATAAATATCATACTGATACAGGAAAAAGCGTATCATGCCAACCGTTGATACCGAAGATCTGGGATAGGATCCCCTCACCGCAAAAGTGGTGCGGTGACACGTGACCGCGCGACACGTGACAGTAAGGGGGGTGATAAGGCTAGATGAAGGTCACCCGCATCTAGCCTCATCACCCCTCTTTGGTGCCACGTGTCGTGCGGTCACAAAGGAGGTGAGGAAAGTGGGGTTAGTAGATCCCAACCCCCAAGATCTGCACTCCACGCCTTTCTACTTTCTATTATCGGATCTTTACTTCTTTTCCAGGGAAATCATTGTTTTAGAGTCTACTGCCTATGTCGGAGTATAAGAAGATCGGATGTACGCAACTATACTCATGTGTTGAAATACACATAATTTGTTTCCCGATGATCCATAATGAAAATTGCGTCAACCTGTATCGATCAATTGCTACTTCACAATATAAAAAGAACAGCCAATTTAATGAATCATTTTGCTTTATTCTATCATATTTCAAAGTCATGGCAGAGTTTGTCATTAACTCCATTGGATATAGAAAGACACACATATATATGTATGCATATACATACATAAAGATCTTTACTTTTTATGTATGTATAAAAATGTATGTATGTATGTGTGTATGTTTTTTTGGTTGCATGCGTTTGTGTGTATGTGTGTGAGTATATATAGTTTAACCCGAGTTAACTTGTTTCAGAGAAAAATATTATCATGATTTGAGTCACAACATCATATCCAAATAATACTTAAGTAAAAGCATATTTCCCAACAGATTTTTAACTAGGTTTTCTTTTCTTACATATATTTCTACCATACAAAAAAAAAATGATATAAAACAACAACATTATTTATACAATAAGATTGCCTAAAGCCAAAAATGCCTTCATAAGGGTTAAAATGAATACTGTATTGAATGTTTATACTATTCATCTTGGTTATTTTACTGAGGTCAAAATTTGAAACGAATATAATCCATACATTGGTTCAAATTAGATATTGAATTTAACCACAATAATCAGATAACAAAATAATTGAATTTTCAAATTATAATTGTCTTTCAAGTGACCTGTATCTCAATATTTATTCGCTTTGCCACTTCCAATCATATATTTCATAATGGGACCAGGATGTTACAAATATACACAACCCGGTCTTCTCTTAGAAGATTAGCCATTCATAAAAACCTTACATCTATGATATGAGGACAGACCTTAAAACAACTATTAAAGTTACTGTTTTGTGACTTTAAGGTCACGGGTTCGAGCCATAAAAACAGTCTCTTGCACAAAGTTTAGGGTAAGACTGCGTACATCAGATCCCAGAGAAATTCGGCCCCTGTGAAGACCTTACGCAAATATAAAAACCTAGTGCACCGGGAATGCAAATAATTTGAATTTAATGAACCTCAAGAGAATAACGACATTGTTACTAGGCTGACCAGGCCTTACAAATCAAGGTCAAATGTCTAAGTTTAAAAGTCTGAAATTATTTTCAAAGTAATATTGGAAAATAGAAATGTTTGTGTCACCCCAAGAACATCATAAACCACCCGTCTCCATCCTCGCTGCAGACATATCTACGAGTCACTCAGCCCATTCCACGGTATCGGACCCATCCTCAACGAATATATAGTCATACTCCGTCTCGGCTTCACCTAGAATAGTAGGGGGTGAGTGATGGTAATCACCCAGTAGGTGCCTCTCAAAACAATACAAAGCTTACATACCCAAAAAGATATTGCCACATAATCACATAAGACAAGATAGCATGGCTTATACGGAAAAGTAAAACACTCCATATAAAATGTACAAGTACATGATGCATGCTCAAATAATGTGTCACACGCAACTAGAAATATGTCAGGCAATACGCTCCTAGACCTATATACAATGCATGCTCCCGGATCCTAAATCTAGCGTCATGGTCTCTAGCCACCACTTGCTGTTTGGACACCCACGCCCTATAGACGCAGTATGTCGCATGACACCCATACCCTATAGACACAGCATATCATCCTGGCACCCACGCCCTATAGACGCAGTATGTCGCATGACACCGATACCCTATAGACACAGTATGTCATTCCGGTACCCACGCTCTATAGACGCAGTATACCTCAAGAGAACCCCGGCATCATGGTCATAACCTCCACTTACCGTTTGGACACCTACGCCCTATAGACGCAGTATGTCGCATGACACCCATGCCCTATAGACACAGTATGTCATTCCGGTACCCACGCCCTATAGACGCAGTGTACCTCATGCAAATGCACGTGCCATGGATGCAAAAGAAAGGAAAAAAACAGTTTGATGTCATCCCCTGACGTCGATCGATCGACGTCCAGCTGGGATACATCGAACCCTCACCCAGCTGACGTCGATCGATCGATGTCCATCTGAGACACATCGATCCCTCACTGCTGGACATCGATCGATCGATGTACATCATCCTCTGACATCGATCGATCGATGTCATTGTTTTTCAGGATTCCCATTCTGCGATTCCTACAATTCAGCCACACCATCCCACAATTCTCACTCACTCATATTTCCATACACACACAGGCAACAACAAGATCACGATAAAATCAAAAATCAAAGCACAGAGAATAGACATGTTGGGATACATCAGTAAGATCATAATTGAATCAAGAATTAAAGAGCAACAACACATAAAAATACCGTTTTGTCTATGCAATCTTCATACCGTTTTGAGGGAACAAATAGTATTCACCTACCTCGCTCCTAGCAAGAATTGATAGATATACGAGAGTGTGGTGATCTGGTTAGCGTTGTGAATTTCCTCCTCTTGAATCCTTGGATCAAAGATCCCTCCTTTTTCCTTTTTCTTCTTATGGCCGAATTGATAGGGGAAGAAGGGAAGAGGAGGCTGCCGTTTGAAAAGAGAGAGGGGGAGGGGATTAGGGTTAGTCAAATTAAAATGAGAGATTGTAGGGAGTGATGGGTGGAATGATGGGGGAGAGAATTTAGGGATAGTGTTTAGGATAGAGTTTAATAAATTCAAACATTTTATTTATTTATTATTTATCTTTATCTTTTTTTACACGGTTATAACACTTAAAGTTACTGTTTTGTGACTTTAAGGTCACGGGTTCGAGCTATAAAAACAGCCTCTTACACAAAGTTTAGGGTAAGGCGGCATACATCAGATCCCGGAGAAATTCGGCCCATGTGAAGACCTTACGTAAACGTAAAAACCTAGTGCACCGGGAACGCCCTTACCATCTATAATATCATTATTCCATAATAAAATTGTCATTTTCTATTTTCTATTTTTTTTTAAACTTGAACTAATCATCATCAAGAACATGTACAATAAATAGGTTAGGTTGCGTGTATTCGACTCTCTTTTACTTCGTCATAGACGGAAGCCTCTAAAACAATGAGATATTGTTGTGGTAAACCTTAACTTATCATTTAAATTCGTTACAACAATCAATACTCTTACATAGTAACTAGAAAGCAATCTAACTATCCATCATATCATTTTCGTGCTATTGGTAAGAACTGAAGTGTGACCCATTGATATGCTTTTATCAATTGCAATGATTTCTCCTCAGCCATCAGGCGCTCGTTATGTTTACAGTAAAATACAGGGTTTGGCATAAAATATAAAACTTCAGAGTTTCACAAGCATCGAGTCTCTAGTAAAAATTATCATATGTCGTTTATGGAGACAATCTATGTGGGTCTCTAGTAGCATCGGGTCATCGGAAAACAAACTTTTTGTGTTTCTAACACATACGTATAGTTGAGTAAATGTGATTCTTCCATACCCATCATAAGCAGGAGTCTCTAAGACGACATCATCATCATCATCCGTACCCAGTATATCACAACGACAGAGGGTAAGTGGTAGGCAGACAATACCTCTATCCCAAGAGATAAAAAGTCTGCTTCCAATAAGACCCCCTGCTCTTTATGTAACTGTATAAATGACATAATAAAAAGCTTTAGATTAGTCTTTTTGGTCTTATCTTTTAAACTTTAGTCGTACATTAAAATGATTGTTGCCCCTTAATAACCACTATGGTAGATGGTTTTCAAACTTGCGGGATGATAAAACAACAACACATATTCAGTATATCCAACGACAGTAAAATTTATCGCAAGAGTTTAGAGGTAAGAGACATACAAACAATACCTCCATCTTTAAGGATAAAGAGTTTGCTTCCGACGAGGCACTCGGCTCTGGATGAAACATGTTTTAATAATGGCAATTTAGATTTTCGTCCACTGCTTAATGATATTAATACTTCTGTTGTAATTTCAAATAATAGACTTTATGACTTGAAAGATGTAAGAAGTATGAACGTGAAATGCACAACATAATATCCTATGAATGGAGTGACATGATTAATTATTTCCTATGCTTATTATTTATGATTATCTTTGAATATTTTGATAGATGAATTGAGACAATAACTGGGTATTAACTAGAAAATTAAATTGGCCCTTGTTAACTAGTTGTGTTTTTCCTTTGGAATGTCATAAAATAATGAATAGCAATTTATAACCAATTGACATTGGTTCGTTAAAGTAGTAAATGATAGAGGTAGTCACTTTGTGTAGGTTGTTAGATAAAAAGCTTTACTGATCTAGGAAGTCGTTGAGTGTTTGATTTACATCTTCGACGAAACTATTTAGGACTGGGACGGTGTTAGGTGTTAAGAAAATATCAAGAATCACGGCAATCACGGCAGCAGATTTATTTCCATTTGTATTGTAATCATATACTTACCTTGTATAGTTAATTAGAGGATAATTAGGCAAGTGATTGATTTAGCCACTAAATAGGTGATTGGTTATTCCCTGTATAGAATAGCAATACGGTTATAAGTAGGAACTGTGTGTATAGAAGAAAAATCAATGAAACAGAAAACATTGATCCAATATGGTCATCTTTAACATGGTATCAGAGCAGGGAAATCCCTCTCTGTGAAAAAGAATTCGTTTTTCTGCAAGCTTGGCTCAGAAAAAATTCATCATAGCCTTATACCTTACCCGGCCAAACGGCTAAGTACCCTTCTCAGCCAAACGGCCTGTTGATCATCTTTTGAACCCTCACAGTCATATTACTGTGTGGCTCTGTTTTCTCCAACAAAACCTGCATCACACACCAAAAGATGTCAGACACCGGAAAAGCAGAAGACTCAAACCCAGTACCAGAGTCTTCGTCAAGCAATCAGAATCCCGGGGAATGGGCAATACAAGTGGCCCAAATCCTTCGGGATAGCCTTCGTATTACTCCATCACAGCCCACAGGATCAACACCTGCACCAGAAACGTTACACATCTCAGTAAAATTGAACAGTGGAAACTATTCTTTGTGGTCCACTGTAATATACAGGGCAATTCTTGGACAAGGAAAGATATCACATTTGACGGGAGTTCCTCAACCTCCACAGCCTGGGGAACAGGAGTATACAAAATGGGAACAGGATGACAACAAAGTGTTCACCTGGATCCTTCAGAACGTTGAACCCACAATGATTAGCAACATTACCAGATATCCGACTGCTAGGTCCTTATGGGAAGGCTTAGCACTCACATACGGAATGGGGGGAGATGGGCTACAGATTTTTGACCTCCACAAGAAGGCCAGTAGCATTCGGCAGGGCACAGGCACAGTGGAAGAATGCTGGAACAAGCTTCAAGATGTATGGGTTACCATAGATACAAAGGACCCAAATCCAATGCGTTGTCCAGAGGATATTGGGATCTACAGACAGAAAACACAGGCCACAAGACTATATCAGTTCTTGATGGCCATTAACGATCAGTTTGAACAGGAGAAGAAGGAACTCGTAAAGAGGGACCCTCTTCCATCCCTTGAGGCAGCATTTTCAGAGATCCGAAGAGCAGAGGCCAGGAATCAAGTCCTCAAGGGAAATTTTCCCTCAGAAGAGATTCCATCTCTTTCATCCTCGGGAATTGGACAGGGACTCACCGGAAAAACCTCAGCCACCAACAGAGGTCGGGGCAGAGGAGGAGGGACTTCGTCCTCCCGCTCAAGCTCTTCATCGCGGGAGAACAAGGATAAAAATCAAACATGCAGCCACTGCAAGAAGCGTGGCCATATAAAGGAGAAGTGCTTCCAGATCGTAGGATATCCGGATTGGTGGGAAGGAAGAAAGCCAACCACCGGGTTTGGAGGAACATGGGCTGCAACCATGCTTACCCAAGGGGAAGACGGGAGCCACACCGCAGAAATAAACCATCCAGCACCGGAGGACAGCTCAGAGCAGCAGCCACAAGGCTCAGCAGGAGGAGCGTTCTCAGCAGCGGCAGGAGGTAAAAGGGGGCAGGGCAGAAACCCTAGCCCCCCTTTTTCCTTTTTATACCCAAAAATTACCCCTGTTATCCCCCAAGTTTCTGTAAATATAAAAGATGCCCCCTTCACTTCAGCAATCTCACCCGCAGTCCCTAGAAAACCTGCGGTGGTAAGTACTGCCCCTGATCTCCCTAAAACGGACAAGTCAGTCCCTCAGGTTTCGTTTCTGGCCCAAACAGATCCTTCTAATTTTAAAAACTCCAGAAATACCCCCAATTTAGCCCAAATTCACAAATGCACAAATAATAGCCCATCCATACCTCACGACACATCTAAATGGATATTTGACTGTGGGGCAACGGACACTATGTCCTTTGACCCCAATGACTTTGTTAGCCACTCAACCCCTTTGAAAACTCACATTGAAACTGCTAATGGAGAACTTGTTCCTGTCCGTGGCGGAGGCACCATCTCTCTCACACCACAAATAACTTTACCACATTGTCTTTTTGTGCCATCATTATCTACTAAGTTACTTTCAGTTAGTCAACTCACGAAAGAATTAGATTGTGTGGTTCTAATGTATCCCTCGTTTTGCATATTGCAGGACATTCATACGGGGCGCATAATTGGACGTGGTACTGAGAGAGGAGGCCTTTATTATGTGGACGCTGTAGAGCAGCCGGGTCGGTCTAATCTTGCCACCGGAACGGTTACTCGACAGTTATGGCTCTGGCATCGCCGGTTAGGACATTCATCGTTTAGCTATCTTAAATTTCTTTTTCCAGACCTTTTTTCCAAAATAAACAAAATGGATAATTTGACTTGTAGCACGTGCCTCCGTGCCAAACAGCCTCGAGCTACATATCAGGCAAATAATACTCGTGTTGATAGTATGTTTTCCTTAGTACATTCTGATGTATGGGGACCATCCCCGCATCCTACTTCTCTTTATTATCGTTATTATGTGATTTTTGTTGATGACTTCTCTCGCATGACTTGGCTATATGTCCTTAAACACAAATCAGAAGTCACTACCAAATTCATGGAGTTCTACCAAATGATTAAAACTCAATTCAATACATCCATCAAAATTCTTCGTTCTGATAATGGTGGGGAATACCTCGATGGGGCACTAAAACAATTTCTTACCCTAAATGGCATGCTTCACCAAACATCTTGTCCTGGCACTCCGGAACAAAACGGAGTAGCCGAAAGAAAAAATCGGACCCTTTTACAAATGACACGAGCCATGATGATAGATGCCAATGTACCTCAGGTTTTTTGGCCGGAGGCAGTGTCCACAGCAAATTACCTTAGTAATCGACTTCCTTCCTCCATACTGAACCATCAGACACCACTACAGGTGTTAGCCACCCAAACACAAATTCCTCCTGTCCTTACCTTACCCCCGAAAGTCTTTGGTTGTACCGTATTTGTCCACATTCCAAAAAACCAACGCGATAAATTTGACCCCTGTGCTGAGAGGTGTGCTTTCGTTGGCTACTCACCATCCCAAAAGGGATACCGTTGTTATAACCCTCGCACTCGCCGAATCCTCACTTCAATGAACTGTACCTTCCTTGAAACAGAACCTTTCTTTGACACCCACTCTCAGTCTCAGGGGGAGATAGCTAGAGATGAGACTCTCGATTGGCTGTCAGAGTCACACTGGCCAGTGACTGAACCGACACGGCAAGTAGACGACGCCGACTGCACAGCAGTTGACCATGATAAAGACCTTGTCTCTTGTGTACCACCCAATGATGCTCCTCAGATGAAGGTTCCGCAACAGGTAAGCGATGGTATACAAGTTGACACTACTAAGTCTAATTCCGAGTCTGTTGCTGATCTGAGTCCTAATTCCCTTAACCCTAATTCCTTGATTGAAACTGATAATCCCATTTCCCAAGAATCTTGTGTGGACAATACTGACCGCTTTTCAGGGACTCAAGGGCGAATACTACCACCCAGGAAAAACAGGGGCATACCACCCGAGAGATACTCTCCTACCAAGGTAGCTCAAACGTCAAGGTATCCAATAAAGACCGTATGTAATAACGAATCACAGTTAGCACAAAGTTTCTTTGTAACAATTTGTTCTGAAAAAATTCCTCATACTGTTGATGATGCGTGTAAGTCACCACAATGGAAGAAAGCCATGGACATAGAAATGGAAGCGTTAAAGAAAAATCAGACATGGGAAAAGTGTCAATTGCCAGACGGAAAAAGGACTTTGGGGTGCAGATGGGTATTCACTGTAAAGTATAAAGCAGACGGGAGTATTGAAAGACACAAAGCCAGGCTGGTTGCGAAAGGATACACACAGACATACGGGATTGACTATTCGGAGACATTCTCTCCTGTTGCCAGAATTGATACAATCCGAGTGTTGTTCTCTATTGCAGCAAACAAAGACTGGCCATTGCTACAGTTTGATGTAAAGAACGCGTTCTTGCATGGAGAACTAAAAGAAGAAGTCTACATGGACCCCCCTCCAGGTTTCTCTGGTGAGTTCGAACCAAAGCAGGTATGCCGATTAAGGAAAGCATTATATGGACTTAAGCAGTCACCCCGGGCATGGTTTGGAAGGTTCACCTCAGTCATGAAGAAAGACGGGTACAAGCAAAGCAATGCAGATCACACTCTCTTCTTCAAAAAACAGGGAAGTTGTATTACTTGTCTTATCATTTATGTTGATGATATGATTATTACTGGAGATGATAGTAATGAAATCTCTCGTCTCAGGGACCATTTGTTCACGAAATTCGAGATGAAGGATCTTGGAGGCTTAAAGTATTTTCTGGGAATCGAGGTGCTAAGGTCATCAGAAGGAATCTATATATCTCAGCGGAAATACATTCTGGACTTGTTAACTGAGGTAGGGCTACTGGATGGGAAACCTGCAGATACCCCGATGATACAAAACCAGAAGCTAGAAGTAACTCCAGGCGCTCCACTAGTGGGACAGGAACAGTATCAGAGACTGGTTGGAAAATTGATCTACCTCTCACATACTAGACCAGACATTGCACATGCTGTTGGAGTAGTAAGTCAATTCATGCACAGCCCGCAAAAACATCATCTTGAGGCAGTCTTCAGAATCCTAAGGTATCTCAAAGGTACACCTGGACGAGGCATCATATTTCAGAATCATGGACATCTCGACATCGAGGCATACACAGATGCAGACTGGGCCGGAAACGTGGTAGATAGAAGGTCTACTTCTGGGTATCTTACGTTGGTTGGAGGGAATTTAGTCACCTGGCGAAGTAAAAAACAGTCAGTGGTAGCCTTGTCTAGTGCGGAAGCCGAGTTTCGGGGAATAGCTAGAGGAATTACTGAAATATTGTGGCTGCGCAAACTCATGGGGGAACTTGGTCTTTTAACAGAAGGGCCAACATGCTTAAGGTGTGATAACAAAGCCTCAATCAGCATCTCGGAAAACCCGGTCCAGCATGACAGGACTAAACATATTGAGATCGATCGTCATTTCATTAAAGAAAAATTGGACAGTGGCGTCATCACCATACCTTTTGTTCGATCAGAGGATCAGCTCGCAGACATACTCACCAAAGCCGTCAATGGTCGAATCTTTGCAAGTGTTCTAGACAAGTTGAACGTAAGAGACCCTACTGTTCAACTTGAGGGGGAGTGTTAAGAAAATATCAAGAATCACGGCAATCACGGCAGCAGATTTATTTCCATTTGTATTGTAATCATATACTTACCTTGTATAGTTAATTAGAGGATAATTAGGCAAGTGATTGATTTAGCCACTAAATAGGTGATTGGTTATTCCTTGTATAGAATAGCAATACGGTTATAAGTAGGAACTGTGTGTATAGAAGAAAAATCAATGAAACAGAAAACATTGATCCAATATGGTCATCTTTAACATTAGGATGGTAAAAACTTTAAGATCAGAGTATAACCTTTTGATGGCTCATTTAGATCAAATTCGAGCATAACCCATTTATTAAAAGATACTAACCGAACTCGAAAATTCTATGGTCTCGTATGAGCATTCTTCGAGCGTAATTAAACATTAAGATAAAAATTTTTTATTCGATTTTCATAATTAAATAATTGATTATGTATTCTAGTCATATAGTTGATGATGTAATGGGTCTTAAATGTGGATATTTGAGGGCTAGGGCTTTTAAATGTATATTTAGCTTAAAAAGATCAAATAGAATAAGATTGAATCGAGTTTGAATAGATATATGAGTTGAAATCAAGCAACCTCAAAATAATTTCAAACCGGGTGAGATCAGAGGAGGTTGGAAAGGAGGCAAAATATGAGGCTTCCAATCACGTCCCGCCACGTGTAAAAAAATTGTCTTTTTTTTTAAAAAAAAATTGAATGTGGTGGGACCACTGACAATGTTTTTTACACGTGGCGGGACGTGATTGGAGGCCTCATATTTTGCCTCTTTTCCAACCTCCTCAGATCTCACCCCATTTCAAACTAAGTTTCCACCCTTTATTTTGTGTTTGAGCAAACTCAAATCGAATTCGAATATATAGAATTATGTTACATGTTCGAATCCGTAGAAAATGTTTGATTTAGTTCATATTATTTGTACGCATAGATAGTCTAAGCAACACAAAATTTTATATCAAAAGTCATGCAAAAGTAGTATCTTGTATTCATGTTTCCATTTCTAATGGAGTAAGGATACACTCTTTATTGATTTTAGAATACGGTGGAATAAAGCAAAATGACTCATTAAATTGAGTGCGCTTCTTATATTGTGAAGTAGCAGTTGCGTTTGATGTAATTTTCAATATGGATCATCCGGAATTTTTAGTATGGATCATCCGGAAACAACCCCTTGTGTTTCTAACACATGGGTATGGTTGCATACATCTGACCCTCCATGTTTCACCATAGACGGGAGCTTATAAAACAATGAGATAATGTTGTTGTATTCATGTGTCAAATCACTTTTTCAATATGGATCACATAGTTGAGCTATAAAGAAACTAAGAGAGTCTTTAAAATTAAAAATATTACTATTTAGCAACCTATTTAATGTAGTTGCCGAAACCTTCCTTTTCCCCTTTTTTTCTCCTAAAAACCTCCTTTTTAAACCACAGAATGAAGAAAACTGACGTTTGGTTGGAGAAAATGGGAATAAAGGAATGGGTTTGGAGGAATCCAAACTCATTCCGGTTGTTTGTTTGGGAGAAATGGAGGAATAGATTTCATTTTGATATCCAACTATTTAGTAATAGATATCGTTTTTTGATATACTAGGCTCCTTATCTATCAAAATGTGGGAATGGGGGAATGAGGAGCCGCTGGTCAACGCCGCCGGCCGCCGCCGGCGACCACTATTCCGACCGGTCACTATTCCAATTCCTATACGTTTCAAACACCATCAATGTCTATCATAGCCATTCCCATTTTAATACCAAATAACTATCACTTTTAATCCCAAAATCATATCCTCCAAACTCATTCCCTATTATACCTATTCCGATTCTAATTTTGATACCAAAGGGCCAACCAAACGTCACCTTAAATCGTTTGGCTCAAGGAACGTTGACTTTAACTCTCAAGCCACGGAGTTATCAAGAAGTGAGACAAATTCAATCTTCCAATTATATTTTAGTTTGTCTTGAAAATATCACATTTTTCTAAAATTAAAATATATCGATAGTTAAAGTTTTTATACTATCTTTTCAATTAGTACTTATATGATTCCTCTTGCTTATTTCATTAACTAAGTAAATATGAAATATGAATAGTGATCAAAATAGTTTGATTCGTTAAACTAAGTTCATATTAAACGAGAACAATATTTTTGAAATGAATGAAGTAATCATTATGACAAATTATTCTAGCAATTTAATGTTCATCCTCTAGCACCAACAAGAAAACTAATGAAGAACAATTTTAGTTTCTCCCATCAATATTTCATATATTTTCAGGAATGGTCTATTGTCACCTTATATTTTAACGTTTTAACTAGTTTCTCATTGAGTTCACTTTTTATTTCTGGTCTAAAAAAAGCGTTTCTGGTGTATTAGGCTCTTGCATTTGCACATAGTCTGTGGAGAAGTCAGATCGTTTCGCGATCTAATATACGTAGCTTTACCTTTGCATTTGCACAGAGTCTGTAGAGAAGTCAGATCGTTTCGCGATCTAATATACGTAGCTTTACCTTTGCATTTGCACAGAGTCTGTAGAGAAGTCAGATCGTTTCGCAATCTATATACGTAGCTTTACCTTTGTGTTTCCGCGGCTTGAGTAGAAGTGTTAAATGCAGAAAAAGTTAATGTCAACTGACAATATGTAAAATAATATATGGCACTTCGAATCTGCTCATTCATCGCCCCAAATTTATAGTGTACAATTAGACATGTGAATATAAACATTACCTAAAATACTATGCTAATCTCTATCAATCAAATCTTGTAATGAGATGCACAAATCAAATCAATTACAACATATAATTATGAAAGATTAGTTAATAGAGATCCACAATCTCATCTCTATCCAATCATTATTGATGTAGATAGTCAGGGCAGGTCAGCTCAACACACAGTTCAGGTCATCTCTATAGTAGGCCTCACAGGTCAGTCAGGTCAGCTCGACCGTGCGGGTCCCAGACAAGTTAGATGGGATAGATCGCAATATAGGTCAGTCAGGTCAGCTCGGCCATGCTGGTTCTAGGCAGGTCAGCTCAGATTAACATAATAACAATCATCAAATATATGAATAAAGCGTAATATATTGATTATTGATCTGCCTAATTGACAAACAACTTGACATAAAGAAAGTGTTTACGATGTTAGATAGAACGAACGAATCGAGTACTCGAAAACAGTAAAAGAAGAAACAAAAGAAAAGGAAAGGATTTTATGGATTTTTTAGATATCATTTTCTTTGGCACGGGCATTGATTAGACGGACTTTGCTATTGTGAACAAAATATTAGCAACAATAAGTGCAATCAATTATTGTTAATCCTTTTAAACATTTTTCAACTAAGTCATCTAACCACCTGACCTTTAAACATTAACGCAACAACCTAAGTACGGATTTCATCGTTTTCTTAATCATCTATTTCTTCTCCCCTAAAAGAAAAAGGTAAAAAAGATGAGAAAGTTCAGGACATCGCCCTATCATTATTTGGAGGAGAAAAATGTCAAATGTATGACTCCGTAGATTTTTACTGTCTCAGCTTTTTGTAGAGCTGTGTAGAGAATAAAAATTTGAAAATCCAGCGGCCTCTTATATAGAGTGGTTACTACAGATGTGTTCACAAGGTGTCTAGTGCAAACTGAGCTAGCATTCATATCACAACTGGATAGGAAACTTCTGGTACAAACAACAGTGTAACACCCATTCTACGGCTGACTCCAAATTCGAACTTGCACCCCTTTAGAGAAACAATCCATTAGTTAAATACTGACTGAGCTACGTCTTGAAGTCATCTCTTATCATTCTTGCTTAGCAACAGGGATGGATTTTTTCCCCCTCGGTGGCAAAAGAGAAAATGTCATTGATTGGCTAATTTACTAATAAAGTGCATAGGTTAGAAATGAGGGGAAAAAACACTTGGAAAATGACCCCAAGCGAATGATGTTTCACCTAGCTTTTCAAAACTTTATTTTGGAATAAGAAAGCACCACCACTAGCCAGATGAAGAAAATAGTAAATAAATAAAAATAATTACATAAAATTAAAAGAGTCCAATACCACTAATTATAGATGGGTCTTTGAACAACAACAACAATCGTATCCAGTATATCCCAACGACAACAAAAGCTATCGCTAGGGTCTGGGGAAGATGAGAGGCAGACAAACAATACCTCCATCCCAAGAGATAGAGAGTTTGCTTCCAATGAGAATCTCAGTTTTATATGTACATGCATAGGTAGTACATAATAGGAATATGTACTAGCGAAGAGATTTTATTAAACATAAAAAAAGCTTCTGGTATTAAAATAGTCAACAGTGGATATGCACAAATAGTTGAAAGACAAAGACCAAAACAAAAAAGTACAAAGTCAACCTAATGTGTGGAGACTATCTAGTCCTCTAAGTTTGCTCTAAGGTGTCCCTATATCCTGCCTAGCGCTCCTTAACCCTAATCCTCTGTCTCCATGAACTCCTATCTTGGACAATGTCCTCAGAGATGTGCACCTCTAGTAAATCCTGCCTAATCTGCTTATCCCACGTCAGTTTGGGCCTGCCTTTACTCCTCTTCCCTTCTACAGTGAGGTTTTCAATTACTCTGACAGACGCCGTTGTCTGTCTCCTCCTGATATGACCAAGTCATCTCAGGCTTCACTCTCTTATCTTATCTGCTACACTAGCCACCCTTAACCTTTTTCTGTATACATTATTTCTTATCATATCTAGCCTTGTATGCCCACACATCCACCTCAGCATCCTCATCTCTGTCACTTCCATCTTATGCGACTGCGTGCTCTTGATGGTCTAACATTCTGTTCCATATAACACTACCGGCCGTACTGCCACCCTATAAAATGTTTCCTTTAATTTAGTTGGAAATTCTTGTCAGCATCCCTGAGGCCACGCTCCACTTACACCAGCCTGCCTGGACTCGGTGTGTTACATCACTATCTATGTCTCCATCTTGCTGTATAAATGATCATAGGTACTTGAACTTACTTACCTTTGGGACCATTTGACCCTCGATGGTGATTTGGCTACTCTCATCGTCGACTGCGCCGCTGAAGTCGTAGTGCAGATACTCAGTCTTAGAGCGACTAATCTTTAGGTCTTTTCTCTCGAAAGCACCTCACCACTCCTCTAGTCTCATACTCAAGTTATGTCTACACTCAGCAACTAATACAATATCGTCAGCAAAAAGCATACACCATGAGACTGTCTCTTGGATCGTCTTTGACAACTCGTCTAAGACAACTGTAAAAAGAAATGGGCTTAAAGCGGACCCTTGATGGAGGCCTACCTCCACTGGAAAGAAGTCTGTGTTCCCTACAGGCGTATGAACGGTTGTTTTCGTCCTATCATACATATCCCTAATTATGTCTAAGACTGAGTATAAGATGTTTTGATGGACTTACCCTTTATCATTTATGATGATTTATCAAAATTTTAAAATACTTTCAAATTAAGTACGACCGGTTACTCTTTGACTAATCAAATATAAAAGATAATATATGAATCTGTTAAATATACATCACCTCTTTATATGACATACAAATATGCATATGTTATCATTATATACATAAAAAATGTGACCAAAATAGTTTGACGTTTTAAAATTGTACCAAAAAAACTATGACAATATTTTTAGAACATCACCAGTAGATTTTTGTTTCTAATGATCATCTGGATTAAAAGTCTACTCTCGGGTTATTTATTTATCTGACTCTTATAAGTCTAATATTAGTCTAAAAGTATTTCAATCCACTTAATTCCAGATTTATATATCTATTCTCCTTTATTTTCGGTGACTTGAATTTCTAGCTCATTATGATTTTTACAGCAAAAATATTACTATTAATTTAGTTAACATTTTCTTTCAGTTGTCTACCTTACCACTTTCAACCCTTAAGTGCTTGTTCTTTTCCTTAACCAGAAATAAATAAATAAATTACTTGTTCTTAAAAGTAGAAAAAAGACTTGTTCTTACATGAAAACTAAATAAAAACTAAAATGTGTATGGTAGTAAGGGGGTGTTTGGTTGGGGGTTTCTTCATTAAGGGTATAGATTTGACGGGTCTCCAAACTCATACACGTTATTTGGTTATTAAAATTGAGGGTATAAGTTTCGGGTTAATATCTGAGTATTTGGTACTGGTTATCGTTTTTTGATATACTAGCTCCTCCTTGTCTTTCAATATGAGGGTATAATATGGGGGTATAGATTTCGAGTTTGACCACACTCAACCCACTTCGGCTGCCCCCACCCGCCCCCAATGGTCAAACAGGCCAAGACCCCTGCCAATCAATGCCGCCGTCCACTACCGTCCATCGACCGGTCACTATTCCGGCCGGTCAAATTTTTTCGGCCAATTTTTCGGCCGCGCACCTTCGATGTCTATTTCAATTGCGATATGTTCCAAATATCATCAATGGAATCATACACATTCTCAATTCAATACCAAATAAATATGACTTTTACATCCAAAGTCATATACGGTCAAACTCATACAATGTCATACCCACTCTGATTTCGATTCCGATACCCAAGTGCGAACCAAACGCCCCCTAAAAACTATAAGAGGATACGTTCCTGTCACCAAAACTCTTCCTCTAATGCTAATACGTGAAACTTAATTCGGGGATTCATTAGACAACATCTTGCTTCAAACATAAAAGTTGATTCAGTAGATTCAATTACAGTTTTCTTTCTTACCCTTTGATAGTTTCCTTGTTAGCTTTTTTATTTCTATGTATCTCGAAGTTAATTTAGTAAATTCAATTTTACTAGCTATGTATCTTGGCGTTGGTTCAGTGGATTCAGTTAAACGTTTTAAGTATTCCACTCGCTCTTTGTTACCCATAATAATGTATTGACGGAAATTTTATGCTGATCGTGGGTCAACTAGTGACATAATAAGATGATGTCACATAAAATTTACCCACATATAAAACAAATGATAGTTGAACAAAGCAGAAGATCCACATATATCATATATATTTGATTGGTCCTGAAAAATGTATATTGGTTAAAGACTAAAAAGAATAACACGGACGAGATTATTGTGAAATGTTTCAAAGCATATAATCATCGAACTGTCATGTTACTCTTATTTTTTCCATTTCCAATAGAGTAAAAGATACACTCTTTTTTGAGTTTGGAATATGATGGAATAAAGCAAAATGACTCACTAAATTGGTTGCGCTTCTTATATTATGAAGTAGCAGTTGATCGACACAGCTTGACGCAATTTTCATTATGGTTCGGAAAACATCTATTTGTATTTAACACATGAGTACTCTTGTGTACATCTGACCCCTCCATACTCCACCATAAGCAGTGGTCTCTAAGTTAATGTGTTAATGTTGTTGTTGTGGTGTCATGTTACTGTTACTCATGAAGTACATTGTGTTATAAAAAAATATGGCATCAAAGAATATCTTAACGAAATAATATATTTCGATTAAAGCATGCGTAACATCTTGGACTATATCGAAAGGAATTGAAATGTCTACTAGGATCTTTTCTTCTGATAGAAGAAACCAAGAACAATAAAATGAGTAAACATATATATAACATCCACCAAATTTGAAGACTTAAGTGTTGGGTGACATAGCTCGTACCTAAATGACTATTCACCATTGTTACTTTAGAAATAAAAAAATATATCTAAACTCAATTAATTAATTATGCAAACTTTTGGCTTTATTAAATTTGAAACGTACAGAATTCATGGCTGGTTTCGTTTCATTATACTTATAAAAAAACAATAATGGTAAAGGACCATAGGGATAGAGATATCATTTAAATCAATAATGCAACCAATTGCTATGCTTAGATCATTTTTTTATGCCTTTGATTTATTACTTCACTTAGTTAGAAACTTTTTGGTAAATATTTTAGTAAGTTACTGAGTTAGAAACTTTTTTGTAAATATTTTAGTAAGTTACCAACACATATTCCTCAAACCTTATATTCATGCTTAAACAAGAATCAGTTCAGATTTGAGGAGGCTAAATGTAAGGCAAAATATGAAGTATCCAATCATACGTCGATACGTGTACAAAACAATTTTTTAAAAATAAAGTACACACCCTCTTCTTTAAAAAAATAATATGTGATTGAAAATTTCATATTTTGCTTCACTTTTAGCCTCTTCATATTTGAACCCATATTAAAGAGCCTAAAAAAATCTCATATCCTTAAATACGCTAACGAGAAGGAATTATGGCGTAAAATCCGCATGAGAAAGCATTATTATAATGTTTGTCGCACGAAATACGATGATTGAATACCTAGGACCTAGCCTAAGAGTGGAGCAAAGGATATAATTGCTACCCACTAAAACATATGTTTAATTATAATTCCTCTAACCCTACCTAAATACGAGAGATTAGTACATTTGAAACGTTTTTTTACCTAATTTTTCTTTCGTCGAGGATAAATAGAAGCGTAGAATATAAGAACTATAACGACAATTATGCGATATAATTTCAAGAAATGAAGTATTATATATATATATATATATATATATATATATATATATATATATATATATATATAATCTCCGTATCACCATATGCAATCGTATCTATAAATAAAATAACGTGTTTAGAAGGGGTGGTGAGGCTAGATGCAGGTGACCCTCATCTAGCCTCACTACCCTTCCTTGCTGCTATGTGTCGCGTGGTCACGGAAGAGGTGAAGAAAGTAGAGGTGAGGAGATCACAACCCAATTTCATGCGCATCATGTGGTTTGTGCCATTCGTGATACTCCAACCCTGCGAAACAAATCGAGTCTTAAACAAATTATTTGAGTTTGATTCTTGTAAAGCTCGATTCATGTTTGTTAAAACAACCTTGAGCTCAAATATGAACATGATATAAGGTTTGATTACTTAAACAAGCCGAGCTCGAATACTATATGTTTAGTTCTTGGTTCACGAGCTAGCTCGTGTTATATTTGATTTGTTTTAGTCTTGATCGGGCTTTAATTGAATACGAACCTCTACGAAGTATTGATGAAGTCGAACTCGAATGTTAATAATTACTTGAACATCATCTACGACATAAAAATTCGAACATTTAGGTATTATTGATTATATTTAGTAATTCAATTGACATAACTTTGATATGGACATCCTTTCACACAGTTTCTCATTAAATTGTAAGTATAAATTTTTACAGCCTAGAAACTAGTTCATTTGAATTGTTTATTCTTTTTGTTATTAAAATCTAGATGTTCAATATGTATAACTTTGACGATGAATATGTATAAATTTGATAGTAGGAAAGTCTCAATCTTCATCACATAGTAAAGTTTTCATGTCTATACGTATGTATCTTATACAGAAAAGATATAAATCACAAAAGATACTCCAACAAACATAGAAAATATCACAAAACTTTAGTCGGACATCAAGAATTCTTACCTTTAAAAGAAACACATGGGATCCGAATAGCTGACTTCACATAAATTATATTATTTGTTCGTGTTATCCTTAAATATCATTATGGGTTATCGGGAAACAACATCTGTATATTTCTAACACATGAATATGATTGTGTACATCCAAACCCCTATACCTCTCTATAAGCGGGAGTCTCTAAGACAATAAGGTAATGTTGTTGTTGTTATCCATAAATACCTATTTATGATCACTGGACCATGCGGGAGGCCCTCAATGTGTATAAGTAACTTGATGCATAGTTTTATGGGGTTCTGAGAGTGAAGGGCTTGGGGCCAGAGATTTGACCTTTTACAACTAGATTTTGATGTATGATTAATACTTGATAAGAATATATATGAAGTGACAAACTTCTACTAGTGGATCCTGGAAATCTGATTTACATCTTTACACACTTTGTGAGACTGGAGATGGCAGAGACTTTTACTGGTTCGGGTTTAACCTTTCATAAGAATATACATTATGTGAATCATAAAATTGAAAAGAAAGAAAAGCCTGCAGGAAACTCTTCTCTTTACAACCCATCCATCTAACAAAGAAATGATTGATTTAAACAAATGCCATAGCCTTCCAAGATGAAGTGTTTCCTTCTCACTCCACCCCCACCCCAACCCCAACTCCAAGAAAGAAAAAAGTTGTCCACATGACATATCCCAACTGGTTCTGAATAGGAGTTCTCGAAAAAAAGTTAGGGGTTCAATTCTTGCTAAAGGCAAGAAAGAAAAAAAACAATTTAAATTAATGGCCAAATGGAATAATTTAGGAAGAAGAATGGAACTTTATTGGGGTTGTAAAAGATACCTCTTTTCAAGACACTAGTGCGTGAAACTATACGTATTTAGTCATATTTAACTTGAGGATTAATTAATAATTGCAAGTTTCAGATCTTCTTGCCTCTGCAAGAAGATTTGTTTCAGGTGATTAAGTCGCAACCATCTCCATATTTTGGAGCAAATCAAGAGTTCAGCCGCCTCCTAAGTTAGATGATGACTTTCGCAGTGACCCACATAAAATATTTCTTCAGAAACTAGGTATTCGGCCTAGCAACAGTGTCACAAATACACTGTGCGTGTCCCTGAAATCGGATTCTTCACCTCTTACAACTGAGCTATGCCTTAGAGGCGCCATCTCCATATTTTAATTCTGCAAACTATGTCTCATTGGTAATCAATAGCACCCTCTCTTTCAGTCAAAATTATGATGAAGTAGTTGTTTTTTTAATTATTGGTTGTTACCTTTTTTTAATAGTTGATACCATTTGGTTGCTAGCTAAATCAGTTTGAATCATTCCTCCAACTAAAGCCTTTTTATTTATTTTTTCTTTTTTTGTCTTTTGTTCTTAGTTTTATCTTGGAGTCACTCTCATCAAAGATATATGTAACAAAACCCTTAAAATAAATCAGTAACAGGTATAGATGTGGCACAAAAGTCCGTTTGTTAAGTTTAACCTTATTTATTTAGTTGAGCAAGAAGGGATCTTTATTAAATAAACAAGAAACGACAAGTATTTTGAGTGATAAAAGCTAGCTACTCGCTCAAGCGTAGCACCCTCTATACATATCACGGTTAGTTAAAGAGAGATTTTCTATATATTATTTTATCTCGTATTACATACTTTAACTTATTAAACGAGATTACGTTATGTAACTGATTGTATGTATTAGTATAAAATAATTGACTAAGTGAATGATTAACCTTAGGAGTTAATCTGGTGCAGAATACATGGCTCTGCAGAGAGTATTTTGGTTCAACCAAAGAATAAGGAAACGAAAGACTTACCGTAACTCTCTTACAATTTTGCATAGTCTGTTGACTACAGAGCATGTTGACCAAATAATGTGTTGGTTGACGAGTCAGTTGGTCTATGCAGAACGTGAATTTGATTTATTTAATATTTCTCATTCATTTTGATATTATCTCTTTGTGAATGACACATGACACGATAAAGTTCTTTCGAGATTACTATCTATTAAGCACAAATGTAACCTACATTATAAGTGTTAGACTGTATATCTTTAGGTGCTCCTTTCGATACCACTTTTACAACAGAAAGAATGTATTCTAAACAAAAAAAAATATCTGACATATGTCAAGCTCAGAGGATTTATTGTTACTTGCTAGGCCTTTCACTTTGCAACGCTCACAATCCAAACTTGCTCTCCAAAACATGTCCAATTAACTCTCTTATTAAAGGAAATGTCTTCTTCCAAGCAATAGGTTCCAATTTTCTAACCTCATTACTTCCCTCCGTTTTCTACTCAAGTTCTCTCTAAACACTAGACTGACTTTGACATCGGAGGACATCCAGAGAAGACAATTGTGGTGATCCTAACCTTGATTTCTCTCTTGTAGAGACTAGGCGAACCATCTTACCGATGCTATGGCCTATCTACTCGACGACTCTATATTACCATGGATTATGTCTTCCTCGAGTCAGAATACTACTTTGATCATGAAGTCGGGTCTCAGAGGTAGTAGATAAATGAGCCATACTCTTTCAAGTGGTTACATAGTTTCAACTACCCGGAGGTTGTCCAACACGAGCAAGCAAGTGAGGCCACCGAGCCAACTACAATTAATGGAGTTGAGGCTGGAGAGTGAGTGTCCATTCCTAAGGCATCTGCTTCGGAAAATGTCCCACAAGAGGTAAGTGTTCCATATGATGAATTAAGCACTGAACAGCTTGTATCTAATCTTATTGAGAGACAGGATCGGGTCCTTCCTCCCAGGTCTACCAGGGGGATTCCACCAGATTGGTATTCGTCCGAGAGAGTATCCTGGTCATCACGATATCCTATTGTTGAAGGAAGAGCCTTACTAGCTCCATTATATTCAAAATCTATTCATCGGACGGTTCAGGAGGCCAATGGAAGAGCAAAATGGCGCAAGGCAATGGCAGTCGAGATGGAGGCATTAATGAAAAATAGGACGTGGGAGACGTGCGTACTCCCAGAGGGAAAGAGACCTGTAGGTTGTCAGTGGATATTCACAATCAATATAAAGCCGATGGAATGATCGAGCGTTATAAAGCAAGACAGATTGACTAATCAGAAACTTTTTCATACACGATTCAGGTGTTATTCGATCGAGTTGATCAGGTCATGTAGGAACAAGGTTCAAATCTACACTTGACACCTATCACACTCGTAGTCTTTGAAGGATGAGAACCAACTATGTAGCATCTACATCGAGAATTCAAGTATTGTATACGTCATTAGTCCGATCCTTTGTAGGAACTACCCGTAATAAGGAACTTGCAAAATGTAAGCTTCATAACTCCAACCGCTCATCTTTTTTTTTAGAAAAAGAATAGAATAAAGAAAGGAATAGTCAATATCTTGTATCAATCATAGGATCACTCTATGAATAGTCTCTATAGCTGAGAATAAAGACTAGTCTCTCTATCAGTTTGATTTGAAAAATGCATTCTTAAATGGCGAACTAAAAGAAAAAGTGTACATAGAAGCTCCTTCAAGTTTCTCATGAGAATTTCAAAAGGGTGAGGTGTGCAAGTTAAAAAGGACCTTATATGGGTTTAAGTAGAGTCCGCGAGCATGGTTCGACAGATTCACCATAGCAATGAAGAAAAATAGGTATAAACAAAGCAACTCTGATTAAACACTCTTTTTTAGAAGAAGAGAAGGAATGGTGATGTGTTTGATCATATATGTCGACGATATGATCATTACTGGCAACGTTAACAAAGAGATCACGCGACTACGTGAGAGGCTGTTTGCGAAGTTGGAAATGAAAGACTTGGAGACTTTACAGTATTTTTTGAGAATAGAAGTCTCTCGTTCTAGCCGCGGATCCTGATTTCTCAACAAAATTATATACTAGATTTGTTAGATGAGGTAAGAATGTTGGACTGAAAGCCTGTTATAACTCCGATAGTGGTGAACCATAAGCTACAAGTAACAAAGGATGCTCCAGTGGTAATTCAGGAACAATATCAAAGGTTGGTTGAAAAATTAATTTACCTGTCTTGCACAGAGCTGGATATAGTATATGTGGTTGAGTCATAAGTCAGTTTATGCATCACCTACAAAAAGACGGTATGATAGCAGTGAAGAGGATCATTGGGTGCTTAAAAGGAACATTCGGACTGCTAAGTTTACTCTTGTCTAGTTGATTACATGGTTAAGATTCTAGTTGTTTTTAACATGATTTTTTTTTTGGTTTACACAAGTTATTTTTTGTGTTCAACAACATAGTATAAATCATTTCCCTTTCCCTTGAATTTATTCGTAACTTAAGTAAATAAAGCAATAATAAAACCTCTGAGAAAATATCCTAACAATTTCAAAGGTCCAATTTTTTTTTTTTTTTTTGGTGCAACATTTCTTATCATTCTAGTTCGCCATTTTATGGTATGCAATGCGACCTGTTGTTTTAAGTCAAGGGCACATCGGTAGGTAATTGTCGATTAAAGAGGAGAAATGTTTGTCGTCCCAGGAAATAAATCTAAAAAACCGTGTTGTGTACCCTCCGAAGAAAAGGTTAAAATTGGGAACACTATTTACTTATTTTAGAAATGTCCGTATCTATAGGGGAAAAAAACGATAGAAATTCACTATTACGATCAGTGTAGGGGTATAATATCTATAAAAATGAAGCTACATTATAAAACGTACATAATATCGCAAAGCGATCCGTTCTTTTTGCGGATTCTACACAAATACATTTTTCCAGATTCTACACAAATACAGAAGCCTAGTATACCGGAAACGCCATTTTTGATGAGCTAAGATTATCGATCAACCTGGTGTTAGGTCCCTTAGAACACACTAGAAGGGGGGTTGAATAGTGTGTTCACCAAGTATGGATATTTTGTGGCTATTTTTCGTTTTTGAGTGCAATCAATACTTGGATGTGTTCTTTAGAAAGAATAAAACTTGAAAGACAGTAAAGAACACGAGTATGTATAGAGGTTCAAGTCAAGAGACTCTACTCCTCTACCTTCTTGATGTTTCACTAGAAGGATTTTGAAATAGGGATTGTTATTTCTTTTGGGGGAAACAACAATCAAAACAAAATCAAGAGAATACAAAACTAGGCACCTTGCCTAGACCAACAACCAAGAATTCTAACCCTTTGAAGTTTAGCCTCCAAAGATCTTCTTTGCCCTCAAAGAAATCTTGTAGGGAGAATAGTGCACCACACACTATCAACTAACCCTTCAAAGTCTAGAAAACTTAAACAAAGAGCACCCTTGCTCCTTGACCAACAATCTACCAAATCTCTCACAGAATAATCTCACCAAGAAGAAGACTCTTCTTCTTACAATAATCACTCTCAACAATAAAGTAAAGATGTACAAAGATTACAAATATTTTGAGAGCTTGAGCTTGAGAGAACTTGAGAGCTTGCAATGTAGAAAGTTGTTGAAGAAAGTGGAAGAAACCCTATTTTTATCATCTTCAAAGTTTCTTCCCGTTTGAAACCCTCTGCACTGACATTAATGGGTTTTGGCATCATGTGTTGGTGAGTCCTCATCATTGGAGATCTCCCTTTGGCATGTAGCAACATTCTTGAAGAGATTTCAAAGTGAATGCCAAGAAAGGAAACCTGAAAAACTCAACAGAGAGGAGCCTGCAAAAAAAGGCACTAAAAAGAGAGGGTACAAAGAGTCAACTGATGTTGAAAAGTGAAGTTCAAGCCCTTTGTAACGTTAGTCACATGAAGCGCTTAATGTGCAAAAGCACAGGCGTTCGAAGTGACATTGAGCGCTTGATGTAAAAATGAACAGTCGTTCGAAGTCACATCAAGCGCCTAATGTGGGCTTCTTAAGTCGTTCGAAGTCACATGAAGCGCTTAATGTGGCACTTCATGCTTGTTCGAACTAACTCTGACTTTTACTCAGAGAAAGTACTTAGGAGTACGTGCCCAGCCAGGGAAAAAGTACTTTTGGCATAGTGGACTGCATAAAGCGCCTAAAGAGGCGTTCAAAGTGTTCGCACTTTTCAACAGGTCACATAAAGCGCCTAATTAGGCGTTCAAAGTGTCCAGTTTTTCAAACACTCACATGAAGCGCCTAATCTAGGCGTTCGAAGTGTTCGCAGATCCAGACACTTCACATAAAGCGCCTAATCTAGGCGTTCAAAGTGTACTGGACTCCACCAAGGTACATTAAGCGCCTAATGTAGGCGTTCGAAGTATACTGACTTCAAACAACTAACATGAAGCGCCTAATGGGTTGTTCAATGTGCCAAATTGTGCAAATCATCAAAACTCAACATATTCTAACACCTGGTGAATTAACTATGCCTCATTTCCATCATAAAATGATTACATCTTACCTGTTTCTATCAGACTATGTCATGAGGACCTTAGCTACCTATTGTAATTAAGATAAGTGGTTGTTTGGTAAATGTCTTCTTCGTTAATGTGGATACAACTTCGATCTGATTAATTTAATTGTGTTGGTATGTACTGGTTGGAATTTAATCAAACCTAGTCTACGGGGTTCGGTACCAAAACTAGATTATAGAGAATCAGTTAGGCAATGATTTTTTATACATTTAGATTATTTGTATAAAATTTCAAATCAACAAAAGTAAGAACCAAATTAGACAATCATTTTAACATCGTAAAATAAGTTGATAAAATTGTTTTCATGTCAAGTTAATAAGTATGCATTCTAATTGATCTGTTCTTATTTCTTTTTGATTTCCTATTTTCTATTTCGAAATGTAAAATAAATTACCAAAATACATAAGATAAAATATTTAATGTGAAACTGAATTATTGTAGCGCAGTCTTTAATATAAGGTAATTGTTTTTTAAAATAATGGCATGATTTCATACAAAAGTTATTCTTTAGTGTGACGTAGAAAATATAAAGGTAAGAAAAAAATATATTGAGAAACTAGCAAAGTTGAAAAACAAATAAAGATGGGAACAAAGAGAATTTTACCGAACAAAATATTAACATAATTCTTACTTTTCAAATAAAATTTCTCGTATCAATCTGGTCTTATTTCAACTGATAAAATTCAGGCTTTATAATAAATATAATAGATTCAATAATGCATTTCTTTAGTTTACGTTATAATTCTTGGATAATGGGAAATTTTTAATTTTTTTTTGTATGAAACCTGGTTGTTTGGATTTAAGTTTTGCTGATACGAGCATGATAAAAATAATGAGATACAATAGGATGCGAAACATAATGCAAACCAAACAGCATTAGATTCTGACTCTACAAAATAGAACAAGGGATTCTAGTCTTTATTCTAAAAAGAGAGAATAAACATTAAATATTGTGTAACTGATTACTTTATTTCACATGATAATTCTCAAGTAAACAGTCTTTAATAGCTTGTTTATTCAGCAAACTTATAAGAAAGTTAGGAGCATTTGGTTTGCACTTGAATATCGGAATCGGAATCGGAATGTGTATGACATTGTATGAGTTTGACAGTATATGGGCTTGAGCGTAAAAATTATATTTGTTTGGTATTGAAGTAGGAATGTGTATAATTGACATTGATACTGTTTGGAACGTATCAGAATCGAAATGGATATCGAAGATGATTGACCGAAAAATTGGCCGAAAAAATTTGACCGGCCGGAATAGTGACCGGCTGGCAAACGACGACGGATGAACGGCAACGAACTGGCGGTGGCTGGCGGCATTGACCGGCACGGTCCTTTGACCGGCCTGTTTGACCTTCCTGTTTGACCATTGGGTGTAGGTGGGGGCAACCGGGGTGGGTTGAAGGTGGTCAAGCTCGAAGCCCATACCCCCATATTGAAAGACAATGAAGAGCTAGTATATCGAAAAAACAATATCTTTAACAACCAAACAACGTATATGGGTTTGGAGGCCCTCAAAACACATACCCTTAATGAAGAAATCTTCAACCAAACACCCTCTTAAATCCAAACATTTCCATTTTAAATGCAGTGATTGAGACACTATTCTTTGACTTTGGAATATGATGTAATAAAGCAAAATGACTCACTAAATTGGTTGAGTTTCTTATATTATAAAGTAACAGTTGATCGACATAGTTTGACACAATTTTCATTATGGGTCATCGGAAAACAATCTCTGTGTGTTTCTAATACGTGTGTATGGTTGCGTACATCCGTATTCAACACTGCCATAGACGGAAGCCTCTAAGACAATGAAGTAATGTTATTGTATAGTCTAAGTGAATGATAATATAATTAACATAATGCTTTGCCGTGCGCGTATGGTTCTTCTCACTCTATTTACATGATTAACATGATTTAGGAAAAACAAAAAATAAAAACAAAACCTACCTCCACATGGTAGATATGTCAATGACATTATACCAAACAGTAGGGAGAAGGCGTCCCTACTCCCTACTCCAGTGGTAAGTGGCAAAGGTGATTGGGGCTAGAACCCGACGTCCCGAGTTCGAGTCAGACAATCCTTGTTAAAATATTACAAGGGTTGCCTCTGTACTGGCTGAGTCTCGAGTGTCCTCCCCCTTTGCAGGACTGCCGGTGAAACACATCCCTCGATTTACATCCCAAAGAGGCCTCTGGTACAGGTGGGGGAGAACCCACTCCCTCATGGAGAAGGCGAAATAGAGAAAGTGACGCAAGGGCCCACAATCGAGTGAGCCAATGGAGTATGTGAAATTATAACAGAACCAGCATTGGGTCCACCCACGCACCAAACAGCACCCACTCTCATGACTAGCGACCATCATCGAACGAGATCACCTGACCCTCTTCCCGTGACCGCTTACGTGACCGTCCGACACGTGGCAGCGGGGTGAAATGGTGAAGTTGGATGCGGGTGACCCCCATCCAGCTTCACAACCCCCTGTTGCCACGTGTGGGACGGTCGCAGAAGAGGTCACGGACTTGGCGGTCAGAAGATCCTGACCCGACCATCATACCATTACTGATCACTCCATCATTCAATTTGCGTGCAACCCCAGCGGCCCGGCGCCCCCACTCCCTGAAAGCTGAAACACCCCCTAGGCCCCCGCCACCACATAAAATCTAAAGAAAATATAAGAAATCGCGCAGGAAAAAAGAAGAAATGAAAAAAGAAAATGTTGACAGTAGTAAAACAGAATTGCGACCAACATTATATAGGGCCGACAATCATCTGTTAGGAGTAACAATTATGTACCAAGACGGAGTAGTGGTATGTGAGCATATAAAGACAGTAAGCAGTTAAACAAATTCGAGACGAGTCGAGGACTCTGTCCTTAAGACTTATTGATCCAGTATAGTGTGCCCAAATACAATGGCTACCTGTTCAGTCGAGTGGCGCTGCTGCAACTTGAACCTTATCGAACCTTCGAGCGTCCCGACTTCTCACGGACTTGATGCAGAATGAAGAAGGAGAAGAGAGCAGAAGACTTGGAAAATTATGTGTTTTGAATTGTAACCAAACCTCGGTTTATATAGAGGAATTGGTTGGAGAATCGGTTGAGCAGATTAATCTGTGACCGTCGGATCAAAACCGCAGATCAACCAGAGCCGTCGGATCAAAACCGTTAGATCGAACCCTTTAATCTTATCCGCAGGCGGTTTGATCAGTTTGAACTAAAACTGTTGGATCAAAACCGACACTGTAGCCGCCACCGTTAGATCAAAACAGACGAACCATGCATAGTGAGAGGCTTGTGGACTGGGCCGGAGTACCGGACTGGACCGCTCGGAAGAAATTTTCTCCAAAAAATAGGAATCGGCCCGTAACCCGCATGAGCACCAGCCGAGCCTGCTGGACAGGCGGGCGACGTGCGTGACAATCTTTTAGGTCTTCCATCCGGTCAAAACTTCTCATGCCCTGAGGGCACATCTAAAGTGACCATTCTTGCACTATATATAGTGTCTAACTCACTTCATTTGTCTAATGTCGTATTTTCTCAAAGTGATGATGTGTTTCTCCTAAGGAGACCACATCATCAATTTTGCCAATTCCTAACATCTTTTCCTCCTACTTAGAACATTAATTTATCATTCACCCGTTATCGTAACTGAGTGATTCCAAAACCTAAAACCACGTACTTATTACGTCAATAATTAAGGATTCATTAGTTTTCACTTGTCATTAGTAAAAACTAATTATAATTAAGCTCAAAATATGTTATTAACCAAGGTTTGCAACTTGGGCAAACCCATTTCCTTCAATTTTCTCCAACATCATCCACACGACACACCAATACGACAAGAATCTATAACGTTTTCCATAGGTTTATGTCAGTATAAAATTGAACTTGAAACTATTTGCAAGTCACGGGATACGTTGAGGTCATGTTGTTAGTTGATCCATTTGATCCGTTAAACATGACACACTAATCCGATAAACGTGGTCAACTAAACTCGCCAACCTGGCAAACATGTTATGCAAAACTTGCAAAGCCTGCAAAACGCAATGGACACGCCAACCCAATAAATTGTGTTTCTTGACGCGGTTGAGAATTGTTGTGTCTCAAGTTGATCAGATAACACTGTATAATATAAAACGATATTCTTTTGGCATTACAAATAAAATTAGTGATAATTGAGCAAGACATATATGCCTAAAACAAAAGAAACCCACCTCTCATATGTTCATATCTTATTTATTGTTGTTTTTTTATAGAAGATATTAGTTAAGACCTAAAGCGTTCTAAGATATGCAAGAGTTTTTATGGGCTGCTAACATAAGTATCTTTCTTTCGTTTTATGAATAAAATGATTGATTGAATAATAATAATACGGCATCACGCAAGCGTGCGGTTCACACGTATGAAAGAAGCTGTTACCACCGAAAAACCCGAAGAGACATTATCTCCGTTTGCTTTTTTATATAGTGCCTCACTCTCTCGTGCACTCCTCACATTTTGACTCACTTCTCTCTAATTTCTCTCTCTTTACTTCTGAATTCTCTTCCTTCGAGCTCCAGTTTTAAGTTTTACTTAAGGGTTCTCCTCGGATAAGCAGTTCAGATTTCCAGGTTTGAGTTTTCTCAGTTTAAGCTTTAAAATCATGTCTTTTTGCCATTGTTTTTCTTGTTCTTTTGTTTCTTTCAAAATCCCAGGATGTTTATTGGAACAATGTTTGTTTCTAGCCTTCGATTTTATCTTTGTTTGCTTAAATTCTGTAACCCCATTTTCTGGAGAAACGTTTTGTAGCTGAATTTTTTTTATTTTTTTGAATGCTCTTTTTGTGTTTGTTTTATTGTCGCTGAGTAGAAATGCAAGCAAGGCCAAAGTTTGCTTTTGATTTCTTTCGAACAATTGAGGTCCGTTTGGAAATTTTAATGCTTTGCTCTTTCTACTTGATCTGGTCTGTTTGATGTTTGTGTTTTGCTTTTCTTCTAGAAGTTGATCCTGACATTTATTTGTTTCTGATATTTCTTGTTGGTTTTTTGAAGGTTGATTGAGAAAGTCGTAAGCAGAAGCATAAATCGTGGCTATCAAGCATATTGAAGAACAGTATGCGGTGGTGTAGTCTCTCAGTTGATGTGTTTAGGAAAGTTACCTCTTTGAACTTGTACTGTCATGTCATTCTGTAAAGCCTGATCTATTGTTTTCCAATTTTCTCATATCCACCATTTCTTAACATAAGAAAAGTCCAACTCCTTTGATATTTTCCCATGGGTTCTTCTCACTTTTTTGTTATTTTCTGTTACCTCCTCAAGATCAGCTGAACTTGTTTCTGATCTTCATATTAACCTTTAAACCCTGCCACTGAACTGCCATTCAGATTATTTTCTTCTTTTGCTTCTTTCTTGTCAGTAAAATACTTCCCCATTGGGTTTTCTGTTGATTTCCAGTCGATAAAGTTGAAGGCTTTCAGTCCAATTTATAGTTGTGTATCTGGTTGTTCATTTGTCCTGCTGCCGGTAGTTTGTTATTCGAATTCAAGGATTGTAGCAAGTAGTTATGGTGTGCCAAGCAGCTACACAGACACGTTTTCGGGCATTGAAACATGAGAATGGAGTTGATGGGTCTGCCACCATAATAGTTAGAGTTATAGCATGCTTTCAACCTCTTCAGGATTGTCAGGTTTGTGAATAGAGTCTTTCAATTTAATATTGGGGGTTTTAGTTTTTTTTTGTGGCTTAGATTAAATTTTTTTCCGTCCATTGCATAGATCATTTATGGTTTCCTCTAATGTATTTCAGGCTGAATATTTCCGCCAACTACTCAAGCCTGTCACGTAGATTAATTTTCTTGGTTCCTACATTCAAGTTAAGAAAGATCTTTAGTTTTTCATCAGTTTTCGGAGTTAAAAGGAAAGTAATCAATTGTTGGATTATTGCGGTTTTTGTTAACGGTATGTATGAAGTTAATTTATTCTTTGATCTGGCCAAGATTTGGATGTTGTTGTGAAGTATATGTAAAATTTTTGTGGTACTTTTCTGTTCGTATGCAGGTGATCGATTCAGTTGAATGGAAAAGGAATTTGGTTCCTGGTTTCCGTATCAGCTGTATGGACTGCAGCCCTCCTATTCGAATTTCTCGGATCGACTCGTACCGCGTGGACAGAATTATGCACCTGATTTTATGAGTCCTTACATGAAGGAGGTTTCTCTCAATGGGACGTTTCCCATGGTACCTGGTTCAGGCCTGCCACTATCGAAAGCAAGCCAACCACTAAAACCTTGTAACTGGTTCTACTGTATGCCTCGCTTCAGGCAGGCATTTGTTCCTCCATTGGCTTCCGTACAAAAAGAGAAGCCTGCTTTCGGAGAGAAGGACAATTCTGGACTAAATGGAGGTGCCAATGTTATCTCTGATGGCATGGAGAAGAAGTTTCTTGTGTTTGATCGGTCTGGCGACCGAACGGCCTTAATTTACAATTATGGTATTGAAACACATTGTGGGCGCTTGCCTTCTTGGAATCCCAAGCCACCTGTGACTTGTGACATAAATGAGGAAAACGTTCTTCTTAAGGAAAATACAAATCCTCGGTTTTCATCCTTTTATAACCTTGGACTTGATCAAGAATCACTTGGAGATGGTTTGGACTATCAGATGCATGAAGATACTGAAGAACTGAATGCCTTGCTGGACTCTGGTGATGAGGACTACTCGGAGGATGATGAAGTAACTAGTACAGGCCATTCCCCTAGTACCCTGACTGATCATGACATACAGCATTTGTCTGCCGAAGAAGAAGTTGCTAGTTCTGCTGGTTCTACCAAGAAGAGGCAGAAACTTTTGGACGGAGCTTACAATGTGCCATCCCTGGTGCACACTATGGTCCCTGAGAAGCCCATTAAGTCTCACGAGCTTGATGACGACGCAGAATCTTGTTGTGGTAATTTTGAAAATCAAGTTTCTGAAGAATCCTTTTCACTGTCTGGCAAGAAAAGGTTAAGAAAAGATGATATACGAAAGACTTTAAGGATTCTTCAAAACTTAATCCCCGGAGCTAAGGGGAAAAATGCAATGGTGGTTATTGATGAAGCAGTTCATTACTTGCAATTCTTGAAAGAGAAAGCGCAGTCTCTTGATCTTGACGCCATGTAAAATCGCTTCAAGCATGTGTGAAATACTAGTACTATTACTATAGTTTGCATATTAATTGTGTCTGGAATAAGCACATTATAGGTGCCTAAATGGGTTGGTATTATGAAGTGGGATTCTTGTTTTGGTGCAAAGTAAGATGTTTGATGATTTCTACATGTGAGAAAAGATGGTGAAACTGTTTGAATCCCACTTTTTGAAGTCCTAGCTTTCAAGGATGGAATCAAAAACCGGTGGTTTCATTGTGTGAAATTTGTGGTCTTGTCCTTTTCATGCCTTTATAGATAAGAGGCAGCTGTATATCATGCTCGTATAAAGGTTGGAATATCATGAGTTCTTGTCTTGAAAGTAACACGATACTTCCCCCCTTGTCTCTATGCATTGGCCCGCATGGGATTGAACTTTGTGTGATGGAGAAGAAGACTTTGGCTTGCATGGTAGGACCCCAAGAAAGTGAGAGTGCACGCTGGTGGGTGGACTTGGGACCCATCCCTCACTTTCTTTAGCCTTAATTTTTTTCCTATTTGGGCACAATCTTAGTCTTGTGGGTTTTCCTATTATCTAGTGGAAAAACATTGGTTCATATGGATCTCCGGATTGGCTTACTATATCGGTCTCTAGTCTATGCAATCATGTGTTGGAACGCGTTCATTGGGAGGTAATGAGATAGTGGTTGTGATAGAAGATACGAGTCAATGCTATGGTGAACGCGTTCATTGGGAGGTAAAGAGATAGTGGTTGTGATAGAAGATACGAGTCAATGCTACGGTGAATGGTGATCGCGCTTGGTCTACACAAGATCCATTAGTTAAAGGTGCCTCAAGTGTCTTCATGTGCCTCTCGTGTTGTTGTACAGTAGCAGTGTTGTTCAAGATGCCCTATCAGCTGTTTGAAGATTGTGGGATACCAAATAATTGCTTTGGTCTTACATTGTCAAAGGTTGCGGTGATGTTTTCTTGAGAAAATATTGTTACGTGTTATTGTGTAATTTAAGTGATGAATACGTGTAATAATGTCTATAGCTACGTTTGACTCTGGACTTTGTGTTGGATGGATTCATTCAGCGTAAGGTTTGGTACTGTATGATTTTAATTCTACTTTTGTATTGTTGCATGTTTTTTCCATTTCTAAGGACACACTCTATTTTCTTTGATTTTAGAACATGATGGAATAAAGTAAAATGACTCACTAAAATGGCCGCGCTTCTTATATTGTGAAGCACCATTTGTTCGACACAGTTTGACGCAATTTTCATTATGTGTCATCGAAAAACAACCTCTGTGTGTTTTTAAAACATGTGTATGATTGAGTATATACGACCCTCTTATATCTTGTCATTGACGGGAGCTTTTAAGTCAATAGTTAAAGTTGTTTTTTATTGTTACATGTCAAGTGTTAGGAAAATATTTTTCTATGTTCTGAGATTTTTCTTTTCTAGCCATTTATGGTTTCTGGGTTTTTTTTTTTTTTTTTTTTTTTTTTT
>AP025070.1:30183734-30283755 GCA_036186865.1 Eustoma russellianum | reverse complement strand
GTTTTTTTTTTTTTTTTTTTTTTGTCTTGGGTGGATTCAATTTCTCAAAATGTACGTGTTGTTCCACGTTTATGCTGTACTTTTCTTTCGGTTCGGTTATTAAAATTTTAACCGTTTAACCGTCTAATCATACAATAATTTAGATGAAAACTTCTATATCAAGTATGGTTTGTAAAGTTTTTGGGCAATGCGAACAAATTATAATGGAGACCATTGCATCTAACTACACGGAGGATGTGGGAAGTTATACGTTGACTTTTAACATGATACATTAAACAGTATATATTTTTTTTCCCTAAAAAATGTTCTCAATAATGCAGAGGATAATAAGAAGGGAAAGCGTCTCATAAAGACAAGTGTTAACTGGAATAGAATTAACAAAAGAACTAAATGTCAATGTGAGTGTTTCTCTACTGCTAGCCCAAAGACCTGGTTTGTAGAGGGACATCTTGTGTGGGTAACTGCGTAAGATTTCACCCAATCTAGAAGTCCGCTGGACTCCTGATTTACATCCTCCACACAACTACTTGATACTGGAACAGTAGGAACTCTCGGGGGAGGGATTTCACCCTCCAACAAAAGAACTAAATGTTATTGAATAAATGTATGGAAGAGACCAAACGAATGTTGTAAAGGAAAATGGATCCAATAAGAAAAAAACGGATAGCTGGTGGTGTGCCGTTTTCATCGTATTTTGATGAAAAATAAAGTGATTGTTGTAGTTTTAAGCTAAATAAATGGTCACCGTAATTATAGTGAAAGAGCATTCAAATTCAGTAACTCTGAAGCGTGATTATTTCATTGTATACTTTTTGTTGGTCTAATTACAGTATTATTGAGATTATTGTACAATTTGTTGTTTTCAGTTTACGAGCCAGGATCTCCTGACCCCCCTTTTTTGGGGTAACAAATGACCCCCTGCCACGTGGCAGGGGAGAGGGGTGGTGAGGCTGGGTGCAGGTGACCATCCCCCCTCCCTTGCCACGTAGCGGGCGGTCACGTGGGGGGTAAGGTGGGCGACGGTGAGAGGATCTCACCCGTCAGTTTACATCTTCAAGTGAGGGAGCAGTAGTGAAGTTCTTTGAGACCTCTCTGATCGCCCTCTTGACGTTAGTGTATGGGCTTTTGTAGATGAAGTAGACATGTGAAGCCAAGATCTTGTTGATGGATTTATTGTATTCAAATGTAACAACCAGAGTCTGTGTTATTGAATTTGGTCCCAGGGTTTTAATGAAGTGTTTTAGCTTGTCATATTTCAAATTTTTTCCAAATATTTTCTCCAAGTAAGATAGATATGCCACGTTTTCTTAGCTCTTTGTTTTTTTAGTGGAAAGGTTTATAATTGTTACTGGTTATTGAAAAATGATAAAATAAAACATATATATAGGCCTGGTATCAATTGATGTGGAAAGGGACATTAAATATGTGCGGAGGTCGAAGAGATGGTTGATAATAGGATGTGGTATACCATAATTACGCTGATCACATTAAAAGAATGCGCGGTTAAGTAATGTTTGGTAACGGTAATTATAGTAAAAGGTTGAACACAACCAGTAAGGGTACTTGCCACATCCAGTCTCAAAGGTAGTGTAGGGATGTAAATCAGGTACCCAACGGCCTACTAACAGGAGCTCGGTCACGTGTAGGGATGTAAATCAGGTACCCAACGGAATACTAACAGGAGCTCGGTCTCAAAGGTAGTGTAAGGATGTAAATCAGGTACCCAACGGCCTACTAACAGGAGCTCGGTCATTTACACAGTAATCTGCATAAGGAGACCCAGCACTGCAGGCAAGCCTTCAAGCCAAGGAGCTCCCACACTATGCAGTTGCTGGGAAGGGGCTCTCTTGCCATTGGTAAGAATTGAACCCCTGACCTCCCTTTCGAGAGAACCAGTTGGGCTATGTCCTAAGGATGTATAGGTGTTACCATGAGTTTTGAATTAAATGCATTTTGGGGGGTTCTTTACGATGAAAAAAAGGTTGTAACCCAGCCAGTAACGGTCCTTGCCACCTCCGGTCCTGAAGGAAGTGTATGAATGTAAATTAAAAACTGATATATTCAGACAAAGGAAATGTTATATACACGGGTACAGTATTACAGATCCCAAACAATGGAATCCCTACAAATGTCTTCAGAGGGATTCAAACTCTCAACCTCTCTTTTTCAAGATGATTATCCATTGTATGTATGTTCTTTAGGATGAGATAGAATAAAGGGATGGTTGAAGGAGTGTTGCAAGGAAGAACCCGAATAAAGTTTATTGATTTAACATAATTATAAAAAAAGAAATGTCATACATGTGATCACCGTAATTTTGAATTACATAAGAGAAATAGTAATAATTCTCTGGAAGAAATAAAAATGATATGTGGTTAGAGCTGTAAATGAACCAAGCCGTTCGGTTGTTCGGTTTGTTTGGTTCGAACTCGAGCTCGAGCTCAGCTCGGATAAAAGGTTAATGAACAGAGCTTGAACACCTTTTTCTGTTCGAACTCGGTAAGTGGCACCGTTCGTTTAAGGTAGTCGGCTCGTTAATGTTGTTCGTGAGTTAAACGAACCAAGCTTGAACAATTAAATATGTTCGCTTAAATAAACGAACAAGCTCGCCTCGTTCGCTAAGTTAAATGAACCGAGTTTGAACAACGCAATGCTCGGTCGTTTGGCTCGTTTACATCCCTATATGTGATGAGACAATATACAAGTAGTCATTCTCCGAATTAATGAAAATGAGTTTATTTTTTTTGGTTAAAATGTAAAAATTTTCATTTATCCAATGATCAAAATAGGATCAAATCATTTACATAATCACTTGGCATACCCAGGATGTAGGGCATACAATCACCAAACCTACTCTAGGTAATAGCATACGTTGCCCTATACACATGAGTAGCAATTCTATATACTACATCTCGGGATATGTGATCATAAAAAATTCTTGTATTTCTGGCATTCCATAAGGAATAAATGGTAGCCGTAAAAGTTACCTTGATGAATTTAGTTCTTCCACTTCTTTGCCTAGCATGTTTCTCGGCCCATCGGAATAGTGCTTTCAAAGATAAAAATTTATTTGAGATAACAATCCAAGATAAGCTCTCTCCCCAAACCTGCATGGCGAATGGGCATGTAAACCTATTGTGCATTGGTTTAGGCAATGCTGAATGGGCAATATTGGTAGCAATGAGAAAGAAGCAGGAAAAGGGTTAGTGTTTTTTTTTTTTTTTTTTTGAAATTTGCAGAAATCATGAAAAAATGGCTTTTCCCTGATATTTCTAAAATAGGCACGTTAGTTACTTGACAAGCAGCATCAACAACAATTATACTCAGTATATCCCAACGACAGCACAAGTTATCGTTAGGGTCTGGGGAGGATGAGAGGCATGCAAACAATACTTCTATTCCAATGTTTGTTTCCATTAACACCCTCGATTATATATGTACATGCACAGGTATCCGTTTTTCTTTTTATTGGCTTGCGATCCTCCTAATTATAATCCGTGCATAGTATGAACATTTAAAGATGATTTGTGGTTATAATATTGCAGTACAAATTTTCCATATATTTTTGTATTTTTCTGTATCTACCGTCTTGATCTACTGAGAAGTATTTTTTTGTTACTACACTGTTGATCAGTATTTCTTGTTGTAATGGTTATAATTATTGCAGTACACAAGTTTTCTATATATTTTTGTATTTTTGTTACTACCATTTTGATCTACTGAGAAGTATTTTTTTTTTGTTACTATAGTGTTGATCTACTGGGAAGTTTTTACAGTGAAACATTATTTAAAATGTCAGTTCGGATTTGTGATCGAATCCGACATCGTCTTCTACCTTTTCGCCCGTAGACATTAATTTTGTAACCAGTAAAACAAACCATTGCAAAAGGAAAAAAAATTTCAAGACAAAAATGTGTATATTTATTCTTTTGTGGATGAATTTGCTTATTTATTCATCTAAGTTACAAATATTATTGCAAAACGAAAATTGTTATTCCTGGTTATATTTCTTTTTAACAAAAGAAAATCTTTTTCTTGCCTGTTAAGTCGATGATAGCCTTATTTTTTCCCAACTCGTTTTTGTGGCAATTTACAACAATATTATTTTATGTCTATACCATATTTAAACCTGTTTTAGAACCCTATGGGATGTTTTGTAATATGTTAAAAACTTCTATCGGAACAAAGATCATAACTCCAGAAGATGGTAGACAACTGCCGGTACAGGGATAATAGAGAACAAAATAGCATAGGTGTTATGTAAAGTCACTCAGCAGTCCAGTTCATTAGACACAAGTCCGAACATATTATTGAACAACCTACATTGTCCAGGCACTACAAACAAACCTTGATGGGTAAACCCTCGTACGCTGCACTCGCCTAACTCATTCCGTACAAGTTCAAACTCATGATTAGATAAAGTATTTTTTATGCGAACTCTATCTTCCATTTTTAGACTTCGCGTTAGAAAATTAAAAATCTTTTATAATTCTTTCTCAGATCTACTTTTCTTTAGAGCTCCTTTATAATACAATTTGGGTCTTACTTCTGCTTCATTGTCAATACTACCGAACAAAGCTTCATTCTCTTGTACGATATGTTGATTTGTTTTTTTTTTCTTTTGCAAACTAAAATCTTCAATTTGCTTGATACTGACAGTATTCTCTTCCTACATCCTCTAAACTAAAGTCTTCAATTTTCTTGATATTGAAAATATTCTCTTCCTACATCCTCCATCTAGAGGGTAAAGTTTGGGTGACGCTGACAGGGGGACACGTCAGACGAGCCTAATAGGAACCTGACACGTGGCATTGTAGCAGACTTCAATTTTTTTGCTTTTTACAGGGAACACGTGTCAGGCCTTTATTGGGCGTGTCTGACGCGTCCTCTTCTGTCAGCGTCACTGAATCTCGTCGCCTATCTGAAGGGAGTAAACAATTTTGTTAGATACGGCTTAGGAAGAAGTCAGAAAAATTTTAGAGGGAAAGATAATATTTTTTAGTTAATCGTTTTCAAGGCACATGTTTTTAAAGGTAAGTGTTTTAATATATCATTTACTACACTTTGTATTTTAAGATAATGAGTTTTTAAAGGCAGCCCATGTCTTCACCTCAAAAATACTACAATTGCACATATAATTGCTTGCTAATTTGAAGCAGTTAGGGGGTAAGAAAAAAGAAAAAGACTAATTTGGGCTTCGCTTTCACAATGAAAGATAGCAGGCTTATTTCGTCTAGACGTTCACATTTGATATATATGAGTCATCCGGAAACAACTTCTTTCTGTTTTTAACGCATAAGTATAATTGCGTACATCCGATTCTCCTATACCTCGTAATAGGCAGGAGGCTCTGAGGTAATAGGGTAATGTTGTTGTTGTTCATGTTCCATATATATTGGTGGTTTTGTGGAGCTAAATTTTTGTGACGTACAAATTCCACCTGAAACCTTGGTAGATGAAATATAATATTCGCATAAATAAAATATATTTATGGATATATATTCAGGAATTGAGTTTGTGACATTGACATGATTTTTGCCAAATATATCATTAATGGTTGAAACCTTCCACCTACTTATATTAATATCATTAATGGTAAAGATATCTTTCATTGTAAGGCCATGATTAGTCATCTGCAATCAATCGAAAATTGGTGAAACTTTTTAAACATGAATATCAAAATGCTGATTTTATTAATTATGCCATTAGACATCCATAGATGTGTGTATTTTATAAAACTAAAGATTTTTTTAAATGGAAAAATAAAGAATACAAACATTAAATTAATATTTGAATTATTATTTTTAAACTTTATGCATGTTTGACATGAACACTTTTTTTGAGAAAGGAGTACTACAATGTAACAAATACATGATGTGCATTAAATTGGTAACCACCAAATGTATAGGTAATTTCAATTAATTTTTCTAATGGCAAAATAAAGAGTAAAAACCAATGATTTTCTTCTAATGGAAAAATAAAGAGTACAAACATTAAATTAATATTTCAATTTTTTTTCTAAACTGTATGTATGTTTGACATAATTATTATTTTTAGATAGGTACTACAATGTAACTACGAGAACTGTATTAACTTGGTAACAACCAAATGTATAGATCCTTTAAGGGGACAGGATGACATGGTCGTTAAAGTCATGGTATCTGTCTTGGGGATGAGATCTCCTCACCGTGCGGTGAGTCACCGCGCGGCTCAGGACGCGACACGTGGCAGCAGTAGGGGGTGGTGAGGCTGGATGAGGGTAACCCTCACCCAGCCTCACCACCTCCTCTTTTTGCCACGTGTCGCGCGGTCACACACGCGGTGAGGGGGGAGCGGTGAGGGGATCCTATCCCTCTGTCTTGGGGTTATATCCGTTGAAGCAAAAAGGACGTTTTCGATGCATAAGTATTCCGCGTTTGTAAAGGTTCATTTCGCGATCTGATGTGTGCAGCTTTACCTTACATTTTGTGATCTCCTCACCGTGCGGTGAGTCACCGCGCGGCTCAGGACGCGACACGTGGCAGCAGTAGGGGGTGGTGAGGCTGGATGAGGGTAACCCTCACCCAGCCTCACCACCTCCTCTTTTTGCCACGTGTCGTGCGGTCACACACGCGGTGAGGGGGGAGCGGTGAGGGGATCCTATCCCTCTGTCTTGGGGTTATATCCGTTGAAGCAAAAAGGACGTTTTCGATGCATAAGTATTCCGCGTTTGTAAAGGTTCATTTCGCGATCTGATGTGTGCAGCTTTACCTTACATTTTGTGAAAGAGAATATTTCCGACGTAGTTGTTATGTCATTCTTAAATGGAAACTTGCCATTATCCTCCCTCCTCTTCGGAGAAAAGAGCCCTCTAAAATGCGCTACAACTTCAATATTACATCAAAAACAATACATATCCGGTATATCCAAACGACAATCGCTAAGATTTGAGGAGGGTTAGAGTTACGCAAACAATAACTCCATCCTAAATGATAGATAATTTGTTTTCAGCAAGACACCCGGTTCTATATGTATCTATGTACATAAATAATGAAAGATAAATAATAAAAAGTAAATAAAAATATAAAAAAAGCGAAGTTACCTAAAGATAAATAAAATTAGTGGGTGATCTTATTCTTGGTCATTCATGAATGTTGACTAATAACTTAAAGCAAATAAAAATACAAAAATACTGAAGAACATATGAACACTTTAGAAATTTAACCAAGTTTTTCACCATTCATAGAATATAAAGAAACATTTTGAAGCCACTTTAAAATAGAAAAATAGACAATATTTTTGAAACAAATATAATAGTAGGTGAGATGATATCTACTATTTTAGTCCTACACATGGCATAATTACGTGTAAGATGCAATATAATTGGGGAAAGGATCCTCTGACCGCCGAATGCCTCACCCCCTTCGCGACCCCCTGCTACGTGGCAGCAAGTGGGCTGGTAAGGCCGGGTGGGGGTCACCCGCACCCAGCCTCACCACCCACTGCTGCCACGTGGCGGACGGTCACGCAGACAGTCACGGGGAGGGGGGGTCAGGTGATCCCAATCGATATAATTGTCCCTAGGACATAGCCTTGATGGAAACAGACAAATGATAATCACTTTTAAAGATAGAGGTTGGAAGTTCGAATCACTCCATGAGCATTTGTGGAGAATTCTATTTCTTAGATAGAGCTTGGAAGTTCGAATCCCTCCAGGGACATTTGTGTAGAATTCCATTTCTTGGATTCCATAATGCTCTACCTGTGTATATAGACTGCCCTTTGTCTGAATCTATCAGGTGCTTGATTTACATCGCTACGATTCCTGTGACCGGAGGTGGCAGAGACTCCTTACTGGTTGGGTACAACTTTTTTTTTTGCAATATAATATCCTCTCCACTCTTATATGTTGCTTGGAAACATATTATAATATGATTTAACATCATATAATTTAAATCTGTTTTTAGAACAATTTAAATCTTGTTTGAATTCATTCATTTAAACAATTTGAATTAATATTTTGATACATGAAATATATATTGGACAAAAATAGTAAACTCATTCTAATTCTTATGCCTCAATTTTTGATATGAGTTAATTTATTTTACAAATGACATCGTTATTATGTGCAAAACTATTTCATTCATATGGTGAAAATTACAAAGAAGAAAAATATAAAAAATTATTTCAATACGTGGTTTAATTATAGTTGTGAACTAACAGTTAAATTTATAATGGTCAATCAATAATGACTAAATGCTCATTAATCAATTACATTAAAAAATTAATATATGATACTGATTAATGCACAAAACAGAAATACCAGTCTATATTATTATAATTTTATTAGTACTCATTAATAGAAAATTAATATGGTTTCAAACGTTATTTAACTAATTGCATTATTTTATTTTTTCAATAACTTATCGGCTACACAATGCGCATTCACCCCGGGGAGACAAGCTTCCGAGAACATAATTGTCGCACAAGAGCTACTCCATACTATGCGTAATAAAAAAGGGAAGAAGGGCTTCATGGTGGTTAAAGTCGATCTTGAGAAGGCCTACGATCGCATTAGTTGGCCGTTCATGCGAGCGGTGTTGGAGGCGGTTGGGTTAAGTCAGGAACTTATCAACATTGTCATGTTCATTATCACTTCGGCCACGACGACTATTATTTGGAATGGATTGCGATTGCCTGCGTTCCTTCCTACGAGGGGGATACGCCAAGGGGACCCAATGGCTCCGTTTTTGTTCAATCTCTGTATGGATGTGCTTAGTCAGTTCATTTGTAGGGCGGTGAAGAGGAAAGTTTGGAAGCCCATTCGTGCGTCCAGATCGGGTCCGGAAGTCTCTCATATTTTTTTCGCGGATGATCTTCTCTTATTTGGAGAAGCAACGGAACAACAGGCGAGTGTCATGGATGCTGTTCTCCAGGAGTTCTGCGCCATCTCGGGTCGGCGCATTAGTCTTCAAAAATCGGTGGTGTTCACTTCTGGTAACACGAACCCTAGCGTGGTTGAGGCCCTTAGCCGCACGCTTCAGATGGGGACTACGTGCAACCTGAGGAGTTATCTGGGTTTGCCACTGTTACATAGCCGTGTTACTCCGTCTACTTATAATTTTTTGATTGATAATATAAAAGGGAAGCTGGCAGCGTGGAAAACCAGGGTGCTTTCTCAAGCGGCTCGGGTTATTTTGATTCAGTCGGTGTTGTCTACCTTACCGTCGTATGTGATGCAAACCACCATGATTCCGGAATCGACCATTATTGAGATGGAGAAGCACATGAGAGATTTCTTTTGGGGCGAGCTGGATGGGAGCAAGCACTTACATTATATGGCATGGGAGAAAATTTGTCAACCCAAAGACCGGGGGGGGGGGGGGGGGGTCTGGGCATCAGGCGGCTACATCGGATGAATATTGCGCTTCTGGCCAAGCTAGGTTGCCAACTGATCAATAATAAAGAGCCTCTCTGGGTACGAATGCTGACGGCCAAGTATGGATCGCCTCTTGACGATTCACCGAGAAATAATGCGTCGGTTACATGGAGAAGCATCCGGAGGTGCGTCCCGCTGCTGCGTAGGGGTGTTGCGTTCGATGTCACTGATGAGATGGGTGCTGCGGGTGGACAGTCCGGCGCCCGCTGGGTGCTGCACCCTGCTGGGAAATTTTCGGTGTCTAATGCATACAGTGCTCAAACTTCGGAAACTGAGGCCAATGAAAGTCAAGCGTGGCACAGGATTTGGAGGATGAAAGGACCGTATAGGGAGTGTCTGTTCATGTGGAGACTTATACTTGATGTATTACCAACAACGCAATTTTTGCTACGGCGTCACATTAGTGTCGACGCGCTTTGTTCAATGTGCGGGGGAAATGGCGCAAGTAAGTTGCATGACGTGCGGGATTGTAATTAGGCTTCTAGTATTTGGAGAAGGATCGTGGATGTAAGGAAGTGGGAACTATTTTGTAGGCCTCAAACGACTAAGCAATGGGTTGATATTAATATGGTGCATGTTTTTGGAAGAAGGGACATTCCTGTCGTGTGGAAACATATGTTTCGTGAGGTGGCTAGGGGCATTTGGCTTTGGCGTAATAGGGTTTCACATAATCACGAGGATACTCAAAGGCCACCGGGGATTTTTGTTAGGGAGGCGATTAGGAGGGTTCATGTAGCGCCCCGTCCCGAACCCTAGGGTCAGAACTGGTACGCCCGCCGTATTCCACTAAGGGATATATGAGGCGTCTGTACGAATCCCTGCACTTGTCAGAACGACAGAGTATTCGATTGCGGAAGCGAAATAAATCAATTCAGAAACCTAAATCGAAAGTAAAATCCCCAAATCATATATAGCCAACATCAAGTCAAAACCCTCTGAACGACATCGTAAAGTACGAAAAATGAAATCCCCTAAGCTAAGTCCTCAATGAAATAATAAATAAAATAAAACTTCCTCTTTTCTTGATCATCGGTCATCAACAAGTCTACGTGTCCCAATGTGCCCATTCAGAGTCCTCTCCAACCCATATGTAATCATACCCTGAATCGTCTGCAATAAAACAAAACGAACGGTGTGAGCGACAAAAACGTCACTCAGTAGGTACCCTACCTGCATCGGCCCTCTGAGATCATACATGCTAGGACAGTAGTGAAATACATATAAGCATGGTAATACGAAAATAGACTGTCCACGTTTTCACAAATACATATAACGGTTATAACTTCTTAAAACAATCAAAACACATAATCATGCTAAATGAGCGTGAAATGCAATGTCACATATATGATGCATGATAAGCCTACATTCTTGAAACATACATACTACCGTGCAATGCATGACCCCGGGACCTAACAGAACAGAACAGAACGGAACGGAACAGATATGCGACTTAGGTCTCGCATGTCTTAACATAACATAACAGATATGCGACTTAGGTCTCGCATATCCTAACAGAACAGAACAGATATGCGACTTAGATCTCGCATACCTTAACAGAACAGAACAGATATGCGACTTAGGTCTCGCATATCCTAACGGAACATAACAGATATGCGACTTAGGTCTCGCATACCTTAACAGAACATAACAGATATGCGACTTAGGTCTCGCATATCCTAACGGAACAGAACAGATATGCGACTTAGGTCTCGCATATCCTAACGGAACAGAACAGATATGCGACTTAGGTCTCGCATACCTTAATGCAATGTCGTGATGTATGAATGCACAAAAATCACATATACGGACTTTTCTTTATTTTTCCTTTTTCCTTTTTCTTTTTTTTTTCTTTTACCTTTTCCTTATCTCATTCTTCTGCCCTTAGTTTCGTTCCCACATTCCCCCTCTCTTCTCTGATTCTCAAACGAAATCCCCCCACGAATTCCAAACTTCCGTTCCTATTCTATTCACCAACTTCCCGCCGCCAACCCCTGCCCTGCGACCCCTCTTTGCAATTCCCAGCTTCCGCCATCAGCCCCCACATCACGGACAGCTCCCCCCAACTCCCTCAACCCCCCACCCAGTCGCACCCCCCCACCACCTAGCCGACCCCCCCCAACCTCAGGCCACACACCCCACTCACCACTCCCCTGCCCCAGGCGCACCCCCACCCCCCAGCGACCACCCCCCAGTCGCCCCAGGCTCACCCTCTCCTCAACCACCACTAGCACGGCAGCACGTGACCATAGCCCACCACCACCGGCCACGCGCCGCCATCCCCACGCTTCCAAATCGATTCCGTTATTCAGATACCAATCAAAAATACAATCTTTTTATGCTATTCATACGAAAATAATATCATACGTATATACGGATATACAATTCATCATATACACATATAATCCAATAAACAGCCATCTATACAATCACAATTACTAATGCACGATCTCGGTTTGGTAAAGAAATTAGGGATTGTACCGTTTTCATACGAAGGATGTTAAGGGGGCACCTACCTGGTAATTGATACGCGTTGAGAGGTTGATCGAGCGGTGGTTTCTCCTCCCTAAACTGGCGGCTTGTTTGGAAGCAAGAAAGCGTCGCTGCTTTCTTCTCTATGCGGCGCACGTTCTAGTGAGGGGTGGGAGAAACCTAAGCGTCGTTTAAATAGATATTTGGTTAGGGTTTAGGGAAAATTTTGATAATCAAATTAGGTTTTCTAATTAATTAGGCCCAATTGACCTTTTTGCCCTTAATTAAAAATAGGATTATAACATTCTCCCCCCCTTACAAAAAGTTTCGTCCCCGAAACTCGCGTACCTTAGTCGAAGAGTCGAGGCCACATCTCCCTTATCTGACTTTCGAGCTCCCACGTGGCTTCCTTCTCGGAGTGATTACTCCATTGAACTTTCACATGCGGAATAACTCGGTGCCTTAGAACTTGCTCTTTGCGATCCACAATCTTTATGGGAACCTCTTCATAGGTCGTATCACCTCTTATTTTCAAGGGCCTCGCCTCTAACACGTGGCTAGGATCAGAAACATATCTTCTGAGCTGTGACACATGGAATACGTTGTGCACTTGCGATAACGCTGGAGGCAAAGCAAGTCGATAAGCCAGAGTTCCAACCTTCTCGAGCACCTCGAAGGGACCCACATATCGAGGGCTCAACTTACCCTTCTCTCCAAATCTCATCACCCCTTTTGTAGGTGAAACTCTGAGATACACCTTATCTCCTTCCTCAAACTCCAACGGTCGTCTCCTTAAATCAGCCCAACTCTTACTCCGGTCTTGGGCCGCTTTCAATCGCTGACGAATCACCTTGATCTTCTCTAATGTCTGCTCAACCAACTCCGGACCAGTAATGGCTCTCTCACCAACCTCATCCCAATATAGTGGTGACCTACACTTCCGTCCATATAGAGCCTCAAAGGGTGCCATCCCAATAGCACTGTGATGACTGTTATTATACGAGAACTCAATTAGTTTCACCATGCCATCCCAGTTTCCCTTAAAATCCAATGCACATGCTCGTAACATATCCTCGAGCGTCTGAATAGTCCTCTCGGACTGACCATCGGTCTGAGGATGGAATGCCGTACTCAGTCTTAACTCGGTACCCATAGCCTCCTGACATGCTTCCCAAAATCGCGACGTAAATCTTGAGTCCCTATCAGATACTATACTCACCGGAACGCCATGTAAGCTCACGACACTGTCCACATACAATTTCACCAACTTCTCCAAGGGCATCTCCATCGATATCGGAAGAAAGTGTGCAGACTTAGTCAAACGGTCAACAATAACCCAAACAGCATCATTATTATTTCTAGTCTTGGGTAGTCCAACAACAAAATCCATGGTAATATGCTCCCACTTCCACGTGGGAATCTCTAGCGGCAGCATTAGACCTCCGGGTCGCTGATGTTCTGCCTTAACCTGTTGACACACCAAACATCTCTCTATGAACTCCGCGATGTGCCTTTTCATACCACTCCACCAATAGTTTCTCTTCAAGTCGTTATACATCTTGGTGGCTCCCGGATGGATGGAAAGTCTGGTATTATGGGCTTCTTTTAGCACCTCCCTTCTAAGATCCGAATCATCGGGCACACACAATCTTCCTTGGAACCAAAGGCTCCCATCTCCCAACACCTGAAATCCTTCGACCCGACCAGTAGTCAACCTCTGCTTGATATCTCGTAACGCCTCATCATCAACCTGCGCTTCTTTGATTTTCTCAACCAGTGTAGGCGTAATGGTTAGGGTGGCCAGAACATTTGCTGTGGAGTCAACAATGTCCAGATCAAACTCTGCAATCTCTCTCTCCAACGGGGTCTGTCGAGCGTGACTCGATTTCCTACTCAGCGCATCAGCCACTCGATTAGCCTTGCCCGGATGATAATTGATCGTTAGATCGTAGTCCTTGATCAACTCCAACCAACGACGCTGTCTCATATTAAGTTCCTTCTGAGTGAACAAGTATTTCAAACTTTTATGGTCCGTGAATACCTGACATTTCTCTCCATAAAGATAGTGTCGCCAAATCTTCAAAGCAAATACTACTGCAGCCAACTCTAAATCATGGGTCGGGTAATTCTGTTCATAAGGCTTCAACTGTCTCGATGCATAAGCTATAACTCTTCCTCCTTGCATCAACACACAGCCCAAACCATTCTTGGAAGCATCACTGTACACCACAAATTCTCCTTCTCCGGAAGGTTGTGCTAGTACGGGCGCAGTCGTCAACCTCTTTTTCAATTCTGTGAAACTCTTCTCGCAATCAGGGGTCCACTCAAATTTTGTTTTCTTCTGCGTCAGATGGCTCAGAGGTACAGCAATAGTCGAGAAACCCTCCACGAACTTTCTATAATAACCGGCCAACCCAAGAAAACTCCGCACCTCAGTCACATTTGTTGGCCTCGGCCACTCGGTAATCGCCTCAATTTTCTTGGGGTCCACTGATATGCCTTCCTCAGAAACCACATGACCTAAGAAAGATACGCTTCGTAGCCAGAACTCGCATTTACTAAACTTCGCAAAGAGCTTCTTCTGTCTCAATATTCCCAGAACGATCCTCAGATGTAACTCGTGTGTCTCTTCTTCTGGCGAGTATACCAAGATATCGTCGATAAACACCACCACAAATTTATCTAGTTGATCTCTAAACGTGGTATTCATCATGTCCATAAATGCTGCAGGGGCATTAGTGAGTCCGAAGGGCATCACCAGAAACTCATAATGTCCATATCTCGTTCGGAACGCCGTCTTCGCAACATCGTCGGCCTTGATCCTAAGTTGATGGTATCCTGACCTGAGATCGATCTTTGAGAATACCCTCGCACCCTGAACGAATACAAGGAAATTCTCAGTTCGCAATAAAGGTAATTCAAGTTCCTTTGAAATAAATCATACCTTTAGCTGGTCGAAAAGGTCCTCAATTCTCGGAAGAGGGTACTTGTTCTTGATAGTAACCTTATTTAGTTCTCGGTAGTCAATGCACATTCGCATACTACCGTCTTTCTTTTTCACAAACAGAACAGGTGCACCCCATGGTGAAGCACTGGGTCGGATAAACTTCCGGTCTAGTAGCTCTTGCAGTTGTTCCTTGAGTTCTCTCAGTTCGGCGGGAGCCATACGATAAGGAGCTTTAGATATGGGCTCCGCCCCTGGTACCAGCTTAATCTCAAACTCTATCTCACGATTGGGTGGTAAACCGGGTAACTCATCAGGGAAGACGTCTTTGAACTCTTTGACCACGGGTATCTCGTCGATAGGAGGTACTCCGACACTGGGATCCATGGCATAAACAAGAAAACTTTCTCTACCCTTTCGTAGAGCCTTATAAGCCCGAGCCGCTGTTAGGTAGACCTTTTGTGGCGCCTTCTTGAACTTAGGACTTCCTTGGAAAACAAGCTCTTTTCTGGCTGGGTCCTTGATATTAACTTGTTTCTGACGACAATCGATGTTGGCGTGATAGCGAGCCAACCAATCCATCCCAAGAATTATATCGAAATCGCTCATCTGGATAGGTATAAGAGTCGCGTCAAAAATCTGATCTTCCATCTCTAATGCGCAACCTGGGTACTGATGGTAGGAAATAATTACTTGATCTCCGGCGGCTAACACTCGATAAGGAGTCTCTAATCGTTCAGGGCATTTATTAAGATTCTTCACGAATTTCCTAGCAACGAATGAATGGCTTGCGCCGCTATCGAATAGTACGTTCGCTGGGACTTTGTTTACAAGAATTACACCTAAAGTTCACAGAGTCACACAGGTGTAACATATGCAAGTATAATCACATATAAAAGGAAGACCAAACAGAAATGCGTGAATCTTAAATATACCTGTCACTACTTCATTTGAACCATGCACATCTGCATCAGTCATGGAGTGAACTCGAGCATTCGTCCGAGGCTTGTTGGGCGGTGGCGGTCTCGCCTCAGGCTGTGGCGCTGGCTTCATATCTGGGCAATCTCTGATAACATGGCCCACTTTCCCGCATCTGAAGCAGGCTCCGCTCTTCTTATGGCATTCCCCAGGGTGGAGCTTATTGCATTCTTTGCACCTCGGCGTGTCTTGTGGAGGGCGTGCATACTGCTGGTCATCCCTCGGTGGAGGTGGTGGTCTAATTGGTTGTCCAAAAGAGGGTCTCCGGGCAATCTTCACCCATCTGCCTGTACTGCTCCCACTGGCCTCCTCTCGAGGCCTCTTGCTCTTGTCCTGTGCTGCGACTCTTCTGAAGTCGCTCTCAACCCTGTAGCATGCGTCGAGCATCTCCTCAAATGTCCTCATGCCCGCATTCACTATCGCGGACTGGATACGAGAGTCTAATCCCTCCTCGAACTTAAGCATCTTCATGCGGTTATCTGACATAACCGAAGGTACAAACTTCCCCAAAGCATGAAATGTGTCAGCATACTCTTTCACTGTCATCTTCCCCTGTTGTAGCCTACTGAATGCTCTCATCTTCTCCAACACAGCCGTCTCGGGTACATAATACTTTTTGAAAGCGTCCAGAAACTTAGCCCAGGTGATGGGCGGCTGCATTCGGGGAACGACGCCGTCCCACCACTCACTGGCCTTGCCACTAAGCAGTGGTGTGGCTACATCAACACGAATCTCTTCAGGCACCTGAGTCAGCCTGAAGCATTTCTCCATCTCTGCTAGCCAATGTTCAGCATCCTCCGGATCTGAACTACCTGCAAATGTCGGGGCATGGACCTTTTTCATCTCACCATAGTAAAATCGGATACCATGCTGCGGTGGTGGCGGAGGAGGTGGAGCCTGTGGCTGCTGATTCTGTTGGGCCACAGTTTGGGCCATGACCAGTAGTGCATCGGTCAGAGCCTGAGGAAGCACGACCTGCGGTGGAGGCCCGTCATCTGAGTGATTTCCTCTTCTGTTTCCACCATTTCCTCTTCTCGGCGGCATTTTTGCTTCTACAAGGAAATTTTCAGTTCGGTCAAGTACATTTCAAAAATGTATAATTAGGCTTAATAAAAAAAAACAGTTAAATACTGACAAACCGAACAGAAATAAAACCCAACCGTGCCCCAGACCGATCATCACTTAGTCTAAATCAAACTTATTCTAAGGTCAAACTTAGTCTCAGATCATAACTTACGTCCAGAATCAAACTTAGTCTAAGATTGAACTTAAATCTATGATCCGAACTTAAATCTATAGTCATCTCTTACGTCTAAGATCATTTCTTAATTCTACGTTTCCGCAGTAGATCTAGAGCCTGGTCTCTGATACCACCTGTAGCGCCCCGTCCCGAACCCTAGGGTCAGAACTGGTACGCCCGCCGTATTCCACTAAGGGATATATGAGGCGTCTGTACGAATCCCTGCACTTGTCAGAACGACAGAGTATTCGATTGCGGAAGCGAAATAAATCAATTCAGAAACCTAAATCGAAAGTAAAATCCCCAAATCATATATAGCCAACATCAAGTCAAAAACCCTCTGAACGACAGATATGCGACTTAGGTCTCGCATACCTTAACAGAACAGAACGGAACAGAACAGAACAGATATGCGACTTAGGTCTCGCATACCCTAACGGAACAGAACAGAACAGATATGCGACTTAGGTCTCGCATACCCTAACGAAACAGAACAGAACATATATGCGACTTAGGTCTCGCATACCTTAATACGATGTCGTGATGCATGAATGCACATAAAACACTTACGAAATTCTTTCTTTTCTTTTTTTTCTTTTTTTTCTTCCCCTTTACTCTCAGTTCCTGCCCCCGTGAACTTCATCCCTTTTTCTTTTTCTTTAATCTTTTCCTTTTTTCTTTATCATTTTCCTTACCTTTTCGTATTTTTCTTTTTCTATTTTTCTTTTCTATTTTCCTGCGCCATCAATTCGTTCCTGCGAATTCCAAACTTTCAATCCCCTCTCCCCTCAACTGAATATCCCCTCTCCCGGCCCCTACTCCCTCTCCCTCTCCCTCTGCCCCCCACCCCCCCAGCAGCCGCACTCTCCCACCCCAGCAATACCCCCCTCTCAGCCCCCAGTCAGGCTGACCAGACCCCCCCCTCTCAGCCTTACTCCATCAATCTGGCAGCACGTGACCTAGCCCACCACCACCGGCCATGCGCCGCCGCCACCAACACCTCTTCTTCCGATTCCGGTATTCATATATACATCAAAATACAATCTTTTCCAATTTCTTCATACAAAAATAGCATCTTTCATATATGTACATATACGATCATACATACGGATATACAACTCATCAAATACATATAATCAAATACCAATCATCTATACAATCATAAATACTAATGCACGATCTCATTTTCATAAAGAAATTAAAGATTATCGTTTTTACATTCAACGAATGTTAAGGGGGCACCTACCTGGTATTTGATACGCGTTTGAAAAACTTGAATCAACTGGTGGCTTGACGAAAAGAAAGTTGCGTCTTTCTTTTTCTCGCTGGGAAGGAGGCGACGGTTTTGTTATGTGGAGAGGGAGGAATAGAAGCGTTGTTTAAATAGAAATTTTATTAGGGTTTAGGGAAAAATCTTGATAATCAAATTAGGTTTTCTAATTAATTAGGCCCAATTGACCCTTTTGCCCTTAATAAAAAATAGGATTATAACACCCTTCCCTTCAACCGCAAACACCAACAAGGTAGGGTTCAAGGGATTGGGATTTACATAATCTCACATAAACAATAAAAACAACGAACAATCTTTCAACATATGATGGCCAAATCTCAAACCAAAACACATAAATCACACATATAGATTCACAGAAGAAACTACTGCATGGTGAGCCAATTTGATATCAAAAATAGGCCTTTTTCTTTCGCAAACGTAAGAACTTATAAGTAGATTACTTGCCTTTGATTACTTGAAGAAGAATCGAAGAACGAACAACCTACGGATTGACTCCTGAAGGATCCTTTCTCCTAGGGCTGCAAGATGAATCGCCTATGGGAAGAGGAAAGAGGCTGGCGTCGGTTTTCTTTTCTGTGAAGGTGAGAAACTGACGTTCAGTCAGTTTTTATATGGAAAGGGTAAAATTTGGAATTTCTAAATTATATCCTATTATCTTATTTATCTTAAAGGATTAATTTCTAATATTTAATTCTAAAATTAAATACTAATTAATTCTAATATTTAATCTCTTTATAAATACCACTTAATCTAATATTTAATTCCTTAATTTATTACCTTTGACCGTCATCAATTCATTTAACCACTTTTATCCTTAAATTACTCTACTGGAGGTGTGGGGCATAACACATTCCTTACTCACCAGTGATTATTCTGTGCTGCAGAATATCGTTTGTAATCAGGGACAAGTCATCATGGTAGTGTTTTCACCAACTATTCGACGAATGTCCCCTGTTGGCTGAACATTTGATTTGGAGGCTCATGCAGCTGACCAGGACCGTAGTTTTTCTCTAAATTTCTTAGATTTCGATGTCCATGTGTTGGGATTTCTTACACTCATCATGTTTGATTAATGCTGCATGTGTTTTTCAAATGATGGTTAAGTGTATCGACTAGATAATACTTCTCACTACTCTATGCATATGTTATATGGATGATTTTTATGCTTCATGTTCATGGTGAATCTATTTCACGGATCATTCTGTTGATATTCTAAATCTGTCTCATCTTACTTGTCTGGTGTCTTCATGCGCATCTAACAGTTGTTTGTCAAAAATGAAGCAAGGGATTCTATTTATAGAATTTGTTCTATTATGGATCACAAGTTGTGCTGGCTCACTGGTTGTTCTGGTCTGTTGCATTCACCCTGTTTCATCTCTTCCATCATTATGGTGTATGTGTTAATGTATCAATACTGCTTCCCCTTGAAATACTGAAAGTATCTGAATCTTATGCTTCAGGGGGAGTTAGTTGATAGTGAAAATGTTCTATGAAGATATAATCTAAACCAAGCTTGGATTTGTAGTGGTTTGTATACATTGATGTATGGTGTTCACACCCTCTGTTCATAATGTAGGGTATAAGATAACTGTATATATCTGAATGGACTCAGATGATATCGGTGCTACTAATCTGATTGAACCTTGGGCATGACTAATTGTCTTAAGAAATCTGTTTTTCATGTCTCATGCCCTATAGTCACTTTTATTGATCAATATATAATCTGTTATCTGCATCCATGGGCCTTGTTCTTTTGTAGATGCAGGATTGTATGTTTGGTCTTAGGGTGCGTGACTACATTACTGGTGGTTGAAAACTATTCTGCTAAGTGATGTCAATATGTTGCTCGAGTCTTTGGGGATGTTGCTTGTTAAGTATGCTTATTTGAATATATCTCCCATTGGTTGAAGTCTCCTTGTAACTTCGGTTATCACTAGTCATTTATGCCTTTTGATGTCTTTTGATTTGCCTGACTACTCCATGTTCAGTGTTTACCTTGACATGGTCTTCTCTACTGCATAATAATATAAAGATAAATGAACCTTTTATACTTTCTTCTTGGTCAAGTGGATCTTAATAACAGCATGTATGGCTAAGTAATCTTTTAACCATTGATATCTGCTTAACATATGGGTGTGTTCATTGCTCTGTCCCTCTGTTAGGGTATACTTTTTCAGGACGGGGTTTTTCAGGTCATAAGCATAGGGATTGGTTTACTATTCCTCGTTTATGATAAACTTCCTCAGAAGACGTTCCTTCATCACTCAGTAATTGATGTTTTGGGTTCAGCAGACGTTCCTTCATCACTCAGCAATTGATGTTTTGGGTTCAGCATATGCTTGGTAATGTAAACAACCAAGTCTATGACCTGGAAAATCCCTGTCTTAAAAGGAAAAGACTCCACACTTTTCACAGTCTGACTGGTCATGTTGTTTCTGGGACTGCATAATGAATTTCTAAGGAACTAATGACATTGTATTGAGGCTATTGAAATATAATGGCAAGTTGAGTCTTATTATTTCCTTGCTACGAAATGTATCTTAAATTGGTTATCAACCTTCCTTTTTAAATAATCAGAAAAGGTGAAATATTTTGGAAAATTTGAAAGGTATCTTTAAATGATGGTTGTAGAATTCTCCTCTCTATGCCGTTATATGCCTCATATGATTGGTTAAAATTTGTGGTGTTTGTTTATTGATTGGCCTCAGTTGCCATTATAGTTGTTGCCTTGTGATGATGATCAATATATATTCCACTCATGGTGGCTTGGTAACTTGCTAAATGGTCTATACGTTTGATATATGTTCAAACTGCTATATTGATTTAATCATTGTAGTTAAGTTGCTTTTGTTGTGTGATTCATGATAAATGACCAAGTTAATTTGTTTCTTAAAATTGTACCTAAAGTTTTTATTTCTGTATTTTTTGTTAACTCTAAAGCCTACTATTCTGTTTATGTGTCTTGACAAAACCGTTCTCACCTAAGGCAAGTAATTATCGGTATTTATGTCCTAATAGTCAATTGATCCTATAATGCTTCATCTAGAACATATAGTTTGTTGTCTTCTTGGATATAATTGTTGTCATGGCTCTAATGTTGTTCCTTCCTCCCTCCTATTTTGGTTGGTGAATGCCTTACTCTTCTTTGCCTAGAAACTGTTCACAAGGGTGGTCCCCTGGTGATATTGTCCAAATTTAAAGTTTAAACTTGTGGGGTCATATTATTTCTGTGGATAGTCTACTATTTCCGCTGTGATTTCACACCTTGATATACATTTGTTTCCTTTTTCCTTATAGGCTATGTGGTGCTATGCTCTGTAATCTTCACGTCTCATTAATGTGTAATATGCCTGAATGAAATAGTCTGTATGTCCCTATTTGATGTTGCGAAATTCCAGTAGTCACCTAGAATGTGTCTGCTTTCCAGTGTTGCTGCTAAGGAGTTTTAAGAGTGGTTAGGTTCCCTTGGCATGTCTCAATGTGTTCTTAGAATTAATTAGCTTTGCTGCATTGTAATCCAGTGATTATCTCTATGTTTTCTTGTCATACCTCTTCTATCATCTTATGGGCACTCACTAGAGCTTCTGAGTTATCAGGTGTGAGCATCAATGATTCTCTGCTTTCTAACTTTCTGATCCCTTTAATATGTTCTAATCATGATAAAACTTCTTGTTGTCTTATTTGAATTGGCTGCTATGTTCATATCTATCTGTTTTGTGTAATCACTGCAGCTGAATCCCAGGAGGTTTGGCCAGTAAAAGAAAAATAATCATGCTGCCAGAAGAAAACAATGTATTGCCTGTCTATTTTGTTGATGTGCATTACAGGTTTAGACTGTGTCTGTTCTCTCTACTCACCCAGAACTTTGGGTTCTAAATTCTTTTCCCGTAGCATGTTATAACCCAAAACATGTTGGGAAGTTCCCATCGTAAAACAGGACACTTAGTCCTGGCTAAATAGGTTGTGGTTGCTCATCTGATGGCCTTGTATCAATGCTTGTTACATCAAAAATACTGGAAAATTGGGCTCCTAAGGTCCAGTTTGGTTGCAGGTGCTGCAAGATCAGAAATTACTTTTCTTGCAGACAGCATGGGAATAAGTTTATTCTCCCTCTCTAACATTCTTTTGCAGGGCAGAATCGATCCATATCATTACAGGATCATGGAAGTCATGGAGGTATGCAAGGAAATTAATTACTAACCTTTGTTGCAGGAAACTTGAATTGTGTACTAACGCTAAATGTAGGAATCAACAAACTCTTGCAGGAATATGTCTTTTCTGCAAGTGCTTCAATACCAAATGAGTTGCAGGGACCAAAAGGAGAGACACAGTGACTAATGGATTATTTACACTAACTTCAATTGCAGGATCAAGGCTATTTCTCTTGCAGGTGCAACAAGACTGAAGGTTTATACTAGTATTTATACAGAGTACATAGGAACTCTTAAGTACCTGTTCCCAGAAACTTCAGATAATTATAGAAATGATCGAGAGAGGTGAAAAGGGTATAGGGGATGGCACAGTCAGCTATGGAATGGATGACGGTGAAGATGTCTACATGTAGTCATGGACTGGAAATATAAGTGGCTCTCCGAATACTGTGAAAAAGGGACGAATCTACCAGTTGAAAATATTCTATGAAAGGAGGAACAAGCACTTCAAACTTAGTTACATCTATCAATGCATTAAGTTTGAGGGGGAGAATTGAGATACACACCACCCGTACACGGACTCGAAGACAGTACGAAGAGAGAAATGCAACACATATGTAAATACACACATATATATATATATACATACATGCATACATACATACATACATACATATATATATATATATATATATATATATATATATATAGACACACACATATATATACATATACTTGGGTATGAGTTTGGCTATTGCATATGCTATCATTTCATTTCTCATTGCCATTGTTATATCTGCTACCTTGCACTTTCACGAGGTACATGTCAAAGTGGACTCATCTAGATCAAGCCGAGGTCTTTCAACAGCATCCTACGATCCCCAACGCCAACGGGCCGATAGCGTTTTTTATTATGCCACAATTACATCCATGTATTCATGTTTCTATAGCGTCAGTATCAATGACAACCGTATAAATATGTACGCTTTTTCCTTCGCTAAGGTTTTATCCACAAGGGTGGTTTTACTTGGTAAGGTTTTAATGCGGCATATCATATACGACTGGAGATATACCATTATTAGCTCTTTATTTCACTTATTCTCATACGATGATAATTGTAATATGGTTTTCCTCTGCCATAAGTGAGGCTTTTAATAAAGTTTTCTTTCGATAAAAAAACATATATACATACATACATACACACATATATATATGTATATATATTATATACATATATGTATATATATACATATATATCACACATATGTATACATATACATATATATACATATACATACATATATACATATGTATATATATACACATATGTATATATATCATATATATATACATATGTATATATACATATGTATATATACATATGTATATATACGTACATATATATGTATATATGTACATATATATATATATGTACAGTTCACGCAAATGAACTTTAAAGCCTTTATTTAACTTGTAACTGTCGGAAACACCATCCTTATCTCTCCCCAATTTCGACCGTTGCTGCCAGCTTCTGCATCCAGGAATTCAGCTGATACGTACAGAAGATTCTAACGGTAACCTTTGAGCAACCTGCTTCTACATATGTAATTGGTAGATCATTCCGTAGAGATAGAAAATTGATAGTAAAGTTCTCAGATGAGAACAAATAAGTGTTCTTCTTGAGTGATTCTTCCTGTGAAATTAAAGTGAGAAGTAAAAGTGTTTTTTCTTGTGAATTCGAAGTGTGAATAAAGAGATGTTTTTCTCCTTCATTCTCCCGTATTTTCTTGAAGTGTTCTTGTTCTATTTATCACAATTGATTGCTAAGAATTCCGCACAATGCACTCTCTTGCATGTACTCTTAGCACCTTGAGGATGACTCCTCCCTAGAACCCCCCATGGTTATGGTGATGTTACGAGGTCCGATGCACATACTTTGATTGGTGGGTCCCAACTCCCAAAAATCCTCCTAGTAATGGAGCATCGCTTTGAAAATTTTTACTCTTGCCTCTAGCATCCGTCATGAAGTTATCCTTCGGTTTTAAGGAATATTCTTCAGAAATTTTGTCCTTCTTGATGGTCATATGGAAGGTCCTCAGCCATATGTGCCGCTTCTAGGGCCTTTCATTTGATTTGTTCAACGAGGGTTTGAAAAACTCCCATGTTTGAGCAACATACTATGCGGCTTTCATATATTCTTCGTCAATAATTCCTGGATTTGCGTCGTGACGGACAGACTATACATTAAAGTCGTATTCTAATGGACGGTTGGTGGCTCTGTTTCTATGATGGTGGAAGGATTTCTCACCATCATATTGATTGGTTCTACCCATTTTGGATAGTTTAGTGTTCTCAGGCAAGTGTCGATGAGTTGGCTCCATGTGTCGCGATGTTGGGTGAAGCTGCTTGTGAGGATTGTCTTGGCCGAGCCGAACTGACAAGGCCTTCTGGGCTAGAGACCCTATCGAGGTGATTTGACTTGTGATTTTCTGCGACCATTTTGGTACACTGGCCTGATAGTTGTAGATGACCTAATGGTAGAAGCTGACCTCGTGTAGAGCCAATAAACAGAACGGCATGCGTCCCTTTATTGTCATCGACCTGACATATATTTGGGCTATGCTCGCTGACCTGCATCTCGGATGTCCTGCATCCTTGTAAGGTTAGTTAGTGCTAACTATAAACAGACAACCTGGTCATACTTATAGGTTTTTTTGGGCGTGTTAATTTTCACCTCAATATTACAGCCAACCAAATATCTTGAGTCACCACCTATGAGATTGAATATGAATATGTAAATCCCACAAAATAGTTTCTGCTTTGTCTTACTAATGCATAAATTTCTTGTGCGTCAAGAGTTTGTTCCATGCACGAAACAGTTGTCTAATTTATAGCTTTTTTAACCAAGCGTCAAAATAAAATAAAATAAAATGAAGCAGTTGTCTAGCTTATCAGTTTTTAAAACCAAGCGTTAAAAAAAATAAAAATAAAAGGAATCGGTGTTTTCTCTTAAGTAGCTTTCGGGGGGAAAAGAAAGTAGCAAAAGAAGTTTAACAACCAACTTCCCAATATTGAATCAATTCCTTGCGTCCCACCTTGCACGAATAATTTTTCATTTGAAACGAATTGATTTTCTCTTCTTAAATGACGCAAAGAAGTTGAAACTTGACAACCTAGAGATGCACGAAGACGTATAAAGCATTGGTGCAATTTGAAATAGCAATCAATCTCTAGGGCATTGAGATTCTTTTTTTTTTTTTAGCGTCTAGGGCATTGAGATTCTCTCTATAATAAGTTGGTTTGCAGGAACAGTTCAAAGGTATGTTTGTCTGACTGATGAAAATATTAGAGAATGGTAATATTTAACTGCAACAGGAAATGAACCCAATCGCCTTGGGTTGAAGAAACATGGAGAGTCCTCTGAACTATTTGACATTACATACTGTGATCACCGACAATGATCGATAAAACCATGAATTTTTACATATCAATCCTTGTTCTCAGCCTTTTGAAACCAATTTAGGCACATATAGAAGTGTAACCAAACTAGTAAGATAACATATGATTATATTGCAAATGCTGTCACGGACTGGTAAAGAATGATTACAATAGGAATCAAACAATGAAACAATGACTGATGCAAAGAGAGATTCATAACCCAGCTGAAACTAAACCGTGCAAGGTTACCATACCAATGAGGACATTATCATCATCAACAACAGGCAAGAATTGTACTGGTGAGGGTGGTGATTCCATCTTCTTCATTGCGTCCACTGCCATTGCCTCAGGCCCAATTGTCCTTGGTTTCCTGAAAATTCCACAAAAGAATCTGAAACCAACACAACCAGTCGCAAACTAGGGCAACTTGGACAAGCATTTCAGCAAAAGATGGGAAAGAGGTTAAACAGCCCAAGAGCGATGGACCATTGACTAACTAGGATTAGAGGAAAGCTTCCTACAAATCTCTACAGTGACAGTGACTATTCTGGAGTGATTCATTCTCTCATAACAATAGACTACTCAATTTGCCTGCTAAACTTAGTGTCTGAATACAACGGCAGAAGAGCAGCAGCTCTAACAAATTTAATTTCTTTTGAAGCTAACAAAGTCTGCGTTTCTCCTTGTTGAAACCTTGATTAACATTATGCTAGTACATGTCTACTAAATAAAGCAAGTTGCCATCGCCACCTAATGCAAAATCTGCCTAATCAGCTACCTGCCAAATCGAGCCAGTATCAATATGTCCCAGAGAGGACCTGTTACCGAAAGTCCAGTACAATTTCATTAACATTAAACTATCAAAATACAAAAACAAAGGAACAGCCTAATATTTTGTAAAGCCTAGCTTAAAATTGTTAGGATGCAAGGATATTGGCGAACGACAATAATACTCCAACAAATGTGCATTTCTTTGCTCCATAATAACCAAGTATAGGCAGCATACCATAGGACTTCAGAATCTGTACACTTCATGCTTGAAAAGGATTTCACAACTTCAAGCAGATGCTTGAAATCATATCCCCACGAGAGAGAGAGAGAGAGAGAGAGAGAGAGAGAGAGAGAGAGAAGAGAGAGAGAGAGAGAGGAGAGAGAGAGAGAGAGAGAGAGAGAGGACATGAACTTTCAAAAGGAGATAATGGAAGACTTTGATTCAGATGGCGCAGAAGAACGGTCGCATCATACAGTGATAATTGCATCAACTACGACAAATCACTGCTCATATTGCTAAAATCCCATTACCTCCCGAGTGGAACTTCGATCTTTATGTGAGGACATTGTAACACTCATAATTAATCTACATAAAGTAGCGAGCGAGAAAGCATAAATAAGGAGTGAAAATTTGGCCAAGCAGTCAGGATTTGCCAATATGCAGAATCTTTAAAACTAAACATTGTATCAGATCTTATCAACCGTTTATACCATATTAAGGAAGGGAGGTAAAGTAGAATCTAGATCTTGGAAACTAGTAATACAATACGATCATTTGAAATTCCAATGCACCTTTAAATGTATATGATTTCATTGATGCAACAATTTCACCATCTGAAATAATATTAACCTATTGAGCAAGTGTATAAAGTTCCAGGGGAAGAAATACCCAAATGGTAGAAGCACTAGTAAGGGGGCTAAGGAGTAAATAGTTCTGTTTTCTCCAGTGCAGATAATAGCTTTGCAAATAGCTCCCTGAAGGAGAAATACTGGGATGAACCTTGGCCAGAGCCAAAAAGGAAATGACTTCTAAGCAAACCCAATATCTCAAAATCGAGAGAAAAATGAGTAAGATCTGTTTCAGCATCTATAGGAATATAAAACAAGCTAGTGAAACAAATGGGGGTGAAACAAAAGCCGTAATAAAAAAATCAGAAAGAAAACCTCCACAGTGACTAACTCATTTGTTGATGGCTGATAGGTCAAGGGGAGGGAGGTTAATGACTCCAAAAAGAAACTTTCATGAGGCTTGGAGATATTTGCTCAACATAGGCTGTCACTAGCTAGAGAACATATGAGCAAGAATCCATGCAATCCAAAAGGAGATACTATGCCTCGACCGTTCCACCCAAGAGATAAATGATAGGAAAACGAGAGGTTATGATTATTAGAATGAGAGAGAACATTGATCGGTGGCACTTTTACACAGTAACATTATTACCTGTTACACATCTCTCCGACCGTTAGCTTGAAAATTCCTTCAACCACTAGCTTTCAGAGTGCGCCGCAAATCACCATCAGTGAATGTACCTAGGAGACAGTAATTTTTATCTATCACAAGGAGGCATCCAAAAACCTTTACTAGTTAGCTCCACTAATTGCTCCATTATCAGATCCCCTTCCCCGCAAACTGGAAGTTCTTCCTTTTTCTTTTCATTACGTCCTTTACCTGCGGTATGATTATCCAATCAAAATAAAAACACTTGGGACATGACAATCACCTCCAACCAACACAAATGTCTCCTTTTGATAGATTGACCAATATCTTACCGTTTAAAAAGAAAATTGACCATCAAAGAAGCCTTACTCTATCTTCTTTTCTCAAAATTGAAATTTTATTTCACAGGCAATAGAATTATGTCTTGGAACAGCCAAATTGGTAGTCAGAAAACCTATGCAGCATTTCTGTTCTAACATCCTTCTCACATCTGAAAATGCAATATCTTATCCCAAGAAGAAAATTTAACAAAGATTAACAACAAAATGCTCAACTCTAGTAGAAGAACACAACATAGTATCGTCCCAAAAGAAAGATTCTGACTCTGTTGGATCCTACAATAATATTACTACTTCTCCAGTGCTTTCAGAAAAGCTAGATATCCATCTCACATCACATAAACAACCAACGGGAATGTCAAGGAAAAGCAATGCATCGGAAACCTTCCACAAATTCAACCATAAATTAAAAATCCTTGATAAACCAACAGTAAGATCTGCAGTTAACCATCCTGATCCTCTGCACAATCAAAAGCAATGTTCAGTTCCCTAACAAAGTTCTAAATAGCAAAATTTCAACCAAATCTCCAATTAGCATCAGAATCTACACTGCCCATGATAAAATTAACCAAATCGCTATTAACCAGGTCTCTTTTCCCCGTCAATTGCCACAAAAAAATTCAGAAAAATATAGTTCAATTGACCGAAGCAGAGAATCAATATGAAAAACACAATAAATGGGCAACTTGAAACTGTCCGGAGGGGGAGTATAAGGATACCTTAAATATCAAAGCTCTTCCGATCCTCCCAGCAGGGTGATTAGCCGCATACATTTCCTTGCTGAAGTTTCTAGCCTCCATAAGAGCAATAGCAACCGTATCACCAAAAACCATCTGAATGGCCGTAGATGTGACAGGCGCCAAATCGAAAGGACACAATTCCCTCTAATGGCAAATGCACATTCAGATCACAGTTACCATAAGCAAATTGTGTTCAACGGAATAATGGCAAATCAAATACACCCCTTTAGCCTTCGCACAGGGGGCAAGCTTTAACAAACTCCTCGGTGTTGCCACTCTTGCTGAACATCACCAAAACATCCTCAGAACACAAAATGCCGATGGTCTCCGTGTAGAGCATCGAGAGGGGACAAAAACCAGATTTTATTCCTAATGAGACGAGGGTCTGGAGAGATCTTCTGGGCTACAAATCCTGATTTCCCGACCCCTGTAAAGAAATCGAACCCTTGGAATGAGAAGCTTTTGAGTGAAAGTGAGAGTTGATCGAGATTGAGGTGTTGAAAGAAATGATTGAGGTATTTTGTTGGGTCTTGAAAAGATTGAGGAGATTTTCTGGGTTAAATTTGACGATGACGACTTTTCTCCTAGTTCGATCTTGAGATCCTGAATAGGAAACATCTGTGGGAGAGAGCCCATATTTGGTCTTCTTGGTGTCTCTACCTTACTGTTTTCCGTAGGTTAGAGTTTGGGTGTGGGATATTGGCAAGGATTGCGAGTTTTCTTGGTGCTGGAAACAGACTGTGGTCAACCGAGAAAGAGAAGAGAGACGGAAGGTTGTTACTCCAAGTTATCTTTTTTTTCCTCTTCTTGGAGGCCCTGGTGCTTTTTTTTAAAAAAAAAAAAAAACAGATCAGTTGTATTTCATTAGATGTCATCAAATTACATCAAAAACCACAGGGCCATGGCCCTGGTGCTTTTTTGTTTGGGCGGAGTACAGAGCAGAGACAGATCGATCAGCCATATGAGTTGGAATTTTTCCTAGAAAGGATCGCATTTCATATATTGCCCAAAAATGAATAATTACATCAAAAAAGAGTTTCCCATCTACTAGTCACGTGTTATGAACATCAAAAGTGTCGGCCTCCAGCCCCATATAGGTAAGGCTAGTTTAATCTTGTCTTAATGTGTTCAAAGCAAAAAGATGGGGTGGTATCCCTATATATCCTCGAATATGAATTGCCTCGTTTCGAAGCCTCCAAATATATATGCCGCTTCCCTGAAAATATATCTCCACCACTTCTGGCCTGATGTTGAGATGCATGGAGTGTAAGATTTAGATCAATCCATTCCTGTGGTGATATTCCTCAAAGAATCGTCCCCACTGTTTACGCACAAGAAGAGCGTGCCACATTTCCCTGGCCCATCTGCAGTCTCTCAATTCGTGTAATTCCCTGCATGTTTGTTGTGGCAGATTGCGCCACACATTTTCACAAGAGATACCTCGCCGTATAAGAATGCAGCTGCGGTATGACCCCATGCCTAATGCGCCAAAGAAAGAGATTTAGCCGACTAGGTCCCTTGAATTTCCAAATTGCTTCTCTCTACTTCCGATGCCGAGGTCAGATGTCATATGCACTTGCCACACAGAATTTACCGGAACCATTCAAACACCATCGGTGTATTTGCGCTCCCTCAGCTGTGTAAATCGTATAAAAGGCGCTTAAGAATTCCGGACGCATTTGCGGATACTCCGCCAAACAAAGGTAGTATTCGTAGACGCTTCGTATCAATGGGCGATCCGTATTTATCCCGTAATACCCGTGCCCATAAGTTCTGATCCCCCGACACCAACGCCAGCATATCTTCATGAGGTTAGCTAAATTCATTTTTTCCAAGCGCTAATGCCAAGCCCCCAGCACTCTTGGATCTACATATAGTCTTCCAATCCAAATAGTGCATATGCCTCGATCCATCAAGTTCATTCCAAAAAAAAAAAAGATGCATTATTTGCTCCACCTCCTTGATAGTCCGGAAGGTATCATAGTTGTTTGCATCGCATATGACGGCAAAGCAGTCAAACCGACTGGATGAGTAACGCTCTTGAGGCTTGCGAAAGCATTCGAGCTTTCCAATTCGCAGCTTTTTCCGCACCTCTCACAATGAATTCGTACGTTTGGGGTGGTCACCTTATTGTGAAGCATTGGCATCCCCAAAGTAAACAACCCAAGTCGTTAGTAGCATTCATATTCAACATTTGCTGACCTCCGAACTAATTCACGGCTCGGTATTTTGAGATACGAAGAACTATGATTTTGAAAAACTGATCACTTGCCCCGATTCTGAACAGAAACTCGGCCAGGATGTCCTTCATAATGCGAGCCTGCTTCTCTGAAGCCTCCCCCAACAAGATGAGATCATCCGCAAAAATACATGAGAAATTTCAGGTCCACTTCTTGATGCCTTAGCGGGAATCCAATTCCGTTGCTGCACGGCAGCATGTATCTTCCTCTAAGCAATCCATACATAACAAAAACATATAAGGTGCCAATGGGTCACCTTGTCTGATCCCATGCTTTGGTTGAAATCGGGTATATAGCCCTCTCCGGAATCGGACAACTCTCAAAGGATGTTCAAGCCTTGAAAGATTCTAGCCTTGATTTTGAATATGAACCAAGAAAACACACAAGAATTACTCTTGAAGAAGAAGAAATTTTCATTGAAGGTGTGAGATTACAAGCTTCTCTTATGTGCCTTTTATAGGCAAAAAATCACAAGACAACAAACTATCTTACAAATTGAAATAATGATTGAAAAGACACACTTCTAAAAACTATTCATGTAGGCTCCATAAAAATAGTCTTGCAAGTCTTGAATGATGATTTTCAAAGTAGGTCCCTCATGGAAGACTTTAAGATTTGTCTTCAACTTGAAATCTTTCTGGTTTGACTGATTTTTGGACATCTTCCAATCCGAATAGGCCTTGCTCTTTCTTAGAGAATTGTAGCCAATTGAGTGTAGAAAATAAGCATATAAAGTTCTTTGCATTTGGCCCAACCATTGAGGAGATACATCCAAATTACTGAAGGTATGTCACAGAATTCGGTAGAAACAGTACTTCCATTTGCATGCTCTTTTGGTATCCAAGACGACCGATTTTGGAAAAGTACAAAACATGAAAGTTGTAGATCTTTGTCTTAGCTTTCCAATCATCTGAAACTCTAATTTGGCCTTGTGGTTGGAGAGATACGTCAATTCTACCAAAACTGGTCCTGCAGAAACTCACAATCCGAGATGGGCCTAAACTAATACAACATAAACATTTAAAAAGCAAAATAAAGAACACATTCTATCTAATGATATTTTACAATGGTTCTAAAATTCTTATAAATCATGTTAGGTTCAATAAGGTGAACCCAATGTATAATTCCCTTGGTTCATCTTGCACATGTTTAAATAGGAAGGCCCCCTTCATGCATTAGTTTCTTAGTTTTACTTCTTGTTAAGGGTCCTTGATCTTGCATTTTTGTAACATTATGTGCATTCTCATTATCTTGACATGGATGAGGGTTATGGACCTTCATCATTCCCCCTTCTTCAAAAGGATTCGACCTCGAATCTAAATCATCACCAAAAGGAGTAAGATCAGCAACGTTAAAAGTATGAGAAATTGAACCATACTTACTCTCAGGAAGGTCAAGAATGTAAGCATTATCTCCAACCTTTTGAAGTACTTTGAAAGGGCCATCTCCTCTTGGCATGAGCTTAGATTTCCTTTCTCTAGGAAACCTTTCTTTCCTTAAATGCAGCCAAACAAGATCACCTGGTTCAAAAAAACTTCCTTGCGTCCTTTGTTAGCTTGTTTTGCATACTTTGTTTTTCTTTTCAAGTTGTAGCTTAACCTTAGCATGCAATTTCTTAATCAGTTCAGCCTTATTCTTACCATCAATACTTGCACGTTCATGAACATGAATAGGCATAAGATCAAGTGGAGACAAAGGATTGAAACCATATACAACTTCAAATGGTGAATGTGTGGTGCCACTGTGAACACTTCTATTATAAGCAAATTCAATATATGGCAAGCAATCTTCCCAATTCTTAAGGTTCTCCTGAATTATAGCACGCAATAATTGAGACAAAGTTCTATTCACAACTTCAGTTTGACCATCTGTTTGGGGTGAGCAGTAGTAGTAGAAAATAAGAGTTTTGTTCCAAGTTTACCCTCATAACACACGCCAAAAGTGACTTATGAACTTAGTATCTCTATCACTAACAATGGTTTTAGGCATGCCATGTAGACATACAACTTTCTGAAAGAGCAAGTTTGCAACGTGAGATGCATCATCAACCTTTTTACAAGCTATGAAGTGTGCCATTTTAGAAAATCTGCAAAAACAAACACACTATCACTTCCATTTTTTGATCTAGGTAATCCCAAACAAAGTCCATAGATATATCAATCCAAGGTGACATAGGGACAGGTAATGGGGTGTACAAACCATGTTGATGTGATGTAGATTTAGCTTTCTTGCAAGTTATACAACTTCCACAAACCTTCTCTACATCAACTCTCATATGAGGCCAAAAGAAACGTTCCTTTAACATCTCTAATGTCTTAAAGATGCCAAAGTGGCCCATTAAACCTCCACCATGTGCTTCTTTGACAAGTATCTCTCTGACAGAACACTTAGGTATGCACAATTTTCTTTCTTTAAACAAATATCCATCATGTAAATAATACTTACCAAATGGAGAATCGGCACATGCATCAAATATTGACTGAAAGTCAGGATCAGATGTATACAATTCCTTGATGCACTCAAATCCAAGCAAATGAGATGACAATGTAGTAATCAAAGAATATCTCCTAGATAATGCATCAGCTACAATGTTATCTTTTCCTTGCTTATATTTTATCACATAAGGAAATTGTTCAATGAATTCAACCCATTTTGCATGCCTCTTTTAACTTTCCTTGGCTTTTAAGGAACTTAAGACTTTCGTGATCAGTATGAACCACAAACTCCTTATGTTGCAAATAATGTTGCCAAGTCTGCAATGATCTAACAAGTGCATACAACTCTTTGTCATAGGTTGAATAATTCAATTGCGCTCCCTTAAGCTTTTCACTAAAATAAGCAATCGGTTGTTTAGACTGAGATAGTACAGCTCCTATACCAACACCACTAGCATCACATTCAATTTCAAATGTTTCATCAAAGCTAGGTAGTCTTAGAATAGGTGCAGAAGTTAACCTTGCTTTAAGTTCATCAAAGGCTTTCTGTTGTGACTCTCCCCACTGAAATCCTACGTCTTTTTTAACAATCTCATTCAAAGGTGCAGCAATAGTGGAAAAGTCCTTAACAAATCTTCTATAGAAACTAGCCAACCCATGAAAGCTTCTCACCTCTCCAACAGTTGTGGGAATTGGCCATTCTAAAATTGAGTTCACTTTATCTTGGTCCATTTCAATTCCATTTGCACTAACCACAAATCCTAGAAACACAACTTTTTCCATACAAAAAGAACATTTCTTGAAATTTGCATATAATTGTTCTTTCTTCAATGCTTCAAAAACGCTTCTTAGTGGCCTATGTGTTCATGCAAAGTCTTAGAGTAAATCAAGATATCGTCAAAGTACACAACAACAAATTTTCCAATGAATGCACGTAAGACTTCATTCATTAATCTCATGAAAGTACTAGGTGCATTAGTTAAGCCAAATGGCATGACTAACCACTCATACAATCCAAACTTAGTCTTAAATGCAGTTTTCCATTCATCACCTTCTTTAATGCGTACTTGAAAGTAACCACTTTTAAGATCAATCTTGGTAAAATATTCATCAAGCATATCATCAAGTCTAGGAATGGGTACCTGTATTTTACAGTTATCTTGTTGATGGCTCTACAATCAGTACACATCCTCCATGTACCATCTTTCTTTGGTACAACGATCACAGGAACAGCACAAGGACTCATGCTTTCCCTCACCTTTCCTTTGGCCAAGAGTTCTTCTACTTGGCGTTGAATTTCCTTCGTTTCAGCAGGGTTTGCTCTGTAGGCTGGCCTATTAGGCAGGATAGCACCAGGTATGAAGTCTATTTGGTGCTCAATTCCTCTTAAAGGCGGCAAACCAGAAGGTTCTTCTTCAGGAAAACCCTGAAAACTCATCAAGCAAAGATACAACTCCACTGGGCAAAGTGGAGGGTAAGTCACTCATAGAAAACAGAGACTCCTTAAACATCAAAACGTAGACATTTTCTTTGAGTTTAGGCATGTGACACTTCACTTGGTTTGGCAAAGAAAGCAAATTTCTTTTGAGATTTGTCTTCATCAATGTTTACTATCTCTTTGCCTTTAGACTCATTTTTCTTTCTTTCACTCTTAATACACTCCAGAAATTTCTTTTCTGCTCTTTTCCTTCATCTTCTCATTCTCTGATCTTCCTTCATTCTCTTCTTACACATTCTCTTTTGATCTTCAAATACCTTGTGTGGGGTAATGCATGTAGCTTAAACAACTTATTGTTAAACCTGAATGAATACCTATTCAAGTATCCATCATAAGTAACTTTCTTATCAAACTGCCATGGTCTACCTAATAGGATATGACTTGCATGCATAGGAGCTACATCACATAAGATATCATCTTTATACCCACCAATAGACAATGAGATCAAAACTTATTTGCTAACACTCACTTCTCCACAATCATTCAACCAAGATAGTTTATAAGGGTGTGGGTGGTTAAGTAATGGCAAATCAAGTTTTCTAACGAGTTCAACACTGCCACATTAGTACAGGATCCAGAGCCAATAATCAAAGTACAAACGTTTCCTTTAACCATGCAAGGGATATGAAATTGTCTAGTGTTGATCTTGCTCATCAATCTTAACATGCGCATTAAGAGATCTTCTAACAACCAAGAATTCTTTGATGCAAGCTCTTCATCCTCACACTCACTTCTTCATTTTCATCATGATTTTCCTTAACATTAACATGTTCCAATTCCTCATCATCAGAATAATATTCATTAGACTCTTCAATGAACATGCTATGTTTAGGGGGACATTGATTTGCAAAATGACATTACCTAAACATTTAAATATTGAATGTCTCTAAATCTAGTAGTGGAATTAGAAATGTTACCTTCAACCTTGTTTTCCCTTTATCCTAAGTTTTGTTGAGGTGGTTGAGTGGTCTTTGATTTGGTTGAGTCTTGCCTTGGAACCCACGGCCTTGAGGTGCAGTTGGCCTAAAACATGTGCCTTGATTTGTCCTAGACGGCATTCTTGGATAGGATGAAGAATTAGCTAAAAAGATAAACTAGATGAAAGGGTTTTACCTTGAGTTGTCTCTCAATCTTTTCAGCTTTATGAACCATGGAAGTCATATCAATATATGTGGTAAGTTCAACTCTGTTTGCAATTTCCTGTTCAATCCATCTAAATCTAGCCAGTAGCTTCCTCTGGTTCTTCAATGTTAGCTCTTATCAATAAGATCTCTAACTTTTGAAACATCATCTACACTACGGCTTCCTTGAGTGAGTTTTTGCAAGTTTTGGTAGATGGTTCTTTCATAGTATGAAGGAATGAATTTTTTTCTCATCTCAATTTTCATTTCTTCCCAAGTAGAGATTGGTGCTTGTCTGGTTCTTCTCCTTACATTGTGTATTGATCCCACCAAATTAAGGCATAATCTGCAAACTCTATAGATGCATAGCACTTTAGTCAAATCAGTATAATTTGTACAAGAGTATATGAGATCTACTTTTTCTCCCATTCAAAATATGCCTCATCATTCTTTCCATGGAATGTGGGGATGTTCACTTTTGTTTTGATGAATTCATCTTCTTGTGGGTTATTCTTTTGATTCCCACGGTTTGGAACTGGTTGTACTCTTTCCTCAATGTTATAGTCATCAAACCTTTGGTTGGTCTTCTTATCTTTCATCAAAGGTCCTCATAGGTATGAAATCCCTATTAAGCCCTTCCTCTTCCTCTTTGGAGCAAAAGACCACGGATTTCAAGCCTATGTTCCGGTACATGTGATGTTTGTCCTTCATGTAAAGGATTTTTGGATGAGATTGTGACTGTTTTTCTAGGCCCTCTATATGGCTACTCATCAATTTCATTTCCCAAACATCTTTTGCATTAGTTGTGCTAAATCGTCCACGTTTGTGGGCAATCTTTCTTCTTTGTTAAGCCCATGGTATCTCAGGTGTCTTATCCATGGTACAATTACCTGAAATTGAACAAGAAAAAAAAGAAAAAAGAAAACTAACACAAAGACAAAGAAACTTGATTATGTTAGTGAAAACAAAAAAGTGTTTGTTCCTCTCTCTCTCTTTTTGTAGTTCACACAATCTTGTGTCCTTTGAAGAATCTGAGGCTAGAACAATTCAAACAAACTTGCCAAGTGAGTATCAATTCCGATAACTTCAATCATGTAAAGTAAACTTTCTTCACAAGTTTCCCACCAATTCACTCACAATTCCAATGTTAAAACAACAAACTTGGATTGTACTAAGATTCAAAGAGAATCGAAACCAAATTTGATGTAATAGGCTGAGCCAAAGAAATGCTAAGAGGTTGCTCGGGGCAATCCTTAACTTAATCTTAGGCTTTATGCAAGCTAGATGCAAGTATGAATGAACTAGAAGCACTCAAGTGTTCAAAAGTGAAAACAAATGGGTACTTTGGGTATATGAAGGAAACAAGACCAGTTCTTTTGCTCTTTGCGCTTTCGATTATTTTGTGCAAACTTTCTTTGAAATAAGCTTCTCTTTCTTTCTTTCTTTTTTCCTTGTTCAAAGCTAATCAAGGTGTATATATCTTGGTAAAATTGATTGATAAGGCTTTGTGTGTTTGTTTTGGATGATATATTGATGTTTTTGTGTGTAGTAGGCTGTCAAGTTGTTCAAGATGAACAAATTGATTTTCTTTCTTGTTGAGGCTGTCAAATCAGATATTGAACACAAGAAAATGTAACTAAGCTCACCACACAATACAATTAAACAACACAAAGTCTAAATCAAGTTAAGAGCTTTGATAACAACAAGAATATAGGATAGACCAAGGAGATATATAAGCAATGGACTGAGTATAAGTAATGCGAAAAAGCTTCTAAACAAAGAACTTAAAGTCCAAGAAAGTGTCAAATCATAAAAAATTGAAATCCAACCAAATGAAATGAACAAACCATAAATCATCACAAAGAAATAATCTTTAAGTGTTTTATGATATGTTTGTCCTTAGTCCTTTCCAATTTCATATAGGTCCAGCATTACGCTAATTTCTCAGAGTCCAATCCAACCTTATAACACCAATTTCATGTAGGTCCAGCGTTATGGTAATTTTCCAGAGTCCAATCCAACCTTATATCACCAATTTCATGTAGGTCCAGTTACTGTAATTTTCGAGAGTCCAATCCAACCTTATATCACCAAATGATACGGTAAGCTTGTATATCGATTTGATTGAGTTTTTTTGCTTGTTGAACCGAAAAAACAAAAAACAATTGATAAACAACAAGACGACATTTTTTTGAATGATGGAAAACAAAGAAAACAACATGTAACAGAAAAAGAAGTGAATATCAAACTTTTATTTAATAGACAAAACAATGAACTAGAAAACACACGGATAAACTGTTTTGGTTTTGGTTTCTTTTTGTTTCTGAATTATACAATTCAAAACAAGAAGAAGACACTAAACCAAATAGAATTCAACCTTCTAAGAAGATGGTTGAATGGTAGATGAAGAGAAGAACGAAAGAAAAGAAAAATTGACACAAAGAAATGATAAGTTGAGTTAAAAAAAAACCTTCGCTCTGATACCACTTTGATACGTACAAGAATGGACCTTTCTTTAACTCTAAAGTTCTCCTCCAAATATGGTTTAGGTACAATGAAGATAGCTTCACCTTGCTTCCAAATAATTTGAAGAAAACCTTTCGAACATAAGTCCTCCAATGAGTTCTACATAACCCAAGCAAGATACCTCCCTCTTGGATGTTTCCCTCCCCGGAATCGGACAACTCTCACAAGGATGTTCAAGCCTTGAAAGATTCTAGCATTGATTTTGAATATGAACCAAGAAAAGACACAAGAATTACTCTTGAAGAAGAAGAAATTTTCATTGAAGGCGTGAGTTTACAAGGCTTCTCTTATGTGCCTTTTATAGGCAAAAATATCACAAGACAACAAACTATCTTACAAATTGAAATAATGATTGAAAAAACTATACACTTCTAAAAACTATTCACGTAGGCTCCACAAAAATTAGTCTTGCAAGTCTTGAATGATGATTTTCAAAGTAGGTCCCTCAAGTACTATTCAAGGAAGACTTTTAAGGATTTGTCTTCAGATTGAAATCTTTTCTGGTTTGTGACTGATTTTTGGACATCTTCCGATCCGAACTAGTCCTTGCTCTTTCTTAGAGAATTTTACCCATTGAGTGTAGAAAATAATTATATAAATTTCTTTGCATTTGGCCCAACCATTTAGGAGATACATCTAAATTACTGAGAGTATGTTACAGAATTCGGTAAAAACAGTACTTCCATTTGCATGCTCCTTTTGGCTATCAAGATGACCGAATTTGGAAATGCACAAAACATGAAAGTTGTAGATCTTTGCCTTATCTTTCCAACGCATCTTGCAACTCCTAATTTGGCCTTGTGGTTGGAGAGATATGTCAAGTTTACCAAAACTAGTCCTGCAGAAACTCACAATCCGAGATGGACCTAAACTAAAACAACATATTTGAAAAGCAAAATAAAGAACACATTCTATCTTAATGATATTTTACAATGGTTCTAAAAATTCTTATAAATTATGTTATAGGTTATAAGGTGAACCCAATGTATAAATTCCCTTGGTTCATCTTGTACATGTTTAAATAGGAAGGCCCCCACTTCATGCATTAGTTTCTTAGTTTTACTTCTTGTTAAAGGTCTTTGATCTTGCATGTTTGTAACATTATGTGCATTCTTATTATCTTGACATGGATGAGGGTTATGGACCTCATCACCTTCCCTGGTACCACATATTGCCATCATGTATTTGGAAGCCAGCAATCTAAATAGTCATCATCCTCTCGCGAATATTTCTGAGGGTCGCATCATCCTTCTGAGCCTCTTTAATCTAATCAATCAAAGACAGTGCTAACTAAAGTCACCAGAATATTTGCTATAGAATCCATAATACCAAATCAAACTCGGCAATTTCTTCTCCAACGGTGTCTGTCTGGCGTGACTCGATTTCTTACTCAACGCATCTGCAACTCAGTTCGCCTTTACCAGATGATAATTAATAGTCAGATCATAATCATTCATTAGCTCCAACAATCCCCTCTGGTGCATATTTAGCTCTTTTTTCGTGAACAGATTTTTCAAACTCTTATGATCAGTGAATATTTTGCACTTCACTCTATATAGGTAATGACGTCGTATCTTAAGAGCAAAAAGCACTACAGCTAACTCAAGATCATGAGTCACATAGTTTTGTATGTAAGGCTGCAATTGGAACGAGGCATACACAGTTACTCTGCCTCCTTGCATAAGGACACATTCTAGTCCACTCTTGGACGTGTCACTGTGAAAAGCAAAGCCTTCAAAACCTGAGGGTTGCGTAAGTACGGGGGGCAGTGGTCAATCTCTTCTTTAGCTCAGTGAAGCTTTTCTCACAATCTGCGGTCCACTCGAACTTCGTCTTTAGAATCCTTCGATAAACTTCTTGTAGTAGTCAGCCAACCTAAGAAAACTTCGTATTTCAGTCACATTGGTTGGTCTGAGCCACTCAATGATAACCTCAATCTTGTTCGGATCCACTGAAATCCCCTCCTCCGAGACTATGTGACCCATGAAAGCCACGCTCTTCAGCCAAAATTCACACTTACGGAACTTGGCGTATAAATTCTTCTGCCTGAGGGTTCCTAGAACTTCCCTTAAATGCTCAGAATGCGTCTCTTTGTCAGGAGAATAGACCAAGATGTCATTTATTAAGACTACCATGAACTTATCCAACTGATTTCTGAATACAATATTTATCCAAATGATCTTTGAATGAAATATTTATCAAGTCCATGAAAGCAGTTGGAGCATTAGTCAGTCCATACAGCATCAATAAGAACTCGTAGGGGGCGTATCTTGTGCGAAAGGTAGTCTTCACAATATCCTTTGCTTTAATCCTTAACTGATAATATCCAGACTGAAGATCTATCTTTGAATATAATTTTGCACCCTTTAGGGATGCAAACGTATGTGGTTAATTTGAGTTTAGACACTATTAAATATCAATTGCATTATTTAAGGGGTTACCTTTAACTGATCGAAAAGGTCCTCGATTCGGGACAGAGGATGTTTATTCTTGATTGTGATCTTATTTATCTCACGATAATTGACGCACAATCTCATGCTCTCATCTTTCTTCTTCACAAACAGCACAGGAGCTCCATAAAGTGGGACATTAGGACGGATAAATTTACGGTCTAATAATTCCTATAGTTGCTCCTTTAACTCCTTGAGCTCCGCTGGTGCCATACAATACTGTGCTTTTGATATAGATTCAAAACCTGGAATAAGTTGATCTCAAACTCAACCTCTCGACTTGGTGGAAGACCTAGCAATTCATTGGGAAAAACATCTTTGAACTCATTTACCATTAGAATTTGGTCAATAGATAGTACATGCTGCTCAGCATCCATAGCATAAACCACAAAACTTTCTCCACCTTTTCTCAATGCCCGATATGCCTGGGCTGTGGTCAAATACATCCTCTTCGGCTCCTTTTTCAGCTTAAATTTTCCCTGGAAGACGATCTCCTTCATATCATAACCTCTGATGCTCACCTGCCTCTACCGACGGTTAATAGTCGCATGATATTTAGCCAGCCAATTCATCCCGAGAATAATATCGAAGTCCTTCATCGAAATAGGGATAAGGGTCGCGGTGAACTACTGATCATCAATTTCAAGCTCGCATTCCTTTTACTGATGATAGGATATTATCACGTGATAGTCGGCTGCTTGAACTCGGTATGGGGTCTCAAGCCATTAGGGACAATGGCTCGGATTCTTTGCAAATTTCTTAGAGATAAAAGAGTGGCTTGCGCCACCATCGAATAATACGTTGGCAGAGACTTTATCTTCTAAGACACACCTAACACATTTAGGGTTACCAATACAACATTAATATTCAACAAATACAGGTGTTCCTTTAAAGGTAGTTACTTAATTAATTGTTACCTACCAGGATGTCGTCTGATTCCTCGACATCTAGATCGGCCATCACATGGACCCTGGCGTTGGTCCTCGGCCTTCCCTTCTGCTAGCCTCCCTAAGATTGTGGTGTCGGTAGCGCTGGCTTCTGATCTAGACACTCTCTCATATAGTGCCCTGACTTTCTACAATTGTAGCATACGATCTTATTTTTCCAACGCTCGCCTAGGTGCATGCGTCCACAATGTGTACATGGCAGGAGCGGTCCAGTAGTCCTTGGTGGCTGTGGGACTCTCTTCTGAACGTACAGCTGAGGTGGTCTAAACTGTTGTTTTTCGAACTACCGTCTAGGTACCTTTCCCAGCGTCTGACCTCCCAGCGCTAATCTTCTCATGGGGCCTCTTGCCCCTCACCTCCGTAGCGAGTCTCTTGAAATTGCCCTCCACCCTCTACACACCTCTACCAACTCATCAAATGTCGTGGGCCTTGCAGTGACTATCCCTGACTATATCTATGACCTCAGCATCGTCTTGAATTCAGCATCTTGAGCTTTTCATGTGCCATAATGGATGGCACATACTTACCCAATGTGTGAAACCTATCCGCATACTCTGCCACTATCATATTTTCTTGGGCCAGGGCCTGAAACTTTGCCATCCTCCGAAGAATAATGTTGCGGGCACATACTACTTCTTGAACTCATCCCAAAACTGAGTCCAAGTGATTGGTGGCGTCAGTTGTACCTCTATATTGCACCACCACCAGTCCTTTGCATCTCCTGCTAAAAATGGTATTACAACCTCCATCCTCAGATACTCTGGCACCTCTAACAATTGGAGATGGCCTGACATCTCCTTCAAGCATATCGCAGCCTCCTCCAAATTAGAGGTCCCCTTAAAGGTAGGAGCCTGTAAATTCTGCATCTCCTTATGGAAAAATCTCAGACCTGGCTGTGGTGGTGGTGGAGGTTGTGCCTGCTGATTTAACTACTGTTGCTGCTGTGCCAATCTATTAGTCATGGTAGCCATGGCGTCTGCAAGTACTGGAGGAATAGCCCCTTGATTCTGGTGGTTATCACCACCATCACCGGCTTGATCATCGAAAATATTCTTATTCAAATTCAGGTTGAGTTGGGGGGTAATTTGGAAATTTCTAGCCATCTATGGGGTGTGTGCAGAAGTTTAAGGGTAAGACGGTAAATAGATACAGAAAAAAGATAACGCTCTCACACCCCTTACTTCGATCATAACTTAAGTGTAGATCATCTCTTAAGCCTACTTTGTTTATTAGTGATAAAATCGTCACTTTTAAGAAAACGATCATAGCTTATGTCTAAGTGAGCTAGTGAATCCTACGTTTCCGAAGCAGATCTGCAGCCTCAACTCTAATACCACCTGTAGCGCCCCGCTCCCGAGACCTAACTTCAAAAACGATGAACCCATATAAAGCGTCGATCAAACTTTTTGCACGTTAGAGATGACATAGAAATCTTTTTGCAAAAATGATAATTAAACATTCAATTTCGATTTATAAATAATCCCGACACAGAAATAAATGATAGTTTAGGACTAACAAAACCCAATACATCAAAAAGAAAGTCTAAGTGTCTGACATAAAAGAAATAATATGAAATCCATCAAATGTCCCCAAGTAAATCTCTCACAAAGCTTCACTTCGTTCAGCTAGCATGGTCTGACCCGTCCTCAACAAAAATATAGTCATACTTTGGATCACCTGTGGAAGGCAAGGTAGGGGGTGAGTGATAGGAGATCACTCGTAGGTTCCCGCATCTTCCAAAAAGAATCATACTTACAATATATAAACACATAAGGAAGAAACACATACCTGATCTGGTTTTGCAAAATAAGGTTACATAATAACTAGCAACAACTGAAGCATAAGATAAACATCCACTCACACATTCAAATGCAATGCAACTGACTATTTTACCAAGACGAAGGTTGTTTGGAAAGAACTTATGGCTCTAGGACTTGTACCTTTTTGTATCTATAGAGGTTGTAGATGTAATGTAACCACATAAATGAAGAAGTCTGTTGAGAGTGACTATGTCATCAAGTTATTAAAGGACTTAATGATAACTTTGATCCGGCTAAATCTCAAATGTCTGTAATGACATCCTTGCCTGATATTAATACTGCTTTTTCTATGGCTTTGAAATTTGAGAGAAAGGTTGTATCTGATTCCTTAACGATCTCACTTGATGGCAATGCTGCACTGATGAGTGATGTAGAGAGCTCAAAGGGTATGGTGGCCAATGCATATGTAAAGAGACAACAGACTGGTGGATTTAAGAGGGGAGTGGAAGGTATTCTTCTGGAGATAATAAGAGGCTTTAATGCACTCACCGTGGTATGTTAGGACATACCATTGGGAGGTGTTTCAAGAAGCATGGATATCTTCCTGGGTTTACTGGTTCTAAGCCTAGAATTAATATGACAGGTAGTTGATGTGGAGCATGAGAAAGCTTAGATTGAGAAGAATGTTCAGTCACTTGTGTTAACCCCTCAACAGAATCAGAAACTATTGAAGTGGTTAAGCAAGCTGGATGATGATTTGGAGGGAGGTGCAGGACCTGATGTCCAAGGAGCTGTCATGTCTGCCCAGACTGTTAAAATGGCAGGTAACGCTCCTACTAATGTCTTAAACACATGGATTTTGGATTCTGGTGCAATTGATCACATTGTATCCTATTTGTCTCTATTTTCTTCTATAAGCCTGTTAACCATATTTCTATCAGACTCCCTACCAAAATGGTAGTGTCTGCAACACACATTGGCACAGTTATTGTTAATCCTTCTCCGATTCTCAGAGATGTCTTGTATGTCGCATTTTTTTTGCTTTCAATCTTCTTTCCCTTAGTAAGCTTACTTCTGATCCTAGTTTACTCATTCAATTCCATTGTGATACTTGCCTGATTCAGGATCAATTATCCAAGAGGATGATTGGTTTAGCTAAGCTGTCCCATGGCTTGTACTATCTACAAGGGACTGCAGTTTTGAATTCCTAGCCGGTTTGCCTTGCTAGAAAAGCATCTGATACAGCTAGCTACTTATGGAACTACAGATTGCAGCATGCCTTAGCACCCAGAATAAAAGAAGTGCAGAAGTATGATGCTTTAATACCAGTACAAGAATCTGTTATCCCTTGTTCTATTTGCCCCTTAGCTAAGCTCAGAAAGCTTCTTTTCCTTTTTTCTTCTTCAATATCTAAAAATCCTTTTGATCTTGTACATGTTGATATTTGGGGGCCTAATAAACACCCCACATTATATGCCTGAAGATTCTTTCTTACTATTGGATGATTACAGTAGATATACTTGGGTTTATTTGTTGAAATCCAAGTCTGAGTCAGACTTTACTGCAAAATTTATGTCAATACATTGCTACTCAGTTTAAGAAAACTGTAAAAGTCCTTAGGACAGACAATGGCTAGGAGTTTAATACGCCTGAATTTTATTTGAAGCATGGCATGATTCACCAAACTAGTTGTGTATATACACCACAACAAAATAGTCTGGTGGAGAGGAAACATCAACACATACTTACAGAGGCACGGTCATTGCAATTTCAGGCACATTTGCCTATGTCCTATTGAGGTTTTGCCATTTTACATGCGGTTTACCTCATTAACCTCATACCAACTCTTGTTCTTCATCATAAGACCCTATTTGAGCTTCTGTATCAAGATAAACATGTTAATCAGCACCTTAGAGTGTTTGGCTACCTGACATATGCTTATAATCAATTTCCTAGCAAACATAAATTTTCTCTTAGGGTCATTAAGTGTCTGTTCCTAGGAACCCCTTCTACTACAAAAGGCTACCTCTTACAAAACCTTGAAACCAAAAACATTCTCATATCTAGAGATCTACAGTTTGATGAACATCATTTTCCTTTTGCTTCCATTACAAGCCCCACATATGTAGACTATCCTCTCAGCCAAACTTTAGTCCCACTATCATCCTTTCATATCCTTCTGATCCTCCATCTTCTATCAATCCTAATCAACCACCTACACACTCATTGCCTAGTCCTTCTGCATCTGTTTCTTCTCCTCTGCAGTCACCTTCCATGTTAACACCATTGCATTCCACACCACTAAGTCATACACCCATCACATCACTCCCTAACTTTAATCTAGAAATTCCTCTCACCATCAATCCAGAGGATCAACAACTACTTTATGACCCTAATATTCCACACATTTCAGCACCTGAACCTTCATCAAGGCCTATAAGACAAAGACATCCACCTGCCTATCTTCATGATTATCATTGTAATCAGCTTACCTCTTCTGCCAATCATTCTCCTAAATATCCTCTTCAATCTCATTATCCATTACATCAGTTGACACCAAGTTACAAAAACTATGTGCTTAACATCAGTTTGCAGCAAGAACCTACATCTTATCACTATGCAACATAGTCAGTTCATTAGCAGCAGGCTATGCAAATGGAGCTAGCATCCTTGGAGGCCAAAAATACCTAGAGCCTGGTTCAGTTGCCTATAGGAAAGAAACCAATTGGCTATAAATGGGTTTACAAGATTACGAGGTAGGCTGATGGGAGCATTAAGAGGTATAAATCTAGGTTGGTTGCAAAAGGGTACACACAACAAGCTGATATTGATTTTAGTGATACATTTTCTTTTGTTGCTAAGATGACCACTGTCAAACTCTTACTGGCTTTAGCTTCTATCAGACAGGGGCATGTTCATCAATGTGATGCCAACAATGCCTTTATCCATGGAGACTTACACTAGGAGATCTATATGATCTTGCCGGAAGGTTTTACATCTCCTGCTCCTGGCACAGTTTGTAAGCTTACAAAGTCCCTATATGTCTTGAAACAGGCCAGCAGCCAATGGAATGAGAAGCTCACTCAGTTTTGTTGTCCTATGGCTACAGAAAATCTAAACATGATTACACCATGTTCATTAAAGAAACGATAGACACCTTTCTTGTCCTTCTAGTTTATGTTAATGATATACTTGTAGCTGGTAACTCCCTCACTGACATTCAAAGGTTAAAGACCATATTACATCAGGCATTCAAAATCAAAGACTTAAGGCCTCTTAAATATTTCCTAGGCTTAGAAGTTGTCAAGTCTCAGGGGGGATTGTCTTGTGCCAAAGAAAATATACCTTGGAGTTACTTCAAAGGACTGGAACCATGGCTTCTAAGCCTGCCAAAAGCCTATGGAGTAGAATATAAAGTTGGCACACAATGATTCAGACTTGATAGATGATGTGTCTGGTTACAGGAGGATGATTGGGAAGTTATTGTATCTGACCATAACTAGGCCAAATATTACATATGCAGTGGAGCAGCTTAGCCAATTTCTGGATGTTCCTACTAGTCTACACCTCAAGGCAGCTCAGAGAGTGTTAAGATATCTAAAAGGCACACCAGGGCAAGGTCTTTTCTATCTCAGTACAGGTGATTTGAAGCTTACAAGCTTTTCAGACTTAGACTGGGCTGGTTGTTCTGAAAGCAGGAGATCAGTGACGTGGAATTGTGTGTTACTTGGAAATTCTTTGATATCCTAGAATACTAAGAAGCAAACTACAGTTTTTAAGTCCTCATTAGAGGCTGAATATAGAGTTCTTGCCTCAACGACTTGTGAGGTGCAATGGATACTCTATATGCTAAAAGAATTGAAGGTTGAACTTGTGAACCAGTTGATATATTCTATGATAATAGGAGTGCCATTTACATTGTTGAAAATCCAGTGTTTCACAAGAGAATTAAACACATAGAAATAGATTGTCACATTGTGAGGGATAAATATGAAGAAGGCATTGTTAGGCATGTACCCATCCATACTCAGCTACAACTTGCTTATATCTTTACAAAGGAATTGGATTCACGAAGGTTGAGCGTCCTGACCGAGGCTTTGGGGGTCTGTAATATATTGCTCAGTCAATTGAGGGGAGGTGTTGAAGGAAGTTCCAATCAGCACAGCAAGGCTCATGGCAGTAGTGGGCATTGTGACAAACAAGCTCAATCCAGATGAAGCAGCTTTGAATGAATCCTATATGTGTGATTGATGTTGAGATTAAAGGTGAGATTGTGTGTTGACTGGATTGGAGTGTTGGATCATAGAGGTGGAAGCTGTTGGAGCTGTGGGGTAGTGCAGAAGAAATGTTGAAAAAGGACCACACAAGAGAGTTGAAAAGGGGGATGAAATTACTCATTTATCCTTAGACCGTAACTTGTACCATTATGTTACTAAGGGTAATCCAGTAATTTTGCTTTTTCTTCTTCAGCTGAATTTTGTATAAATCGGGTTGCAGTTGCAACCCGATAGAGACGGTTATTCCATCAAGAAATTACTCCCTCTCTGTTGCTCGTTTTTTCCATTCTCAATTTGCATTTGATTCTTCTCAATTTGTTCTTTTGATTGCTTGCTTAATTTTGACACAATGTCTAAGTAAGCTCACAATGTAAGTGTAGAAGAAGTAGTGAATACAGAGTGGAACCCTTTACCTATTATAGAGAGCTTTTATTTATAGCATAGCGTATGACCCTTGTAATTATGGTTACACCGTGAAATTTTGGGTCTTTACTTGGTGAACAAATACATAAATGGACTTAGAATATTCATTCTTGATAGTCCCGCTTACACATAGGACATGTTAAGAGTATATGAACGCATGGGGGTGCAAGAGTTAAGAGCCAATGTACACTTATTACGTGTAAAGTGTAATTGGTGTCCCGTAGATGTTTGTTTTAGGATCCCATAGTATGGTGACTATCAAGCTGTCTTGCTTCCAAAGCCGTGAAGATTGACATCCTGAAGGCTTTTACTATGTCTCGAAGGCGCTTTGACAATTTTGACGGGATGGCTATGCAAATTAGAAATCGAAATCATCAATCCACAGGGTCTGTCTATAATAAAAATTAAACATAGGTGTTGCCGCTAGCATCATCTTCCTCTTGCTTTGGTTTGTAAACTTCGTGCTAATTGTGGTTTTTTTGCTCACAAATGCCTCCCACCCAAGGAATTTCTTGAAATATTTAGATACGTGTTCGCTCTAGCTTTCGTGTTTTTCTTTAAAGCTTTGCTTCAATGGCAGATTATATTGGTTATTAGTAGCTTAATTTATACATTAATATCTTTTACTAATTGGTGGTTAATTAATATAGCGCCCCGCTTCTGAGTCCTAACCTCAGAAAGGTGCACCTGCTGTAGTCTGCTACAAGAACTACAAAGAGTCGATCAAACTCCTTAGTGTGATACCCGTATAGGATAAAAAATAAGATATAAAAAATGTTGCTAAGTCTTCTCCTAATTAATAGAGATAGGGATGGATATAAAAAATAGAATTGGATGTGCATTAGTAACCTAAACCTAACCTACATAAGAAATTCAACCTATACCTTTCCAACTACCGATACTTTTTTATATAACACCATACTCTCTTCTTTTCCCCAACATAAGCCGCCCCCAGCTGCACCAATCGGCCAGCAGCATGTTCCCTCAACCCCGCAGCAGCCACCTTGATGGTGGAGAAAAAGGGATTTTGCCCAATAAAACCCTAATTACATGTTTTCATACATACATATATACACATATACATAAACACGAGGCACAAACACTACCACATATACACAAGAATTCGGCCAGCACATAGGGAGGAGGAAGAAGAAATTGCATAGGAAATTATTCACCCAAAAAAGGTAGGTTACTTTTCTTTCTTCTCGGAATACCCGCTCTTTGTATGTTGGATCATGCTTGCTTTGAATTTATTATGTGCTATATCTATATGATTTCGTATGTCTGTTTTCTTATGACGATTGTATGTGTGGGTATATTATGTGCTATGTTGATTATTGTGTGATTTGTATGAAAAGAATTAAAGTATGGATTTCTATGTGAATTAATAGAAAATCACATGAATAGCCATGAAAATAGATCACGTAGCCTGGAAATTAGGTTGGAATTGGACGAAAAATTGAAACACGGGTCTAGTGGTTGGCGCGTGTGCGTGCCGTGGCGGTGGCGGCGGATGAGGGCCACGCCCGATCGTAGGAGACGCGTGCATAGCCCGTACATAGCCCTTGGGCGTGTGCAGTGTGTGGGTGGGTTAATTTGGGGTTAAATGAAATTAATTAGGGTTAATTTGAATTTAAATTGGAGGTTAAATGGAATTATGAAGATAATCGAATTGAATTAGGGTATGTTTTAAAAAATAAAGAAATAACATAAAATAATAATAATAAATAAAAAAACTAATGGATTGATTGGGGAGGTCGGGTTTGAACTGAATTAGGGCCTAACATGGCTTTAGTTTGACCCGACCAGGTGGCGGATTGGACCAGACCAGTTCTGGTCTGGTCTGCAGGAATTGGGCTGGTGTAGCGCCCCGGCCCGATGCCGTCATCGGAACCAGTACACCCGCCGTAGTCTACTATGAGAACTACGAAGCGTCAAAGCGGATCAAGCATACGTCATCTATGACGAAAGATAAATCAGCGGAAACATTGATAAATTTAAAACTTCATCATCATTAAAACCAGAAATGCAGCGGAATTAAAAAGTGGTTTGGTCTTCTAGCTAACACAAATGTCAGAACAACATAATAACATTGAGTTTCCAATCTCAAGAAAATAATCCAGCATCTATCTATTCCCATGTCCGTCTTCCCACTGAGCCCACTCGCCATCGTCCTCGATAAATGTCAACTCATATTCAGGCTCACCTGAAAAGGAAAAGAGAACTGTTCTTAGCGAAAATTATCGCCAGCGAGTAACCCGTCTATACACCTTACGGAATCACAAACGACGAGTCACCAGTGTATAAATCATTGCCCAAAATATAGGTGCTCGGGTTAGCAATAGCATCCCAATAAGAATTTCTCAAAACAGATAACGCATATATATGGTACACGGGTACGAGAACAAGCATGTATTAAACAAAGTATAACATAAGGCAAGTCCTAAACTAACCACGTTTCTTGCATATCAAGTCTTATGCTTCGTGTATCATGATGCATGTACTTCTTTAAAATCACACACAACACCCATGCATATGTCTTCTTTCCATAAACATGTCATGATGTTCATTCACAAAACATTTTCATCACTTTACATATCATATTCTTCGCGTAGCAGAAACTTTATACCCTGTGGGTGATCAGTCCACAGCAAACAGAACTTTATACCCCGTGCTGAAGGTCACGGGCCCCCATAACATATAACTTTATACCCCGTGCTGAAAGGTCCACGGCCCCATTACATATATCATATATCCGTGCTGAAAGGTCCACGGCCCCATTACATATATCATATATCCGTGCTGAAAGGTCCACTGCCCCTAAAATACTTTATTTTCCGTGCTGATAGGTCCACGATCCCATAACATACTTTATACCCTGCTGTTGATCCACAGTTCACGCTTTAATACCCTGCCTTCGCAGACGTGACTTTTATACCCTGTGATCAACCAGCAGCCATTTTGTCTTTCGAAAACTTTAAACTTTTCTTGTAACACATGTTCTTTCGCAAAACAAATCTCAAAACAAATGCAAGTGCCCATGTCATGATGCAGGATGCACCTGTAACTTCGTATCAAACATATAATACACACACATACATCTTACATATCAAGTATATGGTCTTGCACCTCAAACACTCCATGTTCGTATCTTTCCAAGTCCATCCGTCCTACTAATTCACTCAGGATTCAATCTTATTCTTACTTGATCAATCTTACCATCTACACCTCAATTATACCTCAAATACCCTTGCATTTTATGTTCAAAAGAAGTGTATAGAGTTACTACACATACATAGGGCGCCTAAGGGTCAAAAAGACTTCTAGTATACTTGGAACGCCACATGAGAAGCCTAAAGTGACATAAAGCGCCTATACTAGGCGTTCGAAGTGTTCGGGGATGTGACGTAGACATTGAACGCCTACATGAAGCGCCCAATGTGACATTGAACGTACATTAGGCGCCTAGTGTGACATGAAGCACCTAATGTAGGTGTTCGAAGTGTTTCGGGGATGCTTCAGGACACATTGAACGCTACATTAGGCGCCTAATGTGACATAGAGCGCCTAATGTAGGTGTTCGAAGTGTTCTGACGGTTTCTAAACTACAGTTTTCCTGCAGTAACTTCCTCCCATCATCTTCCTCCTTCAACCCTTTCATGTTAAGCCTCTCAAGATCCATCTTACCATCTAGATTCATCATTCTTAACACACATCAAATCATGAATTGATGCTTAGTTATGTCTAACAATATCCACTCTTAACCTTCAATCATTCACCACCTTCAAAAGTTATCATCAACATTCCCAACACAACAAGTCTACAACAATGCCATCACTCATCCTTCAATTCCCTGCACTTACTCTCAAACGTCTAAGGTAGACAATCAACACAAGAATAGAACAAGACAATAAGCACATCAAAATAACATTTTCATGGGCATGCTTGACAAACAACAAAGCACCACACAACTATTTTCAGAAATATGGCCCAAAGAACAAGACTTTACGCAACCAGAAACAAAACTTACATATAATAAAGCATTTAACATAGACAAGACAAGATTACTAATGTGTGATTCAAGTTTTCTCTTTGTAAGAACATAGGGCCTAAAGTATCAACACTTGCGTTAAAGCGTATAGAAAGATTACTTGCCTTGTTTCTAGTTAGCTTACGGATTTACTGTAGAATTTTGGTAGAGGTTGCACCTAGATTGGCCTTCTTCCTTCCTTTTTCTTTCTTCTCTTCTTCTTCTTCCTCTTCTTTCTCTTTTCTCTCTTTTCCCCTCTTCAGCCGTTTTTTTTTCCCCTTCCTCTTTGGTGTTTGGAACCGCCAATTGAAGTGTGTGTGGGGGAGTTATGCTCCCATGTGTAACTCCCCATTCATTTAAGTCGGGTGAGGGGTATTTTAGATAGTTTACCCTAATTTCTTAATCCTCACCTTTAACCCCCTTTATTTCCTTTTCCTATATTTTATTTTCACTCAGCTCCTAATCTATACCATTGAGTAAATAGGTCTAAGGTTGACCTTTAATTATTGAGAGTCGTGCTAAAAAGTCACGGGGTTATGACATTCCCACCCCCCTTACAAAAAGTTTCGTCCTCGAAACTTTCGTACCTTAGTCAAAGATCTGAGGGTTTACTTCTCCGGCATCTGTTTCTCGAGCTCCCAAGTGGCTTCACGTTCCATGTGGTTGCTCCACTGGACCTTTACATAAGGGTTCACTCGCTTCCTCAACACTTGGTCCTTTCGGTCTACAATTTTCACGGGTATTCCTCGTATGTAACATCATCCTTAAGTTCAAAGGTTGAGCTTCAAGTACATGACTTGGATCCATCACATACTTCCTTAGTTGTGACACGTGAAAGACATTGTGAACTTGCGCCAACACTGGAGGTAACGCTAACCTATATGCCAAGGCTCCCACTTTCTCCAGTATTTCGTAGGGACCGATAAAGCGAGGGCTTAGCTTGCCTTTTACTCCAAACCGCATGACACCCTTTGTAGGCGATACTCTCAAGTAGATCTTTTCACCTACCTCAAATTCCAATGGTCGTCGTTTGGAATCTGCCCAACTCTTGTTGCGATCCTGAGCCGCCTTGAGTCTTTCCCGGATGACTTTCACCTTCTCTAGCGTTTTCTCCAATAGCTCAGGTCTCGTGATGGTCATCACGCCCACTTCGTCCCAATAAACTAAGGACCTACACTTCCTTCCGTACAACGCCTCAAAAGGAGCCATGTCAATTGCGCTGTGGTAACTATTGTTATAAGAAAACTCCATCAGCTTTACCATTCCGTCCCAGCTCCCTTTAAAATCCAACACGCAAGCCCTTAGCATATCTTCCAAGGTCTGAATAGTCCGCTCGGACTGTCCATCGGTTTGTGGATGATACGCCGTACTCAACCTTAACTCTGTACCCATGGCTTTCTGAAATGCGGTCCAAAACTTAGAGGTGAACCGTGAATCTCGGTCGGACACTATACTTACCGTGACACCATGAAAGCTAACAATATTCTCCATATATACATTCACTAGCTTGTCAAGAGGTGCTTCACTTGAAATGGGTAGGAAATGTGCAGACTTTGTTAAACGATCCACGATGACCCAAATCAGGTCACATCCACTTCTGGTCTTTGGTGATCCCGCTACGAAATCCATTGTGACATGTTCCCATTTCCACTCCGGAATTTCCAACGGCATCAATAATCCCCCAGGCCTTTGGTGTTCCGCCTTGACCTGTTGACAAACCAAACACCTCTCAATAAATTCAGCGACATGTCGTTTCATTCCGGACCACCAATAATATTGCTTGAGATCTCAATACACCTTGGTGCTACCCGGGTGTATGGATAGCCTTGAGTTGTGAGCTTCTTGCAACACTTCCCTCCTAAGTTCGTCAACATCGGGTACGCATAATCTTTCTCTAAACCACAAGCTCCCATCCTCTTTGGTCCGAAATCCTTCAACTTGACTATGTTTCACCCTTTCCATTATTTCATTGAGGGTCTTGTCATCCTTCTGAGCCTTCTTTATCCGATCAACCAAACTTGGCGTGATAGTCAAGGTTGTCAGAACGTTCACTGTGGAGTCAATCAAATCTAAACCGAACTCCTCCATCTCTCTTTCCATTGGTGATTGTCGCGCATGGCTGGACTTCCTACTTAACGCATATGCCACTTTATTAGCCTTTCCTGGGTGGTAATGGATTGCCAAGTCATAGTCTTTTAGCAACTCCAACCACCTCCGCTGCCTCATATTTAATTCCTTTTGTGAGAACAAATACTTTAAACTCTTATGATCCGTGAATACCGCGCACTTCTCTCCATACAAATAATGCCGCTAGATCTTTAAGGCGAACACAACCGCGGCAAGCTCAAGATCATGTGTGGGATAGTTTTGTTCATAAGGCTTTAGCCGTCTTGAGGCATATGCGATGACTCGTTCGTTTTGCATTAAAATGCAACCTACAAACAAGGTATTAGTCTAAACTTAATGGATATACAAGATCATAACCTTACATTCTAGTTTACGTACCTAAACCGTTCTTGGACGCATCACTATAAATCACAAATCCATCAGTTCCGGAGGGTTGAGCCAATACTAGACCTGTCGTTAATCTCTTCTTAAGTTTTGCGAAGCTTTGCTCGCATTCCGTCGTCCATTCGAACTTGGACTTCTTTTGAGTAAGGCGACTGAGAGGTATGGCTATCCTTGAGAATCCCTCCACAAACTTTCTGTAATAACCCGTTAGACCCAAGAAACTTCGCACTTCGGTAACATTGGTGGGTCTAGGCCATTCAGTGATAGCTTCTACCTTCTTTGGATGCACAGCAATCCCCTCCTCCGATATCACGTGACCCAGAAAAGCCACACTTCTTAACCAAAACTCACACTTGCTAAACTTAGCATATAGTTGTTTTTGCCTCAAAATACCTAGAACTGTTCTCAAATGCTCAGCGTGAGTTTCTTCGTCAGGGGAATACACCAGAATATCATCTATGAATACCACAACAAACTTGTCCAACTGTTCTCGAAAGACGGTATTCATAAGATCCATAAAAGATGCAGGGGCATTTGTCAATCCAAACGGCATCACCAAAAATTCATAGTGACCATATCTTGTGCGGAAAGCTGTCTTTGCGATGTCCTCGGCCTTCACTCGCAACTGATGATATCCTGATCGGAGATCAATTTTAGAGAAGATTTTAGCACCTTTGAGTTGGTCAAATAAATCCTCGATTCGCGGAAGGGGATACTTATTCTTGATGGTAACTTTATTCAACTCTCTATAATCAATACAAAGTCTCATGCTACCATCTTTCTTCTTTACAAATAAAACAGGTGCTCCCCATGGCGATACACTATGACGGATAAACTTCTTGTCCAATAACTCCTGCAATTATTCCTTCAACTCTCTCAACTCTGCCGGAGCCATTCTATAAGGAGCTTTAGAAATAGGTTCAGTTCATGGGATCAAGTTTATTTTAAACTCGACCTCTCTCGGGGGTGGTACTCCTGGCAAATCTTCCAGAAACACATCAGGAAATTCATTGACCACTGGAATTTGCTCAAGGGACGGTACCTCCCGAGTAAAATCCATTGCGTACACTAGGAATCCCTCAGTACCTTTACTTAAGGCTTTGCACGCTTGTGCAACCGACACATATATCTTCTTAGGAACTTTCTTTCGTTCTGGTTCCCCTTGAAACGTTACCTCTTCCATCTTAGCGTTCTTGATTGTCACTTGTTTCAATCAACAATCAATATTGGCATGATGCTTGGCCATCCAGTCCATTCCCAATATAACATCAAAATCGTACATCTGAATAGGGATTAGTGTGGTGGAGAATGTTTGGCCTTCAAACTCTAACTCGCAATCTTGATACTGCTGATACGAAACCATAACCTGATCTCCGGCCGCTTGTACACGATACGGAGTCTCTAACCATTCAGGCAAACTACCAAGGTGCTTAGTGAATCTCTTCGCTACAAAGGAGTGGCTTGTGCCGCTATCGAAAAGTACATTGGCAGGCATCTTATTTACTAAAACCGCACCTGCTACTACATCGGTAGCCTCCTGCACATCTGTGTCCGTCATGAGATGTACACAGGCATTTGCTCGAGGCTTCACTCTCAACTGCTGAGCCGCCTCTCCAGGATTATTCTTCTTCATCTCCGGACAGTCTCTAATCATGTGGCCCACTTGACCGCATCGGAAGCATGCTCCAGCCACTTTCCTACACTCTCCGACGTGGTTCCTGTTGCAGTGTGGACATACTCCTATAGCCTGCTGGGCCACCTGGTTCTGGGGTGGAGGTCTCTGAAAATTTCCAACCGGACCTCTTTTTGGAATCTTGACCCAACGTCCGGGTCTTCCACCCACTCTCACATCCTCTCTTTGCCTTTTGCCTCTATCAGACCCTCCTGCGCTAGCTGCTCTTGCCGCTACTCGGTAGGAATCACTCTCAACACGGAAACACGCATCTAATATATCCTCATAAGTTTTCATCCCCGCATTCACTATCGCCGATTGTATCCTCGAGTCCAAACCCCTCTCAAACTTCGTCATCTTAAGACAATTATCAGACATGATCGCAGGGGCAAACTTACCCAAAGCATGAAAACGATCTGCATACTCCGACACCGTCATCCTTCCTTGCTCCAATCTGTCAAACGCTCTTATCTTGTCTCGCAGTCTCCGGTACATAGTACTTCAGGAAAACATCACAAAACTGAGTCCAGGAGATTGGTGGGGTCATTCTCAACACCATTCCGTCCCACCATTCGCCAGCCTTGCCACTTAGAAGGGGCATGGCCACCTCAACCTTTATCTCATTCGGTAGTTGCACCAGCCGGAAACATTTCTCCACCTCAGCCAACCAGTGCTGAGCCTCTTCAGGATCGGTACATCCTCCAAACTCCGGCACCCTCATCTTTCTCATCTCTCCATAAAAGAACCGAATGTTATGCTGTGGCGGTGGAGGAGGCGGAGGCTGATGCTGTTGCGCATACCCTTGTGCGATCACCGTCAGTGCATCCGCGAGCACCTAGGGTAAAACAACTTGTGGTGACTGGTTCTCCTGTTCATTGTTAGTGTTCCCTGCGTTCTCTCTTCTTGGAGGCATATTTCACTGAAAGGTTAACATTGCATTAGCATTCAGTAAATACAAGAGATTACTGAAAGCTTGAACGCGTACGAATGGGTGAGGTATGTAGTACAACTACTAATACGAAATTAGATGATAAACGCGCTCGCACACACCCAACCCATATCATACTTAACCACAAGATTAATCAATACTTATGTCTAAGGGTCAAACTTAAGGGAGAATCATAACTTAGGTGTCTAAAAGATCATGAACCTAAGTTTCCAAGATAGATCTGAAACCTAGGCTCTGATACCACCTGTAGCGCCCCGGCCCGATGTCGTCATCGGAACCAGTGCACCCGCCGTAGTCTACTATGAGAACTACGAAGCGTCAAAGCGGATCAAGCATACGTCATCTATGACGAAAGATAAATCAGCGGAAACATTGATAAATTTAAAACTTCATCGTCATTAAAACCAGAAAATGCAGCGGAATTAAAAAGTGTTTGGTCTTCTAGCTAACACAAATGTCAGAACAGCATAATAACATTGAGTTTCCAATCTCAAGAAAATAATCCAGCATCTATCTATTCTCATGTCCGTCTTCCCACTGAGCCCACTCGCCATCGTCCTCGATAAATATCAACTCATATTCAGGCTCACCTGAAAAGGAAAAGAGAGCTGTTCTTAGCGAAATTATCGCCAGCAAGTAACCCGTCTATACACCTTACGAAATCACACACGACGAGTCACCAGTGTATAAATCATTGCCCAAAATATAGGTGCTCGGGTTAGCAAATAGCATCCCAATAAGAATTTCTCAAAACAGATAAAGCACATATACAGAACTTTATACTCCGTGCTGAAAGGTCCACGGCCCCATAACATATAACTTTATACCCCGTGCTGAAAGGTCCACGGTCCCATTACATATATCATATATCCGTGCTGAAAGGTCCACGGCCCCATTACATATATCATATATCCATGTTGAAAGGTCCACGGCCCCCTAAAATACTTTATTTTCCGTGCTGATAGGTCCACGGCCCCATAACATACTTTATACCCTGCTGTTGATCCACAAGTCACGCTTTTATACCCTGCCTTCGCAGACGTGACTTTTATACCCTGTGATCAACTAGCAGCCATTTTGTTTTTTGAAAACTTTAAACTTTTCTTGTAACACATGTTCTTTCGCAAAACAAATCTCAAAACAAATGCAAGTGCCCATGTCATGATGCAGGATGCACATGTAACTTCGTATCAAACATATAATACACACACACATACATCTTACATATCAAGTATATGGTCTTGCACCTCAAACACTCTATGTTCGTATCTTTCCAAGTCCATCCGTCCTACTAATTCACTCAGGATTCAATCTTATTCTTACTTGATCAACCTTACCATCTACACCTCAATTATACCTCAAATACCCTTGCATTTTATGTTCAAAAGAAGTGTATAGAGTTACTACACATACATAGGGCGCCTAAAGGGTCAAAAAGACTTCCAGAATACTTGGAACGCCACATGAGGCGCCTAAAGTGACATAAAGCGCCTATACTAGGCGTTCGAAGTGTTCGGGGATGTGCCGTAGACATTGAAGACCTACATGAAGTTCCCAATGTGACATTGAACGCTACATTATGCGCCTAATGTGACATGAAGAGCCTAATGTAGGTGTTCGAAGTGTTCGGGGATGCTTCAGGACACATTGAACGCTATATTAGGTGCCTAATGTGACATAGAGCGCCTAATGTAGGTGTTCGAAGTGTTCTGACGGTTCTAAACTGCAGTTTTCCTGCAGTAACTTCCTTCCATCATCTTCCTCCTTCAACCCTTTCATGTTAAGCCTCTCAAGATCCATCTTACCATCTAGATTCATCGTTCTTAACACACATCTAATCATGAATTGATGCTTAGTTATGTCTAACAATATCCACTCTTAACCTTCAATCATTCACCACCTTCAAAAGTTATCATCAACATTCCCAACACAACAAGTCTACAACAATGCCATCACTCATCCTTCAATTCCCTGCACTTACTCTCAAACGTCTAAGTGTAGACAATCAACACAAGAATAGAAAAAGACAATAAGCACATCAAAATATACATTTTCATGGGCATGCTTGACAAACAACAAAGCACCACACAACTATTTTCAGAAATATGGCCTAAAGAACAAGACTTTACGCAAGTAGAAACAAAACTTACATATAATAAAGCATTTAACATAGACAAGACAAGATTACTAATGTGTGATTCATGTTTTCTCTTTGTAAGAACATAGGGCCTAAAGTATCAAAATATGCGTAAAGCGTATAGAAAGATTACTTGCCTTTGTTTCTAGTTAGCTTACGGATTTACTGCAGAATTTCGGTAGAGGTTGCACCTAGATTGGCCTTCTTCCTTCCTTTTTCTTTCTTCTCTTCTTCTTCTTCCTCTCTTTCTCTTTTCTCTCTTTTCCCATCTTCAGCCGTTTTTTCCCCTTCCTCTTTGGTGTTTGGAACCGCCAATTGAAGTGTGTGTGGGGGAGTTATGCTCCCATGTGTAACTCCCCATTCATTTAAGTGGGTTGAGGGGTATTTTAGGTAGTTTACCCTAATTTCTTAATCCTCACCTTTAACCCCTTTATTTCCTTTTCCTATATTTTATTTTCACTCAGCTCCTAATCTATACCATTGAGTAAATCGTGTCTAAGGTTGACCTTTAATTATTGAGAGTCTTGCTAAAAAGTCACGGGGTATGACAGCTGGACGTAGGAAAGAAAAGAAAAAAAGACAGGAGAAGGGTAGCGGGCCGGGCCTGGGTGTTGTGTCGGGCCGAAACAGAAAAAAATAAAAGGGAGGAAGCTGGCAGGCTGCGGGCTATTTTTGTGCTGGCTGCGGGTAAGGAAAGATAAAGGTCAGAAAAAGAAAGAAAGAAATAAAGGAAAAAAGAAAAAAAATTTTAAAAAAAAAATTAAAATTATTTAATATAATTATTATGTAAGTTGGAAAATAATAATAATAATAACAGATTCCAAAAAAAAGTAAATAATGATATAATAAAAATAACTAATAATAATAATAAACAATAATAATAAATAATAAATAATAATAAATAAAATTGAAAAATGGGGGCATACATACAAGTATTTGTGCACGTGTATGGGCGCGGGTATATATATGAGTATGGATGTGCCGGATTACGTGTGAAGCATTCGCGACACATGCATTATATTGCATTCCTTCGGGGCGAGTGACTCCACGTTACAGAGCGTGTGCGTTGACTCTATGATACATCACGCGTGACCCTTCAGGAGCATGTGCGTGCGACTCTACGATGTAGAATATAACCTTTTGGGGCGTTGACTCTATTAAACCGAGCGTGTGACCTTTCGGGGCAAGGGACTCCACGATACAGAGCTTGTGAGAGGACCCGATACATTCATAGCATATCATGGATAGAGAAGCGCATATTGTGTGAGATAATAATATTGTTGCGTGTGACACGTTAATGATAACGAGTATGCATCATGAAGTTGCACATACAAAACATCTTGCTTAATGCAGTAAAAATTCTCTAGCAACTCAGACAGCCTAAAAGGATGCGTACTACCAAATCTCATAATCAAAGCATTCCACATATCAACAACATTATCATACCACATAATACTCTGCTCAATAGACTAAGAAACAGAATTCATTATCCAAGATTGAACCATAGAATTAACTTGCCTCCATACAGGATACTGAGGGTCTAACTCCAGTGGCTGGGGGATTGTACAGTCAATGAAGCCGATTTTGTTCTTCACCAACAATGCCATTCTGAAAGCACGACTCCAGGTGTGGAAATTATGAGCATTCAGAGGAAGTTGAGCCAACACAGTTGCAGGACTGTCACCAGGAGGTAAATAGTAAGGATTTTGCAATGAATTCTCAAGATTTTGATTCTGATTTCCTCTCGTTCTAAACATCATATTTTACGATTGACTATCTACAAGTGCACTTTGACTGTTACATGGCGAAGCCATGACAAACAGAATTCAAAAACAACAAAATACAAACAAAAACTCAAACACAATACTCTCAGATTGATCACAGTCGCTAATTGTTCTGATACCCTGTTGAATAATCCACATCAATTGGGCCGTATATGGGAAGTCATTCTTGATTTATCACAAAAAGCATATTTTTCTTCAGATCTGCTCTTTTTTTGGTAAAATCCAGTTGCTTCAAGCTGATATACTATTTTCTAGAAATTTTTGTCAACAAATTCATTCTCTGAAAGCATTTTCGTGTTCCTGAAATATGGCAAACCCATAAGACACTGATATGAGAAATGTTGCTGGAGTAGATCCTGTCACGCGTGATGCAATTTCGTCTGATACATCTCTTACTATACTCATGCCTTTGGAGGTGGCGCAAAGATTAGGTTTCTTAACGACCTTATGGAGGAATTTAAGGAGTTTTGAATAAAGCTGAAAACCCGAAACCAGTTGGATTTCTAAAACAATTTACCTAAAAAATTAGAAGTATCAGACGGGTCAGTCCGTAAATCATGCTCCGGGGCCCAACCAGAAGGAAAAGTTGCCCCAAAAAAGAGCAGCAACAGGAGGTGCAACTTGCGGTGTGAAAACAAAAAATGGAGCCCTAGACGCAGAAGGCAAAACCTGTCAAAGGTTACTATGGCAGTTGAGGAAGCTTTGCTAATGCAGACATGTCTGAGGATACGACCGCGAGTCTCCACATATACCCCACGGTATCTTCATTTACTCCGAAGATGATGACAGAACATGTTCTGGTAGGATTCTTGCTACCACCCCTCAAATACAATGGGAAAACTTGTCTAGAAAAGTATTTAGATTGATATCACTCTGCTATGATGATTTACGGAGCTTTCGATGTTTTACAGTGTCGTTCTTTTGCCTCCACACATACAAAATAGGCCTCCAGTTGGTTTGCAAATAGTTATCCGAGAAAATATGCAAAGTTTGTGGATATTGCCACTGATTTTGTATTCAATTTTGCTGGGAGACATAAACTGCTACAGAGGATGATGAGCACCTTATTGATCCTAAGTTGTGATCCGTGGCAGGTGAGATGTGCAGCGTTGGATCAAGGTTGGAATCAACGGTTGAAAAGCTTAGCTGTTAAGTTGGGAAACTGGTATCAATTGGGATTGTGGTTGTAGCAGGGTTCCCGTGATTTTAGGAGGAAGCTGCACTGCTTGCAGCTTGAAGGAGACGCAGCTGAAGCAGGAACACGATGGAGCAAGAGGTAATATTGTTTTACCCAAAACAGTTATATTATAAGCAGAGTTAGTTAGAAGGTGTTTTAGTAATTTCAGCATGCATTTGAGCTATAAATTTGAGTGGTTAATGTAGTTATAAGAGAGTTCTTTCTTTTCTTCACCAATTATTCAAAAGGTTTCTTTTCTCCTCTCCTTTGATGTTGTTTTATTGTCTTTGATTGCTGAACTTGTTGAATGTGTTGTGTAATTGAGATTTTTAACAAGGTATTATAACTTTGTAGATGAATTTTGGTACTTTTATGGCTTCAAACAACAATAACAATTCTCCCTCATCTTCTAATCCTCCCGTAGTTGATCCGTCAGAGGATCCATACTGCATTCATCCAAGCGATAATCTTGCAATGGTGTTGGTGCAGCCATTGCTTGATGGTAACAACTATCATAGCTGGTGCAGAGTAGTTAGACGGGCACCAGAGGCTAAGAAAAAAGTAGGATTTGTGGATGGAACAATTATGAGGCCTATTGATGGTGGATGTAGACATAATGCCCGAATAAAGGCAAACAATATGGTAGCATCCTGGCTGGTTAATTCATTAATTGCCATCATTGCACAGTTGTGACCTAGATAGATGTTATAGCAGACATATGGAGTGATCTCAAATTCAGGTATGGCAGCGCAGATTCATTTATATTGTCTGATTCACAAGAAGAATTTTATGTTATCAAGCAGGGTATTGTGTTGCAGAGTACTATACAAAATTAAAAGGTGTATTGGAAGAACTATCAGTTTTGAGGTCTGTACCTAGCTGTGTTTGTAGGAGATGTATTTGTAACCTTACTAGTCAATATAACAAATTCCTCGAGGATGATTGTCTCATTAACTTTTTGAAAGGGATTAATGATGAGTTTGAGGTAGTGAAGTCACAAGTTTTGCTGACTACTACATTGTCTGACTTGAAGACAACATTTGCTATGGCTATGAAACTTGAAAGAAAACTGGCCTACTCCGAAGGATCTGGTCATTCCTTGAATAATCCTTCTACTGTGATGAATGTGAATACATCGTCTAGACTTAACAACTATATGTCAAGGCCTAATGGTCCTAATAGCTATACCTTTCAGAGACTTTTTGGGACAGGTCCTAGAAGAGATGGTGGAAGGTTTGGTCTAGGGGGCACTAGAATCTCTTTCTGCACCCATTATAACATGATAGGACACACTATAGACAGATGCTACAAGAAGCATGGATACCCTCCAGTCTTTAAACCAAGGGTACAAATGAATATCGTAAGTGGAGTTGGTCGTGCACAGAAGTGCAGTGAGACTCAACGTCAAGGGGAGTTTGAGACTTATGAAGCTTATGAGACATGTGATCAGAATCCATCTCCATCTGGATCCCAACCCTCTCATGGCTTCACTCAGGAGCAGTATCCACAGTTGGTAAACCTGTTACATGAAAGATAGGAGAGGAGTGTTAAAACAGGAAATGAAGTTTCTACCAAGAACGGCATTCAACATACTATCTTGTCAGCTCAGAAGACTACTGGTGATGGTATGTTGTGAGGCAAAGTATTCGAACAAACCTTAAACATATGGATTTTGGATTTTGGAGCTAGTGATCATGTGTGTTCTTGTCTTGATCTATTTGATTCTTATCATCCAGTTGACTCATTGAGCATTAAACTCCCTGACAAAACATATGTTGTACTTACTTACATAGGGACAGTAACTGTCAATCCTCATGTTGTGCTTGCCAATGTCCTTTTTGTTCCCTCATTTGCCTTCAACCTGATATCCTTCGGTAAACACACAGAGTCTAAAAATCTTGCCATCATTTTTCAATCTAATTTTTGCCTGATTCAAGAACTAAGGACTATGAGGATGATTGGTTTAGCTGAAGTGAATCCGGGCCTTTATCATATTCACGGCATCGTCAAAGTTCCAGTTTCATCCTCCCATCACATCTCATACTCCAGCAGCTTATGTTGCATCTTCTGCATCAGCTTCCTTGTTGTGACACTCAAGACTGGCCATATGTCAGTATCAAGAATAAAAGAAATCTAGAAGTTTGATTCCTCAGTGGTGGCACCAAATGATTCACATAAATGTACCATATGTCCCTTCGCTACAGAGAAACGTTCCCCTTTTCCTGTTTCTTCTTCTTTCACTTGCTCACCCTTTTCCCTTGTACATATGGACATATGGAGACCATATAGATATCCCTCAATGTATAACCAAAGATACTTTCTTACCATTGTGGATGATTACAGTTGATTTTTTTGGCCTTACTTCTTGAAATCAAAATCAGATGCTAGACCTATTATGCAAAGCTTTTATTAGTTTGTTTCTGTACACTTTATTGCTAAAATTAAGATCATAAGAACATGCAATGGTCAAGAGTTTAATGTGTCTGCTTTTTATGCTTCTCATGGCATTATACATCAAACAAGTTATGCTAACACTCAACAACAAAATGGGCTTGTAGAAAGAAAACATCAACATCTCCTTACTGTAGCAAAAGCCCTCAAATTTCAATCTCATCTCCCTTCTTCCTATGGGGGTTTCTGTGTTGAACAATCAGCCTACCTTATCAATATTATACCCACACCTGTTCTCAACAATCTTATGCCTTACCAGCTTTTATACAACTCACAACCTTTCTATAGTCACCTCAAAGTTTTTAGGTCCTGGCTTTTGGGAGTATTACACAGCCACACAGAGAAAAATTTGCGCCAAGTGCAAGGAGAAGTTTGTTCTTGGGTCTCTCTTATACTACTAAGGGTTACATTCTGCAAGATCTTGAAGCCAAAGATGTTTACATTTCCAGAGATGTGTCTTTCCATGAATATGTCTTTCCCTTTCCTACTGACACTTCTATGCATTCTCCTTCTTCTTAACCTTATGCTTCCACATCTGCCAATTTGAATGGCAACAGACCTTCTCTTTTATCTACACCATTCACTGACTTACCTACATATATGGATCCTCCTTCTGAGGATTCCATAGAAGCTCCCATTCCTCCTATCTCTACTCTATCTTCCTCTTAATTAGATGTTCACACTCCATCCTCCACAATTTCATCTCCCTTGTCTCCTATTCATGTGCCACCTGCTTCTCATAATCTTCCTCCTAGTGAACTTATCATTGAGTTACCGATTGCTCCCTTACTTGCTACTTCTTCACCATTCTCAACAGATGAGAGTACCTTGCCTGCCAGGTCCACACGGAATAAATGTGTTCCTGCTTACCGTAAAGACTATTATTGTAGCCAGATTTGCACTTCTTTCCATTCTCTTCATCAATATATGTCATATGATTCATTAGCTCCACTGCACAAAGCATATGCATTAAATCTCCTGCCTAGCAAGAAGCTATGAGCAATGAGCTTGCAGTATTAGAGGCCAACAACACATGGAGTGTTGCACACCTGCCAGTAGGTAAGACACCTATTAGGTGTAAATAGGTTTACAAAGTCAAGCTTAAGCGAGATAGTCAAGTGGAAAGATACAAATCCAGGCTTGTAGCAAAGAGGTATACCCAACAATATAGTGTAGATTATCAATACATTTTTTCTCCTGTGGCTAAGATGACTATAGTAAGAGTGATATTGGCACTTGCAGCAAAGCATCATTGGCATATTCATCAGTTTGATTTCAATAATGCTCTTCTTCATAGGGATCTTCATGAGACATTTACATGAGTCCACCTATTGGTATTATCCTGCCTCAGCCTGGCCTGGTGTGTATGCTTCAGAAATCTCTCTATGGCCTTAGACAAGCCAGTAGGAAATGAAATACCACTCTCACTAGATTTTTATTGGCTCAAGGTTTTTAGCAATCCAAATGTGGCTATACACTCTTCCTGAAGCATATTGGTCCTTCTCTCCTATGTTTGCTTGTTTATGTTGATGATATCATTGTCACTTGTGATAATGAGGGGTTATAGCAATGGTGACATGTGAGGTCCAATGGTTGTGTTCTTGTTAAAGGACTTAGGCATTGATGATCAAACACCCGTTGAAGTGTTATGCGACTGCAAAACTGCAATTTACATTTCGGAAAATACCATGTTTCATGAAAGAACAAAGCATATTAAGATTGATTGTCATGTTGTTAGCGACAAAATACAGGAGGAAATGCTGAAGTTGATGCCAATTCTAACAGAACTTCAATTAGCAGACTTGTTTACAAAAGCACTTGGCACATGAATATTTAATCAGCTGGCAGCATCACTAAGATTACAGAATTTGTATGCCAAGCCTAGCTTGCGGGGGTGTTAAAGATGCTGCAGAGGGTGACAAGCACCTTATTGATCCTAAGTTGTGATCCGTAGCAGCTGAGGTGTGCAGCGTTGGATCAAGGTTGGAATCAATTGTTGAGAAGCTTAGGTGTTAAGCTGGTAAACTGGTATCAATTGGGATTGTGGTTACAGCAGGGTTCCAGTGATTTTCAGTTGCAGCGGAGTTCCTGTGATTTTCGGATGAAGCTGCAACTACTTATAGCTTGAAGGAGGCGCAACTGAAGTAGGGACGTGTTGGAGCAAGAGGAAAAGACTGTTTTATTGCTGGCAGTTATATTATAAGCGGAGTTAGTTAGAGGGTGTTTTAGTAATTTCAGCATGCATTTGAACTATAAATTTGGGCGGTTAATGTAGTTATAGGAGAGTTCTTTCTTTCTTCTCCAATTATTTAAAAGGTTTCTTTCCTCCTCTCCTGATTTCATTCAATCGGATTGAATTGATGTTGTTTCATTGTCTTTGATTGCTGAACTTGTTGAATCATCATCATCATCATCATCATCCGGACCCAGTATATCCCAACGAATGCAAAAGCTATCGTTAGGGTCTGGGGAAGGTAAGTGGTAGGCATACAATACCTCTATCCCAAGGGATAGAGAGTCTGCTTCCAGTGAGGCCCCCGACTTTATATGTACCTGCATAAATGACATGATAATAGAGATACGTTGTACTAGTGTGTTAGTGAAGAAATTCAAAAAATACCAAAAAGGACTTTAGATATTAAAATACACATCACGCATATATGTTCATATAATGTAGAACAACGGTATAACATACGCAACCAAGTGGAAAGTCAACCTAAAGCGTAAATAGTGTCTACGCCTATCTATGTCCCTAAATATACTCTAAAGTGTCCCTATATATGACCTATACCTCGCTAACCTTAATCTTATGTCTCCATGACCTCCTATCCTGGACCATGTCCTCAGAGAGGTGCAAATCTAGTAGGTCGTGCCTTATCTGCTCATTCCAAGTCAGTTTGGGTCTGCCTTTACTCCTGTTTCCCTCTACAATAAGTCTTTCAATTGGTCTGTCCAACGCCATTGTCTGTCTCCGCTTGACATGCCCAAACCATCTCATTCTGCCCTCCCTTATCTAATCTGCTGTACTAGCCACGCCTAACCTTTCTCGAAACACCTTGTTTCTGATCCGGTCTAGCCTTGTATGCCCACACATCCATCTTAACATCTTCATCTCTGCTATTTCTATCTTCTGTAATTGTGACCTCTTGATGGCCCAGCAGTCTGTCCCATATAGCATTGCCGGTCGCACTGCTATCCTATAAAATTTTCCTTTTAATTTAGTTGGGAAAGTTTTGTCACACAGCACCCCTGAGGCCGCCCTCTATCTATAACAGCCTGCTTGAACTCGATGTGCCACATCATTATCTATGTCGCCATTCTGCTGCACAAATGATCCTAGGTACTTCAACTTACTTACCTGTGGTACCATTTGACCATCGATGGTGAGCTGGCTATCATCACTGTCTGCTACGCCGCTGAAGTCGCATTGCAGATACTCGGTCTTAGAATGGCTAATCTTTAAGCCTTTTCTCTCTAAAACACCTTTCCACTGCTTAGTCTCATACTCAAGGTATGTCTACTTTCTGCAACTAATACAATATCGTCAACAAAAAACATTCACCACGGAACTGCCTCCTGTATAGACTTTGACAACTCGTCAAGTACAACTGCAAAAAGAAATGGGCTCAATGCAGACCCTTGATGGAGACCGACCTCTACCGGAAAGAAGTCTGTATTCGCCACAGGCGTACGAACGGTTGTTTTTGTCCTACCATACATATCTCTAATTATGTCTATATACTTTATAGGATCTCTCTTGCATCCAGACTATCCCATATCAGGCTATGTGGCCCACTATCATACGCTTTTTCAAGATTTATGAAAACCATATGTAAATAGCGCTTCTTCTCCCTATACTTCTCCATCAATCTCCTGAGAATGTGTATTGCTTCCGTAGTTGACCTTGCTGGCATAAAACCAAATTGGTTCACCGTAACCTGAGTTTCTCTCCTAATTCGAGCGTCGATGAATCTACCCTCTTCTTCGTCACACAGGAAAGAGGAGAATTGTTGAAGACATATGTTATATGGTTTAATACATAGGCTGCTCAAATACCAGAGAAACAGACATGCTTTACACACGCGCTTTCGATAATGGGCTCCGGCCAGCTTATTGTGTAATTGAGATTTTTAACATAAACAAAGCAAAGATGTATCTACCCTCTTCTTCGTCACACAGGAAAGAGGAGAATTGTTGAAGACATATGTTATAAGGTTTAATACATAGTGTAGCGCCCCGCTCCCGAGCCCTAACATCGGGAACAGTGCACCCGCCGTATCTCACTAAGGAGAATACAAAGCGTCAAAACCAAAACAGATACACGTCAGCGGAAGTCAAAATTTAAAACCTCGAAATAATCATCGTCATAAATATCAATGTCTAGGCAAATCTAAATCCGATACAAATTTCAAATGTAGATATAACTAATTGTCTAAAGTACATAAACCTTGAGTATCGAAAATCATTATCTCAACTAAGCCCTCGAAAGTCTCATTGGAATGCCATCGACCTCAATATCTCCACTCTTGGTCATCCTCGGTATGCTAACTCAATCACCTGTCTATCTGCAAAACTGGTTGATGGAGGGGGGGGGGTGAGGGACATACATCGCCCAGCAAGTAATCCCACTATACTTACCATGGGATCATACACGGAGAAGCAAGTGTGACAACGATATATAGCAACATAAAATAATATCATGCTTCTCTTCGCAAGTAAATTTACAACTCTGTCCCTAACATCCAAAAGCAAATAGAGCAAATAGACCCAGCAAAGTACAAAACAAAGTCCAATTAAGTACGTTTACAAAGTCAACAAATAGACCGATGACCAAGTCAAATCAAACGACAACCAAGCAAAGGTTAGTCCAAGCTAAAACGTGATGCAATTTTTCAAAACAATGCAATGCCCATGTTCCAATGTCTCAAAACTAATGTTTTCAATATCCGTGTCCAATGTCCAAATCCAATGTCCATATCCGATTAAACCGATCCAAAAATCCACATAACCAAATCCGGTTTAATCGGTCCAAAGTCCAAAATCAAATGCAATGGCTATAGCACTTTCCCTGCAAGTGACTTATACCGTAAGACTTACGAATTGATTCCCCCAAAACCAAATATACTACAGACACCCTGTCCCAGACTAGGTCGTTACGTCTATAGCACCAAATATATGCCTTTGCACCCTGTCCCAGACTAGGTAGTTACGCTCAGGCCCAATATCTGCATACAGAAGCCCTGTCCCTGACGAGGTAGTTATATCTGCAGCAATCCAAATAGGCATACAGAAACCCTGTCCCTGACGAGGTAGTTACATCTGCAGCACTCGATAACCAAAACAGGAATCAACTCGGCTTGCCGATATATTTCCCTTGTAAGGGTGAATTTCTAAAGATATGCAAATGCAACTTTTCAAAACAATTTTCCAAGTACCAAAGTTAGTTCAATTTACCAAAAACAATTTACCAAATTCACTTAATCCAAGCAATAGTCCAATTAATTCCCAAAATTTACCATATAACTCCAAAATCCCAACGGACAATACGTACACATCTAGGTAATATGGAAATCACCTCTTAATAGTTAACCCATGAACAGCTCAGCCCTTATCCCTAAAATTTCGGCTACTGCCTCCAAAAATATTTTTAGCCGAGACCAAAGAATATGCATAACAATTTGCATGTATGTACACCCTTTATAGAAACAGTACAAGCCCATGCATCCATAATATAAAGCATCAATTATACTCCAAAATGTAGTATTAGTTGGCCAGCACTCAAGTTTCGGACCATTCACTTAACAGAAACTTCCTTCAATTTCACATGCACCCATACTTGCATATTATAAATATTCCCCCTGATTTCATGTGTGCAATAGGAATCTCAGCCGCGGCCTGGTTACTATCCCACATCGTCCAGTTAATATATGTATGTAAACCATGAATTCGGCTCAACATGTATACAAATTATACAAACAAGGTATGAACACAACTCTTATATATTGCATACACACAATTATGAATCGTAATCATATATACATATTTATATACACGCAATATAGCATATATTATCTTAATATAATTTTATATACAACTTCAAAGTCAACCCCCTTTTTCTCAAATGGCAGTGTACTGAATTTACCCTTTGAAACTTGTCCCAACCCACACTTTGCAATGCAACATCACTGTTTCACATATTATCCAATATACAGCAACATAAATGTCCATTGCCCTCTCTTTCACAAATTACCACACCGGGCAAATTTTCACAAAATCGTTGTTTTTCTTTTCTTAAAAAAAATAGTTTCAACACTATATAAATATATATCATATTTGCACTTACATGTACAGATATTAGCATGGGTTCGAGCACCTGACCGTCATTACCAAAGTTTACATTTATACATATACTTACACGGCACACACATACATGTAGACAACAATCTATTCAAACGCATATACTTATGCATGATCCAACTTTAACACGAACATAACGTATAAAACTTTCGAAAAACATAGCAAGTATAGGGAGATTACTTACATATCTCAATTTACTATACCGTATGATTGAATCTAGGGTTGTCCAAGACCGAAATTGATTTATCCCTTCACCTATGCACCCAGCCGATTCAAAAGAAAACAAATTGTTGTTGTTGCTTGCTTGTGGGAAAACTAGGCCTTGGATGGAAGCGCTGCACCTCTATTTGTTTCGCTCTCCAAGTATCACGGCTGTAAAAAGGGCAAAGGGAGGGCATCACTTTTATTTTATTTTATTTTTCCTTTAGCCTGCTGCTGGCCTAAGGATTACAACAAGACAAACATAATGTTTGATTTGTTGCTGGCTGAATGGTGGCTATGACAGGTGAAGAGGAAAATTTGTTGAGATCCTTTTTTTTCCAGCAGGGGGCGGCGGCGGCAGATTTAATATAAGGTGTGTGTATTAGTTTAGGTTCAGGTACTAAATAGATAGGTGTAAGTTTTAGATAACTAGGTATATTTTAACTAGAAATAAGATTCCTTCCATGTAAATTCTATCTTGGTTTACCTAATTGTATTTGGTTTATGACTTATCCTAATTTCAAAATTCTAACTAGGGTAGGATTTTATCATCTTTGTTTTATTTATTTTATTTTCTATTTCTACGGGCAGGGACGTAACACATAGGCTGCTCAAATACCAGAGAAACAGACATGCTTCACACACGCGCTTTCGATAATGGGCTCCGGCCAGCTTATTATGTGATGAAATAAATTTTTTGAAACATAAAAATACCCCGGAGTTGGCAACACTTCTGCAGAAACATGTCGAAATAGATGAAAAAAGCGTTTAAAATTGAAAGCAGAAAGGGACGAATATGAGCCCTGCGAGGACAGGGCGCAACCACCTCGGAACGAATATAAAAAGTGATCAAGGAAGAAATTCTAGAAGAGGTCCGGAAGCAAGAAAAATATTTCAAGAGCGGTTGGGACCCTAGTAAATAGTACACGATAGACTTCAGTACACGGAAGTTCGCTAAAAGTGTCTCTATCGCATGTCTTAGCTCAAGTGCAACATCTTAAAATACTGAACAAACCCCCATCTATGTGGTCCTCTTCGGAAAGAAGGAACATGCATAGATGGTGTCAATTTCATGCGAAGAGGGGTCATGACACAGAGAAATGTGATGCATTGAGAAAAGAAATTGAGGCAGCTATTTGGAAGGGTATGCTTGCTGAATTTATTGATGAGACCAGGTAAAGGAGAATAGAGGCCAAGCAGCAAAGGCAGGGCCAGTGCAAAATAATTCCCTGGAACCAGATTGACAACAGCAACAAGCTCTCGGAGGGCCCTGTTGGAGAAATTGAAATGGGTGAATGAGAAATTAATTCTCAAAGTGGATGGAAAACGCGGTTTCACGGTTACGTTTAAACAAAACGCGGTTAAGTTTGATAAGGCGTTCGGTTTATGGTTTAAATCGAACGATTGTTTAAATCTGATTCAAACGGTATCCTTCGATATAAGATAAGATCAATCTGGTTTGATCTAACGGTGGCAGGGAAGGCAGCTTTAATCTAACGGCTGAGATTTAAACTGTCCTAACCACCCCAACCGAATGTGGTTTCCATCTAACGCTCCAGGTTTAAAGCTGCTAATCTATCTTCAATCCAAAGGCTGAGATTAAACCTTCCTAATCTAGATAGGAGGTTTTCATCTAACGGCCTAAATCAAACTTTGATTTTGATCCAACGATCACGGTACCTTGTTCTTCAACTGACTCCCCTATATAAAGAGGGCTAAGGGTGCATTTATTCACACACCTTGCTCTAGCATTTTATAGCATTCTGCATTCATAGCATTCGAGGCTTGCATCACGTCCGGGAGAAGTCAGGACATTCAAAGGTTCGAAGTAGTTCAAGTTCAGCAGTGACGCTCAACTGAACAGGTACCCGTTGTATCCTGGGAGACGATTGCTCACACCGGTTGGGCACAGTATACCGGAGCAATAAGTCTTAAGGACAGAGTCCTCGACTCGCCCCGGGTTTGATTATTTTTGTATTGTTCATATGCACACATTGAACGACTGCGTCTTGGTACAGGATTGATTGTCTCCAACAATCTTAAGACGTATTTTTATTCAATTACTTCTGTACCATTTTTTCGCAAAGGCAATGTTCATACTGATTTGCAGTCTACTTCTACTCCTTTCTTAAATCTGATTCTGTTCTGATCTATACGTTTTGATCAACTGAACAGAAATCTGATGGAGAACGCTAGCTCTGCCTCCGTTCATGGCGTAGACATTCAGAGCTCTGCTCCAATTGCACCAACTGCTGGGGTGCCAAGACATGCTCCTCCTGCACAGGGTCCTGCAGTGGCCCAAGTGGAGAAACCGGAGAAGTTCAGTGGAAGCTTCTTCAAACGTTGGCAGCAGAAGATGCTGTTCTTCTTGACTACTGTGGGGTTGGCGAACTTCCTAACTGAGGACCCGCCTATGGTGGATCCGCTGGAGGACCAAACCCAGAATATGCAAAACCAACATTTTGTTGAAACTTGGAATCAATAATTATGTTTGTTTGAGCCATATTCTGAGTTGTTTGGACAACTCCTTATATGGTTTATACTGCACGTATAAAACCGCAAAGTCTTTGTGGTAGGCTTTGGAAAAGAAATACCGTACGGAAGATGCCGGCACTAAGAAATTTATTGTTGGCAAATTCCTGGATTTCAAAATGTCTGATTCTCGCACTGTTGTTCCTCAAGTTGAGGAACTTCAGACGTTGGTTGCCGAGATGGAAGAGGAGGGCATGTTGCTCAGTGAATCTTTCGTCGTGGCTGCAGTGATTGAGAAGCTACCTCTTCCGTGGAGGGAATTCAGAAGCTATCTCAAACACAAGAGAAAGGAGATGACATTAGAAGATCTAATTGTTCGACTCCGCATTGAGGAGGACAATCGTAGATCTGAGAGAGCGCCACAATCTAGCTCTGGTCAAGCTAAGGCCCATGTTGCTGAGGCCAAGAAAAAGAAAGGCCAACTCGGGGTGAACAAGAAAAGCAAGCAGATCGCCAAGAAGTTCACCGGGAAATGCTACAACTGTGGCATTCAGGGGCATGTCAGCAATGAATGCAGAAAGCCCAAGAAGAAGCAAACCAAGGCAAAGGCCAACATAGTCGATGCATTGGATGATCTGAATCTCTGTGCGGTAGTCTCAGAGTGCAATACTGTGGGGAATGTACGTGAGTGGTGGCTTGATACTGGCGCCACTAGACATGTTTGCTCCAGCAGAGAGATGTTCATGGAATACCAGCCCAGGAACGATGAACAACTTTACATGGGAAACTCGGTCTCTTCGAAGATTGAAGGTGAGGGCAAAGTTGTTCTGAAGCTCACCTCAGGGAAGCATCTGACTCTGCAGAATGTGCTGCACGTCCCTGATATTCGGAAGAATTTAGTATCTGGATCTCTTCTTGTCATGCATGGTTTTAGACTAGTGTTAGAGTCTAATAAAGTTATTCTTTCGAAAAATGGCATGTACTTGGGGAAGGGGTACTTGTCGAATAGGATGTTTAAATTGAATGTCATCACTATTGTACCCAAAAGAGATTTGTCCGCAGAGGCTAATAAAATTGCTTCATCTTCTGCTTGCATGCTTGAGTCTTCTTGTTTATGGCATTTTCGTTTAGGACATGTTAATTACAAGTCAATACAACGTATGAGTAATCTTGACTTATTGCCCAAACTGGACTTTAATAATAAAGAAAAATGTCAAATATATGTTGAAGCGAAGATGGCAAAGGCGCCATTTCCTTCAATAGAAAGGAACACTGAACCTTTGAATTTAATTCATACCGATGTGTGTGATTTAAAATTTGTGCAAACGAGAGGTGGTAAAAAGTATTTTATAACTTTTATCGACGATTACACACGATACTGTTATGTATATTTGCTAAGCAGCAAAGACGAGGCCCTTGATGCTTTCAAAGATTATAAAAATGAAGTTGAGAATCAACTTAGCAAACGAATTAAAACAATTCGAAGTGATAGAGGTGGCGAATATGATACACCGTTTAATGAATTCTGTTCAGAACATGGCATTATTCATCAAACGACTGCACCATATTCACCTCAATCGAATGGTATTGCTAAACGCAAGAACCGTACTCTAAAAGAGATGATGAATGCTATGTTGATAAGTTCGGGTTTACCTCAGAACTTGTGGGGGGAAGCAATCCTCTCAGCCAACGTCATTTTAAACAGAATTCCATCTAAGAAGATGGATGTAACCCCTTTCGAGCTTTGGAAAGGCTACAAGCCTAGTTACAAATACTTGAAAGTGTTGGGGTGTCTGGCGAAGGTTGCTGTTCTTAGACCAAGGCAGGTGAAAATTGGGCCTAAAACGGTTGATTGCATATTCATCGACTATGCAACTAACAGTAGTGCATATCGGTTCTTGGTGTACAAGTCGGATATTCTTGACATACATGAAAACGTTGTCATGGAGTCAAGGAATGCAGTGTTCTTTGAAGATGTCTTTCCAAGGAAAGACAAAATTCAAGAAGAAACAAGATTTGGTAACCGAATGCGTGAGGCAACTCCTCAAGGAGATGAGGAGCTTCGTCAAAACAAGCGTGCCAGAATGCCAACTTCGTTTGGACCGGATTTTCTAACCTATATGGTAGAAAATGAGCCAAGGAACTTTTCCGAGGCTATGTCTACTCCAGAAGCTCCATTCTGGAAAGAGGCAGTCGACAGTGAAATAGACTCAATTCTTCAAAATCACATTTGGGAGTTGGTTGACCTTCCACCTGGAAGTAAACCACTTGGTTGCAAGTCGGTTTTCAAGAAGAAACTGAAAGAAGATGGGTCTATTGAAAAGTATAAAGACAGGTTGGTAGCTAAAGGCTATCGACAAAAGGAAGGCTTTGACTTTTTTGACACCTACTAACCAGTGACTAGGATCACTTCTATAAGGATGCTAGTGTTACACCCCGTGACTTTTAAGCACGATTTTCAATACTTAGAGGTCAACCTTAAATACAACTTAATTAATTTTGTAGGTTATGAGACTTAGTCACCTAAAACATAGAAGAATAAGAAAGAAGGGTTCAAAATAGAATTAAAGGTAATTAATAGAAATTACCTAAAAGGTCCCAACTAGGAGATAGGGGGAGTTATAGAAATTTAGTATAACTCCCCATCTCAGCATAAGGGGACGTTTTCCACACCAAAGAGAAGAGGGAAAACCGCAAGAAAAAGAGAGAGAAGAGAAAAGGAAAGGAAGAAGAAGAAGAGAAGAAGGAAAGGAAGGAAAAGGCCATTCTAGGTTCAATTCTTATCAAGGTTCTGCAGTAAATCCGTAAGGTTAACTAGAAACCAAGGCAAGTAATCTTTCTATACGCTTTACGTAAATTTTGATACTTAAGGCCCTATGTTCTTACAAAGAGAAAACATGAATCACACATTTGTATTCTTGTCTTGTCTATCTTAAATGCTTTGCTATATGTAAGTCTTGTTGCTAATTGTGTAAAGTCTTGCTCTTTGGGCCATATTTCTGAAAACAGTTGTGTGGTGCTTTATTGTTTGTCAATCATGCCCATAAAAGTGTATATTTTGACGTGCTTATTGTCTTGCTCTACTCTTATGTTGATTGTCTACACTTAGACGTTGAGAGTAAGTGCAGGAAATTGAGAGATGAGTGATGACATTGCTGTAGTCTTGTTTTGTTGGGAAAGTTGATGAGACCTTTTGAAGGTTGTGAATGATTGAAGGCTAGAGTGGATATTGCTAGGCATGACTAGGCATCAATTCATGTTTAGATGTGTGTTAAGTAAGATGAATCTAGATGTTAAGATGGATCTTTAAGTGTTGAAAATGGAAGGGTTGAAGAAGGAGGGTGTTGGAGAGGAAGTTACTGCAGAAAAACTGCAGTTTGGCATCGTCAAAACACTTCGAACGCCTACATTAGGCGCTCTATGTCACATTAGGCGCCTAATGTAGCGTTCAATGTGTCCTGAAGCTTTCCCGTACAGAAAAACTGCAATTTAGAACCGTCAGAACACTTCGAACACCTACATTAGGCGCTTTATGTCACATTAGGCGCCTAATGTAGCGTTCAATGTGTCCTGAATCATCCCCGAACACTTCGAACGCCTAGTATAGGCGCTTTAAGTCACTATAGGCGCTTCATGTAGCGTTCCAACTGTACTGGAAGTCTTTTTGACCCTTTAGGCGCCCTATGTATGTGTAGTAACTTTATACACTTCTTTTGAACATAAAATGCAAGGGTATTTGAGGTGCAATTGAGGTGTAGATGGTAAGTTTGATTAAGAAAGCATAAGATTGAATTACAAGTGAATAAGTGAGACGAACAGACTTGACAAAATACGAACAGGGAGTGTTTGAGGTGCAAGACCGTATACTTGATATGCAAGATGTATGTGTGTGTGTTACATGTTGATTTGAAGCTACTTGTTCATCCTGAATCATGACATGGGCACTTGCATTTGATTTGAGATTTGCTTTGCAAAAGAACATGTGACTACAAGAAACGTTTAAAGTTTTCGAAAGACAAAATGGCTGCTGGTTGATCGCAGGGTATAAAAGTCACGCCTGCGAAAGCAGGGTATAAAAGCGTGATCTGTGAATCAACAGCAGGGTATAAAGTATTTTATGGAGCCGTGGACCTATCAGCACAGAAAATAAAGTTATTTTATAGGGCCGTGGACCTATCAGCACGGAAAATAAAGTTATTTTATGGGGCCGTGGACCTTTCAGCACGAATACATGATATATGTAATGGGGCCGTGGACCTTTCAGCACGAGGTATAAAGTTATATGTTATGGGGCCGTGGACCTTTCAGCACGGGGTATAAAGTTATGTTTGCTGTGGACTGATCACCCACATGGTATAAAGTTCTGCTACGCGAAGAATATGATATGTAAAGTGATGAAATGTTTTGTGAAATGACATGCATGACATGTTTATGAAAGAAGACATATGCATGGGTGTTGTGTGTGATTTTAAAGAAGTACATGCATCATGATACACGAAGCATAAGACTTGACATGCAAGAAACGTGGTTGGTCTATGATTTGCTTATGAGATACGTTGTTTTAATACATGTTGGTTCTCGTATTTGTGTACATATTTGTGCTTTATCTGTTTGAGGAATTCTTATTAAGATGCTATTTGCTAACCCGAGCGTCTTATTTTTGGGCAATGCATTTATACACTGGTGACTCGACGTGTGTGATTCCGTAAGGTGTATAGACGGGTTACTTGCTGGCGATAATTTCGTTAAGAACAATTACTCTGTTCCTTTTCAGGTGAGCCTGAATATGAGTTGATATTTATTGAAGACGACGACAAGTGGGCTCAATGGGATGATGGACATAGGAATAGATAGATGCTGGACTACTTTATTTCAGTTTGGAAAACTCTTTTGTTGTTATGTTGATCTAAAACTTATGTTGGCGAGAGGAACAAACATCTTTTATTTCCGCTGCAGTTTGTGTTGTATTATTGATGATGAAGGTTTAAATATTTTGACGTTTCCGCTGGTTTTTATCTTACATTATGAAGGATGTACGCTTGATCTGCTTGACGCTTCGTAGTTCTCATAGTAGGCTACGGCGGGTGCACTGGTTCCGATGACTGTATCAGGCCAGAGCGCTACAGGTGGTATCAGAGACTAGGCTTCAGATCTATCTCGGAAACTTAGGTTCATGATCTTTTAGACACCTAAGCTATGATTCTCCTTTAAGGTTGATCTTTAGTTATAAGTGTTGATCTCTTTAGTGGTTAAGTATGATATGGGTTGGGTGTGTGCGAGCGCGTCTTATTATCTAACTTTGTATTAATAGTTGTACTACACACCTCACCTATTAGTACGTATTCGAGCCTTCGGTAACCCTTGTATTTACTGAATGCTAATGCAATGTTGACCTTTTCAGAGAAATATGCCTCCAAGAAGAGATAACACAGGCAACTCTGGCAATGGACAGGAGAACCAGCCACCACAAGTTGTTTTACCCCAGGTACTCACTGATGCACTGACGGTGATTGCACAAGGGTATGTGCAACAGCATCAGCCTCCGCCTCCACCACCGCCACAGCATAACATTAGGTTCTTTTATGGAGAGATGAGGAAGATGAGGGTACCGGAGTTTTGTGGAAGTACTGATCCGGAGGAGGCTCAGCACTGGTTGGCTGAGGTGGAGAAATGTTTTCGGCTAGTGCAAGTACCGAATGAGATAAAGGTTGAGGTGGCCACACCCCTTCTAAGTGGCAAGGCTGGCGAATGGTGGGAAGGAATGGTGTTGAGAATGACCCCACCAATCTCTTGGACACAGTTTTGTGATGTTTTCCTGAAGTACTACGTTCCGGAGACTGCGATATTGGATAAGATAAGAGCATTTGCCAGATTGGAGCAAGGAAGGATGACGGTGTCGGAGTATGCAGATCGTTTTCATGCTTTGGGTAAGTTTGCCCCTGCGATCATGTCTGATAATCGTCTTAAGATGACGAAGTTTGAGAGGGGTTTGGACTCGAGGATACAATCGGCGATAGTGAATGCAGGGATGAAAACTTAGGATATGCTAGATGCGTGTTTTCGTGTGGAGAGTGATTTCCGCCGAGTAGCGGCAAGAGCAGCTAGCGCTGGAGGGTCGGATAGAGGCAAGAGGCCAAGAGATGATGTGCGAGTTGGTGGAAGACCCGGACGTTGGGTCAAGATTCTGAAGAGAGGCCCGGTTGGAAACTTTTAGAGAACCCCACCCCAGAACCCGGTGGCCCAGCAGGCTATAGGAGTATGTCCACACTGTAACAGGAACCACGTCGGAGAGTGTAGGAAAGTGGCTGGAGCATGTTTTCGATGCGGTCAAGTGGGCCATATGATTAGAGACTGTCCGGAGATGAAGAAGAATAATCCTGGAGAGGCGGCTCAACAGCCAAGAGTGAAGCATCGAGCAAATGCTCGTGTACATTTAATGACAGACACGGATGTGCAGGAGGCTACCGATGTAGTAGCAGGTGCGATTTTAGTAAATAAGGTACCTGCCAATGTGCTCTTTGATAGCGGCGCGAGCCACTCCTTTGTAGCAAAGAGATTTACTAAGCACCTTGGCAGTTTGCCTGAATGGTTAGAAACTCCGTACCGCGTTCAAGCGGCCGGTGATCAGATTATGGTTTCATACCAACAGTATCGAGATTGCGAATTGGAGTTTAAAGGACAAACATTCCCCGCCACACTGATCCCTATTCAGATGTATGACTTTGACGTCATATTAGGAATGGACTGGTTAGCCAAGAATCACGCTAATATTGATTGTCGATTGAAGCAAGTGACAATCAAGAATGCTAAGATGGAGGAGGTAATATTTCAAGGAGATGCGAAACGAAAGAAGGTACCCAAAAAGGTGTACGTGTCGGTTGCATAAGCGCGCAAGGCATTAAGGAAAGGTGCTGAGGGATTTCTAGTGTATGCCATGGATGTTACCAAGGAGGTATCGCCTATTGAGCAAATTCCAGTAGTCAACGAATTTCCTGATGTGTTTCCGGAAGATTTACCAGGAGTACCACCCCCGAGAGAAGTCGAATTTGAGATCAACTTGATTCCAGGGACAGAACCTATTTTTGAAGCTCCTTATAGAATGGCTCCGGCAGAATTGAGAGAGTTGAAGGAACAACTGCAGGAGTTATTGGACAAGAAGTTTATCCGCCCTAGTGTATCGCCTTGGGGAGCACCTGTTTTGTTTGTAAAGAAGAAGGATGGTAGCATGAGGCTTTGTATCGATTATAGAGAGTTGAATAAAGTTACCATCAAGAATAAGTATCCCCTTCCGCGAATCGAAGATTTATTTGATCAGCTCAAAGGTGCCAAGATCTTCTCAAAAATCGATCTCCGATCAGGGTATCATCAGTTGCGAGTGAAGGCCGAAGACATCGCGAAGACAGCCTTCCGCACAAGATATGGCCACTATGAGTTTTTGGTGATGCCGTTTGGATTGACAAATGCCCCCGCAGCTTTTATGGATCTTATGAATACCATCTTTCGAGAACAGTTGGACAAATTTGTTGTGGTATTCATAGATGATATTCTGGTGTATTTCCCTGACGAACAAACTCACGCTGATCATTTGAGAACCGTTCTAGGTATTCTGAGGCAGAAACAACTATATGCTAAGTTTAGCAAGTGTGAGTTTTGGTTAAGAAGTGTGGCTTTCTTGGGTCATGTGATATCAGAAGAGGGGATTGCTGTTGACCCGAAGAAGGTGGAAGCCATAACTGAATGGCCTAGACCTACCAATGTCACCGAAGTGCGAAGTTTCTTGGGTCTAGCAGGTTATTACAGAAAATTTGTTGAGGGATTCTCGAGAATTGTCGTACCTCTCAGTCGCTTTACTCAAAAGAAGTCCAAGTTTGAGTGGACGGCGGAATGCGAGCAAAGTTTCACGGAGCTTAAGAAGAGATTAACGACAGCTCCAGTATTTGCTCAACCCTCTGGAACGGATGGATTTGTGATTTATAGTGATGCGTCAAAGAACGGGTTAGGTTGTGTTTTAATGCAAAATGAACGAGTCATCGCGTATGCCTCAAGACAGCTAAAGCCTTATGAACAAAACTATCCCACACATGATCTGGAACTTGCCGCGGTTGTGTTCGCCTTGAAGATTTGGCGGCATTATTTGTATGGAGAGAAGTGCGCGATATTCACGGATCATAAGAGTCTAAATTATTTGTTCTCACAGAAGGAATTGAATATGAGGCAGCGGAGATGGTTGGAATTGCTAAAAGACTATGACCTAACTATTCATTATCACCCGGGAAAGGCTAATAAGGTAGCCGACGCCTTAAGTAGGAAGTCCAGCCATGCGCGGCAATCACCATTGGAAAGAGAGATGGAGGAGTTTGGTTTGGATTTGATTGACTCTACAGTGAACGTTTTGACAACATTGACTATCACACCGAGTTTGATTGATCGGATAAAGGAGGCTCAAAAGGAAGACAAGGCTCTAAGTGAGATAATGGAAAGGGTGAAACATAGTCAAGTTGAAGGATTTCGGACCAAGGAGGATGGGAGCTTATGGTTTAGGGAAAGATTATGCGTGCCGGATGTTGACGAACTTAGGAAGGAAGTTTTACAGGAAGCTCATAATTCGAGGTTATCAATACATCCCGGTAGCACCAAGATGTATAGAGATCTCAAGCGATACTATTGGTGGTCTGGGATGAAAAGACATATTGCGGAATTCATAGAGAGGTGTTTGGTGTGTCAACAAGTCAAAGCGGAACACCAACGACCCGGTGGATTGTTGATGCCGTTGGAAATTCCGGAGTGGAAATGGGAACATGTCACAATGGATTTTGTAGCTGGATTACCAAAGACAAGAAGTGGATGTGACATGATTTGGGTTATCGTGGATCGTTTAACAAAGTCTGCCCATTTCCTCCCCGTTTCAAGTGAATCACCTCTTGATAAATCAGTGAGCTTGTATATGGATAGTATTGTTAGCTTGCATGGAGTTCTGGTAAGTATAGTGTCCGACCAAGATTCACGGTTCACATCTAAGTTTTGGACAGCATTTCAGGAAGCCATGGGTATAGAATTAAGGTTGAGTACGGCGTATCATCCCCAAACTGATGGACAGTCCGAGCGGACTATTCAAACCTTGGAAGATATGCTAAGGACTTGCGTGTTGGACTTTAAAGGGAGTTGGGATGGAATGGTAAAGCTGATGGAATTTTCTTATAACAATAGTTATCACAGCGCAATTGACATGGCTCCTTTTGAGGCGTTGTACGGAAGGAAGTGTAGGTCCCCAGTTTATTGGGACGAAGTGGGTGTGAGAACTATCACGGGACCTGAACTATTGGAGAAAACGTTAGAGAAGGTGAAAGTTATCCAGGAAAGACTCAAGGCGGCTCAGGATCGCAGCAAGAGTTGGACAGATTCCAAACGACGACCATTGGAATTTGATGTGGGTGAAAAAGTTTATTTGAAGGTATCACCTACGAAGGGCGTCATGAGGTTTGGAGTAAAAGGCAAGTTAAGCCCTCGTTTTATTGGTCCTTATGAAATACTTGAGAAGGTAGGAGCCTTGGCATATAGGTTGGTATTACCTCCGGTATTGGCGCAAGTTCACAATGTGTTCCACGTGTCACAATTAAGGAAGTACGTGGCGGATCCAAGTCATGTACTTGAAGCTCAACCGTTGGAACTCAAGGACGATGTTACATATGAGGAGGTACCCGTGAAAATTGTGGACCGAAAGGATCAAGTGTTGAGGAAGCGAGTGATCCCTTATGTAAAGGTCCAGTGGAGCAATCACACGGAACGTGAAGCCACTTGGGAGCTCGAAGAACAAATGCGGGAGAAGTATCCTCAGCTCTTCGACTAAGGTACGTAAGTTTCGAGGACGAAACATTTTGTAAGGGGGGTGGAATGTTACACCCCGTGACTTTTAAGCATGATTTTCAATACTTAGAGGTCAACCTTAAATACAACTTAATTAATTTTGTAGGTTATGAGACTTAGTCACCTAAAACATAGAAGAATAAGAAAGAAGGGTTCAAAATAGAATTAAAGGTAATTAATAGAAATTACCTAAAAGGTCCCTACTAGGAGATAAGGGGAGTTATAGAAATTTAGTATAACTCCCCATCTCAGCATAAGGGGACGTTTTCCACACCAAAGAGGAGAGGGAAAACCGCAAGAAAAAGAGAGAGAAGAGAAAAGGAAAGGAAGAAGAAGAAGAGAAGAAGGAAAGGAAGGAAAAGGCCATTCTAGGTTCAATTCTTATCAAGGTTCTGCAGTAAATCCGTAAGGTTAACTAGAAACCAAGGCAAGTAATCTTTCTATACGCTTTACGTAAATTTTGATACTTAAGGCCCTATGTTCTTACAAAGAGAAAACATGAATCACACATTTGTATTCTTGTCTTGTCTATCTTAAATGCTTTGCTATATGTAAGTCTTGTTGCTAATTGTGTAAAGTCTTGCTCTTTGGGCCATATTTCTGAAAACAGTTGTGTGGTGCTTTATTGTTTGTCAATCATGCCCATAAAAGTGTATATTTTGACGTACTTATTGTCTTGCTCTACTCTTATGTTGATTGTCTACACTTAGACGTTGAGAGTAAGTGCAGGAAATTGAGAGATGAGTGATGACATTGCTGTAGTCTTGTTTTGTTGGGAAAGTTGATGAGATCTTTTGAAGGCTGTGAATGATTGAAGGCTAGAGTGGATATTGCTAGGCATGACTAGGCATCAATTCATGTTTAGATGTGTGTTAAGTAAGATGAATCTAGATGTTAAGATGGATCTTTAAGTGTTGAAAATGGAAGGGTTGAAGAAGGAGGGTGTTGGAGAGGAAGTTACTGCAGAAAAACTGCAGTTTGGCATCGTCAGAACACTTCGAACGCCTACATTAGGCGCTCTATGTCACATTAGGCGCCTAATGTAGCGTTCAATGTGTCCTGAAGCTTTTCCGTACAGAAAAACTGCAATTTAGAACCGTCAGAACACTTCGAACACCTACATTAGGCGCTTTATGTCACATTAGGCGCCTAATGTAGCGTTCAATGTGTCCTGAATCATCCCCGAACACTTCAAACGCCTAGTATAGGCGCTTTAAGTCACTATAGGCGCTTCATGTAGCGTTCCAACTGTACTGGAAGTCTTTTTGACCCTTTAGGCGCCCTATGTATGTGTAGTAACTTTATACACTTCTTTTGAACATAAAATGCAAGGGTATTTGAGGTGCAATTGAGGTGTAGATGGTAAGTTTGATTAAGTAAGCATAAGATTGAATTACAAGTGAATAAGTGAGACGAACAGACTTGACAAAATACGAACAGGGAGTGTTTGAGGTGCAAGACCGTATACTTGATATGCAAGATGTATGTGTGTGTGTTACATGTTGATTTGAAGCTACTTGTGCATCCTGCATCATGACATGGGCACTTGCATTTGATTTGAGATTTGCTTTGCAAAAGAACATGTGATTACAAGAAAGGTTTAAAGTTTTCGAAAGACAAAATGGCTGCTGGTTGATCGCAGGGTATAAAAGTCACGCCTGCAAAAGCAGGGTATAAAAGCGTGATCTATGAATCAACAGAAGGGTATAAAGTATTTTATGGGGCCGTGGACCTATCAGCACGGAAAATAAAGTTATTTTATGGGGCCGTGGACCTATCAGCACAGAAAATAAAGTTATTTTATGGGGTCGTGGACCTTTCAGCACGGATACATGATATATGTAATGGGGCCGTGGACCTTTCAGCACGGATATATGATATATGTAATGGGGCCGTGGACCTTTCAGCACGGGGTATAAAGTTATATGTTATGGGACTATGGACCTTTCAGCACGGGGTATAAAGTTATGTTTGCTGTGGACTGATCACCCACAGGGTATAAAGTTCTGCTACGGGAAGAATATGATATGTAAAGTGATGAAATGTTTTGTGAAATGACATGCATGACATGTTTATGAAAGAAGACATATGCATGGGTGTTGTGTGTGATTTTAAAGAAGTACATGCATCATGATACACGAAGCATAAGACTTGACATGCAAGAAACGTGGTTGGTCTATGATTTGCTTATGAGATACGTTGTTTTAATACATGTTGGTTCTCGTATCTGTGTACATATTTGTGCTTTATCTGTTTGAGGAATTCTTATTAAGATGTTATTTGCTAACCCGAGCGCCTTATTTTTGGGCAATGCATTTATACACTGGTGACTCGACGTGTGTGATTCCGTAAGGTGTATAGAGGGGTTACTTGCTGGCGATAATTTTGCTAAGAACAATTACTCTGTTCCTTTTCAGGTGAGCCTGAATATGAGTTGATATTTATTGAAGACGACGGCGAGTGGGCTCAATGGGATAATGGACATGGGAATAGATAGATGCTGGACTACTTTATTTCAGTTTGGAAAACTCATTTGTTGTTATGTTGATCTAAAACTTATGTTGGCGAGAGGAACAAACATCTTTTATTTCCGCTGCAGTTTGTGTTGTATTATTGATGATGAAGGTTTAAATATTTTGACGTTTCCGCTGGTTTTTATCTTGCATTATGAAGGATGTACGCTTGATCTGCTTGCGCTTCGTAGTTCTCATAGTAGGCTACGACGGGTGCACTGGTTCCGATGACTGTATCGGGCCGGGGCGCTACAGCTAGTTTCAATTGCTGCAGTCTATAACTTGGAAATCTATCAGGTGGATGTGAAGACTGTTTTTCTGAATGGTGAGTTGGATGAAGAAATCTATATGGAACAACCCGAAGGGTTTGTGGTTCCAGGACAAGAGTCTAAGGTTTGTAGACTCGTTAAATCATTTTACGGACTTAAGCAAGCGCCTAAACAGTGGCACTTGAAGTTTGATCAAGCTATGCTAGCTAATGTTTCAAGATCAATGAGTGTGACAAATGTGTCTATATGAAGAGCACACAGAATGCATATGTAATAGTTTGTCTCTATGTAGATGACATGCTAATCATGGGGAGTACTCGGGACATAATCTTAAACACAAAGAAGATGTTGACGAGGAACTTCGATATGAAGGATATGGGAGTTGCCAATGTTATTCTAGGAGTTAAAATTTCTAGGATGACCGAGGGACTCGTACTGTCACAAACTCACTATATTGAGTCTGTTCTAAAACGGTTTAATATGGTTGATGTGAAACCAGTAAAGGCCCCGCTTGACTTAAGTGTACACTTAAAGAAAAATCAAGGCGAACCTATAGCTCAGTTGAAATACTCTCAGGTAATCGGGAGTCTGATGTACATAACGAATTGTACAAGACCAGACTTAGCTTGTTCAGTAAACAAGTTGAGCAGGTTTACCAGTAATCCAAGTGATGATCATCGGAAAGCTCTTAACAGAGTGATGAGGTATCTGAAATACACAATGAATCTTGGACTACGTTACACGAGATATCCAGCAGTATTAGAAGGATATTGCGATGCAAATTGGACATCAGACAGTAAGGACTCGAATTCCACCAGTGGATACGTGTTCACTGTTGGTGGTGCTGCTGTGTCGTCGAAATCCACGAAACAAACATGCATAGCTCGGTCCACTATGGAAGCTGAGTTCATAGCGTTGGACAAAGCTGGGGAAGAGGCTGAGTGGCTTCGGAATTTCCTAGAGGATATTCCTTGCTGGCCTAAGCCGATTGCTCCTATTAGCATACACTGTGATAGTCAGTCAGCTATAGGACGTGCTCAAAGCAACATTTACAATGGTAAGTCACGACACATACGTCAAAGACATAACACCATTAAACAGTTGATATCTAATGGCGTGATTTCCATTGATTATGTAAAATCAATGGAGAATCTTGCGGATCCGCTTACAAAAGGCTTGCCTAGAGATCAGATGTCAAGATTGACAAACGGAATGGGGCTAAAGCCTATAATGCAAGAATCTTTGTAACGGTAACCCAACCTTGTTGACTGGAGATCCCAGAATCTTAGTTCAATGGGACAACTAAGTTACGAAGCTTCAGTGAGCACTTACTCATTCCGTCACATAAAAGTGCTGTCTGCAGAGAATGTTTAGGGTAAGCTAAAGCTTTTAATGATGTCCTATATCTTGATGCGTCAAGCAGAGTATTGCAGAATACTCTTGATAGGAATCACCTATGTAAGTGTGAAGTGGGGCCGCTTCTATGAGAAAGTCTAAGAGGCAACATTTCTCTAAAACACTTTCTGAAACCAGGTTGTTCATGGCCAAAACGAACACAACCATGAGAACCAAAAGGGTGTTAAAGAAAATGTTGTGTGAGTATCATTGTCTAGGTTCACAACAAAGGCTGGCTAGTTCAAGACATCAAGTCACTATTTAGCCAAGTGAATCCGATGGTACATCACTATGAAATGTTCAAAGCCAGAAGCTACCTCTTCTGATGCAATATTTTCTCGTCTGACTTCTCCTTAGAGTCTGCATATGCATTTGCATTAATTTCCATTCATGTGGGGGATTGTTGGAGAAATTGAAATGGATGAATGAGAAATTAATTCTCAAAGTGGATGGAAAATGCGGTTGCACGGTTACGTTTAAACAAAACGCGGTTAAGTTTGATAAGGCGTTCGGTTTATGGTTTAAATCGAACAGTTGTTTAAATCTGATTCAAAAGGTATCCTTCGATATAAGATAAGATCAATCTGGTTTAATCTAACGGTGGCAGGGAAGGCAGCTTTAATCTAACGGCCGAGATTTAAACTGTCATAACCACCCCAACCGAATGTGGTTTCCATCTAACGCTCGAGGTTTAAAGCTGCTAATCTATCTTCAATCCAAAGGCTGAGATTAAACCTTCCTAATCTAGATAGGAGGTTTTCATCTAACGGCCTAAATCAAACTTCGGTTTTGATCCAACGGTCACGGTACCTTGTTCTCCAACCGACTCCCCTATACAAAGAGGGCTAAGGGTGCATTTATTCACACACCTTACTCTAGCATTTCATAGCATTCTGCATTCATAGCATTCGAGGCTTGCATCACGTCCGGGAGAAGTCAGGACATTCGAAGGTTCGAAGTAGTTCAAGTTCAGCAGTGCCGCTCAAGTGAACAGGTACCCGTTGTATCCTGGAAGACGATTGCTCACACCGGTTGGACACAGTATACCGGAGCAATACGTCTTAAGGACAGAGTCCTCGACTCGCCCCGGGTTTGATTATTTTTGTATTGTTCATATGCACACATTGAACGACTGCGTCTTGGTACAGGATTGATTGTTTCCAACATGCCCTTCAAGGAGATCAATTATATATTAGGATGTCCAACCTGAGGTGGATATACTCATAATGCATGTAGAAGGCACACGCGTAGAGCTTACAACAAAACACAAGTGTGGAAGAACCAGTGGTGAAAAAATTAAAACCACCGACAGAGATTTCGTATTCTAATAAAGATCTCGTGCCCAAATATGGACATCAAGATGAAGGTTTAATCATGTCAGCAATAGTTTCAAATTCTTTCATAATAAAGATCCTAGTTGATACCAGAACTACAGATGTGATTTTGAAGCATGCATACAATAAAATGGCCCCTTGGATTTTCTGGCAATATGGTCAAACTTGAAGGCATTATGACCCTTTTGATATCTTCAGGTAAGGAGACGAATCAGAAAATAGCATGGACAGATGTATTGGTGGTCAATGTTCCTTCAGCCTACAATAAGATTATTAGTAGACGTAGCGATCCGTCTCAAGCCCTAGTACTCGGAACAACTTATCTGCCGTATTTCGTTAAGGAAAATATAAAGCGTCAAAATCGATACAATTACATGTCTGTAACGTGACGCAAATCGATATCAGCGGAAGTGGTAAAAACTAAAAACAATCAATGAAATTGTAGCGACCCGTCCCGAGCCCTAATACTCGAAATGACTCACCCGCCGTATCTCGTTAAGGAGAATGCAAGGCGTCGATACAATTCAATTACACATCATCATAATAACATAAATCGATGTCAGCGAAAGTCATAAATTAAAAATCATCGATAAAATAGTCATCATCATTAGTACAATGTCTAGGCAAAATTAAATTCGATACACTGGTCAAATGTAGACAACTACTAAACTCCAAAATATATAAACCTCGAATATCGAAATAACTGCCTCAACTAAATCCTCGAGAGTCTCATCCAAATGTCCTTAGTCTCAAAATCTCCTATCCTAATCTTCCATGGTTTGCTAACTCCTTTACATGTCTATCTACAAAACTGATTGGTAGAGGAGGGGGGTGAGCGACATACATTGCCCGCAAGTAGCCCGACTATATTTACCATGGGATCATACGCGGAGAAGAAAGTGTAAATATAATAAACAAATAATATAAATTAGCATGCTTTTCTTCACAAATAAATTTACCTTTTTGCCCTTCCTGTACAATCAAGCACGTAAAGCACACGCAACTAAGTCATCGCACACAAAAGTCGGTACAATCAAAAACCGTGACGCAACTTTTTAAATCATGTATGCAATGACTCGACAACCACTTATCCTTTATTCGTTTCCATTTCATATTCTATTTTTCCATTTCTCATATTTCATTTCCAATATCATTTCCATTTTTCGATATCATAGGCGATTATCCCTTACGGTATCCCTATCGATATCCATTTCTGATATCCATATGCGGTTACCCCTTACGGCATCCATATGCGATATCGATACCCATATGCGGTTACCCCTAGCAGCATCCATATGCGATATTCATACCCATATGCGGTTACCTCTAGCGGCATCCATATACGATATCCATTCGTGATACCCATATGCGGTTACCTCTAGTGGCATCCATATGTGATATCTATACCCATATGCGGTTACCCCTAGCGGCATCCATATGCGGTATCCATTTCTACTTTTCTGTTTATAACTTTAATTCCGTATTTAATTCCGACTTATCAACCACGTGTAAGTATACCCACGTATATGCTCGCGTCCATACACGTGCATATACGCGCTTATACTTATGTGTTTCGTATAAGTATACCATGTATATGCCCGCGCCCATACACCTGCATACACGCGCCTATACTTACGCGTAACACTAAGCTCGACGTGCCCAGCCGTAGCCTTACTACGGCCATGCCCACGGCCAACGCACATTCAAATCCATCAAATACACGTTCAAATCACATATTTCCGATCACATGAAATAAGACACATCTAGATCCATCTTTTATCATTCGTATTATACATTTATAACAACAATTAGGCATCAGCATACATGCCTTAATAATTTCGGCTACTGTTTATCACATAACTTTTGCACTCACAATTTACGAGAAAGACAACACACAAAATAAAATACACACATGCACACAGGTAAAGAAACAGGAACCCATAAAATAAATAACCTCACCTGCACACACGGAAAACGAAACTACATAAAACAATTAACCAACAACATAAAACAATTAACTATGCACACGATTCATGAAACCACATAAAATAAATAAGCCTCCATGCAAAAAATACATAAATAACATGCAAAGGCATAAAATAAATAACCTCATCTTTTTTTTACTTTTCAATTTATTCACATAAATAATATGCATTAATAATACCTCATATTATATACTTAATATTCATATACATAATTGGAAACCCCTGCTTTGGTCACTGTCCATAATGGACAGTCGACCTCCTGAGGATTTCAACGGAAAGTATCAAAAAGAGAGAAAGGAAACAACCTTCACAAATACTTTTCCTTTAATATTATGTATTATAATCAAAATATTATTTGACTTGGCCACTGTAGCGCCCGGCCCGAAAATGTCATCGGAACCAGTGCACCCGCCGTAGTCTACTATGAGAACTACGAAGCGTCAAAGCAGATCAAGCGTACTCATTCATGACATAAGATAAATCAACGGAAACGATGTTAAATTTAAAACTTCACCATCAATAATGTAACTAGAAGGTACAGCGGAATTAAAAGGTGTTTGTTCATCTAGCTAACATAAGTTCCAGAATATCATAATAACATTGAGTTTCCAAACTAAAAGAGAGTAGTCATGCATCTATCTATTTCCATGCCCGTCATCCCATTGAGCCCACTCGCCATCGTATTCGATAAATATCATCTCATATTCCGGCTCACCTGAAAAGGAATACAGTATCTGTTCTTAGCGAAAATATCGCCAGCAAGTAACCCGTCTATACACCTTATGGGATCACACACGACGAGTCACCAGTGTATAAATCATTGCCCAAAATAAGGTGCTCGGGTTAGCAAGTAGCATCTTTATAAGAATTCCTCAAAACAGATAAAACACATAAATGATACATGGATACGAAAACAAACATGTACTAAAACAACATATCATCATAAGCAAGTCGTAAGCTAGTCACATCTCTTGCATATCAAAACTTATGCTTCGTGTATCATGATGCATGTACTTCTTTAAAATCACACACAACACCCATGCATATGTCTTCTTTCATAAACATGTCATGCGTGTCATTTCACAAAACATTTCATAACTCTTCTTATCATATTCTTCGCGTAGCAGAACTTTCTACCCTGTGGGTGATCAGTCCATAGAAAATAGAACTTTATACCTCGTGCTGAAAGGTCCACGGCCCCATAACATATAACTTTATACCCTGTGCTGAAAGGTCCACGACCCCATTACATACATCATATATCCGTGCTGATAGGTCCACGGCCCCATAAAATACTTTATTTTCCGTGCTGATAGGTCCACGGCCCCATAACATATTTTATACCCTGCTGTTGATTCACAGTTCACGCTTTTATACCCTGCTTTCGCAGGCGTGACTTTTATACCATGCGATCAATCAGCAGCCATTTTGTCTTTCGAAAACTTTAAACTTCTCTTGTACACACATGTTCTTTCGCAAAGCAATTCTCAAATCAAATGCAAGTGTCCATGTCATGATGCAGGATGCACATGTAACTTTGTATCAAACATGTAACGCGCACACACACACACATCTTACATATCAAGTATACGGTCTTGCACCTCAAACACTCCATGTTCGTATCTTTCCAAGTCCGTTCGCCTCACTAATTCACTTGGGATTCAGTCTTATTCTTACTTGATCAAACATACTATCTACACCTCAATTATACCTCAAATACACTTGCATTTATGTTCAAAAGAAGTGTATAAAGTTACTACACACACATAGGGCGCCTAAAGCGTTAAAAAGACTTCCAGTATACTTCAAACGCTACTTGGAGTGCCTAATGTGGACATGGAGCGCCTATACTAGGCGTTCGAAGTGTTCGGGGATGTGTCGTATACATCGAACGCCTACATGAAGCGCCTAACGTGACATAGAGCACCTAATGTAGGTGTTCGAAATGTACGGGGATGTTCTGGGACACATTGAACGCCTACATTAGGCGCCTAATGTGACTTGAAGCGCCTAATGTAGGTGTTCGAAGTGTTCTGACGGTTCTAAACTGCAGTTTTTCTGCAGTAACTTCCTCACATCTCCTTCCTCCTTCAACCCTTTCATGCTAAACCTCTCAAGATCCATCTTACCATCTAGATTCACCATACTTAACACGCATCTAACATGAATTGATGCTTAGTTATGTCTAATAATATCCACTCTTAACCTTCTATCATTCACAACCTTCAAAAGATACCATCAACATTCCCAACACAACAAGTCTATAACAATGCCATCATTCATCCTTCAATTTCCTGCACTTACTCTCAAACATCTAGGTGTAGACAACCAACACAAGAATAGAACAAGACAATAAACACATCAAGAATACACTTTCATGGGCATGCTTGACAAACAACAAAGCACCACATAACTATTTTCAGAAATATGGCCCAAAGAACAAGACTTTACGCAACTAGCAACAACAATTACATATAGTAAAACATTTAACATAGACAAGTCAAGATTACTAATGTGTGATCCAAGTTTTCTCTTTGTAAGAACATAGGGCCTATAGAATCAAAATTTGCGTAAAGCGTATAGAAAGATTACTTGCCTTTGTTTCTAGTTAAGCTTACGCATGTACTGCAGAATTTTGGTAAGGATTGAACCTAGGTTGAATGCTCTTCCTTCCTTTCCTTCTTCTTCTCTTCTCCTTCTTTCCTCTTTCTCCTTCCCTTTCTCTCCAGCGATTTTGCCCTCTCCTTTTGGTGTTATAACCGACCCTCTTAAGATGATGTGGAGTTATACTAAGTGTTGTATAACTCCCCTATCTCTTAGTAGGGACTATTTTGATAATTTCCCTTAATTTCCTTTAATTCTACTTTTAACCCCTTTTTTTTTGTTTTCCTATATTTTATGTAACTAAGTCTCAATCCTACCACATTACTTAAATTGCATTTAAGGTTGAGCATTAAATATTAAAAGTCGTGCTTAAAAGTCACGGGGTATGACATTGGGATGTTCTGGGACACATTGAACGCCTACATTAGGCGCCTAATGTGACTTGAAGCGCCTAATGTAGGTGTTCAAAGTGTTCTGACGGTTCTAAACTGCAGTTTTTCTGCAGTAACTTCCTCCCATCTCCTTCCTCCTTCAACCCTTTCATGCTAAACCTCTCAAGATCCATCTTACCATCTAGATTCACCATACTTAACACGCATCTAACATGAATTGATGCTTAGTTATGTCTAATAATACCCACTCTTAACCTTCTATCATTCACAACTTTCAAAAGATACCATCAACATTCCCAACACAACAAGTCTATAACAATGCCATCATTCATCCTTCAATTTCCTGCATTTACTCTCAAACATCTAGGTGTGGACAACCAACACAAGAATAGAACAAGACAATAAACACATCAAGAATACACTTCATGGGCATGCTTAACAAACAACAAAGCACCACATAACTATTTTCAGAAACATGGCCCAAAGAACAAGACTTTACGCAACTAGCAACAACAATTACATATAGTAAAGCATTTAACATAGACAAGTCAAGATTACTAATGTGTGATCCAAGTTTTCTCTTTGTAAGAACATAGGGCCTATAGAATCAAAATTTGCGTAAAGCGTATAGAAAGATTACTTGCCATTGTTTCTAGTTAAGCTTACGGATGTACTGTAGAATTTTAGTAAGGATTGAACCTATGTTGAACGCTCTTCCTTCCTTTCCTTCTTCTTCTCTTCTCCTTCTTTCCTCTTTCTCCTTCCCTTTCTCTCTTGCGGTTTTGCCCTCTCCTTTTGGTGTTATAACCGACCCTCTTAAGATGATGGGGAGTTATACTAAGTTTTGTATAACTCCCCTATCTCTTAGTAAGGGCTATTTTGATAATTTCCCTTAATTTCTTTTAATTCTACTTTTAACCCCTTTTTCTTGTTTTCCTATATTTTATGTAACTAAGTCTCAATCCTACCACATTACTTAAATTGCATTTAAGGTTGACCATTAAATATTAAAAGTCGTGCTCAAAAGTCACGGGGTATGACAGCCACCATCCTTAAGGATAGCCAGCCGAGGTTCACAAACGGCGACACATCAATTTCCAATGAATTATATCCTCTGCACACATACATATGTATTTAAATCGGTATACACTAGTAGACATATATACGTATAATTCAACCATCTATACAAACACAAATACGAATGAATGATCCAATTTAATATGAAAATAGCATAATAACTTTGTAAGAGCATAGCAAAAATAGCAAGAATACTTGCCTCGATCCATGGTATACTATACCGTACAAAGAACTACAATCCAAACGGACAAGATTTGGCCACCTGGTGAATGGCGGCCCAGTTGTTCTTCACCGTTTTTTAGGGGTGAGGCTGCAGAGTCTCTAGTGGGGAATGTTGGCCATCATGTGTGGTATATGTAGAGAAGGAATGAAGGTGGACTGTGTTGGGATTAATTCGAGATACGTGTGATGCGCATCACGTTGATAAAGTTTATACGAATTAATCATAGGGTGGACGTTATGTATGATAATATTATATGTCACATATGTCATGTAATAATATTAATTATTACGTAAAACATCCACAAGTTAAGTGACCATCGAGTATGTTCGTGGATGTATAGTGTGGTTTAAACGGAAACCCCAAATATGTAGACATTCATATGGTCAGAGACCACAATGGATGGGTTCAAAGTGCAACGACTATAAAGTTACGACGTCTGGTCCCCGAGGGGCGACAACCCACGTGTGGCTAGTAGATAATTATTGGCACAACAATTAAATATTAAATAATATTTAATAATAATATTTAGTATTAAATATTATATAATATTTAATAAAGGAAGATAAGGTTGGGTTTTAAATTCAGATTTACACTTGAATTTAAGTTTAAATTTAAATTTAAGTTTAAATTTAAATCCTAACCTATCTAATCCTTCCATCCCCTCTATATAAAGGAGGAGGCTTCACCTCCTCAGATCATCAAAAAATCAGACGCATATCCAGTGTTGAGAAAACCAGCGGCCATATACAGTATTAGAGGTAAGGTGTGCCAAATTTTCTATAAAGTGCACACTGCATAGCCTCTCCATCGGGTAAAGCAGTGAATTGTTGAAACCAGTCAAACCAGTCAAGGGGTGTATCAACAATTGGTGGGAGGTCGTGAATCCTTAGATCACGCTAGATTCATCATCAGCCGAAGCAGTTGCAGCGTACGTGTTCAGATTAACAATAGCAATGGAGCAAGGCATATTTTCTGCATTTTGTTACTTTGTCAATTGATTCGATTAAACGGTCCTATTCAGGGATTTATTAAATTAAATCCAACAAGTGGTATCAGAGAAGGCCTAATCGAATCATTTTTGTTAATCTGTTCATGCTGAAAAATGAAAATTTTCGGTTCAAAAATGTTTTTTCCGGAATAAAGTTTTGATAATACCAAAAGCTTCTATTTTTTTGGAATAAATAAAACTCGCATCTAGTTTTGCCAAAAATCCGCTGTTTGCCTGGTGGTCAGAATTCTGCCAGCGAAGAGAGATGTCCTGTGTTCAAAACCTGCTGCCGAAAATTTAGTACCTTTTTTTTTATTTTAATGGAATTTCCGTTCAGATTAGTGTAAATATAGACTGTTCCTACTCCAGTAGTAGCACCGGCCTTCAGGCAATTGAAGGTTAACAGTTCAAAACCTTCTTGCGAAAAATACGGACCTTTTTTTCGTTTCTCTGGAATTCTTCTGGTTTTTATAAAACAGAGATGCTCCCCATTCAAGAACAAAAGGCCTTTTGGCCTATTGGGAGCAACTGCTGCCAGCCTTCAGAAGGTGCTGGGTTTGAAACCCCTTGCTTCAAGAAATACTGGAATATTTTTTTTGGGCAAGGTGTTGGAATCCTCTTCTGGCGGGCTGGGCTTCTTTCAGATTCGGGTCTGACCCGGTTAAGAAATTGGGCTTAGCCCAAATTTCAGATAAAAAAATTTTTGGATTATTCAGATTGGGCTGTTCAGGAAAGGGCTTCAGCCCAATTTCAGTAAATAAAAAAATCCAGAAAACAGGCCCAAAAATAAATTTTAATTTCAGTTCTTTTTCTTTGGTTTATTATTATTATTTTGGATAAAGTAAATAATAATAATTCTTGTATTATTATTATTTAAAGTTTCTTTTTAGGAAAATAATGATAATAACAATTTTTTGTTATTAGTATTATTTTAAAGTCTCCTTTTAAAGAAAATAATAATAATAATGATGATAATTTAATTATTATTGTTATTATTATTAAAGGAAAATAGTAATAATAATAAGTAATAATAATAATAATAATAATAATAATTATTATTATTATTATTATTATTATTATTATTATTATTATTTTAAAGTTCTTTTAAAGGAAAATAAAATAAATAATAATGATAATAATTTGATTATTATTGTTATTATTTAAAGTTTATTAAGGAAAATAGTAATAATAATAATAAATTCTTGTTATTAATATTGTTATTATTTTAAAGAAATCCAAAATAATAATAATCAAGTGTTAAGTTTAATTTTTGGTTATTGCATTGTTTGTTTATATGCATGCCGTTGTTTGTTTATTTATTATGTCTTATGTTTATGCATGTTAACAAATAAACAAGTAAAGTTAAGGAACTTAATCCAGTAAGGATCCGAATCTTGTTTGACCCGGTTTGACCGAGTTCAACCAAGTTAATTCGATGGATTAAGTTGACTGAATTAACCAGCACTTATCAATCAATGCGATTTATACACGTGATAGATGACTCATTGAGTTGTGATAAAAACACCGTACACATAGTTTTGTCTAAGAAAGCCGGTACTTAAGCGAGTCCATTGTGACTCCACCGGTGGCCTGGAAATTATGTGGAATGGTAATGCACCCTTATGGCAAATGGGTATTGCTGAATCGGTTCACTTCACACTCAATGTGACCCATCATAAGGTTATATCACTTGTTAAATTGATTGATAAAGGTATTGTTTTTCTTATACCATAAGGAGAACTGAGCTTGATTCAAGGTGGTTCTTATTTGAGCCGTAAAGGGAATCAAGCTAGTTCTAATTGGTTTAAGTAAAACAAAACAGATGTTGGGGTTAAGTATGCACGTACGTGCAAAAGGGTCAGTCAAGAAACTGCGGATCATTTAGAGCCATAACGTTACGCGACTTAGCAAATGTAGGATTTTAATATGATCCCCTTAAAGTACGGCAATCATATCATCACCACTGTATTTGTTATGATCGTGAAGGGCGTGTATGTGTTGGAGGCAATCATTGACCGGCCCAAAGGAATGTGTGATTGTCGAAAACACATATAAGCATGGTAGTGGACCCAAATAGGGCCGGCGGCGAAGCTTTAAATGCATAAGTTAACTCATCGGCCCAAAGGAAGGTGGTTAACCCGTGCTTGGAGACCGTCATATTGACCACTATACCTAATTGTTGGAAGGTATTGGGATGACTCCAAAGAGCCCCAATATTGGAAGACAATTGGTAGATGGAATCAGGGTTCTATTTTGATATTTGTTTTTATGCAGTTTAAAGATTACATGTGTTGTGTATTTAAGTCCGTTTCTTGTTTGCTTTTCAGCAATAATGTCTAACATTAAGGATATCCTACAATGAACGGTTCAAACTATAAGTAATGGAAAGGTCAATTTAAGATCTTTCAGGGGATTGCTGATCTAGACAATGCGTTACAGATAGATCGTCCAGCTGTGCTAACAGCCGAAAGTACCAGTGAGGAAAAATCTCACGTGGCACGCTGGCTACGATCAAATCGCATGTGTCTTATGATCATGCAAAAGACTATCCCCAAATCTTCATGGGACACGTTTCTGAGTCCACGACGGTTAAAGAATTTTTTGCCAATCTCGAGCAAAGATATGTAAAGAATGAGAAAGCCGAGGTAGGCAATCTCTTAAATAAACTTTGCTCGAAACAGTACCGTAGAATTGACAGCATAAGGGTGCATAAAGTTATGATTGCTGTCGCCACCAAGTTTGG
>AP025070.1:30167187-30183724 GCA_036186865.1 Eustoma russellianum | reverse complement strand
CCATGTCATTCAGTGGAATGTTAGTATCATGATTTAAGAGGGACTAGTCACTAATTCAATGTGGCGACATGTGACTTAAGTCTTTTGCTAACATTTGTTGATGGACCGGAAAAGGAAAGACACACTAAAGGACATACGGTATATGAGCTCAAAAGGGTGACATATAATCTTTAAGATACATACATAGTCCAAGTGGGAGATTGTTGGGATTAATTCGAGATACGTGTGATGCGCAGCACGTTGATAAAGTTTATACGAATTAATCATAAGGTGGACGTTATGTATGATAATATTATATGTCACATATGTCACGTAATAATATTAATTATTACGTAAAACATCCACACGTTAAGTGATCATCGGGTATGTTCGTGGATGTATAGTGTGGTCTAAATGGAAACCCCGAATATGTAGACAGTCATATGGTCAGAGACCACGATGGATGGGCTCAAAGTGCAACGACCATAAAGTTACGACATCTGGTCCCCGAGGGGCGACAACCCACGTGTGGTTAGTAGATATATTGGCACAACAATTAAATATTAAATAATATTTAATAATAATATTAGTATTAAATATTGGATAATATTAATAAAGGAACATAAGGTTGGGTTTTAAATTCATATTTAAATTTGAATTCAGATTTAAACTTGAATTTAAGTTTAAATTTAAATTTAAATTTAAGTTTAAATTTAAATCCTAACCTATCACATCCTTCCATCCCCCTCTATATAAAGGAGGAGGCTTCACCTCCTCATATCATCAATCAGACGCATATCCAGTGTTAAGAAAACCAGCAGCCATATACAGTATTAGAGGGAAGGTGTGCCAAATTTTCTATAAAGCCCACACTGCCTAACCTCTCTATCGGGTAAAGCAGTGAATTGTTGAAACCAGTCAAGGGGTGTATCAACAATTGGTGGGAGGTCGTGAATCCTTGGATCACGCCAGATTCATCATCAGCCGGAGCAGTTGCAGCGTATGTGTTCAGATTAACAACAGCAATGGAGCGAGGTATATTTTCCGTATTTTTTTCTTTGTCCATTGATTTGATTAAACGGTCCTATTCTGGGATTTATTAAATTAAATCCAACAAGCTGTACATGGGATTTCGGTTGGGGCTATTTCTTGGGAGTTGGCAGCCCTGCTGCCCTGATATATTTTTCCGAAAGGCGAGGGAGTCTAGCCGATGTTTTTATAAAGAATGGGGGGTGTTTGATTTGTGTGTTATGTGTGTACAGATATAGGTTAGGGTTTAGGTAATCTTATTCTAGTATGATTAGGATTAGTTTAAATTCAAACTTCATCTATCTACTTTCTAATCATATTAGGATTTTAAGTTTAAAACTTATCTTCTTTTATTTTCTTTTCTTTTTCTAATTCTCTTTGCCATGTGTGTATACATATAATATGGATAGCCAAAAGACACGGGCTATAACAGACCTCCCCCCTTACAATAAGTTTCGTCCTCAAAACTTGCATATGGTTTATCAATGACTTAGTATGGTTCTACTTAATCATATGCTTAGATAATGACCATGCTAAATATCCATCACGTATTGTGATACGTTAACCATTTTACTTCCATATCATAGGCTAAGGCCTCGAACACCATTCCTTCTGCCCAACAAGGCCGTTTCTAAGTCCGTTATTCTCCGCTTATTATAAGATCATAACCTACTCTTCTTAAAACTCTAAGATCAAACTTAGAGGTGTTATCATCATACCAGGGGTTCCATATCCCAGTCAACAGCCTTCTAAAATCAGTTCTTAGGTGTACTATAATCTTTAACTTAATTATCTATAATTACAACTTATAAACTTCTACTTACACTACTTGACGGGTATCATTCAACTTATTGCAATCTACAATTTCATATTCTTAAACTCATCTTTATGATTCATCTCCTGGTTACATGATCGTCCAAAAAATTCATCGAGTCCTTCAATAAGCTATCCATCACTCTCCCTTATCATAGAACCAAGCCACTTCAATCAATTCTTATATTATCAAACTATTTCTATGGTTATATTCTTACTTTTTCAGAGATATCATCCACAACCTAATATAAAAAGTACGTGCATGGACATATCTTTCTTCAATTTAAGAGAAAAGTAGCTTACGTAGACAAGATTTGGAATATCGCTTGAACTATTTAAAATATTCTAATTTTTGTAAACACAAAACCCAAAGTATCATATATTTGTTTTTGTAACTCGGTGTCTCAAATGACCATTTATAAAACAATGATATAACTGATTTGCAGAAGTATTACTGTTAAAAACCACTTTAAAAAATTGAGACACAACAATAGTAAAATTTGCTTTTCGAAAACGGTTTAAACGCGGTGCCCTTTTTCTTTTCAACGAATATTTATTTTGAAAATATGTTTTGTTTTGCAAAATACAACAATTGAAAGCTCAACAAATGTGAAGTTTCACAAAACAATTTGAATAATGTATCCCTCTTTTTCAAAAAGAAGTACATATATTTTAAAGCTATTTCTGCTTCACAAAATTAAATAAGTTCATTGCAATCAGATACATAACTTAAAAAAACACTTAACAGGTAAATGCTTGCAATATCAATAGTTGACAAATAAAATTATTTTTGCGAAATCAATATGCTAAAGAAGAATTCGAGAAATATAAGAAATATATAAACATATCGTTCTTCGATAACATTGACGTTTAAAAATACATCTTTTTTTTCCAGAGCTGTCGAAATAGTTGAAATTTCATTATGTTAATATACAAATTTGGAGAGGAATATAGCCTTATAAAGTAATATACTAAAAACTGGAACTAGTTGAAATGTTTAGTAGTAAAAAAACTTTGAAATACTTTTGAAATATAGAATATGTAGGATTGGCAAGACACCACTAGAAGGGGGGAGGTTGAATAGTGGGTGTTGAAAATGTGGTTTTTAAAATTGTTTTAAACCAAAAACCCAACTTCTGAAAACAGTTTCTGTTTTCAGGACCAATTTAAAAACGTTTTAGAAACTAGGTTGCAAGTCTTCAAAAATTCTGAAATTTGGCGAGAACTTAGCCTCAGACGTTATGAGTATCTCCTAAAAAGTTCATATTTAAATTCAACCTCTAACACCTTCAAAAATCGGTGGTGGTCAGATTGCGCAAATCTGCCAGAAACGGTAGTGTGATTTGGAAAATTAATTCCTATTTGTACGTAACTCCAAATGCTTTGAAAATTTAAATACTAACCCCTTATAAGTTTTATTTAAATGGGTTGAAACAGTTTTAAAAAATTCTTTTGGAAAGTTGGTCAAATACGATCAAAGTCTCAAGCTTTGGACGTTGGAATGACTTATACTTGTCCAAAAGGGTTGAAACTTGTGCCAAAAGAACCTTAAAACGTGTGGCTATGTTTTCTAAAAGTTTCGTGATTTTTGAAATCCATTTACTATTTTTATGAACGTGATCAAAAACGATAAACTGTGTTGAAACTGAAAGTAAGTGCTGAAAGTAAATGACACCAAGAATTTTATACTGGTTCGGTTATTAACAACCTACTCCAGTCTTCAAGGTCACCTTCCTCGATTAGCACTAATCACCAAACAGAAAATAACACCTTACCACAGGGTTGATGGAGTTACACACCAACTTCAACCCTTTACAAACCTTGTATGAGAATACAATGATCACGAACACCACCACCTTGCAAGTCCAAGATTGATCACACCTTGATCAATCTTTTACAATGATAAAGAATATATGTGGTGGTCTATAAGAAGCCTATTCAAGTATATGAATATAAGTAAAATAGGCTTTTAGAGAGAAGAATGAAAGAAAGGTAGAAGAAGAAAGTCTAGAAAATGTTTTTTTTTTGCTTTTTGCACTTGTGAGACTTGTCTTGTATTTTGCAATGCTTCTTCATCTTATCAAGTCCTTGGCCGCCCCCCTTATGCAATATTTCTTCTCTTGAAAATTATCTTCTAAGTCCTTGGAAGAGTATATGGCATCATTGTGACATGTCTTTGCTTACTTGGCATCTCCTCATTGGATGATCATTAAGCTCTTGCTTACCTGGCACTCATTGATTGGTTGGATGTTATCATCACTTGATGACTAGACAAATCTGAGAATAACACTTAAAACATGTGCCATAATCATCATAATATGATTACCATAATTCACAAGATCATCACACAAATTAGCTAGGCAAATTTCTCCAAGAAGTTATCAAAAAATCGGCCATAACCTTTTTGCACATGCTGAAATTTCAGCATGTGTAACATTCTCATTTCATTAAAAATATTGCCAAGTTTACTTTGATTTAATACAAGAAATCAATCAACATTTAGTACAAGACATCTCTATCAATTTTTGGAATAAATTTGGACACCAATAAGGCCTAAAATTCGCCACTATGCATTACACACATACTGAAATTGATATTTAAAAATATCACATTCTTTATTCCATAAAATATTCAAAACACTTCCATACAATCTTCCAATTAATTCACTTAATCAAGAAGTAAAATATGCCTCATAAATGGATAAAAATCGGCCAGCTCTAATGCACATGCTGAAATTTTCAGCATGTGTTACAAATGTGGCATAAGTTTGAAATGTTACATTGTGTAGCTCCTTCCTTTATGTCATCAACATTGTATGCTTTATTCATGACCAATAAATATGCCAAAAATGCGCCACATATGCTCCAACTCAGCTGGTCTAGGCGTGTGAAATAGATTTGTGCATGTGCTGAATTTTATTTTTGCAAACTTTGTAAAATAGTGCACATTTAATAATACACACATGGTATATTCCAATCAGCCCTTAATTGAATTTTCTAGAACACTTTGAGATGTATGAAATATGTAAAAATTGTCTAGATACATGTTATATGATGTGCCAAAAATGTTCCATGTGTCGTGTACGTAGTAAACCGAATTTTCGACGTTTATCGATTATCCGATTTTTCTCTAATTAAATTCCAACTTTTTGCACATGTTATAAATTATGTTACATATAATATACATAAATTAAACTTTAATATTCATCACTTAGCTGATCTTAAAGTGGCGCCTAAACCATGTGACAAAATTGAAATTAGAATCTCCACAATTTGGCCTTAATGTAGGGTGATTTGTGTGTGCTAACATGGAATGATTTTATGGCTGCATATAGCATAAAACCCAAGAAATTTGTGGATATTTTTGAAGTGTAGGGGCTGACCATCTATTTATGGCAAGTACGTGACACGTTGGCGAAGTTTCGGTATTCGCCCGATACGACACAATTTTCAGTATAGAACCTTTTAACGTGTTGTATTAAATTTGTCATCACCATGACTTATATCATATGATATAAGACCTGAATATACTTATAAATATGAGTTAAGTATGGTGGTGTGATGTTAACGTACATACGTAAAATATATAACGTGTCGGTAGTACATTGGAATTATTGAAATTATTTTCCCCAGCAGGTGCTAAGTCGGTATCTGAGGAATGACCTAAATCATATTGTTCTATATCCTGCGATGGAACATCAACTGGATCATCACATACCTCATCACCGTTGGCGACGGAGTTTAGATGAGTATCCGGTGGAGGCATCTCAGTAGGAGGCATGTCAGTCATAGAGTTTTGAGGTGGCATGGAAGATGATGGTGCCGTATGCCTTTTTCAAAAAATCTGAAAATATATATATACATATATAATATGGCGTGTAAATGTGTGGAGAGGAGAGTGGAAGACTTTCCTTTCTTCACCTTGTTCCCTTTGTGCCTTTTCCAAATATTGCTTCCTTTAATGAACTACTTAGTTTAATTAACTAAGTACTTGACTTAATGAACTAGTTTAGTTCATTAATTGTGGCACCTGAAAATAGTTCAAACACAACAAATTTTTGCCATTTGATGTAAGCTTCATGGCTCGTTAGTACGACAGCATTATATGAACTATATAAGGCAACTTTCATGCAAAAACGTGTTATGTCATAAATCAAGTCATGCATTTCTTTAGTTCACGTTATTTAAATCATGCATTTTGAAATAACTCAAACCCCTTTTCTCAACAGAATATATCTGGGTGTACATACTTATAAGGAAACGTTTAACAACTTGAAAAATAATGGTCCAATACTTCGTATATTTTTTTCTAGGTCACCTCTTAATGTCTATGAAAAATCCACCTATGTACCGTTTCTTATAAATCTTTAACTTAAGTTGTCCAATCCTAGCATGGCACCATGCTTCCGTGCGCCACACTGGTCCACCTTTTTTCTTTACTTGGTTATTCCACTGCTAATTATTCTAATTTAGTTACATCTCACCCAAAGACACTCACTACTTATTCATGCTTACTCTATCCCGATTCAAGCCTACTCGATGCATCGTTACTTGTTTCTAGGAATCAACACTTAATACTTTTCTATTCCACTGTACTTAGTTTAATAATGCTCGCTTATCGCTATCAATCAATATCCCTAATAAGAGTAATATCATCGGCTTATTTGATACTCTAAAATTCAACATCTTAATCATAACTAAAAACCTCTTTGTACGATATTCTTTGTTAAATTAATAATCATAACACTAAATAAATCCTTTTCTTATTAATTCGTTTTACTATAATTCGTCTCTTATAAACTATTTCAATGAACTTTCAAAACGAGAGAGTTTTTAGTAAGAAGAAGAATATACAATGCAAGGTCAAACTTGAGAACAAGATGTATTGAAAAATGTGTTTTAATAGCCTATTTTATAAGCTCTCAAACTCCATTCAGACGTTTATAGCTATTGCATGGTGATTGGGTATGCCCCTTGGTGCATAAGTTGTGATTCTGTATGAAAAGACACTTCTGTTGGACATCGATCGATCGATGTCTCACAATAAGCTCCAAATTTTGTCCAGACCACTTCGATCGATCACATTGATCGATCAATGTCACATCAATCGATCTATGTTGGACAAAAAGTTTCAACTTTGTACTCAGGGTACATAGATCGATCGATGTGATCGGTGTAGTGACATTGATCGATCGTTGTGATCGATCTATGTCCGGAAGAATACTCAACTTCATTTTCAAGCTATATGGATCTATCCAATTGAGACATAGATCGATTCATGACATGAGTCAAGCTATTCTTGCTTATTCCAACACCAATTGACCTTCATTCTTCATCCCATTGCCTTTACAAACTATTATAACAATCCCCCACTTAGTTGTAGAGCAATTTATGACATTTCATGCATCTAAGAAGTATCTTTCGATTTGAACCTCTTATTAGTATAATACTTCAAAGTTTTAACGAAATCATGATAGCTAAAAAGCCTTGAATCAGATTCCTATGTGCTAGAACCGGAAATATTATACACATGAAACCACACTCTCCTTAGAAGTCCATTTTTTTAAACCACACTTTATGGCCTTGTGCTTCCCCTAGTTTTCATGAACATTTAAAGATCATTGCTTGTTGAAGCGGCACCACTTCCCATGTTCATATAGGTGAAAATTAAGATAGTTCCTCTTAATCCTTCATTAAGATTGCTTTAACACTCACCCTCCTTTAACACTAACATTCCAATTCTTTAAGGATCAATGCAGTGTAGTTTGATTCTTTAAAGATCAATCGTAGTGCTTTAATACCTCACTTTATGACTTGTTGTTACCCATTGAACCTTTGACTAGTGGTACGCTAGGAAAGGTTGGGTTTCTATCACAAGTGAACTTATCCCATATGTCTCAATCCCATCCTTAAAGATGTACTTTGTACCAAGTCTTTTGAAAGACTCTTTGTCAACGGATCCACCAGGTTATTGCAGGATCTGACATATATAATGACTAATTCACCATCTAGCCATTTCCTTTCACCGTGATAGCCAAGCAACGATGTCTAGAGATTATAGTAAAATCTATAATGGGAAATCTAGACATGTTGCCATTTTAAAGAACGGTTTCTGGCATAATGGTGCGGATAAGTGTGTATATTCCAAGTATATTGACAAATAGTGTCATAATTTGTTTGTATGTGGATGACATGCTAATTATTAGCACTAATATGGAAGGAGTAAATGAAACTAAGAAGTATTTAACTTCACAATTCCAAATGAAAGATTTGGGTGAGGTAGATACTATCTTAGGGATAAAGGTGTCCAAACATTGTGGGATTTTGCTCTTTGTCAATCTCATTATATAGCAAGGTGTTGAATAAATTCAAACACTTGGGGATCAAAGAAGTAAACACACCATTTGATGCCTCATACAAATTGACTGGACATACCAGTAGAGCGGTAGCACAATTAGAATATGCTAGTGCAATTGGTAGTTTAATGTATGCTACACATTGCACTAGACCGGATATTGTATTCATGGTGTGTAAATTATCAAGGTATACTAGTAATCCTAGAATGGACCATTGGAAGGCAATCAGACGAGTACTTGGGTACTTGAAAAGGACTGTGAGTTACGGATTGTACTATAATAGTTTTCTAGCCTTGTTAGAAGGTTATACTGATGCTAGTTGGATAACTAGTGTTGGTGATAGCAAATCTACTACGGGTTGGATATTTACATGGGTGGTGGTGCTGTTTCTTGGGCTTCAAAGAAACAGGCATGCATAACTCATTCCACAACGGAATCCACTTTTCTGGTGTATGATACCATTCTCACCATAGAATTGATTAAATTCAAGAGGGAAGTATTCATCACCACGATCACTTCTTAAAACATTGATTTTTAATCCCGACTGGTTTTGAAATTCCATTTTGTAGACTTTGAACATGTCAAATGCTTCATCTTTATGCCTTAGCAAATATACATATGTATATCTGGAGGCATCATCAATGAAAGTTATGAAATATCGATTTCCGTCTCGGGTTAAAACACAGTTCAATTCACAAATATTTGAATGAACAAGTTCTAAGAGTTTGGTTTTTCGTTCTACTTTCGGAAATGGTTTCTTTGTCATTTTAGCTTGTATGCATACTTCACATGTTCTTCTATTTTCATCTTTGTAAGAAATTAAGGCATGCTTAGACATGAACTTAATAGTAGTACTACTAACATGAGCAAGTCTATTAGTCCACAATGAAAAACAAGAATCAATTGAGTAAACACAAACTGCAGAATTTTTATTAATACTCAATTTAAACATCCCGTGCAAGCATAACCCTTGCCGACTAAGATACCATTCTTGGACATAATAATTTTGTTCCCCTCCATTACAATCTTGAAACTGTAGGACCTGTAAGGCACCACTAGAGGGGGGGTTGAATAGTGGATGCGGAAAACTTGGTTTTTAAAATGTTTTGACCCAAAAACCCAACTTCTGAAAACAGTTTCTATTTCCAGGTCCTGTTTTGAAACATGTGAAAAACTAGGTTATAGGCCTTCAAAAATTCTGAAATTTGGAGAGATTGTATTCTCAGATGTTATGAGTATCTCCTAAAAATTTCAGATCAAATTCAACCTCTAAACCTTTGAAAAATTGTTTGTGGTTAAATTGCAAAAATATGCCAAAAACAGTAGTCTGATTTAAAAAATTTATTCCGATTAATCTGTAACTCCAAATAATCTGAAAATTTAATGAAAAACCCCTTACTATATGTATTTAAATGATTTGAAATATTTTGAAAAATTCATTCGGAAAGTATGTCAAATACGTTCAAGTTCTTAACCTTTGCAAGTCTAAAAATCAGATTGCACTAGTCTCAGAACTATTAACGTTTGAATGACTTATACTTGTCCAAAAGGGTTGAAACTTGTACCAAATGAAACTTAAGAGATGTGGCTACGTTTATGAAAAATTTTACAATTTTTGAAATTTGCTTACGATTAATTCACACATGCTGAATTTTCAGCGTGTGTTACATTTGTAACAAAATTTGAAATATTACCTTGTGTAGCTTCCTCCATTATGTCACTAACCTTATGTGGCTTATTCTCCACCAATTGAGATGCCAACTAAGCTCCATAAAAGCTCCACCAAATCTGCATTAGGCGTGTGGATTAGGCTTGACCATCTTCTGAATTTTATTTTTGTAAGCTTTGTAATATAGTACACAATAATGATACACATATGGTATATTCCAATCAGCCCTAATTTGAGTATTCTAGAATACTTTAATATGTATTGAATATGTAAAAGTGTCTAGATACATGTTACATTTCATGCGAAAAATGTTCCATGTGTTGTGTTCGTAGAAAACCGAATTTTCGACTTTTGTCGATTACGCGATTTTTCTCCGATTAAATTCAAAGTTTGTGCACATGTTATTATATTATGTCACACATATATAAATAAAATAACTTTAATATTCAGCTCTAATGGATGATTAAAGTGACGCCCCATGTGCTTAAAAGATGAATTTGGAATCTCCACAATTTGGCCTTAATTGGGGGTAATTTGTGTGTGCCAACATGAAATGATTTTATGGCTGAGTGTACCATGTAAGCCACGAAATTTGTGGTCATTTTTGAATTGTAGGGGCTGGCCATCTATATATGGCAAGTACGTGACACGTTGGCGAAGTTTCAGTTGTCACCCGATACAACAATTTTTGGTTTAGAACTTTGTAACATGTCGTAATAATTTTTTCATCACCATGACTTATATCATTTGATATAAGACCTGAATATACTCATAAATATGAGGTAAGTATAGTGGTGTGACGTTGACGTACATTCATAATATATGTAACATGTCGGTAGTACGTCGGAATATATGTGTATTGTGCCTTTTTATCAAAAATATAATATATATATATATATATTATATATATATAATATATATATATATGGAGTGTGATATGGATGAGTAAGGAGACTTTCCATTCTTTAGTTTGTTGCCATCATGCCTTTTCCAAATATATCTCCATTTAATGAACTGCTTAGTTCATTTAACTAACTACTTCACTTAATGAACTAGTTTAGTTCATTAATGGTGGCACCTGAAAATAGTTCAAACAAAAAAAATGTTTGCCATTTGATGTAAGATTTAAAGCTTTATGGCTTGTTAGTACGGCAACATTAATATAAAGTATATAAGGCAAGTTTGTCGCAAAAACGTGTCAAGTAATAAATTGAGTCATGCATTTTTTAAACACGTGTTATTTAAATCATGCATTTTGTGAATCACTCACACTCTTTTTCTCAACAATCTGCCCTTTTTGATGATTTACAAAATAATTTTAGTTCATGATTTAAATTTAATTGCTCCCCCTCCAATCGTGAACACATTCAAAATTCGAATTTCAAATTTCGAATTTTGAATTTTCTCCCCCTTGATTTTTTCAATCAATTACTCTCGCTCCCCCTTAAATCATGCACTCTCTCTCTCCCTTTGTTTTGGAAATAAAATCAAAAGTGCATGTAAAGATGGAAAGAAAATTCAAATCAAATCAGTAGAAATCATGCCTAATTTAGAGTGTAAATTTTTGTACGTGGATTGATTTAGTGCCTTAGTGAATATGTTGTAGGATCTACAAGGCAACACTAGAAGGGGGGGTTGAATAGGTGGTGCGGAAAGTGTGGTTTTTAAAATTTGTTTGAACCTAAACAATTCAACTTCTGAAAACAGATTCTGTTTTCAGGACCAGTTTTAAAACGTTTTTAAAACCAGGTTATAGGTCTCCACAAATTATGAAATTTTGAGAGAACTTAGCCTCAGATGTTATGACGGTCCCCTAAAAATTTCAAATTAAAATTCAACCTTTAACCCCTTCAAAAACCGTTGGTACTCAGATTGCTCGAATCTTCCAGAAACGGTAGATGGTTTTGAAAAATTTATTTCTATTTGTGAACGTCCAAATGCTCTGAACATTTAACCACTAACTCCTTATACTATATTTAAATGGGTTGAAACAGTTTTGCAAAATGCTTTTGGGAAGTAGGTCAACTACAATCAAAGTCTCAACCTTTGCAAGTCTGAAAATCAGGCTGCACTAGTCTCAAATCTTTTGCTGTTTGATCGACTTATATTTGTCCAAAAGGGTTGAAACTTGTTCCAAATTAACCCTAGAACGTGTAGGTATATCTCTGGAAATTTTGTGATTTTTGAAAATCGTTTACTATTTTGCGAATGCGAACAAGAAGCATAAAATGTGCAGTAACTGAAAAGTAAATGCTGAAATTTATTTTTGCTAACTTTGTAAAATAATGCACATTTAATAATACACACATGTTATATTCCAATCAGCCCTTAATTTAATTTTCTAGAACACTTTAAGATGTATTCATATGTAAAAAGTGTCTAGATACGTGTCAAATGATGACCAAAAACGTTCCATGTGTTGTGTGCGTAGAAAACCGAATTTTCGATATTTATCGATTACCCGATTTTTCTCTAATTTAAATTCCAACTTTTGCACATGTTATATATTATGTTATACATAATATATATAATATATTTTAAATCTCAGCACTTGGCTGGTCTAAAGTGGTACCATTAACATGTGACAAAATTAAACTTGGAATCTTCACATTTTGGTCTTAATGTGGGGTGATTTGTGTGTGCCAACATGGAAAGTATTTTTGGCTGAATTTTTCATGTAACCCACGAAATTTTTATGGAATTTTGAATTAGGGGCTGGCCATTTGTTTATGGAAGTTTCGGTATTCGCCCGATACGACAATTTTCGGTTTAGAACCTTTTATCGTGTCGTATTTGATTTGTCATCACCATATCTTATATCATATGATATAAGACCTGAATATACTCATAAATATGAGTTAAGTATAGTGGTGTGACATTAACGTACGTACGTAAATATATAACGTGTCGGTAGTACGTTGGAATACATGTGTATGTGCCTTTTCTTAAAAAATCTGAAAATATATGTAATATATGTATATGTGGCGTGTCACATTAAAGAGGGGAGGAGGAGAAAACTTTCCTTCCTTAGCTTTTTGCCTTTGTGCCTCTCCAAATGTGGCTTCCTTTAATGAACTACTTAGTTTAATAAACTAAGTACTTCACTTAATGAACTAGTTTAGTTCATTAATGGTGGCACCTGAAAATAGTATAAACACAACAAATGTTTGCCATATGATGTAAGCTTTAACGCTTCATGGCTCGTTCGTCCGACATTATATATGCTAAATAAGGCAAGTAATAGCAAAGTATCATGCATACATGTACACGTTTGTATATATATCATGCATTTAAGTCACTTATTTTGAAATCACTCAAACCCCTTTTCTCTACAATCTCCCCCTTTTGATGATTTTCAAAATAACTTATGCACATGATTTAAATGCTATCGCTCCCCCTTAAACATGCACAATTTGAAATTTGAATTTCAAATTTCAAATCCGGCTCCCCCTTGATTTGTGCAATTATATCAATTTGTCTCTCTCTCCCCCTTAAATCATGCTTTTCTCTTCCCCCTTTATTTTGGAAAGTAAATCAAAGATTCCTGTCAACAAGGAAAGAAAATCAAATCACGTCAGATCAATCATATCAACGGGAATCGTGCCTAATTTAGAACGAAGAGATTCATACGTGGCTTGATTTAAGACTTTGTAAAGATATCTGCTACTTGTGCTTCTGTGCGTACCTGATCTATGACAATCACCATTGTTTGCGTGATCACGAAGAAAGTGATAGCGTACTTCTATATGCTTAGCCTTAGAATGTAACACGAGGTTCTTAGACAAATTTATGGCACTCATACTATCACAATATATAGGAATTTTATTTACGGTAATTCTAAAGTCCGAAAGTTGTTGTTTTATCCACAACAACTGTGTGCAACAAAGACTAAGTGCCATGTACTCAGCCTCAGTAGTGGACAAAGCAACACTTGCTTGCTTTTTGGAAAACCATGAAATGAGTGAATTTCCTATAAATTGGCAAGTTCCGCTCGTGCTTTTTCTATCTATTTTGCAGCCACCATAATCTACATCAGTGTAAGCATGTAAGTTAAATGTAGAATCCTTATCGTACCAAATTCTTAAGGTGGACGTGTGCTTAATATAGCGGAATATTTTTTTACCGCATTATAGTGAGACACCTTAGGTTGACTTTGAAATCGTGTGCACATGCATACACTAAACATAATATCAGGCCTACTAACAGTTAAATATTGCAAAGAACCTATCATAGATCGATATAAGCCATTATCAACATCTTTACCATGTTCGTCTTTGTCTAATTTAGTAGTGACACTCATAGGGGTGGGGGATGGTTTCAAATTTTCAAATTTAAACTTTTTAATAATGTCATTTACATATTTTGCTTGACTTATGTGAATCCCTTTACTCGTTTGCTTAATCTGCAAGCCAAGAAAATAATTTAGTTCACCAACCATAGACATTTCAATTCAAATTTCATGCAATTTTCAAAATCTTCAACAAGTCTATGTGAGGTAGAACCGAAAATAATGTCATCAGCATAGATTTGGATAATAAGTAAATCCGATTTATCTTGTTCAAAAATAGTGTACTATCTATAGTACCCTCGTTTAAAATTATTTTCTAAAAGGAAGTAGCAAACGATCATTACCATGCTCTCGGTGCTTGCTGTAGGCTGTATAGTGCTTTCTTTAGTTTGTACACGTGATCGGGATGTTTTCAAATCTTCAAACCGGGTGGTTGCTTCATGTATACTTCTTCTTGTATAAATCCGTTTAGGAATGCACTTTTTACGGTCCATTGATATAATTGAAATCTTTCATGCAAGCAATAGCAAGTAATAGTCGTATAGCTTCTAACGTGCTACGGGTGCAAATGTTTCATCGTAGTCAATTCCTTCTTCTTGATTATATCCTTGTGCTACAAGTCTCGCTTTATTTCTAACAACCTTTCCTTCTTCATTCATTTTATTCCTAAACACCGACTTTGTGCCTATTATGTCTTGTCTTGTGGTCGTGACACTAAATCCCATACATCGTTTCTAACAAATTGATTAAGTTCATCATGCATGGCATCAATCCAAGAAGAATCACTCAAAGCATCATGTACATTTTTTGGGTTCAATATCAGAAATCATAGCATGAAATTCATTTATTCGTCCGATGTAATTCTTCTACGTGGTCCCACACCGTGAGTGAGGTCGCCTATGATGAGATCATGTGGGTGATCTCTATGCCGTCTTGGTTGATTATTTTGTATGTTATCATGCATTTCTATGTGATCATGCATTTCTAGTGTGTCATTCATATCATGCATATCAAAAGAACCATCATCTTCATTCAACACGGGTTTCAATTCAAAATCATCGTCATATTCCTTATCTTTATCAATCTCCACCAAATTCATTGAATTTCACATGAATAGATTCCATGATTTGTCTAGTGAGAGGATCATAACACCTATATGCCTTTGAATTTATAGAATATCCAACAAAAAATGCACTCAATTGATTTGGATTCAAATTTGTCTAAATTATCTTTTGTATTTAAAACAAACATTTTCATCCAAACACACGAAAATAGTCAATCTTAGGCATGTGATCATTCAAAATCTCATAGGGTGTCTTGTTTATTTTCTTTCTTATAGATAGGCGATTTACAATATAGCATGCACAATTTACGGCTTCTGCCCACAGAAATCTAGGCAATTTATTTTCGCATAACATAGTCCTAGCGATTTCTTGTAATGTACGATTCTTTCTTTCTACTACTCTATTTAATTGTGGAGTTCTAGGTGGCGAAAACTCATGCTTGATTCCTTTTTGTTCGCATAATGAAATCATCTCTTTATTTTTAAACTCACCGCCTCTATCACTTCTTATCTTTTTCACATTTACACCGTATTAATTTTCAAGTTGTTTAATTAAATTTGCAATCTCTACGGAGCTATCATCCTTATGTGCAAGAAATAAAGTCCAAGTATAACGAGAAAAGTCATCAACAATCACGTATGCATAGTGGCGCCCACCAAGGCTTGTAGTGCGACTAGGACCAAACAAATCAATATGCAATAGTTCTAAGATTCTAGTCGTGCTTATTTCATTTTTTAGGCTTAAGTGACTCACGTGTTTGTTTGCCTTTTATGCAAGATTCACACAACTGAAAGTTGTCTAAATCAAGCCTAGGCAATCCCCATACTAGGTTCTTTCGTTGAAGCTTTTCTAGTGTGGAAATGCCAATGTGTCCTAAACGTCTATGCCATAAATTCACATTGGGTTCATTTGACATAAAACACTTAACTTTAGCGTCTACTACATCATCCATAGAAAGCATAAAAATATTACCTTCTCGTTTTTCCTTTTAAAACGGTTTCTCCATTTTTATTTATTATGTTGGCAATAAGGGTGAGTAAAACACACATTAAAACCATTGTCAGTAAATTGAAAAATGCTAAGAAGATTGTAAGATAAGTTGCTTACCAAAAAGATGTTGGAGATTTGGAGAGTATTTGGATCTCCAATCGTACCTTTTCCGATGATCTTGCCTTCGTTGTTGTCTCCAAAGGTCACGGATCCGCCTTTTGTGACCTTCTTTAGTTTGGTGAACAGGCTCGGGTCACCCGTCATGTGTCTCGAGCATCCACTGTCAAGGAACCACTTAATAGATGTATCTTTCGATGTGTGGGCTCCCTTAAATGTGCAAAGATGATTTA